>JABFDZ020000008.1:13642342-13653109 GCA_019775955.2 Pollimyrus isidori
GGTGGATGCTGCACACTGGTGGTGGTTGAGGAGACCCCCCCCCTTGTATGTAAGCGCTTTGAGTGCCTTGCAAAAAAGCGCTATATAAATGTAATTAATTATTATTATTTATTTATTATTACATCAGCTACATGGCGCTCGTCTTCTAAACGCCAGACCATGAGGAAATTCATTCAGCAAGGAGGATAGACTGGCCGCTCTAACACGCACAGAAGCATATGGACATTTAGCGCATCATCCTGAGACCCATCTCGCCAAAGGTACCAGCATCGCAGATGCTGTCCCTAAATTGCGGAGTGCTGCCCATCTTCAAAGCCAGCACAAAAAGCAAAGTACAAATAACAATTCCCAGTGACAACAATCAAATGCTAGTAAAAAAAAAAAACAGGTTTCAAATCAGTCCAAAGGCTGAAGACTGTTGAAGGATACAGATTGTTCTTAACAAGATTTACAGAGGTACTTGAAGTAATCCCACCCATAACCCACCAGCCAAATGACACTAAGAGTAGTCAGTGATAGGTACATCGCCAATAGTAATTACACTGTGTCTTTAAGAAAATCAAATTACACGAGATTTTCTTGGACGTTTTTTCACAAGCATGAGGCGAAACATAGTGCGGCTTCTGCCAAGATCAACTAGCGTAGCTAAACTGCGCCGCTTCCCTGAGGCGAGCAGAGATCCCCAGGACAGAAAGAGGAGGCTCGATTACATAAGAGAGGCGAGAGCTTGGTACAATGCAGCCAGGGACGGCCAGATCCAGCCCAACATTATTATTTACTCTGGATGAAGCTTAGGGAAAACCCCCAAGAACAATCGGCGAAGACAGAGGAAGAAGAATGTTTCTGCGGTGATCGCTGCCTGATGAAAACTACAATACGCTGCTCGGACTTTAAAATGGAAAAAGCGCTCACTGCCATTCTTTATACATCAGGCTACTCAGAGAACGGCTTCAATCGAAGGATTTCTGACCAAACACGACTTTTCCCATCGTCACCCAGCACCGGCCTGTCCGGCATATTACATTAGAAGCGAGCACTGCCTTTCTGTTCAAAACTCACATCTAACCACCACTCAACGTTTACTCATTTTCAGGTCAAACCAAACGAAACGTTATCAGCCCCTCTCGCCAAGAAAAATCTGAACGGATCGGGAGCTGGAGACAGACTGGAAAACCTATTCACCCGCCTCGCTGAAATCCGTTTCAGGTTTTATTAAGCTGATATTTTTATGCACATACATCAAGCCACACAAAACACCCGCTTAGGTTTCAGAACTTTGAATGACAATTTGTACATTTATTTCCTGTTGTTCTACAGTTTCATGTAATTGTCAGAGAGCATTTCCTCATCTCTGTCGCTGCGGTGCGGACGGCTCCTTACCCCTGATCACACGCATCACATGTGATACAGTTTCCTTCGTTTCATCACCTTATGACTTTCCACCTAATCATATACGGGTGGAATGCATCGATCCCTCAAGAAGAATGACTGTCATTCTAGTGTGAAGCACACTTCAGGGGTGAGGAGGCCGTGTAAGTGTTCTACTTCTGCGATACGAGAAACTTACAGGAGTTGTGCCTTCGGCGAAAAACCTTGGCCTGCCCAGGGGCCTCCAGGTGGCGCTCCCCGTAGCTTTTGGAACACTGCTGCGGCGAATTCAGCCCCTCGGATGACCTCTGTTCTCCTCTGTGGGGCACCGGCAGCGGGGCGCTGCTGGCCTGGCTCCCAACGCGCCCGTTCCGTCCGCTGTGCCCGGTAGGGGCGGGGTTGGCTGCTGGCCTGGTGCCATTTCGAATATCCAGGATCTTCAGCTCTTTTATGTCCATAGCGCTGCAGGTGAGGCCAGTGCGCCGGATCAGCTTCCCATTACATCACCGTCACATCAGCCCACTTAAAACTAACGTGACTGTAACTGCTCATAAAGAAAACCGTGATGTGATGCATGTTTCAGGTATAGTCGTCATAAACTGTTCCTGTACTCAGGCAGGTGCCTCCAGGAGCCCTGTGACCAGGACTGAGAGGCTGAGCAGAAGCTTCTAACCCCCAGATGATTAGGATTAACACCAGCAATTAAAAACTAAATAAGCTATGACTGCAGCCAGCACTTTCTAACATTCTCATATTTTCTTATAGCTCTATATATTTCTGTATTTTTAATGCTTATCTTGCGAACATATTTTTTAACTTGGGTATTTTTCTACCTTGTTCATTGCCCAGGCAGACAAAGTGGCAATTTCATTTCACTGCTGGCGTACCACATACAAAATCTTGAATCGAAGCTGGGCTGTTTACCAGTCAAACTGGCATTACTAAAGCATCATTCTGCCCATTGGGTGAGGGGTACTTTAAGTACAGCAGTATACTGGACATGGCTTCGCAATAGCCCATAGTGAGACAAGAACCTTCCAGCTGATTCTATACAACCTTCCCAATCCAGTCCTACAGGACCCACAGACAGTCCCGATCAGAGCAAAATCATGGTCCGACTGTGGCTGGACTGGGAAATATTGCCTAATGTTCACGGCTTTACTTAGAAATGTGCTACATCATCATACACTCATCGACCCCAAGCAGCTTTAGGTACTACATCCCCAAATGGCCATACCTGAATGTGACCTCTGGAACTGGGCACCTGATACCATTGTGGAAGGGCTGCCGGAGAGAGATGGTTTGGCTGGACTGGTCCACTGAAGACACCTCCCCCTGATACACACCTAACGTTGGCCCACAGTTGATCGACACCAGGCTCCCCAGCCAATCTGCAGCCATGCTCTCTGTACCTAGTCGGGACAGTCAAGTCAATCAAAACGACTAAAGCACAAACGGAAAATTTACTGCAACCACGTGACATCCAAAACCTGCATATTTCCATAAGGCTAAAATACTACAAGGTCAAGGTGGGTCTCCTATCTAATATAAGTGTAATATTAGCTGCTACACATCACTAAGGTGGAGGGTTCACATTCTGCCTCAATCTATCATGCTTTTTCCATGCCATACAGGTTTCTTCCCACAGTCCAAAAACACATAGTCAGGCTAAATGGTGTCTCTAAATTGCCTGTTAATGTGTGTGCCTGTATCTTATCCAATAAAATTACATTATGCCCAGGAGGTATCCCAAACTTGTGCCCAGCCCTGCTATAATTGGCTGCAGCCACCACCCCCTCCCACTCAAACCTTGATAAACGACTGGAAGAGGAATGGATGTAATATTACTAAGCAAAGAGAAAAATATATTTCCAATACAGCTGTATCACAAGCTGCTTTTAAGTTTACAATCCTGGCAATGTCGAACTATTAACACCCGTCATCTCTTTACATTGTTTTTCCAGGTCTCTAACTTGAAGAGCTGAGGCTATAATAAGGGAATTACATATATACACAAATAATGAATAGCTAGAAATTAGCAATGTGTACAAATCTCGGAAACCCCGACATATCCTAAACTTTCTAAGGCTGTTAGTAAGTCACAGTGGTTTGTGAGTGCGAAACACTTAACATTTAATTTAAACGGTTTATTATGGTTATGGGTAGTGCGTGGGCAAATTGCATACAGAGAATATAACTGTCGCTAACCATCGCTAATAATGGATGACCATAAACTAAAATGTCTTCAAGTATGACTATCGGTGCCGAACGAATGCCTTAACCATAGACGTGCCTGACGTTTTAAAAACGTGAAGATAAGCAGTTAACCAAAGTACCTACCTTATCAAAAATTCAACAAACAATATACAATTGTTTTGGAAATGTGCTAGTTTAAGGTGTCTTTTCCAAAGTCCAAAGTATAGAATTTTCGAGCGCCGCGATTCGGCAATTTACTTCCGGGAGATTTCCTTACGTATTCGACGTCACTTCCTTCAGCCGCGAACCAATTGCGTTATGGGAGCGCTTGCGGCCGAGTTTAAAACTAAACTATTCCGTTAAAAATGTGCCGGGATTCGAAATGGACCACAGAAACACCACATGCAAAAGTGCTTTAACTTTATAATAACGACTGTAAACGCAGCTGCAAATAGTTACATGTTTTATTGAATTTAGTTTGTTTTAGCTGTTAATGTGGTCTGACAAGCATTTAGATGTGAGAAACTATAAATCAGAAAGCGACTAAGTTCCTAAAGAGGGCAAGTAGCCAGTGCCAGAATTACAGGCGAATAGTTCTGGAAAAACTTAAGTATTACCTGTAAAGGAAAATCATAACAACATATGTGAAATATCAGAGAAGTCCCGTACACATACAAGCGGAGTGATTGAAGTACGGCCGTAAAACTAAATGAGTAACACTGTGGCCCAGTCTCAATAAACGATACGTCGTCTACTCTAGCCGGTACTGAAACCGCTTGTTATCTCTTTCGAGTTCGCAGACACATAATCTAGTGTTAGTCCCCCAAAGCCTGGACCCCCAAGCAAGCCGGAATACGGAAAATGAGCTCTCTCGGTCTTTTTTCCCAAATTCATATGGATTAATATGAGCTGGTATGTGTGATATAGTTCTTTTTTGAGATATTTTAAAAATTTGTTTTAAGCGCTATTATTATTATAAATTAACACTGAAATTATTTTTTTTTACTGATTTTGAGCTGTAACGTTTTCATTTAGTGAATGGAATGTTTTCGGTTGTACCGTATATGACATATGTAGATCACTGATCCTAAAACAGAATAAATCTTCAAAGGGCAGGGGAAGTAGAATAGCTCAGCCATGCACACATTTGCAATTCTTGAGTTCGCGAAATTTGTGGATGGTTTATAATGCTGAGAAATATGAGCAACTGTATCGTAACAATGATTAAATGTAAGGTCAGCTATTGGAAACGCCTTTCAAGTACACTTTGTAATTTAATGTTTACAAAAAATCTCAAGTCTCATCTGTTCCAGGAACACATCCGCTAAGTCATCCTTCCTGTGAACTGCTCTGTCTTCACTGACTTTTCCTTGGTTATCGTCTCTTGGCAAGGCTGGATGTTCTTTTCCTGTATTGTGTGGTAAGAACCCGGTCCTCATGATTTGATTAAGCTAGCTTTTCTGATGTTGTGATTCTTTTTTTTTTTTGTATAACATTTTCTAACACGAATGAATCAGTAAGCGATTCTGAATTACTGTTTTAGCTGAGAAAAAAAACGTCCAGACATATCAATTCACGGAAAACAGCAGTGATTTCCACATCTATTTTACATTTGGAGAACTTCAGAGGTTGCTTTCAACACAGAGTGTTGATTGATATGGTTAGCCATGTCATTAAGTCCAAAAACTACAGGATCATATAACAACCAAAGTGTATGAGTCCATTTAATAGAACTAGAATACTTCTCTTATGATATTCTTATGTTGATAATGGCACCATACACACTGTCGCACAAACCCAAGTGTACTTTCATAAACCCCAGAATGAAGTCAAGTGCCTTCCATGGCCTCCCATAATCGCCAGACCTAAATATTGAATTGATTGAACTTTACAATTATGCCGCACTATTACTAAACTAATGGGGAGCCACTTCTACCTCCCCCACTGTGTAGCCCCCACCTGGATGATGCAACAGCAGCCATTCTGCACCAGTATGCCCACCACACGGCAGCCAAGGCGGTGAAGGAGCAGGAGAGAATTCACCAGGTACATGAAGAGGATCATCAGGAAGCCAGATCTGATAGGGCCTCAGTGGACATTTTTAGCCAGGACATCAGGGTACCACACCTGCTCTTTCAGAAGATGCCCTGGGATCGTTTATGACCTTAGTTTTACAGCTTCGTGTCCCCATACTGCACTGGGGCACTGGGATCCACACAGACCACAGGATTGGCCTGTCAGCCACACCAACACCTTCCAACAGCAACCCTTTCCTAGTTCGTCCTCCAATCCAAGTACTGGCCAGGCCCAAACCTGCTTACTTTCAGAAGGATTACCTGGAAGTTAAGGAGTGTAGATCTTAAAGCAGATTTCTACCTGTTTAATCCCATCACAGAACTGGTCGCTTTTCTTGAAGAAGGGTCTAATATTGCACTGCACGGAGTTTCAGATTAGTAAATCAGCATTTCAATATTCACTCAAGGAAAATGCTCATTTGTTTAAAACATCCTTAATATGAATGTGTTGGGTGTTTACAATGTTTTGCCCACTCCACCAAGGTGCTGCTTGGTAAGTATGTATATTTATATTAAAAAAAAGAAATTCATTCTAGTACTCTCCATTTGAATGAATGCAAATGTGTTGTTATTGACGTTCTGCAAATTTGAAACCACAATGTGCAAAACACTATGGCATAATGGTAATTTTTGATTGTGAAATTTGAAAGTAATTGACACATTAATGTAATTTCCCAAACATTTATCCAGCACATGATTGTAGGTGTTAGACTGGAGCCTATTCCAGGCAGCATAAGGCGCAGCAAAGGAGAACACTCTGGACAGTATATCAGTCCATTATAAGACATAAACACATGGCCTATTTATAGACCGGTTCACCTAATTGCATGTCTCTGGACTGCACTTAGATTGGGGGGAGGCGGGGGCTGGATTGTAACACACCTACTATAGAGTTATCCGACCAAAGTGCTGTTATGTAATCAGCTGCTTGAACTTAATATGGCACTGAAGGGAACTAAACAGGCACAAGAGAGAAAAATGAAAGTGTTTTAGTCATTTTTTTGTCTTACGTAAAAAATGACAATGCTTGTAGGAAACAACTATACACAATTTGCCTCTTTACACCTGTGGAATCAGAACAGAATAATCATATCAGTCTTTTATTGCTGATTTTTAAAAATGGCTGACATTAAAATGAGCAGAAAATAACACCATTTAAGAATACAATTTAAAAACCTTCAGTGTCCTGGAAACGCAGAGCTGTAGTAAAACATATTATATATACAGCCCTGGAAAAAATTAAGAGAGACAGCACAGTTTTTTTTTTTGTTTTAGTCATTTCTCAATTTATGAGTGTGTGACTATGAATGATATTGTCTTTTGCAAACTACAGCCTGGTTCTTCTGTTTCTCATTAGTGAAGCTTTCTCAAGTTTTCTTTTTTAAAATATGAAGTGGTCTCTTAATTTTTTTCCAGATCTATATTTCCAGAACAGTAACCTTTTTATATAGTTACCTATCATAGTTCTCTACAAGTACATAAACATACAGTCATTACATTTTACAATGCAAGTATATTGAGTAAAATTAGCTTGTGTTTTTAATTCGGATTAAATAAACTCAGAAGAATTATTCCTGGATGTGATTTTTCATGATGGACTTTCTAACTTCCTTTTCTAGCATTCTGTTACTGACAGCTAACATTCTTCTTTCTACAGTCTTCAGCGGTTGCATAACGCTTCAGTACTACTGATGTCACACGGATCGTGTAAGTATTATTGTAACACTTTCAGAGCGAAGTGATCGTAGAATACGAACCATGCAGACAGAATGATACCGCTATTCAGTTTCAGTGTTTAAAGGAGCATCTTGGGATTCCAAAGGAGTTACACTGCTACTCTCCCAGTATACCATGTACATCATTTAGGCAACAAAGATTGTGTAGTATTGTTGCTAATTCGAAAATGCCAGTTATCCCTGTAATATCGCGGCAGGGTTACTTCTACTCGGATCAGCCTCCCCAGAGGACAATTAGGCCTAAATACAAGCCATGCTGACAACATTGCACATGTTCTTTGTCACATCCTACACTTCTGTCCCATCACAACAATGAGCAGGCCGCGGGGAAGACCCCAACAGGAGGCCTTCCGGAGACTCGCTCCCCATAAGGTGGCCAGGAGTCAACATCAACTCAACTGCACCTAATAATAAAAATACATCTCTCCATTTTGAGATGAAAATGCTTTGCAATCAGAAGAAATATTATTTGTTTAAGATCTATAGGGTAACTGTTCAGTGTTTGGACTAACTTGCCTATTCAGATCCAAAACAGAACGTGACCTCCTGAAGCACCTAGTCAGGGCTCAGTTCTCAAATTAGCACGAGCTCTATAAACTAAAGTGTTTTCCTCGCACACTGGGCTCCTTTCTTTACTCTGGGTTCACAGCCGCAGAGTGGCACACAGCTGGCATCGCTTGTGCTTCATGGTGAGGCCGTACTCTGGCGTCATGTCGAGGGTGTGTCCAGCCTTCCCGTGGAAGTGTAGCTTCTGAAGCAGGATGGCCAGAAAGAGGAAGACCTCGGAGCGGGCGATGGACTCGCCGACGCAGCGCCGCTTCCCCAGGCCGAACACCAGCACCTTCTCCGCCTCCAGCTTGTTCACCGCCGTTGCATCAGCGTTCAGGAAACGCTCCGGACAGAATGAGGAAGGATCTTTCCATAATGCTCTGATGGACACAGGATAGGACATACAGAACGCTTAATGAAGTAGCTAACACATTCCTTCCTTCCTGGAGTTTGGGACTTAATCTGGTACATTTTGTACGTATTCTGGTATTTTTAATCAGAGATACTTACGGGTCATGGTTGACTTGCCACTGGTTTATGAAGACACAAGTGTTCTTGGGAATGAAATATCCATTGAGAGATGTGTCTTTAGTAGTGCTGGATAGAAAACCAAAGGCTGTGTCAGCATTATTTTTTTAAAGCAGCATTGCGTATGAAGTCAGTATTTACTTAAGTTTAATTAATATGCTGTGGAAGGTAGAATATATAATTACAGAACTTTGCTTTCTCCTCTTTTGGCTGGACACATGATATTGCAACCAAGTAAGATTCCGGTGTATTTGTTATTTACCAGTGTGGTATAGTGAAGGGTAAGAAGGAGGAGTGGCGGAAGATCTCCAGGATAAAGGCTTCAAGGAGGGGTAGATTGGCCTTATCAGAGAAACAGGGGGTACGATTCATTCCCACATTCTCCTCTGCAGATGGAAATCGATGGGGGTAGAAAAAAGGAACATAAGAATCAGACACAAAATGAGGTGAGGTCTGTTCATGAGAAGATGGTCACAGTGAAGCACAATGGCTGAAGTTCATATTCAGTTAGACTCACTTAGCTCCTGGTAGAGTTTCTCTTGGACATCAGGGTGAGCAACCAAATACACAACTGCCCAAGATACTGCGGTGCTGATGGTGTCAAAGCCTGAGGGGCAACATGGACAAAACATTGATTTATTCTGAGCTATTCAGCATCACAGAGCCTGACCAAACGAAGCCAAATTATCGGGTCTGAGATGCATGTAAACACATACATTCATGTAACACAACTAGTCAAGATATGCAGAAAGGGTCAGTTGTCTCATACCAGCTCCAAACAGATCATTGACAATGCCGACGATCTTCTGGTCGGACACCTGGATGTTTGAGTTTTCATCCAGTTTCCTCTCCTCACAGTGATCTATGAGTGAGTCGGTGATGTCACGGATGTTATTCTAGAAACACAGGATATGAAACAGTGAATTTCGATGACAAAATTCGTGAATAGGGACCGGTTAGGTGTCACTGCCTCTTTTTTTTTTACAGACCTTGTCATAGTTAATGTAGTGATCTTTGACAATCTTCTCCACAAAGGTGTTGAAGCGCTTGTTGATGTCCTGGAAGGTTTTCATGGTCCCAGTCGGCAGGAAGCGCAGGAAGGGGATGAAATCGGCGGGATTACCGCTGCCCGCCACCTGGTTGAACTCGTCACTCAGGTTGACGAAGCTGAGCAGCTCCTGGTCGTCGTGGCTGTAGCGGCGACCGAAGCACATCCCGCAGATGACGTTGGTGACGGACACCACGATGTGGCGGAAGGGGTCGAAGCTGCCGCTGGCCTCCATGACAGAGCTGATCCGCCGGATCAGGTACTCGGCCTCCCGGGAGATGTGCTCCTCCAGCATGCAGGAGTAGCCGGAGGTGGTGCTCTCGATGTTGGAGAAGGAGCGCAGGGCGTTCATCGCCAGCTTACGCCGGGTACGCCACACCCCAGCCTGGTCCGTGCTGAAGGCCAGGCTCTCCCCGTTGTTGATGAACTGGAAGCTGTAGAGGTCTGGTCGGCCAGAAAATTCCTCCCCTTGCTTGATGAGCGCCTGCCGGATTACGTCACTCCCACCCATCACCACTACGGGTCGCATGCCAATCTGCACCTGGAAGATGGGGCCAAACCGCTCACTCATGGCCGTCAGACTCAGGTGGGGGTTTCTTCCCAGTTCTAGCACGTTGCCGATGATCGGCAACGGCTTTGGGCCCGGAAGCCGTTGGAGGCCCTCGGGGACCTCCTTGCGCAGGTCTTGCAGCAGTAGGTACACTACGCACACGGTCACCATGGCGAGCAGGCCCTCGGACACCGAGAGCGAGCCAAGAAGCGGGAGAAACATCAGTGCCATTCTGACCAGAGTGGCTTATTCTCTCAGAAGATGCAAACCTAGAAGTAGAACGAGAAATAGAGTCATGCAGAATAAGGGTGCCTCTGACGTGCGATGAGAAATACAGAATACGCTGCATTTTACAGGGAGCAAAAAGCAGAGGATTTAGAAATAGAGCTGGAGGAACCATAGAACGCACCCGAGTATAAAAAAACTATATAGGGAGGAGTCTGAGAGGCCGTATATTACTAACTCGCTTTTTGAAAAGCAGCTGGTAGTTTTTCCAGTTTATGGCTCTGCGCATGCTGTAATCTGTTTTTACACACCTCGCTCCCCGTTCACTAAGGTTAGCGCATGCTGTAATCTGTTTTTACACACCTCGCTCCCCGTTCACTAAGGTTAGAGCATGCTATAATCTGTCTTTACACACCTCGCTCCCCGTTCACTAAGGTTAGAGCATGCTGTAATCTGTCTTTACACACCTCGCTCCCCGTTCACTAAGGTTAG
>JABFDZ020000008.1:13653209-13663374 GCA_019775955.2 Pollimyrus isidori
CTCGCTCCCCGTTCACTAAGGTTAGCGCATGCTGTAATCTGTTTTTACACACCTCGCTCCCCGTTCACTAAGGTTAGCGCATGCTTTTTCAGCTAAAACAGCTCCCTCATTTACTTCGCATGCCCGATTAACTGATTTGGAAACATTTTGCATTTAGACAGTTACACTACAATTATTTATTTCACCTTACAAAATGAAATGGAAATAATTTAAATAAACACTACAACTACGTCAAAATATTTCAATTGCATTTTTGAAGAATAAATAAAGTTTTGCAGTCCAATAAAGTTCTACAAAACTGGCAATATTATAGGCTACAGCAGCGCCGTAACTATAACCTATGACACTGTATTTTTTACTGATTTCCAGAGCTGTTTAGTGTAGCAAGTTTTTTTTTATTATTACCTTTGAATATCGATATCAGCAGTTCAAATGCGATGTTAAAATTCGTCTCGAAGTCTACTTAAGGAAGTTTGTTAATTCCAAATCCTTTAAGTTTTCTGTTAGACTGGTGAATTGGCGATAAGACGGACTTCTGCTTTATAGAGCGCTCCTAAATTCTATTGGCCATATCCCGCGTGACGTCGAGACTGCAAGAATTCAGAGATCGGCTGCGCAGTTGAATATAGTGTAAACTAGAGGGGTAATTAAAACAACTAAACTACGGCGGAGGCGGCAATTCAGGAAGATATTACATCCTCGCACGGCAAATGATTATAGCAATACCTCTGAAAACGGGGACGTATTAAATTTGGATTCGTGTTCAGGCACGCAGTGCTGACAGATTGTGCGGTATTACGTCTTGATATTTCATTACTCTCTTTAAGTGAGTAAAATAATAATACGTGTTAATCATGCTTGTATATGCGCTAAAAGTAAAATAATCCAGTTTCCTTTGTAAGTCATATTTTACAAAAATATTAAGCCTTATAAGAATGGACCTCATTCATATTTCATGTTAATTTTTTTGACATATAGGAATATTTACAACATCTACTAATTTTAGGCCTAATGCATAACAAAAGGCATTAACTGCATGCAAAAAGAAAAAAAATGTCTCAGAAGGATATTTTTCCTTACCTCCCTTTCTTCCCAGCAGACTCCAGTATAGAACGAGGTTTCTTTGACATTAAACCAAATCCAAAGATGCAGGCTACTGCCAACCCCTATTAACAATATCAACAATAACGTTCTTTTTCATTTAGAGTCATGAAAATGATCTATTATAAACTCCACTTATTTTACAATGAATAGATTTAGGATTACTTTGATAAATAAGCGTGGTAAAACTCGCATAACTCCTCGATTAGCGTACTATTTACACATATTTAAAAGAACAAACCATATAAATTAAAAATTACATTTGCTTAGATGAGAGGAGGCTCGTCATATATACTTTAACTGGTTAACGAAATCACTGTGGATTAATGTAGGCCTGATATTTTATTAGACAAAGTACATAAGAAATTCACTACTATTCGATGTCAATTAACAAAATTAATATAAACCGCCTTTTCAAATACGTGATCCCCTTGACAAATACTGGTTTCGTGCAAAGATGACGATAGCGTGCAAAGGTGTGTATGCGCGAGGGAGAACTTTTAGCCCGGAGTGTTTTGTAATCAGCGGACTGGCTTCTGACAGCTTGATAAATCTCACTCATCATGTTAACCAATAAAGCGTTGTCTTACAACCAATACATCTGAAGTATTTCGAACAAGTTGAAATGGGCTTCCTTTTTGCATTTAATGCAGTTTCAATCTGTTCTAATTAAAGGATGGGTACACTTGGGCTGTTTACCATTATTGGGAAAGCTACCGGTTCTGTTGTCAGACTGACAAATCGAACTTGCAAATGCACCCAAATATTAAAACACAAAATAAATATACGGTAATAAAATAACCAGTAAGGAGCTTACTTAACGCAATCCCAAAAGGCCTCTATAATTTAATTGCTGTAGCCACTCACAAAAGGAGAAGGTTAAAAGAAAGTGCACATTTCTAAAAAAAAAAAATGGCAAGTATCCTCTAATCTGAAGGCCCTCAACCAATATAAATATATACATAACAATTACTTTAAGTCAAATGTCTAAGTTAAACTTTAATGACAACGCGACACGCCCTTGCCCGGGCAACGCTAGGGGTTAAATATCTGGCCATGTTCGTGAGAGCTCTACGGATTGTGAACCCCATCCCCCATTTGCCCAACCCCAGGTTAAGGATGCTGGAGGGGGGGTGGTTACTCTGTCAGCACCGCAGGGGTGAAAGACCAGCTGAATTCATTTCACCGTTTTCTTTTCAGTAGAAAAAAGCAAAGAAAAAATAACCGAAAGGCGAATATAGAGAAGGTTGTGCAGAATAGAGGCCTACCTCGGCCACGTTCCAAATTATATTTAACGTGTAGAAATATTGCATTCTGACGGGTTAACAAATAAGCAAAAATAGTAAAATCTGAATACTCAAAATGAATAAATGTATTTATGAATTTGCCCATACAGCAGGGAGACTGTAAGGGAGAGTTTTTCAAAGAAAAAGATTTCATGATTTAAAAAATATAACGATACGCCACACATCAATGCTAATATGATATTAGATTGACTTTTATTAAACTAAGAATGTATTCATTTAGAATTAGCAATATTGAAATGTTTGATTGATTTTTAATAAACGCTGATTATGAGGATAAAGTGTGAATGAAATGTTGTTTTATCTATGAGCAATTTTCAACAATAAAACCAAACAGTCGTTGTTTAATTATATTTAAAGTAATTATTTTTTCAACCCAACTGAATTTGGGGAATATGTAGGCCTAACATATACCATATTTTTAAATTATTATGTATGTTGTATAATGGTTTTTACGCGTCGATACATGTAAGAGGTCAAATGATTTGCGCATCTTTTGAACCTATAAATTATATCTTTAATTTAAATCACGCATCTGCTGCCTGAGATAGGTGTTAGATTCCCGCAACCGTGTATTCGATAAGCATTAAAAGATGGGTGGATTATGGGATGTAATTAATTAGGTGCTTTATCCTAACCGCATAACGCAATAATAAAACTAAATTGAATAGTCGGTATGTTTTGCATGTAAGCCTATCTAATTTTTCGTCTTTAATACTAGAATTTTTATTTCAGTAGGCCTATTTTATTTATGAATACATTATTGGGTGTACTTTCAAAGACAAGTTTCACAATTTTAACTTTTTGTGGAGCCTTTCTACTTTATTTTGTACGCAGACTACGTTTACAAGATCAGTGACTACTCTAGTAGACTCAGTAGAACCCAGGTGCCAACACACAAAATCCGCAAAGTGCTTTTGTTCTTTGTCAATTTAAAACCACCAGATCAAAGTGAATGGTGTTTGAATCGACGAGTTTGTTCAATAGGAATAGCTGCATAGCTTTCACTATGTCATCCGTCAGTGGAGCACCGGAGAGGTGCGTGTTTCGAGCCCTGGAGTTTGCGTGAGAAAGCAGTCCGGCCAGTCACGCGAAGGCGGAAGCAGCCCCTGCAAAGACACAAGGGTCTTAAATTCACAGAACAAAAGCCGCAGGACGTGAGACTTTTTTTTTCCGGCGCAAGGAGGTGAACATATCTGAGCGCCACGGCTTCTGTAAATACGGCAATCGGGGGCTTTGTAGTTAGGCAATCTGTAGTTCATACATTATGCAGGTATGCGAGGCACGGCGAAATCAAAATGCTTAAATAAAAAAGCTTGGCGATTCCCCCTCCTTCGAAAATGGCATTCGAAAATTAGGAGAAAACGAAAGACCCGTACAAGACAAAATAAATTGTGAATTCACAGTTATCAAATTAATTCAAGCTTTGATTAACACACGGTAACCGAGCATGCACCATGGACAGTTCCAAAAAGGTGTATCGTAAGATTCCATTAAAACGTTTTATGTAGTAAAAATCATACATCGAATTCACTGGACAAGTGAATTTTCTTTTCTTTTCTTGTTAAAATCCGTTATGCTGTTTCAAAATGTTGGCACTTATTCCAAAATCAGAATCCCGGATTCACATCGATCGTAAAAATGATGGGTTAAACATACGAACATCCATCCGAGTTCTTTCTGGAAACTTCAAAATAGATTTTGGAAGTTTTTATTATTATTATTATTATAGTCTTTTTTAACTTAACAACAAGTGATTCTTCCTATTCGTGCATGGTATTGTCATGTGCCGCAAATAACAGGTTGTCACGATATCTTGCGCAATACTGTCCATTGTTTTAATAATGACAATGATGTTTCAAAACAACACACATGGTTAAACGAACGCCACTGCAGTACTTTTAACCTTGAGGTCTTCGTTTAAATATTTTTATATGTGTATTACCTCAGATATCTATACTTCAGTAGCCTATCCACAACCATATCAATAGCCTGTCAGAACACTGATGTGAATTGGATGAATGATATGCATGAAATGTATATGCCTACTACCAAATAACGTCTCAGAAGTTAAATTAGCATTTAGGTGAGGAGCTAGCAGGGACAATGAAACCGCTGCCAAATTTGCTTCCATGAAATAATGAATTCTTGTGACTTAACGCCGCAGTCAGCTGATATTTAGTTTTGTTTAAAATATAATTACTATCGGCAAAAAAAGATCGTTTCCAGTAGCCACTTTAAGTTAAAGCGTTCGGATTTTGGAAGAAAATGAAACCTATACGTATGGATACTATTACATGGATACGAATATTTTTGCAAGGTATATAACCGTAATTACGCATGATAAATTGCCAATATGGAATGATATATGGCAAACCCCATAAGACAAGTGAAATACGTTAAGTGATTCTCTTTTCTTTTTGGAGCCATTCTCGGTGCGTGAAAGCAGAGACAGCATAGTGAATGAGATCATCGCAGACAAGGTGAAAAAAAATGGTGCTCCTGATCTCCCAGTTTGCACCCTGACTGTGTTAAGAAACAGTAGTAAAATACAGCCTGCTAAAGGCAGTAGACAAAAAAACCCGTTTATGTAAAGTAGGTAACAACAAAGTTGCCAGTAACTACAGTGTTTAAAGTCCACCAGGAACTCACAGAACAGGACTAATGTATTCATAAAGGAGGGTTTCCTGCTAAGTTACATAACCTCAGATCTGTATCGATGTACGCCTTGGTTTTTCTGCACCTCGCTTGTTTGATGACGGCCAGATTTGTAGAATATCCTGAACTGGATAAGTGCCAGGAACCTAGTCAAGTAGTAAAATTGCAGGTCTGAACCCCCCCCTTGAAATTTGGTTAAGTCCCTCCATTGGTGAATTCTCCAGCAGGGATGTCTCCCCCAGTTTGCATAACCAAGGGTTACTAGACACCCCCCCCCCCCCACAAAATGTATTTCTGGCCGCGAGCCTGATAAGTGCTTCTGGAAGACGGCTGGATAAATGATTCTAAAGTTTTCGCAGCCTTGTGTTTGCACACAATCCACCAGATTTGTCATCTCAAACATTTCAGCATTTCAATGCACTCAGTCCTCTAAAGGGAATCTCACTGTGCAAACTGGGCGGATGCTGATTGACTCCGGAGACGGGCGAAAGACTTCATCCCAATACCAGTCATGCCTCTCTGCTGGTTTGGCTGTATAACCCTGTGGAGGTTGGGCTTTATCTTGGACTTGAGCTTAAAACAAGGAAAACCTTTATTATTTTTTCATCAGCTCTCTTTAAAGAACATAAACTTGTAAATAAAGAAAATCGAAAATAATTCTAGAGTGAAATTTGAGCGAAATCTCTAGGCTGTAAGGAAGGCCAAACTTAGCCTTTGGGGTAAGAAATAATATATTTTTTTTCTCATCCAAATTGGTTAATAGCTAATTTCTTAACTAGTGTGCCCATGTAAGTTTGAACTGGGTTATGGTGAATGACTTCCTCCTTAAGATTTGTACGCCTGCCCCAAGCTTTCCCCAACTAACTTTTAAAGGTTTGGGGGATTTGCTCATCCTTCCATTTCCATTACTTTCAAGTGCTTAGTTCTCTTATGATTCTCAGCTATTTTCAAGGCTGTAATGTCTGTAATCACTAGGTTGCTGGGTCAAATCCTGTGATTGGCGGAGTGATTATACTGTTTAGCCCTTGAGCCAGGACCTTGACCTCATCTGCTCCAGGAATCGGTTCACCCGACTTTCTCAGCTGTATGTCAACTGTATGTCGGCAAAATTTGTGGTTAAGAACCTGGGCAATAAGAATCAGCAAAAGAATTCGTGAAAATGCAGAGCTTAAGCCAAAATATTAGAGAAGAACATCATCACACAAAAAGATGCCAGATACGGCATCTTAGGGTATCTTATGAAACGTCACAGAGTACTGCGCTTGTCAGCAGACCTTCATTCGGACGTGTGGTACCAAGCTTCAGGTAGGACCTCTGCCTACTCAAACCCGGTAACAGAAAGTCATTTTCACTTCTAGTCTGTTGTCTTTAGGAGCTCAACTCACTACAGAAACACTATCTTCTTTCTCATCTGTGTACAGTGATCTAAGGGCGGCATTAATGATATGTTTAATGGCCCCAGTGTGACTGCATTTGAGTTCTGTTCCATAACATGCACAGAGAGGCACAGCTCAGTTAGCCTCCATAACATGCAGAGAGAGGCACAGCTCAGCTAGCCTCCATAACATGCAGAGAGAGGCACAGCTCAGCTAGCCTCCATAACATGCACAGAGAGGCACAGCTCAGCTCGCCTCCGGTCCGCAGCAGCAGCAGCGCGTGTTCCGACTTCCCAAACGGATTACCGTCCCGGTTCAGGTTTTACCGCTTTGTAAGCGTTTCATCTTGTAAGTCTTCAGCCGTGCATTCTGCTGGGAATGAGTCTGTTTCATATGCAGACGTGACCAATTTGTTATGTCACTTCTGTAGAGTAAACAATGATCCCAACACAAACCCTGTGGTATTTCGCGGATTACAAGCTCTATTTAATTTTCGGATTAGTCTATTATGTGGAACTACAGTATCCTGGATATGAATCTACATGAATAAAATGTTTCTCTTTTTATTCTCTCAGACGCCTTTGTTGCATTGCTCCAAGAAATCAGAAAAGATTCGCCTTACATAAATCCACAGTGACTTGCTTAAAATGCTATTTTTAATACCTTGGACCGAGTACACCCTGAATAATTATCCATAAGTTAATAAGGAAAGTTGGCAAGATTCTGTCAACATTTTTGGCACGACATTAGCTAAGATTCCTGGTGTATTGCTTAATCCATCCTTTATGTTTTTTTTTTTTAAATGAAATAGCTAGAATCCTATGAGTGATACAGTGCGGGGACCTCTGTTGGCGTGTAGCTGTGTCCGTGGGGCGCAGGTTCTCTGCTCACAGATCTTACCTGTAACGTGAACCACATCAAAGGCTGGACTTTGGCACCATTGTTGTCGCTCATTTGTTACTTTGGGAGAGTGTAACCTTAGCAAAGGACACGGAATAGCCAGCGACATCAAATGCGGAACATCAAAAACAAACAGGAAGAACCGTTCCAGAAGCACATGCTACACTGGTATATTTTCCAACAAAACTTACTAACCGAAATTCACACTTTTAATTCATATAAGTAATAATTTGCAGTGTTCCCTATTTGTGTATTCCCCAGCCATGGATTATTTATGGTTTGTCTTGGGCCTTTTAAGTTATACCAGAGTCATTTTCCTATTACAGTATGTATTCTTTTACTCAAGTATGGTCTCCAGGTACTCAATCAACCTCTGTATATAAATATCCCACTAATGTATAGAATTTTCTCAGTACCACATAAAGAACCTCAGAACTGCACAGAATAATAATTCCATTCTGCAGAACTACTCCACTAACCAAACAGTCATCTCCCTCCAAAATAGTCCCACCATTGTCCAGAACCACCATATGTATTTTGATAAATGCTGAGATTAGGTCTATTTTGGTAGACCCTGTGGATCGGAAGGTGATAAATCCCCTACCACCAAACCAAAAGGGGTCACGTGTGCATGTCTTCTGACAGCCTCTGTTTGCCCGCGTGTGAGATAAAAAAAAAAAGTGAGGGACCATTCATTTTCAATTTTGAGTTTTACTACTGTAGGATAGGAGAAAGAAGCTTTGGGAGTTGCGTGTATAAATTATCCACAGGGAAAAGATAAAGACTGCTTTAGATAGCACCGGGAAAAACATTTTGGAGCGTGAGAAGTGAAGAAAGATAAGGTCAGCAGTTTAATCTAGATTAGTTCATGATCTTAAGCTCTGAACCTATCTGGCAAACACGCAAACTATCACCAAGGCATTTCAGAATCATTCTGATGCGAGTTCAACGTAAAATTTAAGCAATATATATGAACATGATAAATCTGACTGTCCACTGTGACCAGTCTACTGAAACACGCGACGCCGCGTCTCTCTTTTTCTTTCCGCGAGCCACTTTCATTCCACTCTCCGTGTAAACAATGGTTGCGTGCGGACACGTCTATCTCGCCATTCATCTTCCTGTCACCTCCCGCGTTTTCGGACACTGCGGTGCCAAATGGCTTTCTTTTCGCTGACTCAGACAGTTTGGGATAGCTGGAAAGGTTCAAGAAAATAAAGAGACTCGTGCGGCAAAAGAGGCGTGGGACCGAAAGAATGCACGACTATTCTTAACACGCAGAACACGCCGGGCATAAAACAAATGAACTCTGCCTTCCCCTCCACACCTCTGCAGTCGGTGGTTGCATGCCACGGTACACGAATTAAAAAGCGCCCCTGCGAGTTAATGATTTGTCGCGCGATCGCAGCATTGCGTGCGGACTATGTTTGCTCGGACCGTGCCAAGGGTCGCGGGGCTGTGTACGGGGGCTGCAGAGGGGGGCATTGGCCAGCTTTGCGGGTCACTATTTTTTCAAAACAGTCAGTGCCTGTTATTTTTGCCCTGCAAATACAGAGTTGGCAGAAACAGTTTCTTTGCTCCAGCTTTTCCCTGCTATGAAGGCATACAGAGTTTGTGTTCTCAAATTTATATAATTTTGTCGCAAACTTTACTATTGCGATGAATTTTTATTATTTAAAAAATACAAGTATTAAGAAAACGCAAGTAAGTAATTAATTTGTCCCATATTCATGCTGCGGAAAGATTTGCATCACGCTCACTCATAAAAACTGGACGTTCAAACTGGTTTAATTCAAAAGCGTTTTAAATAAATGATTTTCTTCTTTCGTTAGACTCTGTTTCTCTTTATGGGCAGAATGTCCGATCGCTTCTCATACCCGTGTAAACATTGCATTCGAAACAAAGGCGAAAGTGTAGACATTGATTTTTGTTAGCGGTGAGGTTTGCTGTATAGACACACGGCTGAAACATAAGCCTCTTCCTTTACTGCAGTGAGACGGGACGTTATCCTGTCTGCCCTTATGTTATGATGTGTTGGACCTGGAATCATGTGTGTCTCACGTGAGGCTGCACCTCAAATTATAAAACTAAACTAAAGCTGGCCCTATCCGCAAGATCCTTAGCTTAAACAAATGCAGAAACACTTGCAATTTGCATATATAATTCCTTCATTTTGTCTGCACAAATTTTTGAACATGAAGCACAGTTTGTAATTTCTTTCTGAATCTTTGGTTTGATGTTCATGTTCTGTTTTATTTCTGTCAGGCTCCTACATTCTCTAGTTTCCTCTTCTCATGCAAAGACATTTCAGTAGGTTGCTGTTCCTAAATTTCCATAGTATGGATGGATGTCTCTGCATACCTTCCAGGATATGCGCCGTGGTTCCACTGATGTTCTTCCGATAGATTCACTGTGCCCACAAACTAGGTGAGCAGTTCCTCACTTCCGTGTTGGAGCTGACAGCATGAAGGGCTGCATTGCTGATGCAAATAGAAAAAAAAAAATCTAGGCTGAGCGTTTTCTTAATAGCATCTTATTAAACAATAAATGAAGACGTTTAGCTTTATTTTGTTGCAATGGACATGCATGCGTGTGTGTGAAGTGTGGACCAACCTCACCAGGGATGCTGGGATCGCAGGAGTCAGACTGAGGCTTATGATAATCTTCTAGGGAAAAATTCAAACTGAGGTTTCTGTACAGATGCGTGTGTAGACCGAGATGTATGTAGACCGTGTGTAGAATGAGATGTGTGTAGACCGTGTGTAGCATGTGTAGACCGAGATGTATGTAGACCGTGTGTAGAATGAGATGTGTGTAGACCGTGTG
>JABFDZ020000008.1:13666955-13682561 GCA_019775955.2 Pollimyrus isidori
CAGAGTATTCAGCTACTGGGTAGAAACAAAATCATGGTCTGGATTTGTAGCTTCTGGACCTGAAATGCCCAACACTGTCGACGGGCAAACGTGCTGCCCCGTCGCCGCCACCGTGCAGTGCCATCTTGGCCAGTGGGCATCTCATTGGGAGCCAACGTTGCGATGCAACAGCGGCGGAGACCGAGGGCTTCGCGATCCTGCAGTGTGGCGCTGTGCGCAAACAGGCACTGCCAGGCTTTGCCAAGTTTCTGCCACGGGTGATAAATCATATGTCCCTTAAGCCAGCCTGTCATGTATCTGTGTGTGTGCATTGTCTTGCCGTGCCTCTCTGTCCGCCCCGTCCCTCACAGAAGGCACCTTGACTCACGTCCCCCACCAGCCAGCTCTCATAGTGCAGCTTGAGAAAAAAGGCGACGAGGTGCCACAACCATGGAAGTCTTTTGTTTATTTTTGTTTGTTCTGAGTTGACAGATCAAACTTACACTCTTTTTCCAGTCACAGGACTTGTTTTCTGTCCTCCTCCACTCAAGGCTTTCCAAGCTCCTGTCAAAGCTGGTGATGCAAGACTCTTTTTTTTCAAATTTTTTTATCTTGATTCGCTTCCAGAACTGATTAACTGGTATCTGTTCCATGGGATTTAAAACGTGCACCTGAGCAAAGGAAGACAGACTGTACTGATTTGCTCTTAGTTGAGAACCTTGTGGAGTCAACTGGCCCTTTTTAATATCTACAACCCCAAATAAAAAAAAGTTGGGATGCAAGTTAAATCAAAATTAAAAGTGAAAACAATGATTTGTAAATTATCTCTCACCTGCATTACATTGAAAACAGTACATCAGAAAATTATTTGATGTCTTACCACATAAATGTTAATATTTTTCCAAAATAAACATTTACATTTTGAGTTGCAACACATTTCAAATGAGTTGGGGCAGTAAAGAATTTGCCACTTTGTAAGGTTACGCTTTACATTAACTGTACCGTTATAAAGCCTTTGCATTCATAGTGCATTCAGTGCACCTTCATAAAGCATTCATAATGCAATCATAGAGCATTCATAAACACCATGTAGGTATGCCCTAACATCCTAACATACTTTAGCTTTATTATGCATTACTTACACATATAAGCGGATAATGTTACTATGTTACGGTATTCTTACATGCTGTTTATAAATGTTCTACTAATGCATTAAGGTGCACTGAATGTTCCACGCATTATGAAGGTGCAGTTAACTTAAAGCATTATCTTTGTAATGTTGCCATTCCTTCTCACAACAGCTAGAAGACATGTAGAGACTGACGCCAACATGTGATGACACATGTCAGGTGTACTTATATACCGTACTTCCTGCAAGCAAGTTCTAAGGTCTGTAGCATTATAGGGTCCTCGTCGTCGCATTTTGCATTTCAAAATGCACCACACATTTTCTTTTGGGGACTGGTCAGGACTACAGGCTAGTGCTCGCACCCTATTCTCCCGTAGCCCTGCCTTTGTAATGCATGTAGAACGTGGTCTTGCATTGTCATGCTGCAATATGCATGGGCATCGCTGGAAAAGATGTGGTCTTGAAGGCAGCATATGTTCCTCAAAATATCTGCGTGCTTTTCAGCGGTAATGGTGCCATCACAGAAGTGTAAGTTACCTTCGCCTCCTACCGTGAAGGACCCTGGCTTTTGGATTTGTCGCTCGTAACAATCTGGATGGTATCTTTGTTTGGTGCAGAGTACACGATGTACATTTCTTCCATACCACACGTTTCCTCTCGGTCCACCCCAGCTGCCTCCCAGCGCAGGAAAGTCGACAGCCCTTCTGGACATGGCTGCATGCTTCATTCTGGCACAGCAATGTTTTAACTGGTATTTCTGGAAATAACTATCTACTGTAGTTCATGACAAAGGTTTGCCAAAGTAATCCTGAGCCAACATGGCTGGTTATATCGATTATAAATGAATGACGGTTCTTGATTCTACACCAATTTTGGGAGGATATTGGAGATCGCAGTCCTTCACCTTGAGCTTTTTGCCCTTGCCCTTCATGCAATCCTTTAATTACGTTATGCATCAGTGGTAGCGCAACATTCAAATGCCTCATTATCTCTCTTTGGGGAACATTGTTTTAAAACATCTTGATGATTTTTTCACATTTGTTGGCAAATTGATGTTCCCCTGCCATTTTTTGCCCGTAAAAGACTATCCCTTTCCTGGGTGCTACTTTTGTACCAAATTATGATTACAATCATGTGCTGACATCACTGGTTTCAAATCACATAATTATTTAATCATTTTACCGGATTACTAGCCTTAAATTGCCCGTCCCAACTGTTTTTGGAATTTGTCGCTCGCCTGAATGGCAGGAATTGATGTATATTTATAAATGTAATAAAGATGACCAGGCAAAACATGAAATATAATTTCTTCATACAGTCTGCAATAAAATAAAATGTTGTATTTCAGTTCAGGATGGAGACTCCTCTTGTGTCTTGCAGAAGGAGTTCTGGAGATGCACGCTGGTGCCTGTTACTCTGGCTTAATGCTATTACAGTGGGCAACTAAGAGAACCTTGCTTCCACCACCCCAGAAACTCTCCTCGACCATGGGCCCCATGGGCTATACTGCCTCCCATCCTCTAACACCCTCTGCATATCTCACCAGACCAGACCACTGCAATGGGCTATCAAAGCCTTGGTCATGGAAGGCAGCCACATTACTCCTTGGTAATGCCAGAGAAGATCTCTGGCATTACAAAATCACGGAGGACCAGAGGAACCTACAGTCTCTGCATGTGTTCAGGATCCGGCCAACGAAGAATTATTTGGAATGGGAGCAGGATCGTTTGACTAAAAAGAGATCTTCCGACTTTTATGGCTTCCGTTAAGATTCCTTCACCTTCTCGTTAAGTTTCAGGATACCAGCCACTCCTTCTTATATGGTGTTGTTTTGAAATATAAACACGCCGTAGTTATATAAACCACAACTGAAAATATCATTTAAGTAAATATGTGGGAACTAAGGTGGCAAATACTTTGGCCTAAGTTACCGTTTTCCTCTTCAGGTCTAACTCGTTGGATTATATTTCCGAACCAAATCCCTCCCCCCTGTTGGCAGGTCACCGGCTGGTGCTTTTAATGACAGCTAATTGGACAGCCAGGGACAGAGACAAACTGCTGTTGCAAAACCATTGTGAAAGTGTGCAGAATGTACATCACCGCATGCCGCTGCTTGCCTGTACAATTATCCTGGAAAAGGGTCATATAATCAGCCGTTCATCTATATAAACAATGTTATTGATGAACAATATTGCAAAATACGCCACAAACTCTCCCCGCGACGCGTACAGAACACGACAACTCGGAAGATATTTGAAAAATCACCTGTACCCCTTTGAGCTGAACAGATCAGAAGTATGAACAGTTTACACATTGCGATATCATGCAAAATAATTTTGGTAATGTGTGTATGCATATTTATACTTTGGATGGCATCAGGAACCCTGTGAGGAGTGGAGAACGGATCAGTTTCAGAGATGGTTTGGCTTCATTTCGGGTAAAGGTGAGAGATGATCAGTAAATCCCCCCGTGTTGGGAAAACTTGTGGTCAGGTGAGTGATGGGGGTATTAGGTGGGGAATAATTATTTGCGGTGAACTAAACAACAAGATGGGCATTCCAGTTTTGGGAAGATACGAGTTTGGAACAAAAGCACGTCTGAGAAAACTATCGCAGATACTGCTCATCCGGTGTGGAAGATAAAAATGAGCACAGCCAACAGAGATCGCTCTCACGTGAGGGAACTTTCAAGGGTGACATGAATTATCTTTAACTCAAAAATCATACGCCTTTATCTAAAGCATCTTAAAGTAAAGAGAAAAGTTACATTTTTTATGGGCACTCTTTTGGATTGGATCCAACAACCTTTGCATTATTAGCATACTTTGTTTTAATTGTATGGTGTATTTGTTCTGGTACTAGAAGGTGGGGGGGGGGTCTCTGGTGTAGAGCTGCTATTGAAAGCAGAATACACAACAAATGAGAATGATGACTCACCCAACTCACCCTGCTTTGCTCTCCCTTACAGATTGTAATTAGAGGTAATGTCATATAATGTTCTTTTATATACAATTATTTAAGAGATTCAGATGCCTTGGAATTTAAATCCTTATTGTCTCTGGATGCCTGAGACTGTGTGAAGAGTGCCTGAAACCGCACAAGATGCCATTCTCGTTCCGTAATACCGGTAATAGGTTTGGGTGACCGATGTGAAGTTCCTTGGTGTGCAGCTGTCCAGGATATGTTGGCAGGAGAGGTCACTCGGTGTGGTGTGTCTGAGCAAATCCCCGGAATATTAGAGGAACCAGAACGGACCATAGATTTCTATAAATCCTATATCGTCATTAGGAAAGGCCAATTCTACTGACCCCCACACTGTAAGCAGCTTGACTGCCAGAAGTAGGTGCATTTTTTTTTTGGGGGGGGCGGTTATATTATTTAGAAACTGTTGCACAGTCTTTATTCATTTAGACGTTTGGTAGGTGTTTCGGAAGTGTCACAACAATCGAGGACTTCGAAGTCCTTCGTTCATCCGCCGATCACGCAGGGCCTCGCTGTAGGGGTGTGATGTTCCGATTTGCTATGAGACAGAGAATTGAAAGTACAGTGCTCACCTGGAGAAGGTGGATGGATGAGGTGCGGGATGCACAATGGGAGTGATGAGCATGAGTCACCCTGCCGGCGGCCTCGGCAGTCTCCCGATTCCTTTGGTTTTATTAGTGTTTACCTTGTACTCTTAACGGAGCCCAGCTTAGTGACACCCGATAAGAGCACCATGCTGCGCAGTTGCTTATTAAAAAATATTTACAAACTTTAATTACTTTTGCACCCCGGGCATATCACGGGCCCGTCTTTATTAGATGTATTCGTACGGTAGGTGGTTATGCTCTGGGCCCATGTTGGTTCCAACCCCGTCCAGCATACAGAAATAAGTCCTGCGCCACAAGGTTCCGGTTTCTCGATTTAGCTGAAATTGGTGCAAAGGTCTCAGACCGAGGAGGTAATGTGCTGCGTCGTGACTTGCTCACCTGCTCCGTGAAAAATGAGATTTTTTTTTTTTAAATTCATAATCCGATTACAATTACAAATGCAAAATATTTAATTGGAATGCAAAGCGTTTCGCAGCTAACAAACTCACCTGGGAAATCTGTGAGAGTGCCGGGGAGAGAGAGAGCGAGGGAGAGAGAGAGAGAGAGAGAGAGAGAGAGAGAGAGAGAAAGAGGCCACTTTTTACGGCCTGGCTCACAGATTTATTATTGACGGCAAGACAACTCAACAAAGGAGAAGCCACAGGGGAGGAGGCGATGCATGAGGGCCTGGTCACGCAAGGAGGCACCGGCTGGGGTGACACTCTCCAGCTGTGGAATGAGGCCCAGTCCTCCCCCGCTCCCCCGCCGGGCCGGTTCCCCTAACCCCGCCGCAGCGCCGGCCTGCGTGCCACCAGCCTGCAGGCCCGCGGAGGAAGCGCAGGTGGAACGGCGAGGAGCCCCAGGCTAGGGGAGTTTACATAAAGCCAGGGCGCTAATCCGCTCGTCACTGCTCTTCCTTCCTGACTCAGTGGCGGCAACAATGAGGCACAACTATTCTGCTAATAAATATTCCCGCACTCTTGTGAATATATATATATATATTCAATATATATATATATTTCTTGTATGCAAATATATATATATATGCATGCGATTTAGGTGTTAATAAACACGCTCACATATATTGCAAAAATATAAAACATAATAAATACATGACTAAATGAAAAAATATTGCGCATGTCACATAAAAAAATATGTGTATCGATGACATTATTTGTGCGTTAAATTAGTGTTTAGTGACAGGTCACAGTAGCAAACTGAAGTGATTGACTGGCCGGTTAACAGGGAGCCTGGTCACTGAAGCAGTCTGACATGTTCATCTGCAAGGCAGAGTTCATTATCTCCGCTTGTTGTGGCGAACGGCATCACAAAGGTGGCCGGAATGATCATTAAAGTCTTTAGCGTTACCGGGTGAGGAGATAAAGACGGCCGAGGGGGTCGTTAGCGCCCATGAACCGCGTCGAGGCTGAAGACGCTTCTCACAGCTTTATAGTATGGAAACCTGCTTCAAGATCGCTACAGTTAGCCGGGGTTTGAAAAGAGAATAAAAAGCAGCCAAGGTCGCCTGGATGGACAGAGGTTCTCACTCTGGGAGCGACGGCCATGCTGGGGACCCACAGCAGGTTACTGCCGCAAGAGGTTCACGGAAATGACCTCACACCTTACTGGGCCGCTTGGATAATAAAGGCCGTTATTCACAGACTTAAGCTCATCGTATAGTATATGCAACAGTGTGGTGAGACACATTCACGCCGTCGTAAACAGCACAGGCCCGATTACCGCCGACAGTGATGCACCTTCAAGATGGAGGTCAGGCTCCTGCCAGGAAAACAATAATTTTCTGAACATTAAGAAGAAACAGGGAGCTGGTTCAGGATTTGAAGAAGCAGTGGGCATCTGACACTCGCAGAAGCTGTGCAGGGGGTTCTGACGATCCCCGATAGCGGTGCTTAATCGCGTGATGCCTCAGCGTCAGGAAGTCCTGAGCCGTCTAAGGAATGCAGCGCTGACCAATTTTTAATGACGGAGTTCATCCTCACTGGCAGTAGAGCATTTTGATTCTCGCAGCAGTCGAATCACTGCAGTGGAATCACTGCTCTGAGCATCGCTGACACTCTCATGTCAGCTGAGGTCAGGCTGCCTTAGAAAGGCAAACCGTGACACAAAGGGCAGCAGTGACCCAGCAAGGACACTCCGTTATCCTCTCTGCTATCTTCAGCACCTGTACCACACCCTGGGCGGGCGCTGTGTGGGCTGCTAAGCCTGTGATCGGGAGGGTCACGGGTTTAAATCCCAGAGCCAGCAGCGCAGCTTCACCGCCGGGCCCCTGACTGAGGCCCTTAACCTCCAGTGACCTGACCTCCAAAAATTAAGCATGTCACTTTCAATAAAGGCATCTGCTAAATGAATGAGATGTCAGACATTTTTTGCTGGCATGCGATAAGGCCCCTCTACAAAAACGAATTGCATAAGAACTCCTGATACAAACAATTATCTGACACTTTAAACAAGACCTACTAAAGTTCCACTTGCACATGTAAATTTGACGTTGCTTATCTGAGTTGGTGCTATTTTCTGCTCGTTTATCATTATTGTCCTTTATGGCTACCTACTGTACTTGCTGTTCTGTATTTATCTCGCAGTTCTACAGCCTGCGTTACACCTGCGTAATACTGTTTCCTCTCTCTCTTTTTTAGAGTATTCTTGGATGTGGCAAGTCAATTATCAGCGATGAAGGGGGCATAGGAGGAGCAGGACAGCGATCCACCCAGAGCGAGTCTCAGCGTCCTGGCAGCGAGCCCATCAGCCGCCATTTAAGAATGAGCTTAGCGTGTCAAAGCGCTGGAGCCGTGAGCCACGCCCGTGCCTCTCAGCTGACATGCTTGGATTTTGTGCGGGGGCCCCCGTCCATGCGGGCAATATTCCCTCGCAACCTGGCGGCAGCCTCCCAGCTCGCAGCTGCATGCTCCGGCTGTGATCAACGCCGGTGATTAATTTGCCCGCTTCCTGTAGCGGCTGCTCAGCCCTGGATACGCCTAAATATTTTCTGCCCCGCAGCTCTGGCCGGCGTGATTCTCACCTGATCCCGTGCGTGCGGGACGAGTCGGAGAGACGGAACGTGACAGACGTGGGGGATTTTAACTTCGCCTCCGAAACTGGGAAACACGTCAAATGTCCTGGTGAATTTGGGACAGTTGGGAGGACTGTCAGTCACACCTACTCAGCCCAGCAGACTGCTGCGTGACGACAGATACTCACATTGTTCAGCATGTCTCGGTTAACAACTTGGGTCACGCGATCAGGGGAACTTCGGGACATTGTGATCTATTCCGTTTTTATTCTCCTTCTCCCCCCACGTCAATCACCCCAGGGTGCTTAAGATCAGCCGCCATGCCACCCCCACCCCTGGCAAAATGTATTTTGGCAGAACCCAAAGTGTGGGGTTGATTTTTAATCCCAGTCCTGCTCTGTCCCGGGCCCAGCAGAACACCAGGGGACTTGATACAAACAGTATCCAGATTACGAATGAGGTCTGTTCCCTAACTCTATCTCTTTGTAAGTAGCCTAAGTCAGAGCATCAACAACAATATTAATAAAAATACAACTGCATAATTACAAGCGTTACGAAGTCGTGCGTCGGTATTTAACCAAAGTTTTTAATGTAATGGGCTTTATAGCATGTCATTCGTAAGACTTTTCTATAAATCGGACGTTCTTAACCTGGGAGCTGCCTGTAAAAGCATCACCCACTCCTCCTACCTCCTACAATTTGGGATCCCAAAGCTGTGTGGATGGGGAACGGGGGGTGTCGGTCGGAGCAGAAGTTCACATTACTTCAGAAAGGAAGGATGAAGCTTTCATGAGCCCCAAATCAGTAACTCCATATGTGACTTCAGACACGGAGCAGCAGATTGGGAGCAAGGAGACGTGCTTTGAGCTGCGGCGTCTCAGATGGGGGCGATTAGCCGCACCTCAGAGGACGTGAGAGGAGGTGAAGGGCGGCCAGCCACAGGCGCGTTACTGGAGACTTTCCGAGAATGTCGGGAGGCCATCGGCAACAGGAGCTGGCGGCGACACGCACACGCGTGTGTATGTGCGTGCCAGCGCTCCAGCGGACATGTACGCCCACATGTCCGCAGTCTGCATTTTTCACTCCATGGGCAGGCATGCGTGGAATGTCAGAGCCGGCACGTATGGTGGGACTGCCCCAGCTGTACTGGCAGCGAGGAATGCGTGTCGTGTCTAAAAAGGATTAACAAAGCGGCAGGGCGCCTGCGTGCTGCTAATACCTGCGGCATCTTCCTCTCTCTAGCCATCTCTCCGGGAATGGCCCCGTTTACGATCTCACGGGGACTGATGGAAAACAGCACGGTGATGTAAACCACCATAGGGACACAGAGACGTCCAACGAGCTCGATTCTTCCCGTTGCGCTAAGTAGGGGTGGCCAGGGATATTTGATGAGTTTTCTCATTTTAATTTTTATAAAATGTCAAAAAAATGGCATAAAGCAAAACAAATCTTCTTGAAGTAAAGTCACTTGGGTTTGCGCAAATCTAAGTCACGCATGGAGATTAGTGTATGCCATTGCCAAAAAGACCCCCTCTCCCACAATTGTCATCACTGTCCCCTACCTTCGAACTGTACAGCATCCTGGTACATCCTGACTTTAAATTATCTCACATCAATTTTGGAATACATTTACAAGTTCCAATCCATCGTAACCTCAAAGGTAATGACTGTCAAGAGTGATCAAACTATTACTGAGCCACCATTAACCCTTCTTCTTCAATGGTGCCACCTAGTGGCCAGGAGGAAAATCAAACTCCAAAGTCCCTCTCTCTCACTTATGCTCGGTTTTTCTTTCACTCACATGGCTTTTATAATTATTTCTTCTTTTCACTGTATTCTTTGTCACTTAATGACACCCCCGGCTGTGTGTGACGGGGTGGGGCTGCCAGGATGGGTGACGAGGTCCTCAAGCCCAGACTTTCACCAGCCTTCATCGTCGGATGGTGTCACCAGTCATTGTCAAAATTAGACATCAGTTCCACCGGCTACGGATCTCTGTCACCCATTGTTTTAAAGAGAAATGTCTGCATTAACATTTCAAGAAAACTTTTATAGTACAATCAGTGTCATATGGGTTTAAAGATTTTTGTGGATATATTAACAATAATTTACAAACCTGTTATTTAATTAATCCTTTAGGAGAAAAATAAGAATTTTGAAAAAATATATATCCTGATCTAAAGGTCCGCATAATAAAAAGGTCTCAATGTTCCGCATCTATAACTTCCAAAAATAAACCACTTCTAACCCCATCCGCCACATTCTTTGCATATCAAGTACATGACCTGCATGTTGCTTTTTTATCAGATAGAATTGTTCAACAGCTATTACATAACCAACAAGAATCACTCAGGAGTTACATGTTGTAAACAGCCGTTGTGGTTGTCACGCAACACATAGCTCCCTCTGCTGGCCACTACGGGGAACACCTGTAAAAGCCGGTCAAACAGACTGATAGAAGTCACACACACACACGCACGTTGGTCTTCCTGTCTAAATGGGGACCGTCCATTTCATCTACGCAACCCCCCCACACACACACACACACTCACACTCTTAGCCTTACTTTTATTCAACCTGCACTGCACATTTGGGCCTAACAGTATTTAACAGATTATTGAACACTTTAAAAACATTAATGGAGTACTTTATTGCTGTTTACAGTTATGCACGTTCTTGGCCTTTATAATTTGATGATATACGCTCTTTCAGACTTACACACACTGGGGAAGGGCTTCCACTGGCCTATCAAGCTGCCAAGGTGTTGGGCTGCTACCAGCCAAAATCACGCAGGGCAGCTTAGAGAATCACACGCCCAAGAGTCTTTCCTCCTTCATCACATATATCATATGCAGATGCGGTGACATGGGAGTATCAGACAGTAAATATGTGTGACCTGGGGTAGTAGGGCTTGTGGACAAGTATTTTCTACGTTTCTGATTGTTTTTATGCCCCAAGGAGAACATGTGTCCTACATGGGTCTTTCTGAGCCCATAAATAGCAGCTCCTTCCTAGTAGAGGACAAAGAACACTCACCAAACCCGGGCAAGGACAGAGCGTTGCAACTCTCAAAGAAATCCAAAGGAGAGAAGATATTTATAACCTCAAAGGTTCTTCATTCATTCACATAACCGTTTGATGCCAATCTTGTAAGAGATGTCTATCTCCGGGAGTCTAAACACAACATGAGTGCCACTCACTCCCCAAGGACGTGAGATTCTAGGGAAACTACTTTGCCAACAGAAGACCCATTAAAACGTGTTTTCTCGCACACCTGCTGTATGGAAAAGTTTGACAGACGTGATGTCAGAGGCGTCCAAGGTTGTCCACAAATGCAGAGGTGGACGGGCCGTCTGTCCGTCACTTAATTCGGCATCTAGGATTGTGTGCGACGGGAAAGTCACCCCCTGTGGTCTCGCAGACATAGTGGATGCCAAGTCTGTTTCACTGTTACTATAGGCGTGGGGGTCAGGTGTCCAGCGGGAAATCCTCCCCCCCCGATCCCCAGTCGCCGAAGCTGGTCTCCCCAGAGGAGTGGGGGGACCTTTCGAGTGTGATATCCCGTTTCCTCCCGAAGACCCTCTCCTGCAGCTCGATTATATCGTTGCGAATGTCCGCCATCATGAGCAGGAGAAAGTCGAAGGACCCCGGGGGTCCCTGTTAGAGGAAATGGAAGAAGACAAAAAAAAATCTATTTTAACAGGGAGTTTCGGAAAAGTGACTCTTGTTCAGATGCGCAGATGGGAAGGTGTAGGGAAGACTTACTGCTAGACCTCTGGGTCCTGGATAACCTCTCTCACCCTGCAGCGGGAAAATACACGCTAAGGTTGCCGTCTCAGTTAAACGCAAACACTCTGTGCTAATTCAGCACAGCGATACCGGTTGGAGAGCCGGACTGGTGCCCTGGGCTGACCAGGAAATTCCTTCACATATTCTTCTTATTCGAGATCGAGATTCGAGATCTTTATTTGTCGCACGCGTAGTCAAACACGTACAACACACAGTGAAATGTAACCCGAGTTGCTCCTCGGGTGATCAGGTGATCATAACAATAAGTAAATTATAAGTTAAAGAAAGAAAAAAAAAAATCTGGTATATTCTGAAACACAAATAAATAAGGAAATCAGTGCAAGTAAATGTAACTATCGATGTACAGTAAGGGCAATTTTAAATTTTAAAACATACGAATATGAAATTCCTAAAACACAAATCTAAAGCATATGCGTTTATATAAATGTAGCAGCAATATTGTACGTTGTGCGATAGAGTGTTAAAGTGCATTGTGCCATAATAGCACCGCAGTATAGAACCAGTATATTCTGCTCACAAGTAAAGGTAAAGTTACCTTCTGTCCATCCTTGCCAGGCGCTCCAGGAGGTCCCTGGTAACATATAGCAAAATCTGGGTAAGAAGCAAGACAAACTACCCCAGCTTAGTCAAAAATATGTATCAGTGCAGCTCACCACTGGCCCCCTACGCCCCCGTTTAATATGTGACAGGTCAGGCTCGGGGCCCATAGGGCCCATATCACCGCGTGGCCCCTGGGGGCCAGCGGGGCCTCTGGAGCCTGCTTCACCCTTCTCTCCACGCTCTCCTTGGGGTCCTGGGACGTAGCGTGAGAACACAGATCACAAATGGGTAGGGAACTGGGGTAGTAAGGGTTTGTGGGAATTTTCATTTGGACGAGCGGCATATACCTGGGACCCCTGGGGGCCCGGGGGCACCTGGAGGACCAGGCAGGTTGAGGGCATCCGGGCCTTTGCCCATCCATCCATGGGACGGCTTGTCGCTGCGGTTGGCCAAGTCGGGGGATGGTATCTATGCAAAATAAAAAGGCGTCTCTTGCAAGTTCAGACAGGCCGGGCCACCAAGGCGAAGACAGAGAGGGGCCGTGTGAGGAGCATGTGTGTGTGGCGTGAGGCCGAGATCTAGCATGTTCTAAACGTCCAGAGCGGAACGGTAAGATGGTCCCAGGTTGGTAGGACGCGCCAACAAGACTGAAGTTCACCCTGAGTCAGTTGCCAGTCTATTGCAGGTAGGGTTGCAATGGTATGAGACTTCCACATAACCGTATGTAGTATATTATTATTATGATTATTATTAATAATAATCATAATAATAATACTTATAATCATCATCAGTGACAATGATGATGACAATGACAATGAAAACAATGGTTATTTTTGTTGAACAAAGGCTTTATTATGGCTGAAGCATTTTTGTTTTAATGGAACCTCGTGTAAAAAAGTGTCCCTTCTAAAAATAAATTAAATGAATAGCAAAACTGTATTTCTCCTGCTCCAACAAAACAAGCAAGGGGCAAAAAAGGAGCAGGGACTTTAAAGATATTATATATCTTTGGATAATAATCAATACAACATGTTGCTATCAAGCTAAATGCGAGAATAATCTAATAAACCGTGTTGGTTATACTATCAAGCTGAATGTAAACTACGTTTCAATAATAATTAATAAAAACAGCTTTTTAAAAACTTAAATAAATGTAATTCATTGATGCCAAAGCCCACAAAAGGATTTTTTTCTGATTTGCAATGATGTAAATATGGCTGCAAACTTCATTTTTCAGTTCAGAGTAAACCAAAGTACAGGAAATGACTGGATAGAAGAAATGTCAACTGATGAAAATATATTTTCATCAGTTTCATCAGTTAGGCAAAGGTGTTGATCAAAAAACTGGAAACACACAACTGAAGTAAGTGAGTTCTGAAGCTGAAAAAAAGAGTTTAAATACACTTTAAATGACAAAGAACAGGATTTTTTTCCAGAAAGCAGAATCACTAACACCAGTTCTCACCAAACAATTAAGCGACCACCATAGCTTGCTGTTGTTGTTATTGCTGTTAATATGGTTTACCATAAAGTGGAAGGATGGATGGATTCTACAGTGCCAGGAAATGCCAGAGATGTGTGTGTGCAGGTTAAATTCGCTGCTTGCATTTTTAATTTGAATTCAGGTAATAAGCAAATGTACACGGCATGACAACCATCGATTTTCATACTGCGGTATACTATGAAACTGGTATACTGTTGCAATCCTAACTGCAGGGCACACATGCACACGCTAATTAATGCGATAGAGGTCATTTAGTTCTGCCAGTCTACCTAACAGAATGTGTTTGGACTGTAGAAGAAAACCGATGTGAAACACAAAGCATAGGCCATCTCCACAGAGCAGAGATGGGATCCAGACCCCTCACCATGCAGGTACTACCCCTTAAAAGACCATGCCACCCAAGCTGAGTCTCTTCTACATCTAAATCAATACACACTGACTAACTATAGCTACAGGGCCACAGGTCTCACTGCTCCACCCGGTGATGCTATGCCTTACCTGCCCACTAGGTGGTGTGCCGCCCAGTCTCAGTTTAATCTGCAGCAGGCTGTTCCTCATGCTGATAAAGTCCTGACAAGTGACTGAACAGGAATCGCCACTCATCAGGGTGTCTGATTTCCCCGAGGAGCTTACTGGGTACAGAGGGACAGGGAAGGAGAGAATGAGAGAGAAGGAGAGGGAAGAAGAGACAGAAGGACAGCCCGGGAATGACAGATAGCAGGAGAAAGAGACAGAGAAGGAGTGATAGATACAGGGGGAGACAGTGGTATTTATGATAGTGTCAGCCAGACCATCGTATGCATTGAACGCATGCACAATAAATGAATAAATAAAATAAAATACTTCATACAACATGGTGGTGCAGTGGTTAGCACTGTTGCCTCACACCTCGGGGACCCGGGTTCGAGTCTCCGCCTGGGCTTCCAATGTGTGGAGTTTGCATGTTCTCCCCGTGTCGTCGTGGGGTTTCCTCCGGGTACTCCGGTTTCCCCCCCCAGTCCAAAAACATGCTGAGGCTGATTGGAGTTGCCAAATTGTCCGTAGGTATGCATGTGTGAGTGCTTGGTGTGTGAGTGTGCCCTGCGATGGGCTGGCCCCCCGTCCAGGGTTGTTCCCTGCCTCGTGCCCATTGCTTCCGGGATAGGCTCCGGACCCCCGCGACCCATTAGGATGAGCGGTTTGAAAAATGGATGGATGGATTACATCCAAAGGCACAGCTATGGCCGAAAGACAACATCCAGTTTTCATTTCAGAAACTCCAGAAAAAAGAAGTAAATTATATATATTACTAAAACTGATCTCCTCCTAATGGTACATTTCCTGGGAGGCTTGCATTCATCTGCTGCTTGCATTATTCGTAAGGTTGTATACCATTGCCAAACCTATAACGGGTTCAAAGAAACTCTAACAAGAGAAGTCGGTGGCAGACACATCAACAGCCAGACGACGCCACACTCAGAGCGGAAAATAAGAATCTGAAGGCACTTATAAAGAAACTGAAAGAAGATTGTTCTACGGATAAATGTGAAGAAAACAAAGTTTATGAGCACCAGAGCTGCACCTGACTTCAGAGTTGATGTTGGAAGTCTGGAGGCTTCACATAAACAGTCATCAACCATGAAGGTTCCAGCAGTAAAGGAACGTTGCAGGTTGGCACTCTGCAGAACCGCCATAAAGGAACTGGAAATAAGACTTCAGGGGTACTGATTAATGCCTTTGAACTATTAAGAATGTTGTGGACCACAGGGAAAAGCAACACAAGTGGGTCTTGATCAAACCAAGTCTGAACTTTCACGTGTTTAATGTGAGATGACTCAAATACATTGGAGAAGACTTCTGGAGACATGACATTTATATGGTTGCCAGAAGTCGAATTGATTCTAATAATAATGAGACTGAACTGAACTTTTAAATATTCAAGAGCTCAGCCAAGAAAAGTATCCCTGTAGCCAGCTGCCAGGAAGGCGGGGGGGGGGGGGGGGGCGGCGTTTAAAACCCCTGGAAGAAAAGGAGAGGAATTAAATTTATAATGTGGTTATTTGTGT
>JABFDZ020000008.1:13727446-13743303 GCA_019775955.2 Pollimyrus isidori
GGCTCCTGTCCATTTCCTGCTTCCTGAATGCATATCTTATTTTGTGAGAGCAAAAATTGAGCATCATACAAAGAGAAAAGATTACTGGAGTATGTAAGATGGGTCATGAGACAGGGGACACCCTGAATGGGATGTCAGTCTATTGCAAGATATTGCAGATTAGCACTGGCCTTTCAAACATGATGTGAAATTTAAGTTTTATATTAACGTGTACTTCATGTAGTAGACACTTCGGTCCAAAACAGCGTTCAATTTTTGCAAATTGCACATAATAAATACAAGGCTGTGAAAGAGTCCACCAGGAATAAATGCGGGCGGGTTTCCAAGGAATGCTGTGTGTAGAGAAAAGACGCGTGTGGCCCGTACGGGGATCGAACCCGCGACCTTGGCGTTATTAGCACCACGCTCTAACCAACTGAGCTAACCGGCCAAACACAACAACCGCTTTGTTAAAACTACCCTGAAAGTAATCACGTCAGTTTGTAGATAAAAGGACAAAATCACGTAAGTTTTTAGTGTCTTGTTAACTTTACCTATTTCAGTGTTAGCATGATTCATCCACGACACGCGGGGAGAACGTAGAAACTCCACAGATACACACACGCGCATGCGCACACAGAGATCATATATTCCTAACATTGTAGGTTGGGGACTCTCCATAGACTTTTGGCTACTTCCGTTTTTTTGATTGCTTTCACTGTTTTTTTTTTTTTTTTTTTTAATAAAACTGAGGTTTATATTGTGGGGACCTGAAAATGTCACCACAAGCTAAAAAATAACAGGTACGACACCTCGATCGCCACACACATTTTTTATTATCTCTTCTCCCCTGTTTCTCTAATTATAAAAATGACTCTGATAGATACGCACGTCAAGATAAACATTGTTACTTGTAGGCCTACTTACGATTTTTACACAGTTATACGTAAAAGTTCCCCTTTATCACACATAGGCCTAATAATCCACTTATTTTTTAAAACGGCATCTCTATTGAAATTCAAACCTTTTTTTAAAAGCACTTCATATCCGTCTATATTTTTTTCTTATTCATCTAAAAATGATCCGATGCGAGCATAAGTAGGCTACCTTTCGCAAGCAATAATGTCTTCTAATTGCAAAACCGTAAAGTTCCTAACTTACTACAGATAAGTAGTTTCCTTGGGGTGCAAATTTTGAAAAGCTGGAAACTGCCTGTTAACCGGCAGTTTTGTCGTGGTATGAAATACGTGAAAATCAGTTTCACACAAGCTTTTCATCAGCATTAGCTTTATGGATGAGTAACTGAATTGAAATGCTACAAACAGGTTATCTGATATCTATCCATCCTCTGAAACTGCTTGTCCTGTACAGTGTCTGGAGCCTACGGCGAAGTTTACGGGCGCACTAAGGCAGGGATCAACGCAGGATGGAGTGCAACCCATCGCAGGGCGCACTCACACCTGCGGGCAATTTGACAACTCCAGCTAACCTGAGCATATTTTTGAACTACAGGGGAAACCGGAGCACCCAGGTTAAGCTCCACGACAACACAGGAATCACACATGCAAACGCGACACACGTGAATGATGTAAGGTGACAGCACCGCACCACCGTGTGAGTCCGCATGGCTTACACATTTAAGCAAGGATTAGACCAGCCACGATTTCTGCACATCAATAAATAATAAATTCCATTTCCATATATACATCTCAGAACATCCAGGACAGGATTATTTAAAACAACAATTTACAACTATTTCCGGAAAAAGAAAACGCTCAATGACTGAAAACTATACAATAATATCATTTTAATTTTAATTTATTTTCTCTTAAGAAATTGCTACACATCACAAAATTTAACTTGATTGAACCTTCAATAAAAAACGAATAACATTACAGTGGCGCGTTAATTAACTGCAAGCTGGCTTACCTTCTAAGTGCACCATGTTCATTTATATTCAGAAGCTCTTCACTACGGATGCTGTGTTGAATTAATTTATGCGCCAGGCATGAAACTTGAAATCGTGCTTTCTGGTCATTTCTGATCGCTCCTTCAGATTCCCGTTTAGCGAAGCGTGGTGCCCCGATTCGCGCTCAGCCAATAAACGAAGGCGGCGGCGGAGTCGCTGCCCCGAAAGGTGGGTGGTCGTCAAACCGGCAAACGTGCCGAGCCTCAGATAACTAACACCGCGGACTGTCTGTCAGCCCGATTTATGATTACTGGGCATTGATTATCACCCTTTCATTTTAAAGAGCTGGAGAATAAGAAAGGATATACAGTGCATGTGCTGGGAAGTGTGCAGTTTCTGCACATTTTAGTTATGTAAACGTGAGATTCCTTGGAGCCCTGGTCAGGTTGGTCATATAGCCTAATACTTGAAAAGACGCTCCTTAGACAGTTATTATACAGGTAATTTCTATACCAGTGTTAATGAGATAATGGTTACCAAAGTAAATTTAGGAAGGCTGGCTGTTCATGGTGCCTTAGCCCTGCCGACCCCCCTGTGTGACTCATCGTTGTTTGCGCTGTCTGTCCTCGGTTCTCGGTTCTGTATTAAATCGCATAGGCATCCGCCCACATGATGCGCATTACTTAGAGACTGTCAGCTCCCGTTAACCCCCGTATTACACTCTGTCCCACACTGTCTCCATGCCATAAACACACATCAGGACAGCGTGCGCTATGCCTGAAGACAATCAAAACGCTTTTCAAGAATAAACCAGTGTGCTAACCCAGATCAACAATATGGCATTTCGGCATGTGTCCAGGGGCGCCAAGCTGAGCACCCCCCTCCATAAACTGCCCCCTCCCATTCACAAACGTCGTTTAACAAGTTAATGCTAATACATTTATCTGAAAATCTGTGTACGCTTTTCCCTATGTCAGGTGCATTTCCGAATTTTGAGCCACCAATCAGCAGCTTCTTTCTGATGTGACGTCATGTGTGCTGTTCCCAGGGGCACTTAATTCTCAATCCAGCCCTGCCGGTATACCCCTCTATTAAATGGGTTATGTGTTATCATTTCTCTAGGCCTTCCTCCTCCTAGGGGCAACCGGTGATGCAGTGCTTAAGGAGATGAATTTTCAGCTGCATAGCTGTAGACCCCAATCGCAACAAGTGTGAAAAATCATCATTGTGCACATCGGAGCCATTTTCTGCAGCTTTGTTTGGATGATCTGATTGTATCTGTTTTCAGTGGATGCTACTAGTTTGACTAGGAGTCTAATTACTCATAAGTGACCGGCAATGTTTATGAGCTTTACACTAGCAATTTGTACAGCCATTTTCTGCAGGTTTTCTGCATTTCAATCACATGGGGTCCCTGCATACTGTACTTGATTTGCAAAGACAATAAAAAGCTGCCTTCACTTCCCTCTCCACAGTCTTACTGGGGTGAACTAACAAACCAAAGTTATGGACAATATGGTAAATTCGCACAGCCCCCGTTCTGAAATACAGTCTGTAATTGAGCACCTTGCTGTGAGGATATCAAGATCAGTCTGTAAATCTAAGCGGTGTCTCTGCCTGCGGACACAGCCGGCCTGGATCTGACGACATCTTAATGACTAATTACCGCAACTGTGAGCACATTTTGCTCTCACGTGAATCCACCCCTTCTCAAATTGGGGTATAAAGCAGTGGTTTGCTGACACAGAAGCGTGACTCGTGACGGCTTCTGCATGACAACAGCAGGGCAGGTCACATTGTGTTTTTTTGTTGTTGTTTTTTCCCCCCCACATCCTTCTTTTATGGCACGATCACAGCATCAAAGCAATGTCCCGTAATTAAAATGGCAGTTGTGGCCGCTTCTGGGGACGGAGGTGGCCACGTGGATGAGAGGAAGCACGAGGAAGAGAGGAAGCACGAGGAAGAGTAAGGGTTCCAAAAAACAAGTGCTTTCAGTGTTCAGTTCAGAAGTGTTCAGTTCAGAAGCGTTCAGTTCAGAAGCGTTCAGAAGCGTTCAGTTCAGAAGTGTTAAGTTCAGAAGCGTTGAGTTCAGAAGCGTTGAGTTCAGAAGCGTTGAGTTCTGAAGCGTTTAGTTCAGAAGCGTTCAGTTCAGAAGCATTGAGTTCAGAAGCGTTGAGTTCAGAAGCGTTCAGTTCTGAAGCGTTCAGTTCAGAAGCGTTCAGTTCAGAAGCATTGACTTCAGAAGCGTTCAGTTCAGAAGCGGCAAGGCATTAAAGTGACAGGAGCTTTTTTTTTCTTTTCGAAAAACCCAAATGGCACAAACATTCCAAAGAAACTCGACAAACTCAAATGACAGAACCAACATTTACATTTCTGTGCACCCCATCTCCTCTCAGCAAACCACCCCAGCTTATCCTTGGCGATGCAGTCTGTTCGATCAGCGCAGCTGAACCTGAATATTTGGTCCAAGATGCTTAACATGTATATGCTGCCAACGACCATGATGACAAGACAGTCAACAGTCCACCTCTGCCAGTCCCTTCTGAGTGCAAATGTATTTTTGGATCTGCTAGATGCCTCGTTGGTGACACTGACATTATGTATCTCCAGCCAGGCCAGCAATAACGGTTTGTGAGCAGGGTTAGAAACAGCCAGATGGCCAGACCTGAGAGAGGTACACCTAGTGTATTTCAATGGTTTAGAAGGTGGGGGGGGGACGACAAACACCTTTCCTGGAGGGCAGTGCACTGGAGGTGAATCCTGCTGATCGGCATTATGGGCCATCCCCTCCAGATTCCAGCTCACCTGTCCAAAAAAGCAAACCTTGGGTGGAATAGAAATGAATAGCTTCCTCGTGAACTGAAGAAGGATTAAACTGATGGGACAAAGCAACGGTCTTTATGTTCTGGGACGCTGATACACAGCTATCCTGGATGACTGAAGCAGGCTAGGAGGCCCATCAGGCCTGACTGGCATTCGCTTGCTTGACTGACCTGAGGTCAGAGGCAATTCGCCGCAATGGCAAAGGGCCCGGAGGTGCCGGGCTGGCATTCACTTGCTTGACTGACCTGAGGTCAGAGGCAATTCGCCGCGATGGCAAAGGGCCTGGAGGCGCCGGGCTGGCGGAGAACCAGGGCAGAGCAACAGAGGTGCTGCCTCTGCCTCAGGACTCCTTCGGGCGTGAAGTAGATCATTAAGCAAGGCAAGAACCGGGCCAGTAACCCCTAATAAAGCATGCATTCACAGACTCCGGGAAATGCTGCAGGTTCCTAAGAGAGTGGTTGAAGCCACTCTGACAGTCAACGCTTCATCTCCACGCCTCAGGGGCAGAACACTCTTCAAGTCCAATGGAAGGTCACTTACTGTGAGGCTCACTTACTGTGAGGGTGACTTACTGTGAGGGTGACTTACTGTGAGGCTCACTTACTGTGAGGGTGACTTACTGTGAGGGTGACTTACTGTGAGGGTGAATTACTGTGAGGGTGACTTACCGTGAGGGTGAATTACTGTGAGGCTCACTTACTGTGAGGGTGACTTACTGTGAGGGTCACTTACTGTGAGGGTGAATTACTGTGAGGGTGACTTACTGTGAGGCTCACTTACTGTGAGGGTGACTTACTGTGAGGTAAGTGACCCTCACAGTAAGTCACCCTCACAGTAAGTGTACTGTGAGGGTGACTTACTGTGAGGGTGACTTACTGTGAGGGTCACTTACTGTGAGGGTCACCAGGGCTAAATGATGAGAGGAGCAGGTGTTTCTACTCTGGTGAGGCTAATAATTCTCCATCCCAAATGACCACTCTTTCTGTTTGACCTTCAAAGAACGCAGCATACAAAGGCTACACAAAGGGAATTCATTTCTATAGCACATTTCGTACCATTCAAAATGCTTTACATTATAAGGATAATAAAATACAATACATGAGTAAAATACAATAAAATGACAGAAGACAGTAAAATGGCAGCTAAAAAATATGTAAAATGAAGAAAACAAAATGGTACACAGCTGTTTTTCAACCTAACCACATTCAACCAAAACAATGGAAGATCAGCAGGTCATTTTGTTAGTTATATGTTAGTCATTGAGGCAGATCCATGCAGTACTAGTATAAAACAGACATTTCATTTATACCACCCACGATATGTATAATTCATCATTAAATCGATCGGGTCGGCGGATGTATCTTTTGTTTTATAGTAGGATAAAACTCACCGTTGAATATTAGCCTCGCTCAAAAGCGGCACCTATTGTTCAACCAGGGAAAGTGCACTTTAACGCGGATTTTCTTTTAGTTCTCAGCTAGTCTTTGAGCCGCGGGTTAATGATTAGAAAGGTTGATGGAAGAAGCATTTAGTCCTAAATGCAACTGAAATATTTTTAACGTATACATATGTATACCATCTCATGCAATGACATAACAATCCACCGAATAGAAACTTGAAATACTGTGAAAATATATGCAAATTGAATTTTGAATGTTCATATAGCTAATTGTGGCAAATGGCATTAAGAAAATGTGACCATCACTCTTTAAATATACAATTTTTATTATCTTTTTCTTATTTCACAATACCATACGGCAGCAGACATCCATTCCTTAAGAATAAGTTTTTTTGCTACGTCCATATGACACAATTAGGATTTGCTTTTCACTTGCAGGGTCATAGTTTTATTTAGCAAAGCCAAAAATTAGTAGTCTGTAATCATGCTGGACATGTTATTCATGTTATTCAAGCTTATAAAAATGTTTGTTTAGAAAGGCAGAACTAAAAAAACTTTTACTAAATTTACACCGGTCATACATTGAAGATAGCCTACTGGTGGGTACAATTTATTTACAGTGAATATGAAAAATGTACACATCCCTGTTCAAATGTAAGGTTTTTGTGTTGTACAAAAAAACGAGAACACCAAATTAGTCATTTCAACGTTTCCAACCTTTAATGTGAGTTTTTTTTTTTTAAGTTGCTAATTTATTTATCTGGATGAATGATTGGTTGGGGTCTCTCAGCTTGCTCCCCCAGGATGAAAATCCTAGAATAGCCCCTGTGTGATTACGAGTATTGCTTTGAACTGTCCCTTGATCAGTCGTGGAGCCAATGATAACCTTGCGTAACGCATATATAATACATGCTTATAATCTCTACAGCAAGAGTTCTATGGATGGCAGAAGTCAGAAGTGTAACCTGTCTATTTCATTTTTGCTTTCTTAAAGCGTGCCTCCCTTCCTGTTTTGCGTTGGGTCTGGCGCTTTGTCTCACCAACACTAATCACGCTGGAGCAGGTGGCTTTAAAACTGCTGCAGATGACGGAGCGCCGGTGAGAAATAAGCAACCCGGGGTGCGTTTCCCAAACAACGACGGAAGTTACGTAGTACGATGCATTGGTAATTCTAAGTTATCAACTACAGTTTTTCGAAACGCACCACCGTCCAGCATCTGATTTCATGGGGTGTTCCGGTTGAAATTTCTGACCATAAAGTAGAATTTCCGACTTCCGGTCTAGCTAAATGTCAGAAAATTGCACTAAATGTTGAAAAAGAGGCAAGTACAAAAATGTGTTGTAACTTTACAAGCCTACAAGCTCACAATGGGTGCAAGTAATACTACTACCTGAGTCTCAAGGGATACAGCAATTTTTGTTAGTCTTAACTCTTTGCGTATTTCGTATGATTAATTTATTTCTTGGAAAAAGGGGCTTTTTCTTCTAAACTATGTGAGCCAATAATCCAAAACCGAGTGTAAATCGTACTACTACCTCAGAATCACAGGACACAGCAACTTTCATTAGTTTTTAACCATTTGTGTATTTTATATGCATTTTATTTTGCAAAATGTAATGACACTTTAAAAAAACGACCAGTTAACCATGTGGTGGCAATACAATGATCGTAAACACAGATAACTGAACGCCAACTCTGCTGTTTTTGTGAGGAACCTGACCACTGCCCATAGACAGCTAAATTAGAATATCATATAAAATACAATAAAGAGTTAGAAATGAGTAATAGTCACAGTGTCCTGTGTGTGTATGGTAGTTTTATAATATGCACCTATTCTGGAATCACTGGGTTCCTTTTTCTTTCTTATCTTTACATTTTAGAACACAGTTTTTAGCCTAAAATAGGCCTATTCCCTTTCCTGTGTCTTTTGCAAGGTGTCCTTGTATTTTGAAGCTGCTTGCTTTGCAGAATTTAGCAATTTCCCTGAACCCTCAATCTCATGGCCCTCTGTGTCAATGAACTGGTTGATCTTGCAAGACATCAGGTTTACAAGTGTTTGGTGAGACATCTGACTGCTGAATTCGGTCTTGATGTGACGGACCAAACTGAATGTCCTTTCTACACCACGGTTAGAATTTAGTAGAATCTACGGCAGCTTCATCAACTGACGGAACTCCTTGAATCTAAACTGCCCTGAGCTCACAGATCTGACCTTGGACAGCTTCCCCCAGAACTCCGGAAACTGGAAAGTATTTGTAATATGGCACCCAGTGCTTCCAGGTTAGTTAAGGCATAATCCAGGATTCATAAGTGGAGATGATCTCTGGCACCTGCCCTCACCACATTAGGGAATCTCGCTGCCAAAGTCAAAATCTGCTTTGGTTTCACATCATCTTGGTTCTCTGGATTAACTACTGACATAATTGTGAAGATTATGTCTCTCATTGGAATATATATATTTTTAAAGCTCTTGACATAGGATGCTGTAGCATCTTTAAAGAATTGCTTCGTCTTGTAAGAGGGGAGTGCTTCCTCACTTAGCAAATGCCTCCTTGTCCAGAACCCAACAAAAAAGGTCTTCATCTGCATAGCGAATTTCAAGGCTGCGCCCGTCTATCTCCTGCACTTTCTGTTCTCTCGAAGCCTTCGGTACGATAAACCCGTTTGCCGTGCCATACAGGAGCTCTTCAGCCTCATCATTTATCGTGTAAAAACTGGTGCCTCGTTCTGAAAAATCAAATGGAACCTGTCAAAACACTATGAGACATTGTGAAGAAAGCAAGTGTAGCCTACATTTTCATAACGCCGCCTGTCAGCTTCTTTTGAATATCACAGGACTTCTGCGTCAGGGTCAGTCTCCGTGTCCATTCCCCGTTTGGCCAGCAGGTGTCGCTGCTCGTCCCATTCTTCATGTTAGTGTTTGTTCTCCCCCTCTTACCTGTCTGGCAAATGCCAGACGGGCCGGACCATTTTTAAAATGTGGGCCGGTCAGTATATAATATATATAAGTAAACGTATGCTGAAGAGCTGCTAGTGCTGCATGTCCATTTGTGTGTGTGTGATGCACATTCACAGGTTACTCCTATCATAAGTAATAGCAGACAAACGGCATAAACAGACAGTGCACGGACCCTACAAGATTCACAGATTGTTTTTTATTTAGTTTTTACTGTATGTATAAATTTGCTATAAACGGGTTATTTTTGTTCCAGTCACATAAATTACATGTTTAAATATCTATTACTGTACATGTTGGTACCCCTTTCACCATCTGTACACCAATATAAGTAGTGAATGTGCGTGTCCGTGGGTGGGCTGTGTCAGTGCGGTAATGTGCGTGTCCGTGGGTGGGGCTGTGTCAGTGCGGTAATGTGGGCGGGTGTGGCTACAGTGCCAGGGCTGAATTTTTGTCCCAGTCCGACCCTGCTGTCTGGGCCAAATGGCTCAATGTATCATGTGTTTGAATCCTGCCTCCTCTGTTTGTGTAAGTTTCTATAGTTCCTGTATCTGGTGATTTTATATGTGGTCTATGTTTTTGTTCCTGCTCGGGTCATTACCTGTCTGTCATTCTCCAGTGTTAGTTTCCTTGGTTAGTTCTTAGTTTCCATGTCTAGTTCCTTTTGAGTTTATTGGTTTCATCTGTTCCCTGTTTCCCTGGTCTTTGTTAATTAGCCTCACCTGTCCTGTGTTCGTCTCATTACCCCTTTAATATTTTAGTTCTCAACATTTAACATTTAGATTTAACATTTATATTTATATTTAACATTTATATTTACATTTAACATTTGTATTTAATATTTATATATAGACATACCATTTATATTTACATATGATGAACGATTTTGCGAATAATCTACGCAGCAAAAAAATTAGATGATCCACAACACCATTGACTTCTAGCTAAATGTCAGAAAATTGCACTGAATGTTGAAAAAGTGGCAAGTACAAAAATGCGTTGTAACAAACGGCGCCCCATATAACTGAATTTTCTATAACGCCAGTTTCTCCTAGTATATGCGACAGACTCCTGCGATGACGCTGATTTGACAGCAGGTTTTGCATGGGGGGGGGGCACACTGGCATAAAACTATTATTTTATGTGAAATTTGTGGTGGGGGGAGTCCAATCGAGTAATTCTGAAACGTGGGGAGGACACGTCCCCCCTCAGATTTAGATGCCCATGCATGACTGACAGCTAATTTCACTTTGCCGCAGAGAAAGGGAGGGGGGGGGAGGTCCACGGTGATGGTATCGGTTATGTATAATGTGGAAGCGTTTCAGTTGGACACCATAATGATGCTCGAATAACAGAGAGACGGGACATTCTCGGCTGGTTTACCAACCACTTAATGTTTAAATTGTACGGTTGGCTAAAGACTTAAATGGAAATCAAGAAGAAAGCGTCTTTTGTTTGGTTTTATATGTGCTGGTTTCTGGCATGTGTCGCCAAAGAATGGGACTTAGCGCAGAAACCGAGGATTACGATGAACGCCGAAGGTAAATGAATTATAAAGGAATATATGCACATTACATTCACATCTACGGCATCTGGCAGACCTTCCTAGCCAGGGCGACTTACATAAGCTTAATTGTCTGACACAGCATGTCTTTAGAGTGTTTAACCGTCAAAGATGTTTGCATTTTGACATGTTTGCAGGGTCTGCAAACAATCCATGCGCTTTTCGATGCAGGCAGTTTTAGGTTTATAATAGAATAATATAGATGTGCCGTATACGATTTCTTGCGTGAGAGTTGGCAACCCCTGGTACTTTCCTTGAGCAAATATGTCAAACATATACAAAACATCTGGCTATAAATGTACAATAAAGGCACAAAAGTGAATATGGAAGGGGAATAAGAAACCCGTTTAGAGACGTGTCTGCGTGAACATTATTCCAGGTGCTGGTCAATTAGGGGAAAAGTTCCCTGGGAATAAAAGCATCGGTCAAACGGATCATATCAAGTTGTTTGGCTCTGAGTGTGAAAGAGACCGACTTTGGGTGATTAATCTTATAGAAGGAGACGTGACAGTAACACACCTGATGTGGATCAGCCCAGTGCATATATAACCAACACAGAAATGACTGAAACACCGGACGAAATCTCTAAGTGATCATTTCTGATCAAGGCACTGGAGCCATAAGATCCAAAGAATACTGGACTAAGAAACCGAAATATTAATCCGGAGTCAGAGCTTGATTTCCAGTAGCCCATGTGAATATATCGAAATTGGTTGTAGTGATATGTGAGCAGTGGTTTTATAGTTAATTTGAATAATTGTTTGCAGATATGATTCTTGGTGCTTTTTAAAGTTGTCATTCATATTGTGCGCATGGGACATCCACATCACTCTTGAAAACAAGTTGTTAAAAACACCGTGGGGACCCGGCAAGGGCGTAACTTTGTGCTGAACATTGGGGGGGGGGTCAATTCGTAATTTTTTTAACTGGAATGATGTGATTATATTGGCTGGATCTGATTAACCCCCCCGGAAATTACACCCCTGGGACCCGGTAATCAGCAGCTGTAGTCCCCAGGTTACGAACGTTGGACTTACGAACAACTCCTGTACTAGCGAACGAAATGCCAGAAATCCCATTAGAAACTGGCGTTAAATACACTGGTTCGTAACAAGCATGCACACACTACTCTGTGACCGGCCCGACGTACTGTACCGCTTGTAGTTACATTTATTATTACTGCACTGTGTGCTGTTTTATCATATTTCCGATTTATACATACAAATTCAACGAGTTTTATGGGAACGGACCTCTTTCGTAACTTGGAGAAGATTGCCGGTATTTATTATGATCTATTTGCAGTTGACCCATAATGAAGTCCCCCCCCGCCATCTTGGCTAATCACCGTGATTTGGCATCATTGCTTAATAATGCTGTTAAGCGGGAGTTCATTCGTCTCGATTGTACTTGCGCATTTTTGTATAATGTTGAAATAATGGCTTCCGGTGCGCAAACCGCGCTGTTGCGTCTGTAAAGTCGATCTGTGAACTCCTTATGCTATATGCCTGCGCGACTTTTATCGTGGGGAACCTCTCGTCCACTCAGCAATGTTTTGATAGGAACCCCCTCTCACTGGCATTTTTACCGGAAAGATTTAAAGATACTGCTATAGCCAGTATACCGCCGTGTCATCTCTGGACGGTATGACAGAATCCTATAGTAGGCTATGTGCCACAGTCGGTTTAAGATAGGAAAAACATACCGATATATGGACAAAATTTCACGCTTGATGGGAAAAAAACAAGTGTATGAGTTCTGTATTTTTGGAATTCTGGCAGTGTATGGAATTATGCTGGTATGTCGAGGAGGGGCGGATCTAGAAAATAATTCATGGGGTGGGTGGCAACACTGAAGCAAGCATCCTTGCATGGTTTTTGTGGATTCAAGGAATGCTATTCTTTATTGTATATGGTGTATACACTAGGGTGCGCATTTTTACATTATTCTATAAAAATGAAATATAGGCTAATTTGTGATTGACTTGAATCTGATGTCTTGATTGGAAAGTCAGATAAATTAAATGAGATGGTACGGTATATTTAACTTCTCTTCATTGTGTTTTACGCAAACCTGTACTGAGTTTAAGTCTATGCCAAGTTTAATTTACTAAGCATGACAAACAATGCAGACTGCACCTTGATACAAAACCTCAATGGATCGTTAAGTCAAAAACACATGATAAATATACAGAAACCACATTTAAATCACCAACATATGTCTTCAAAATGAATAAAATAAATCACAATATTCAGTGCAAGAAGAGCAACAAACGACATTTTAAAGTATTCAAATATCCTGGATGAGACATAAAAACAAATTCAATAATTTTACTGCAAGTAAAGCAACGAAAGTCCCTTTAAATCCAAGTATCTCTCCTTTTTTTAACAAAACCAACAAATTTGGACGGACCGAAAACTAAATTACAGACTAAATTACAGACCAGCAGTCTATTAAACCATCCAACAAACAGCTTTGGTGCATATGTGTAGAGTTGCAGACACATTTACTCCTCACATCTAAAGAATGCAAGTAACTGAAGCTCCTGTAACTGAACGCGACGATCGCCATGACGTTCAGCAATTTTTTTTAACAAATTCACCTAAATTCAAGGCCTTGGTGGGTTTGATTCAATGCTGAGAATCAGGGCCGGCGCTCCGCACACGCACATCACGCACTGCGCGTAGGGCACCAAGTGCTTGGGGGGGGGCACCAAAAAATCTGGGTCGTGAAAATATCATCACAATATAGGCTACTAGTATAGCCAAGTGTTTGTGCTTAGGGCACCCAAATGGCTAGCGCCGGTCCTGCTGAGAATAGCCAAACTCGGCAATCTACTCTCTGCCATTGTAGACCTTAGATCATTTTTGATTATCTTCAGAGCTGAAAAACTCCTTTCACATGTTGCGCTAATAACACTACAGCTATTTTGCACAACCTGAACAGCTGAAAGATAACAAGCTTATATGGTTCCAGAAAATTAGCAAACTCCAGCGTAGTGGGACTTTTTTTTCCATTCATCTTAAGTCTATCTAGGACTCTCCCTACCTGGTGAAGCTCGTGTTTAAGATCTTCAACACTCGACTCATAAGCATTAGCCAACGAGACAATCTCTTCCTCCCTTAAAAAAAAATCCTTTTCTTTTTGGTTTAAAAAAACTCTGGATGTCAGCCATTCTTTTCATATTATCCTGGGAGATGCAACAAGTATGAAGTTTAGACTTTATAGCTTTCTAAACATACATTACACTGAACAATTTCACCTCCCTAATGAATACATATGAAAACATTAAGCTATACAATAACTCGGTAAATTCATGTGCTCCTATGGAATATTTTGATTGCTGCACTAGCTAACAAGGTAATACAGGTTAACGTTAAATAGAACTGATTAGACATACTTGCTGTTTAGTTGTCATATATCTAGCAAGCATCTACCTCAGGCAACACTAAGACGTGTTTAATGAAACATTCATTTGTTAAGTATGAAAGTAATTCAGTACCTGGTTTTGTTTCTCAACTCCAACATATCGATGGACTGGACACGGCGTTGTTGTCACGTGACGCCACTTGTCAAAGGTTCGAACAATCTTGAAGATGCAAGCTACTGAACAACATACTTTTGAAAATAGTTTACAGTTAAACCGTTAGTCATTCATATACCCGAAGATATCAAAATTAACTGCTTCGGTTTGTTAAAAATGCCGGAATGTGTCTGTTATGATTCCGCTGGTTGCACTAAATGTGTTTGATTCACTAAAACTAAGCAGTTCATAAGAGTCGTTTGTTCGGACTACGCTTTAATAGAAAGACGATTTTGTTCTATTATTTACGGGTATATGCTATTTTTCTGTCATCATAATAGAGCGTTGCTGCTGTAAATCGGTCGAGGAAACTCTTTTATTTTTAGAACACTGAGATACTAGTGCTGGGGTGGCAAATGGGGTGGCAATTGCCACCCCGTGCCACCCCGGTAGATCCGCCCCTGATGTCGTGCCACCCCGGTAGATCCGCCCCTGATGTCGTGCCACCCCGGTAGATCCGCCCCTGATGTCGAGTAAGTCTGCACACTCATTTACATGTATGCGAGAGTCTGAAAACCTGTCAGGCCAGATGCACGAAAACCCTGAAATCTTGTACAATCACATTTTACAATTTTTACAAATATGTAACTCACCCTGGTATCTTGTTTATACTGTCCTGCTTACACAAGCTTGATTATTATTATAATAATTATTATTATTATTATTTTATCATAATAATCTCAGTCACGGCCGGTCAAAAGTCTAACAATATGATTCATCAGCACACCTTCAACTGCATGAACGTCGTTTTTGTGCTTGTAAAGATTCAGCTGCTGGTAGGTTCTCTTTCAGGGCCATTTTCCTTGTGCTTTCACAGATGACAAGAAGTTCTTCAGAAGTTACTCTCTGGGGGGTCATCACAGCCGGGTACAGCTTCTTCAAGGCCCTTCTGACACCACCCTCTATGTTGGCGGCGAGGGCAAACTCATCCTCATCAATTTCCAGGAGCACAGTCACTCTGAGGTGGGATGGGGTTAGAAAGCTGAAATACTCGCCCATAGACTCTCTCCTGGAGTTTTGCGCCAGCTTCTGTGCACAATTTAAAGTTCTTTTTGCTGATTTATTTGCTTATATCCAAGAAAAAAAAATGCAGCTGGAGATAAAGACATGGAACGATGGCATTTTCCTGGTCCACACTGATCCCATTGTGTCTAATTGCAGATCCCCTTGACATACAATGTCACCTTATTGCACAGATATCCGAACGCACCGTGCCTCTATGTATGTGGAACCTATGGAGAACCCGTGTGCTCTAATGTGGTACGCCTGCTGCTTTCTCTTACTGATTTATTCTCCTACTGTTAGTTTTGGTCCGTCTGAATATTTTTGTTTCCCCCATCAGTCCATGCAGCTGAGGAACAGCAGTAAACCTTTACCTGCCCAAGGAATCGCCCCATTTGGTGTGGATGAACAGGCGCCATCTTTGTTTATCGGTAAACAATAGTTTATTGGCTTCGAACAAAAGGGGCTTTACTGCTGTGGTAACACACTCCCAGACGCACGTAACGTCAATGACTGGACCAGTGTTGGGCATTTCAGGTTCACAAGCTACAAATCCAGACCAGGATCTTGTTTTTACCAACCAGTTCAGCATAAGGAGTCATGGTCACAGAGTGTTCAGCTGCTGGGTAGAAACAAAATCATGG
>JABFDZ020000008.1:13745427-13755755 GCA_019775955.2 Pollimyrus isidori
GTCTTATATGAACTAAAGATCGCATTTTAGATTCTGGCTTCTACATCACTGAAGGTGAGAAAATGGGAATAAGAACCAAATGTCCTTATCTACATGGGTTCATGTATTATTTTATTATTAATTGATTTTATTTATGACTTCTTGCCAAAAATGTTGAATAGGAGCACAGAGCCAGGTGGGGAGATAGCTTATCTTGGGTGTTTGATGTGAGTCTGAGCATGTGTAAGAATCTTATATACAGCCTTATGCTGGGTGATGTGAGTTCTATGGATTACCATGTACTGTATTAGTTGGAAATTGGTGTTGTTACACCACCACACCACGTGTTGTAGTATTTGTTAAACCAGTTACTGATTCTAAGAAATAGATGTTTTGGTCTTGGATTTTTATTTATTTATTACAAAAAATGTTTGTGAGTGCTATAACAGACAAAAAACACACTACTTTATCAGGCAGATGGTGACCTTGTGGATAACATTCAGGATGTGTAAGGGCTGCTTATTTATGGACTGGACTGTGTATGTGCACTGTGAGCCGATTGGTTCCCCGCTTACACAAAGACAATTATTGTCCCTTCCTGCGGCCCAAGGTGACACTCACTGATAAACGTTTTTATGCTAAGCAGGCATGCATGTATATCTTCACTCCTTAAATATTGTGCCGGCTAGAACTAATGATTGCCTGGTTTCAATGACCCGGTCCAGGATGAATTGTTTAAATGAGCCTTACAGACACTGTGCTAATGATGCTATATTCAGGTGAGTTGACTAAGTGAGGATATAGCAACGTGATGGGTAATGTTCCCACATATCAGTGGTGTAATTGAATGCTGAATTTTCCCTATCCGCTCCTCAGGGAACCCGATCTGGTTCACATTTTTGCTCCCTCCCAGCTGTCTAGGAGATGCCGAGCAGTGTTGGGCATTTCAGGTTCACAACCTACAAATCCAGACCAGGATTTTGTTTTTACCAACCAGTTCAGCATAATGAGTCATGGTCACAGAGTATTCAGCTGCTGGGTGGAAACAAAATCATGGTCTGGATTTGTAGCTTCTGGACCTGAAATGCCCAGCACTGATGCCGAGGAGCGGTATTGGGAAACGCTGACCCTGTTTACCTATGGCCTGCGCTAGATGGATCGCGGAGGGCCAAAACACAGCCTGCAGAAGTGCTGGACGTCCCATCTACAGGCCCGGCTCTCGTGCGGCATCCCTGACAGGAAGCTGTACTTCAGCAGACTGCTGGACGTGACCGTCCTACACACAGAGAGGTGGAATGAGAGCCGGGTGTACGCCCTCTTCAGCAATGGCTGGTACGGCTTCGCCCGCCCATCCCAGCTGCGTGTGGCTCAGGATGCCACCTGTGTGTCTCCTGTCATGTGACCCTGAGGCGACGGTCGGCACGTTGCAGAGACGCTGTCTGTGACACGTGCTGCTTGACAGGAAGCGTCTGTTTTGAAGCAATGTCCGGAAGGGAGTGGATTGGTTAATCTCTTGGGAAACCTGAAGGCCGAAACGCAAAAACAAAGTACATGTGGCTTAACTTCAGAACGTGATAAAATGCTCAGTGTCGCAAACAGAAAACAGATGTAAGTTTCAGTGACTAACATCGGAGCTTTAGGCTTCATTGGAAGTAGGTGTCACACTTTTGGTGTTAGTTGTGGGGGGGGGAGGGTGATGAGATATGGTTTCGTGGTCAGGCCGTGTCAAAACTTGGCTACGAGCTGCCTGATGAAAAAAGTGACGTATCCTGCAAAAAGAGCAGCTGTTCCTTGTAATGGAGGGGGACAGCTAGAGGCCACACCTGCCTGACCACAAAGCCTTTGCATGATGTATAAGAACAAGTGTGGAAATAACTATGTATTACACACAAATGTCAAATATCACAGGTACAATAAAAAACTTTGCAGGAAACGGAGCTTAAAATGCAGACAAATGACTTTTTGTGGATTTTTTTTGATTCTTGCAGGAACATGTCAGCAGTGTGTGTTTACACCATGGGTGACATCGACCACGTCTTCACCACGTCCTCCTTCAGAGAACACCCAGGCCAGGTTCCAGATCCCAGGCCCGGCACGGTATGGGAGTCAGCATTGATGCTACTCTGCAAAGCGTTTACTCACAAACCATACATGCATGAACATTTAGGCTTAACACGGTTTCACCTACCAAAAATAAATCGGGGCTTGGGTGGGGAAGCGTGGTTTATGACACGGTGGGACAGGTTTACATTAAACGCAGGAAAACAAACACGTATGTCTTATGACTGCCATCTCAGTCTCGGTGCCCCTTCTTACACTTACAAATCACATATGCATGTTTATTGAGGATGTGGACTGGCACCGTTAAAATATATTTCTCTGACATCCAGGAGAGAAAGTTTTGTAGTGTTTTTTCATGCATTAGGATGGTGTAAGAACACTGCAACACGGGTGATGTCACCTTAAAACCATAATTTCTCTTATTAAGCAAAACCAACACTTAGTAGTAGCAGGTGGGTCTGCAGGAAGTTAAATCAAGGAAAAGCGTTTGTGTCAGTCAGTGACTCTCCTGCCCCGTGTCACCCAGTGCGTTGGTGACAGCAGAGATCTTCCCCGGGAAGTTCTGAAGATGATGATGAGTCCGGTGGAGATGGAAGAATGGGTGAAACCCGTGGATGACAGACCTCTGATCATTAGCGGGCACCGGTACACACGCATAGAGGCGGATGGCGTGGCGGCTGGCGAGGGCACCCAGCACAGCGTCCTCTTCCTCTCCCTGGGTCAGCTTCTCCTCTCTGTAGTTTACCAGCTAATTCTTACCAGCTCCGGCTGACAGACTCGGTTCATATAAAGAGCCCAACACTGTTACAGACATGCAGTTTTAAAAGTCACGTAGCTATTTTAGCCGACATCTATTAAGCAACTTTCGGTCAGGGCAGTGTCTTTGCTGATATACTGGCGGGTTGACAATAATACAGAAGTAAAGTAGCAACGTGGCTGTTCCTCTTCCTGCCCCTTTTGACCTGTGGCATGCATTCGCAGTGGGTTTTGACGATGATGGTTAACACAGTGACCTATGACCAGTGGCATAGTTATCAGTACTGACATTAGTTTTCTCGGTAACAGCATGCCCAATAGTACTCATGCATGCATATCAGGGGAAAAATTTCGATTAGTTTATCTCTCTTGACTACTTCTGCAAGTCAGCCGCCTTTGAAGGAAACTGCTTTGTGTTAATCTTGGTGTTGGTGAAAAGCCAGCTTTGTTTGCAGGAAGTGAAAGGCGTGAATTAGCAGCCATGTCTACAGCCCATCGCCTGTTGCCCTTTGCATTTCATATACAGTACAATCCCGTTATAACGGACTTTGGGGGACCTGGAAAACAGTCCGTAATATCCAGAGTTGCTGTAAGCCCAGAACTCAACTACAGGACACCATTTACTCATGCTGCACCCCAGCAGATACACTTGTGCTACCTATTATTATATTATACATGTAGTAATCCAACTTCACCTGACAGTATGTATGGTCTATAACTGGTTATACATGTACGGTACAATAGTAACCTTGACCTCACTGCTTATTGCATCCCTCCAGCTGCCAGCATCGTTTGCTGATGCACAGCCTGGCGATGGACAGCCACACAGACCAATCAGTGTAGCTTGCTGTTACGCCATGCCAATTTATAGAGTGTGACTAATAATTATCCCGAATACGTATCTGCTCTGGATGTCACCGGTACACCACGCGCCTTGTAGGCGGAGCCTGCATGTCCGTTATAGCTGAACAAAGCAGCTAAAAGCAGCCCCAGGAACCTAATTATTTGTCCGTTATAAGCGAAATTCCGTTATATGCGAGTCCACTATATCCGATGCTCTTTCTGCATGTTTGTAAAGGTGCTCGGCCTGGACCAGCGGACCTCGTCCGTTATAGATGATATTCCATCATAAGCGAGTTCACCATAATGGGATTTTACTTTTTTAGGTGTATCCAGCGACAACCAAAGTACCAACCGAAATAGATTCCCGCCGTTGGTACCTGAACATTGATATTGTAGAGATGGATCCCTTCTTAAGTCTCATTTCATTATTCTGCTGACACTTTTCTTTGTTTGATGGGTCAGGATTATTCTTCACTGTGTAGGTGATGCTTGTTGGATGCCAAGCAAGCCCCAATGCAGACACCCTACCGCATGACGGTCTGTCCTTCTGTCTACAGACGATGGGCGTATCCACAAGCTCCTGGAGACCACGGGCCAGTTCTTCGGCATAGCCGAGCTCAGACCCTTCCAGCAAAAGACCGTCATCCAGAAGATGCTTCTGCAGAAGTCCACGGTGGGTTTAGGGGGGGGGGCTGTCTACCAAGCATCCTCTCTCTGCATTTCTGGTGCAATCGGGTTGCACACAAGAGGAAGTGCGTTGCAGCAGCCAGTGCAGCTGGAGGTTCTGCACCATTTGGTGATACACCACCCATATCCCACCAATTCAGCGTGAATCTTGTCTGATGGGGTTTTGGTCCAATAAAGCAATTTACATATATTTATAAAGCTGGTGTTTCTGGCACAATAATCATTTGTACCCTGGCATGCTTTTAGTGTTTACAACATTAACATAACATGGTGCCGTTTACTCCCACCCCTTGCAGAAGAAGCTGTATGTCAGTAACGGCGTAGAGGTGGTGGAGGTGGACCTGCACGCTTGCGAGAAGCATGGGACTCGGTGTGTAGATTGTATCCAGGCCCGGGATCCCTACTGCGGCTGGGATACTGGATCCCAGACATGCACCGCTGCCTCCAGGTACTGCGGTAGCTGCTGTGTTCACGCCCCGGGCTCGCCTCCATCTTCAGTTGGGGGAGGGTTGGAGAGCTATTTTAAATGCTGATGGTTTTGTGGTTTACACTCATGAACAGGACCTTTGCACCACTGATCTGGTCAAAAGGTACATATCTAAGTTTCCAAAAGCCGTCCGAAGCTTTGTGGCCCAGCAACCTGCACCATTGATACTACTATACAGCTCAATGTCAAGCCCCTGAACCTAATGCAAGTTCCAGAATGCATCCTAAATAGTCTCCAATCCACCTGTATCTCATGGTGTTACTGACAGGTTGAGCTTTGCCTGAAACTTCTCGGCTCTGTAGAGGCAGATGACCTGGTCCATAACTGATCCACCTTCTGTATTTTGGACAGTGGAACCATTCAGGATGTGGAGCATGGAGATTTTCGTCGCTGTGAAGGTGAGATGTTTCCCTTCATCTCTGCCCACAACACAGGGATATGAAACCGGTCATCAGAACTTGTGGGGCTTTTTTTCTGTTGTACGTTTAGCAGCTCGGCGTGTAATTCGGGCTGCGGGGAACCTGGTCCGCGGGGAGCCGCTGTGGGTGAGAGTTCTTGGTACGGCCTCTCAATCAGCCAGCAACGAAGGAGGGGTTCTCAACACCAGTCCCGGGGAGCCACTGTTACTGGCTGATTGAGAGCCCATCCCAAGAATCCACACCCACCCCTGCTGTAATGGCTTTATTGAAGAGATTCAAGCAATGACCTCACTAGCAGAGGTGGAACGTTCAGGTCCAGAAAGTTCAACCCAGACCAAGGTCACTAGCTCTTTCAGCAAAAGGGCCCCAACCTCTCGGGTTCTAGGTCTGGGTCTCCCTTTCTGTGTAGAATGAGTGGAAGTCTTGAATGGATTGACTAATGATCTATTTTAAGACATAATGAATGCCAGTCTTAGTTAGTGATGCAGTCGAGCATCAGCAGCATTTCCTTGGACTAGATTTTGAGCATGCAAACCATTACAGGAAACCCTCAACTTCTTTGCGACGCGCTAATTCAGTGGCTTGTTTTGATGAGCTGAAAAGATATTATGCAAATTTCTAATGTAAGCAGCTACTCTCACGAAAATATAAAAGGGAGCTTCTGAGATGCATATAGATCCGCGTTTCCCAAATCCAGTCCTCGGAGACCCAGAGTCGGTCCACCTTTTTGCTTCCTCCAAGGACCAGACTGGGAAACACTGCCATAGGCAAAAGTCCAGTTGCAGTGCCTTGTGGGTACTCCGCACGAATGGGAAGTACGCAGACGGACTGCCATTGGATGGGAACCAGCTAGAGGACCCGATGAAATGCAGACACTGTGGTGAACCTGGAGAACTAATTAATGCATGAAGAATTTCAAAATCCAATCAGGAGTAGTTTTGCCTAGGGTGAAAACATGCTCATTGAAGGTCAAGATTGGAATATAGACGGTAGGGACATGTCCCTACTAATATTGTGGGAATGTTTAAGGGCGTGGGGCTGATTTGGTCTCTAGCCATGTGGAAAGCAAACCTACACCCCTGCTGAGGGCACTGAAGTTCCCTCTTGAGATATTCCTGCTCCCAGCCCTCGTTTTCCCTGAAGTAGATGGATAAACAGTTGGGAGGAAAACGGCCAAAAGCCCAAGTTCAATGCTACGTTTCCCTCCCGCAGACCTTCCTGTATCTTCAGCACTGCACGCCTCGCCACCCGTCACGGAGGTGCCCCGCGACGCTGCCCACTTCCTGAACTGCGCCATGCACTCCGGTCACGCCCAGTACGACTGGTACCGTAACGGCAAACTCCAGGGCTGCGTTTACACCGACAGAGACTGTCTGCTGCTGATAGGGAGAATGGGCCCAGACCACGACGGCAGATACGAGTGCAAAGCCGTGGAAGGGGGCTACGAGAAGACAGTGGCCCTGGCTGAGCTGCGGACTGCAGGCAGGGCGGCGGGGCTGCCCCCCCCCCTGGCGGGAGCAGTGTGCCTCCTGTCCTGTGTCACCTTCCTCCTGTAGCTCTCACTTCTCCTAACCCACGTATTACATATCAAATGTCCTCTCCACTCCCCCCTCCCCCCCCCAACATTGGACTGAGCTGGAAAGCTTCATACATGAATACGCTTACGTAGACATACAGGTTGGCAAGCTTTCATCAGCTGGCTGGAGTGAGCTTTCCGATTCAAGGCAACTCTGTATATACTTTTTCCACATATGCAAGTTTTATTCTATTGTAAATAATCTGCAGGGTTTTGATATAGTTAATATAGGCACTTTCAATTCCTCATTTTAGGTATAATAAACTAGAAATTATATTTTTACACACATCTATTTTTGAAAAAGCTAATATAAATTATTGACCGCTGAATGACATCTCAGGATATCCACTGCAGTGTTTCCTGCCGATCCTGTCATTTTCACCTTGTTAGTACAATAAGACACACATCAAAGCCTGAGGTTACCTGCATTAATACAAGTCAAGTTTGGGATAAACATCACCTTAAATACAAATAGCAAAAACGTCCTTCTTACATATTTTTTTTATTGTTTTCCCTGAAAACAATTGCTGATACCCCCTAATAATAATAATAATAAACACAAATACCTCTGGGTTATTTTTTTTATAAAATGGATCATTCAATTTTGTACCAGTGAAAGGTTATTTCTCCATTTAACAAAATATTAAGATTGCAGTGTAGAACACCCAGTCAAGCACTGAGTGAGATCGGAGTTCAGCGCTTGTGAAAACAAGCTAAGACCAGCTGTATTTTCCAGGTACGTCAAGGCCTGTTCCGTGTGGGGGATAAAGGAAGGGTACAGCATCAAAATTAGAGAGAACGATTAGGGGGGGCGAATGAGCTGGCTTGAGTGTTTCAGCATGAAAATACCCACGTCCGCCACCCATCTCTGGTGGTTCCCTCCTGTGCAGAGAGGAAACTTGTGGTGCTCAAGGTGAGGGGCCACCTTAGGGTTGGTCTACACCTTGGGATTGGTCTATTCCATTACACTTGAGAAGTGACTCGATCACAAATTTAACAATACAAGTGGCATAAAATGGATCAGTTGTCAGACCTTGCATTGAAAAGGCAACACAGCCTGGTTTATTGGCCTAAGACCCAAGCTTCAAGTTCTAACATCTTGGGGAACACGATTGTCCAAAACACATCCTTTTAATCAACGCTTGGGCAGCTGAAAGGCTTTCACAAGGCTCTGAGAAAGGGTAGGGCACCTTGCCTGGACATAGTTAACAAAAAAATAAAAAGTCATGTTTAAATAAAAACTCATGAGACATGTGACACTAAGACTGGAAGTGGGGGGGTGTACACTAATAGTATCTACCAATGATGTGGTGACACATCAACCTTCCTCAGTGACTTTCCTTTTATACCCCGTGTCCTTATACCTTAATGTCTCCAACACGAAGGAGGACGAATCATCCATTAAAATATCTTAAAATCTATTTTTAAAAAGAGCGGCGAATCATCGATGCAACACAGGTGAGAATTTAAGGCAGCAGCTACGTTTCTGTCATTGTCTTCGTGGACCTCGCCACTCCCAGCCATGACCTCAAACCTGGCATTGTTCTACTGGAACATTTACAATCCTACATGCAAGGAAGTCCAAAGCAAACAAAAAACGATCCAGATCTCAGGAGAGACAATGCACAATGTGCTGGCTCACTCAACACAAGCCAAAATCACCATGAGGCAAGGCTCTCATGAGGTGCGTTAAAAGCCAAAAATATCCATGTGAAGGAAGCTGATTACAGTCACATGACAATGTATGCAACAAAGAGATAAGTGATAAGTACTAGACGGCAAATGGCGGTTTTCTCATTCTGTATATTCTCCAAATAACTAGAGTATAATAAACTTTGCTGTTCGACCTGAGGTGGCGATACGAGGACCTCTTCACGGGCCCAAGATCCGGCAAATGCAGACACACAGCGGCAGAACCCACAGCCTTCAAAAGGGGGATCGAATCTGACAGTCGTGGAGAGTGAACGTCAATTGTTTTTTTCTATTGGATCCATCGGTCCGTCGGTCAAGGACGCTAAAACGAGACTCCGGCAGGCCCGCGGAGCCACGCAACAGCAGCCGGGGATATCCAACGTCACCCCCTCCATTTCCACCGCAAATAAGGAGAGCAGCCTGCGGGGGGCGCTGCACAACGTGGAGCTCAATTCACCAGGTCTTTGGTATACAGCTATACAGTGATCAGGGCCGAACTAAATGAGGCTATCAGATGGATCAGAGGCCTAATGTACATCTGGCAAATACTTTAAATGAGAACAAAATATCGCGTTCAAGGCATTGCTGTCCGGCGAGGTTCGCGACAAGGCGGGTCAGTTAGCGTGGAACCTCTTCTTAGGTCAACACAACAGACTTGAGCCGAGTAGCTGGTCAGGCCAGAGCCGTGGCAGAAAGCCAAGCTAACCAGCATATTCTCCAAACCATGTGACCTTCAAGCCATCCTGAGGAGCCGAGAGCGTCTTTGGTTACGGATCCATTCTCCGATCAAGCAACGTGGGATGTCTACCATTCCTGAGAAAGACTCTTTCCAATATGGAAAGACAAATGTGTGGCGTGAAAAATAAAATGCATTTCACGAGAGAAAAAAAATATTAAAACATTATATACGTTGTCCTGATGTCTTAGTAAAATACGCCCCTTCTACTTTCAGGGCTATAGGAGTGGTCTGTAGAGTAGACCACCACTGGTCCCAATGCCCCTACAAGATGGGAGCCAATGCTGTACGGACATTACGAAGGTGGAGAACGGTGCCAGAGAACCACCATTCAGGTGCTAAAGCTTTAGACCACCCAAACTCATCCAAACCCATACTATTCACAATGCTCCAATCAGAAGTCGCTACCAGCAGAGACTAAGGACCAGTAAACACAGTCTCCACGTTATTTTAAAAAGTGAGCAAAGCAAAGCAAGAAGGCCTCCCAATTGTGAGCTTCCACAAACAGAGCGGGCTGATTCACAGAGGTTCTTTGGAAGGAGGACTACCGGAGAACTGAGAACATCTCCAAAGGTCCTTCAGGGCAGCCAGCTTATCTCAGCCACTCAGTCCAGCCTAGGAAGAACCACAGCAAACAGGGGCCCTAACCATGCATAGAAACATTCTCACAAGGCTTTAGTTCTACAAATCAAAAAAAAAAAACCTGATCAACAAAATTATCGTGTATATAAAATAAACTTACTTCGACTACAGTACAGATTCAACCAAAGCGGACTTCTTGATCTGAGGTATGCAAAAGAAAGTACTAAACATACATATAGTAAAAGGCAAGTGGCAACCAACAGTAGAGTCTGAAATAAACATCTTCAAGTTCAGCCGTGGACCCCTGCCGGTGATTTCCGACTGTGCTGTTTGATTGTGCTGCGTTTCATCCATTGTGTCCGTGTGCAGGTCTCGCGGTCCGTGTTCTGCCGAGGTCGACAGGAGCGGTGAGGTATTCGTTGTGCTACAGTTAGTCCCTGGTATCCCCATCAGAGCCACTGAAGGAGGGGCAGAGTGTGTCCCTGTTGGGCCAAGTGGGAGGGGGAGGGG
>JABFDZ020000008.1:13771564-13784990 GCA_019775955.2 Pollimyrus isidori
CCAGACCGCAACATCGAGCCCCCCTTGCAACCCCCCCACCACCAATGCCAGTGCTAAAACCCAGTCTCTAAGTAAATCCAGAGCCGGAAGCAGTTTGTGTCTTACTCCATCATAGCAGACGCGATGAATAATACATCTGTTACGGAATTATTAGGAGAGATTTGTTACACTTGAGAAGGGATGTAATGTGCAGGTTTATCTCTGGACGGTGCATCCACAGCGCCAGCTAAACCTTCCTAAGACACAAGGAGCGTATCCAACTGCCCGTATCGACTGCCCCCACCCACCTCCACCAGGGGAAATGCACTCTCCCCAGTGACGGCACTGGGCGCTGATGGTGCATATCAATCGCATACCGACGGACGCCGGCCCCGTTTCCGCCAAAGCTGGGCCTGAAATCAGCGAGCCTGGGGGACCCGTGTTGGATGCCAGAGAGAGATAGTCGTCCCCCCCTCCGAAACTCTCCCATCTGTGTGACGCGAAAGGAAGGAGACAGACCTTGCAGACAGTCAAGACATCACCACCTGCAAGTGCAAATTCCTGTCTTCCCCCAAGGGAGGGGGTAGGGGATGCAGCAGAAGCATTTTAATGGGCAAACACTAGAGGGTGCTAGAGAGTAAGGTCACATGAGCGCAAGAGGCCTTCCCATTGGCTTAGAGCTCTAACTGACTCGGTGGCCCGCACACTCCGTCCACGTTTTCGTTTCAGAGGCGAGTGCTTCCAATTTCAAGGCTGTTAAGGCTGATTGGGGCCTTCAGGGAAAGCGGGTTAACGGTTTAAAAAGAGAAGACGAAGAGACAGATAAATAAGCAATGTAATACAGTGCTGCTTTATTGATCTGTGACTAACTGGGTAGCCATTAAGTTCTAAAAATCCCCGAGCGGGAAACGCATCGAGCTCAAGCTCGGCCGGATAGATTTTCATTTTCTGCAATCAGCATTCTGACTCTTTTTTTCCTCTTTTTCTGTGCAGGTAATTAATACAGATAAGTGTTAGCAAACAAAACAGCTCGACGCCAGCAGCCACTGGAGTGAGGAAGAGAGGTGGGAGTCCGCCGTTGTAGGACTAGCTCACGGCCACCAGCCTCCACCTCACTGCCGCCGGCCTCGGCCTCACTGCCGCCGGCCTCGGCCTCACTGCCGCCAGCCTCGACCTCACTGCCACCCGCAGCAGGTCCCGCCCAATTTCCGCGCCCCCCCCCAGCCATTGCGTGTCTCACGCCCGATGGAGAGGAACGGTGGCATGAGGAAGTGAGCCTCGCATCCTGGCAGGTGATTGATTTGTTGATTTGACGTCCGGAACGGGGCCTGGGGGGGCTGCGGAGTCCGGCGTTGTGGGACTGGCACACGGCCACCAGCCTCGACCTCACTGCCACCCGCCACTTAGGTGAGATATAAAAGTTTGGAAGGAGTGCGAGCACAGGAAAGGTCATCCTGCCGATAATGGGAGGAGACCATGTAGCCAACCCCCCCATGTACACACACCCATGTTTCATGTACTGTGGCTGGCCAGCTCCCCCCTTGCCCCCCCCCCATGCTATCAGAAGCCCACTCCACCAAACGTGCATGAATAATGCATAGTAATACAACCCCTCATTCACTCTCAGGATGGGAGAGCGAAGCACAGAGGTTAACAAGACATATTTACACGGGTGAGGATTAGACAGGCTGGAGAGCGGGGGCTATGGGGGCTGTGGGGGCTGGGTACCTCCATAGCATCTCGAACCCAGTTTCCCACAGAATAAGTAGTTTGGCACAAAAATGACCGGATTCAGTCGCCGTGTCTGAGCTACTCCTGCACCGTCTGGCTCTCTATCTCTCTCCATTTTACATTTACACTACATTTTACTCATGTATCTGACGCTTTTATCCAACATAACTTCCAGTAGAGGCAGGAGGTTACAATTACTGTGGGCCTGCGGGGATTTGAACACACAACCTTTATAGCATTAGCGCAACGCTCAACTCCTGATGAAATATGTAATGCGTGAAGGGTTGCGACGGCCTGCAGTTGGCTAGCATGCCAGTGTCACATGGGGAAGCTCCGCCCTCAGGCTCACATCAAGCTCCGCCCTCAGGCTCACATCAAGCTCCGCCCTCAGGCTCTCACCAAGCTCCGCCCTCAGGCTCACACCAAGCTCCGCCCTCAGGCTCACTCCTCGGCCTTCTGGCTGCGCCATTCTGCTCCCCGTCACTGAAGTGATTTCACGCCACCCACGCTCTGCCCGCGGGCGTTGCTCATGAGCTCACAATCCTGCTGTTGCCGGGCTGCCGCTGTCGGCACGGGCAAAGCCATGGCCTTCGTGACGGTCGGACTGCCCTGTCGGGTTGGGCGGGCGCAGACACCATAATGGCGGCTGAGCAGCTGGGCCCCGGCCCCCACTGAGAGCCCAGACAGCCTCGCCGCGCGTCAATCCGGAGCCCGCCGCTCCTGCCGGCTCTCTTCTCACGCCGAAAAAAGCCGCGTCGATCCGCGTCACCGCAGTCAGAAGAGATCAAGATCTCTGTCTCTCCTCAGTGGAGGAAGACCTGCTCTGTGTAACCTCGACGGAGATAAACAAGCTAGGGGAAAAAAAATGACAAGAACAACCAAAGACCCGTGGGTGGAGAAAGGATGTCTCCCACTATTATGCTTGGAGGTGGCCTCCTATGCCCTTGTAAGGGGGGAAGCGAGGAGGTCACCCAGCAGGGTGGTGCCAGTCACAGGTGGGTTTAAAAAAGAGCTCAGTGATGAGCCCTCGTGGCAATTTGATGACTGGGATTGCTGGCTTGTTACACCATGCCAGCATCACAGCTATTCTAGTATATATGTTTTAAGTTGAGAAATATATGTTATATATAGCATAAAATAAATCTTTTTCAGTATATGCCCCAGTACAGACTATGACCACTGCTAGGAAGGCTTATGGAAGTCAAGTGCATGCTGATTGGCTGCTGCAGGCTCCGCCTTCCCTCCATGTCTCCCCCTCCTGGGTCAGAGAGTATTTATTTGGCCCCACAGGCATGACAGGGTCAGACCCTCCCTTCTGAAGAAGGAGAGGAGCCCACGCGGTAATATATCCCAGGGACCCAGAGGGGCTAGACTGACCTTAGACGCACGTCTGAGATGCGGGGAGACCACTCTGCATGCGCATGGCGGCCAGCTAGGCAGCGTTATCAAAAGCAGCAAGTCGGGGTGGGGAGTGTTTGACCCGGAACGAAAAAAACACAAATGTCCGCGCATCTGCCCTCTCTCCCTTCCTAAAGTTAAAGCATTTCAAAAACATGGACGGCTGAAGGGCAGCAGGCTTAAAGAGCAGGGAGGGTCCTATCACCCCCACTGGCTCTCTGCAGCTGGGCCGGGCATCTTTGGGGGGGGCACTGTGTGAAGGGCCTGACTGAGCGGAGAGCCGGGTTCAGGAAGGCCACGCGGCACGAAGGAGTTTACGCCGACTACCCGCTACGTCGGCACTTTCATGAAGAGCGAGTCGCGCGGCGCGGATACACACACCCCTGCCTCTCGCTCCTGTACCGCCGCGATTCAAATTAAGAAACCTGCTCAAGGGTAAAACAGGCGGAAACTGTGCAGGGATGTGGACTGGCAGCCTTGTGATAGCGAAAATGAGGCTTCAAAACCCACTGTGGGTGGGATTATCATGTGCTGTCAATCACTGCCAGGTATAACCACTGCCTGCTGTGCAAATGAGCTGCTGTAAGGAGCGATGTTTTTAAAGGGTGCGCTTGTTAGCATCTGGAAAGCATATAAATGGAAAGATGGGACACAGTTAGTGAACCGTAAGGCTGATCACGGGGAAACCAGGCTCACTCTGCCTCCCAGTACCACAGCTGTAGGAGATGTGGGCCAGTGTGCCGCTCATTGGTGTAGGACGCTGTGACTGTGATCGGAAGGTCGAGGGTTCAAATCCCAAGGTTTGCAGTGTGATTTCATATTAGCCCCGACTGCTCAGGGACTGGCTGACCCTGGCTTCTCTGTCGTATTTTGCTACCCGACCAGTCCCGACTGCTCAGGGACTGGCTGACCCTGGCTTCTCTGTCGTATTTTGCTACCCGACCAGTCCCGACTGCAGCCAGTGATTGGTGCAGGAGCCACACAAGGCCAGATTCGGGTGATCAGGGCCATTACCTCTCCCACTATTGCCTTGGGTTATAAATCCCAGTTGACCCAACCAGACTAAGCATCCAGTCTGGGTTAAATAGGGTCAGCTAGATTGATTCAGTGCTACTGCGGAGCATCTCTGAGTTGTTTTTACAAGTTAACATTTTTCACGGGGCTTTGACCCCTTTTTATGTCGGCCGTATTTCCCAGCGAGATGCTTTGTCTGAGCTCTCCTGTCAGACTCCCCCGTCCCATCTAAGTAGACGGGCTCCGCCCCCCAAGCTGCCACATCTGCTCCTAGAAACGCCTCCAGACAGCTGATTATTCCAGCTTTTCGGTCACGTGACCTATGAGGCGTCACGCCGCCAATCAGCAGCCTCACAGACTCCGGCTCAAGCCGCACTACACATCTGCCTCATCGCGTGCCGTTGCAGCACCACATTTCTGCTACGTCGTAAAATCCACTTGCAAGAATAAAACGAGAGCTTATCTTAAATAAGGAAATAACACATCCAGAGGGTGTCAAATTCTTACCACAATGTCCCCCCCCTGTCCTCCATACAGTTTTTTTTTATCAGTCTGACTTTTTTCCCCATTTCCCAACAACAGGAAGCGTTCCACTCCGGCACCATAACAAACCAACCCTTTGTTCTTGTTTGTTCGGAGCTTGTTTGTTCAAGACGAGCCGGTAGCGGGAACCGATGGCAGAAGGGCTGACTGCCCCCCCTGATGCAGGGGGGCTGCTGACGACTCCGCTATTCTTCCTGTAGCCTCCCCACATCCCGTCGCAGGCTAACGAGTTAATTAAGATTCGAATCCGTCGCGCGGGCATAAGCGGGATAAGTCAGAACAAAGGCAGCGGCGTACCCAGCGGGAGAGGCAGCGGTGGGATCGTCTGCTGTAATCGGCCAAGTCGAAGTGGACGGGGGTGGCCGTCCTGCGGCTCGGCCCCGTTTTTTAGCTGCTTTCAGTTTAGGTTCGGTCCAAATGAATCCGCGTTTTAAAGGAGCACGGTCAAGGGCACCTCTCAGATATAGTGGTGAGCTTCTGACCATCACCTCCGGAATCTCCTCACCGCATTCCCCTGATTACTGAGGTTTGACATTCAGAATAACACAAAAAAGGAGGACGAGGCCCCTTTAAAAGCTCAAACCCCCAACAGTGCAAAAACCCAACTCAAAGGAAAGGTTTGACTCAACAAAAAAAACAGGCAACTTAAACAGTCTCCCTGAAGCTTATGGGCACACAGTCCTCCTGGGATTATGCCTCACACACACCCCCCTCAAAACACCCCGCTGACCCCATTTAACTCCTAATGAGAACACAAGTCCAGCGTGGGTTTAGCTGGGTGCCGTTACTGATGGTCCATGCTGTCTGTGGCTCCGCCCTCATGCCGTTCTATACCAAGCACAGCTAGGCCAGGATGGGGGTGCTGTTATACACCTCTCCCCCAAATCTATACTGACATCGGGCAAATCAAAAGGATGGGAGACCAGCCATCCAAATGGACAGCCCAAATTTCCTGGTGCACAGCTGATCCATGTGGTACCTGTCATTACTCCCCGGGGGGGTGAACTGGCCCTACTTTTCCGGCATCTTCTGAGCCCATCCCTCATAATAAAATTATATTTGTGCTCCTTTCTGAGCATAAGCCTTTTCCTTTGTCTGCACTCAGAAATGCAAATGAGCTCACGCAAGTGCTCGCACCAGCAGCCACAGGCCTCGTTTCTTCCCCCGTCCAGCCTTTTTGATACCTCGCTAATTAATTTGCTGCCAAGTTAATCAACACCTAAATGAGCAAAAATGTGAGGGAATCACAGGCTCTTCACTGGATCGCACCCTGCCGCCATCCGGAGGCGCCGCGTCCCGCGGACGTACTTGCGTGCTTCCTGCTCGTTGTGGCTTCCTTTTATCACAGGAAAGAAAGTATGTTTGTGAAGGGTGCCATGGTTAGGAAAGAGCAGTTTGGTGTAGGAGGGCGGGCCCAATCTGGACAAGACTCACCCATTGGCTGACCCGCTCTGAAATACGATTCATCCAATGACTGACCTGAATAACCCTGTGCTCAAAACAAACACTGCCACTGGATGGTCTCAGCTGCTCTATGCCTAAAAAGGACCCACTCATTGGTTGGCTTGAGTTTACCGGCTCTCCGAAAGGACATTGGTTGGCCCGCGTGCGAATGACTCACCGATTGGCTGGCTCAGGCGTAACAATGCTGAAAAAGGATTCGTCCATTGGCTAGACCATTGATGCAGACAATGACAAGCAGTTGCCCCTGTGATGCACGGCGACAGAGAAGTGTGTGTGATTCACCTATTTGTTGTACACGTGTGATATGGTGCCCAGTGAGTGTGAATCACTACCTTGTCATGTTTGTGCTTACAGGATTCACCTCCGTTCCTGTTTGTTTTCCTGTATGTTTATGGGTCACCTCTGTGTGTCTGTGTCTCAGCTACATACAGCCTGCTGGCCGTAGTGAGGCGTACGCAGATTTACCAACCCCAGCTGGAGGGGCTGGGTGGGGGGGGTGGAACGTGAGTGAGAGTGGCTCGGGAAAAATGTGCTCAACACAGAGACCCAATAAAGATGACAGAGTCACGGGCGGATGCAGATTTCAGCGCCTGTGCGTAAAACGCACAGGCATCTTGAGGCGGTTTCCGAGTGTAGCCTCATGCTTTAAAGCAGGGGTGGCCAATCGTATCCGCAAAGGGCCGGTGTGTGTACGCGGGTATTTCGGATAACCTGTAGGTTAGCTGTTCAAACCCAGGTGTGAGGAGCTCCTCAGCCAATCAGGCCTCTAAATAGTGACCTAGTTAGGGAGTCGCAGCAAAAACCCGCCACACACGTCGGCCCATTCCGGGAAAGATAGCTCACCCTTGCTCTGAAGGAACCAGAAAGCGAAGCCGTCAGCGCCGGTCCAAGGACGATGGCCGCTGTAACTCTGAGCAAAGTAATTCACCCCGAATCCGCGTCGGATAAAAATATTCAAGGGTAGTGAAAGACTGAGACTTGGCTCCTTCAGACGTTTCCAGTGTGTGTCTACAGTACCGCTGGAATCACGATCGTTCACAGGCTCTCCTTTAGACAGCCACACCCCCCGTCCTCTGCCCTGTGTCCCAGTACTGCCATGTCCTTGTCGTACGTGGAACACAGACCGCTGTGGACCTGGAGGCCCGATGAGACCCCCCCCCTCCCTCGTGGGGTAAGAAAGCCGGCCGCTCGGCTCGGCGAGGCCCCCGCGGGCCGCTGCCTAATCCGATTTGCCTAATTCAATAACCAAAAGGTCATTTTTATTTCCATGCCGCCTCCGCCCTGTGGACTTCGACGGCGGCCGGATCGATGTCAGCTGGGCCCAGGGAACACATTCACCCCACTGAGCTCGCAGCCCCCAGTGGGCCCGTCCAGACCAGCCCAGGCTTACCCCCCCCCCACACCCCCAAACTCATCACCTCCTCCTTCACCCTCTATCCCAGACAGAAGCAAACGCCGCTCCTTATGCGTCTCCCCACTCTGTTCTGATTGTGCGTCATTCAAGAAGGAAAAAAAGACATTTTCCCTGCTTTTTTTTTTGACAGCCATGTGGTTAGGATCAAGACAGAATCCCCCAAACAGGACATTTTAATGGTATGTCTACAGGGGCTAATTTAGAGCAATTTATAGTCCAGGCAGAACTGATAGTTCAGGCACCACTTTGTTCTATTGTTCCTCTCCACTTCCTTTCTCCGTCCTACCCCTCCTACCCGCCGCTTTTCCCTCTCTCTCCAGGCCTGTAATCCCCGCGCCGAGTCGGGAGGCTTCGCCGTATGGAGCAAGGGATAATCAGACCTTGTAATCAATCAGAATGCCATGGTGACGATAAAGGCAGCGTCTCAGCTCAAAACGGCATGCCGTACTCACAGCTGGGACCCCAGTCATACAAGCATATCACAACCACACAGCGCACAGGCAATCTGCTGCAAATCTCTCCCCTCCTTTATCTTGGGAAGGGGGAGGAGGTCACAGATGGGTACCTTGTACCGTGCCTTTAAAATTTGTAACAGGTTTCGCTTGGCGCTTCGGCTGCAGGAGTACAGAGGAATCACGTGGACGGTCGTGTGTCGCTGGCAGTAAATCAAACGGACAAATAACTAATCAAGTCCATAAAGTTACAGATAGCCACTCCCAGGAATCCTTATTTACAGCACACTGTAATGTCAGATCCTCACGTGAACGTGTCAGCGTCCATGCCAGAATATATCAGACCCTGTCGATAGCTGATTTAACGCACTAGTCCTAAAGTTTGATACAAATGTCAATATTGCGGAGCTTTAAGTGAATGTTTATGTTTGAGACTGCATTGCTTACTCCTTTAACTATATATCTCTGGCGCTTGCATTAAGCCAGAGAAGCCAGCCATCAATCAGCTCTCTCCTGCCCCATCTCCCCTAACAGCATCCAGCCGCCTCGCTGGAATAGCCGCCGCTAACCGCTCCCTTTGTACAGCCGCGTCTGCATGTAGCTCTCGCAGGGACTTGGCGGTTTTCACACGCTCGACAAAACTGACTGGCGTGCGCGAACCTCGGAATGACACAGCAATACCGGGCTAAACGCAATGACACCGTACCACGTGACACAGGCAGGGGGCGCTCCAAGGGCCACGCAAGCTGTGGAGTGGTAATGCAATATGCAGACTACCTTCTTTCACATGTACGCCAGCCGGGAAATTTTACACACTGTCTTCAAACATCTTTTTAAATCTAGATGAATGCAGGTTAATGACTTAATAACCCCACCCCCCATTCCTGACTTCCTTCATTTTTCCATCAAGAGTTCAGTTTTACCAGGGATCTCTCGAATTAAATGCCACTGCTGAGAACGTAATACCAATCGCAACGTGTACGGCAAAGGAGAAGGATTATGGAAAGCTTTATTCGCATGTTGTTACGAACAATTAGTTAAAAAAAAAAAGCCAGTAGCTGTTTGATAACGGTGCCTCGAAGCTTTTCATTTCCCCAGCCGATTAATTATGTATTTTAATTTTGCAGGTAAAAAAGTATCTCATGTTAACAATAAACTACTAGTTAATGAGAATATCATTGCGGTCTGCCGTTGTGCCCTACTTTGAAACAAAATCCGAGGAGGCTTCATGGACATCATGGTTAGTTCCAGTATTATTTTGGATTTTCTTTTTATATAAAAGTAAATTTAGAAACGAACCAAGATTTGGCATGAAAAAATCGTAAGCTATGCATTTTAAGCCAATCGCACTGACTGCACGTAAGCCATTGTTTTTTTATATAGCATTAATATGACCTACAAGCGCAGTTTTTCGCGCATTTCTTAGGAGTGCGAATCACGTGAGCAGATTAGCGCCTTACGAGCGCGGATTCAAAAATAGCTCCGTAGATCTGGTGCGGCGAGCAGCGGGATCCAGTGCATCCAGAAAGAATTTGTAAAGAGGAAGCCTTCCTTTTGAAATCTCGGAGATCAACGCGTACTTAGGAGAGCAGAGGAAATGCACGGAATATGGGAGGAAACGTGGCTGTGAATTACCACAGGGCTGTTCTCAGCCCTTTGTGATGCGCGCATGTTGCCGCATAGCGATGCGCCAGCGAGCGCCGCGCCTGAACACACGGTTGCACTGTCTTGCATCAGACCAGACGGAGAGCGGGTGTGTGCGTGTGTGTGTGGGGGGGAGAGAGATAGGGACTGTGTGTGTGTTTTGTGTTTGCATGCGTTTGGGACCGTGCTGAACTGCAGCCTATTATTAGCCATAGACTTTGTGCACGTGAGGGGGCAGGAGGAGACTGCATGCGGGTCTCAGCTGCGTCCGCAGAGGAGCTACTAAGCACACTCTGCGCCAGACTGCGGTGCCGCAAAATAGGCCAGGGAGGTACCAAACAGGAAAACATCCACTCCCTTCCGCCGAATCAGGAGACCGTGCATCAGTACGCCCCTGGGCTCTAACCCACACCGTAAAGCCAGCCGACACAGAACTGACACGTTAAAGCCAAGCCCCGTTGTCTACACCGGAATCCTAACGCCTGACCTGCAGTCACCCTGCTACTAGGCCTGAACTTGGGCAGGCCCCCGTCACACAGAGCCGGCGGCGGGACCTTGTCACCACGGAAACGGCGACGGCGGCCATCTCTCCTGGGAACGCGAGCTATTAGGCAGGTGGCAAGGCTCGCGCGCCGTCCGGTCCCCCCCCCAGCCCCCTTCCAGGCAGCCCTGGCTACACCGCGACAAATAATCGCTGCACAACGATTCCTCATCCCCTCGGGATCGCTGAAGCAAGCCAGGTGCATTATGGTAACTGATGAGTGTTATTATTGTCAAAATAAAATCAAATGAATAAATCAACTTGATGATTGGGGAAATCTTCAGCATGACACCGAAAGCGGGTTTATGGACCGTTTCTGACACCCGGTGGTGATTGCTTTTTATTTTTCCCGTATTGTCTTTTTTCAAACGGAGGGATTGGGGGGTGTAATCTGTGATATGAAAGATAGTTAAATGTGGGATAAACGCCACGCTTTCGGAGACGATACCTGCGGCTCCGTGCACCGCGTCGTTTGTCAGATCCGCGAGAGTATAGTGACCAAGCCGCACTGACCTACGGCATCCCGGGCCACGGGCGGGTCAGTCAGTCGCTCGTAAGCTAATGGAAGAATAATAATAGAATATGAAATTAAATCGCCAAACTAGGTCCGTTTTTGCCGCTCTCATTAACATCGGCGCTAATGTCGCCTCGAATGTCTCGGTTCTGTGCCGACTCGCTCTAATTAGGGGTGGTGTCTAAAAATAAATTGGGGGAGAGATGCAGCATGAAAATATGTCAAAATTAGTTGTGCAAGAACAGTGGGAATAGCTCCCTGTGAATTAGAGGGAAGCGAATGGGACAGACACGGTGGTGTTTGTGTTTATCTTACCAGCCGAGATATGACTGCAGAGACAGACTCAGCGAAGGCTGGCAGTGGGCTTGAGGTGTTCCTGTTTACATTTATTTATTTAGTGAACACTTCTGTCCAAAGTGACATAGTGAGAAGAGAACGGGGTCAGAGAGCAGGGTGAGCCAGCATCCAACACATTGGAAGGGTTGGGGTTTAGGCTGGTGGGGGCGGGTGGCAGATGTTGGGGGCTGGACAGCTATCAGTCATCCTGCAGTCAATCATGTGTTTATAGGAGACGGGGGCCGCTGATTATTTTTAAGCAAGGAGGTCCTTGGGATGTGAGTGAACAGAGCATTTAGGTGCCCTGAGGGATTAGGCGCCGCCACCAGCTGTGGGTTTGAGACTAACTCACCGACTGAAGGCAGTGGGGGTTGAGGGTGGGATTAGGATTTAAGAGCCAGATCAGACTGTGATATTTTCTCCGTTTTACATGTTTTTTTTTATGTATTTTTGTGTATTTTATACACAACGACAGTTACAAAGTAGGAGATACGTTCATATCATTCACATGGGACACGAGTGGAATAGAAAGGTGTTCCGCCTTAAAGAAACTGTTTCATCTTCCTCAAACAGCTGTCCATGTCAGTTCACCTTGAATTCTGGCCGTCTCTAAAGCCGGCCATCAATCACGGTGAGCCGCACGCCGGCGTAACGGATAACACAGCAGTCCATTCGCTCTGACACAACACTCAGACTCCTCCGGGTTCAATCAGGCTGAGTTATTTGAGGACTCGGAGATAGGAGCAAGGCCCCTCTCTCCAGGTGTTTAGGGCGCGTGCTGTGTGGGGGCTGGGGGCCAGGGGGGGTGTCCCCGAATACAGCTCAGACTGATTTCTCCTTCCTATGTGCGTTTGCTGGTGCTTAGCATGGCTGAGCTCGTTTGACATGATAGAGTAACCAGGGGAACTTTTAGTGTTTGGCCTAGTGATTATGTTTTTTGTTTTGGTGCTTTATGTATCGCTCTGGGGAGACTGGATATTTCTTGCATATCCCATCTTACTGTCTGTGAGAGACATGGACACGTGTGAGCAGGTTTTGGGATCGGAGCACAGGGTCAGACAACATCCAGAATCTCTGGAGCAGTTGAGGTTAGGGGCCTTGCCCCAGCCCCCGGTGCTCATGCAATCACCTTGCCAAGCCGTGGTGTTTAAACCTGCGACTCTCTGCTCATGCTGAGACCTTGGTTTCTTTACATGAATGAATGGGTTTCAGGGAGGCAGTTTACACACCTTGATATCGCACCTTCCCCCAGCAGAGCACAGAGGGGGCGTAACAGCGTATCTCCTGGGACTTAAATGAGCAGATCGTTAGGTCGTAATTTCGGGGCCCACCTACCGACCCGGTCTGGAACAAAAAAGCCAGGTTTCTTGGCTTTGCTGTCATTCCAGCTGGACGTGACATCACCTCTGTGCGTCCGACGGACCCCCGCAGCCAGGCAGCCTTCGGAAATCCAGGCTGAAGCCACCACGCTATTCCGCTAAGCGGCACGGAGGAGATGTGACGCCGCACAGAATCTGTAGCGGGGGCGGGGGGGGGGAGTTTTTCGAGGTGTCAGCGCATCTAAATCATCCCCATAGCGCGGGAACCCGAGCATCTCCCTTCACACCTCGGGGAGTCTGGAAAGTCGAAATGCCCAGACGGACAGTTACATGCAGCGGGACCCTGGGAATTCAGCAGCGTCGATGCTCTTATATTTAGAAGCTCCGTCCGTGCGGACGTTCGGTACGGGCGGCCCAGCCGCGGTGCGCCTGACACGTCCCCGCTTAATAATCCATAATGCCTTGCTTTTATGCTTGTTGGCTACAGTTATTGACGCTGCAGGTATTGTATTACGCTGTAAGCTTGCGAGGAAATCCAGAGGTGATGGAGATTGTTATTAACACGCTCCTTGGGCTTCTGGAGTCTGTTTTATCTGTAAAAATTTTACAGTTTTCTCCACAGTTTTGCCTAATTCTATTACCCCAATCTGATCCTGCACATGCACAGTACTTCATTCTGTTTTGTTGCCTAATGCAGTGTGTGGCTCAGTGAGTTAGGACATTATGCCTGCGGTCAGAATGCTGTAGGTTCACATCCCAGGGTCACCGTCGGGTCATAGCGCAAGGCCGTAGACCCCCCCCAGGGACTGCTTGGTCCTACTTTCTCAAAAGAGACGTTTAAAAAAAATGCGATTGCCAGCCCAGAGTCGTGGAGGTGGGTCGGAAGCACAGCCTTGCACAGATATCCATCACACAGGCCAGTTTCCTGTACCAGACCTTAGGATCAGTGTTATCACAGCCCTGGAGGGGGGGGGGGGGGGGGGGGGGGAAAACCACAAACCACCCCGCCCCCATGGCCACCCCAACACCCCCCACAACCCCAAAAAGGAAAAAAACCAACCGGTAAAACCGACACAA
>JABFDZ020000008.1:13809675-13821428 GCA_019775955.2 Pollimyrus isidori
GATGTGTGAATGACTGAGATGACTGTGACCAAGGTAATGATGACTGAATGTCGATGACTGAGGAGAGGATAATGGACGATGACTGATGTGTGAATGACTGAGATGACTGTGACCAAGGTAATGATGACTGAATGTCGATGACTGAGGAGAGGATAATGGACGATGACTGATGTGTGAATGACTGAGATGACTGTGACCAAGGTAATGATGACTGAATGTCGATGACTGAGGAGAGGATAATGGACAATGACTGAGGTGTGAATGACTGAGATGACTGTGACCAAGGTAATGATGACTGAATGTCGATGACTGAGGAGAGGATAATGGATGATGACTGAGGTGTGAATGACTGAGATGACTGTGACCAAGATAATGACGACTGAGGTGACGATGACTGATGTGCAAATGACTGAGATGACTGTGACCAAGGTAATGATGACTGAATGTAGATGATTGAGGAGAGGATAATGGACAATGACTGAGGTGTGAATCACTGAGATGACTGTGACCAAGGTAATGATGACTGAGGTGACAATGACTGAGCAAAGGATAATGGGCAATGACTGAGGTGGCAATGACAGAGGAAACGAGGACAGATGTAATGATGATAAGGGTGACGATGACAGAAACAGTGATGACGGTGGTGATGATGGCAGAGGTGCCGAAGACAGAAGAGAGGAAGACAGAGGTAACAACGACGGACGTGATGATGACAATGAAGGAATGCAAGGGTTACAAGGAGCAACCATCAAGGGACCCTAACGGTGCACTTTACCGCACATGGGAAAAGTACGTGGAGAGAGACAGGAACGTGGGACAAGGTCGGACCACCTTAAAAAAGTGCTCTCGTTACCGTAACTGTGTGACAGAGCTGCTTACAGAACACTGGCCCGGATGTTCGGATCATTTGTTATATAAATATGTTGTTAGAGCTTTTCTCTTCTTACACTAAAATATAAGACAGTTCATGAACCGATACTGGTTAATTGGTGCCCCGTCAACGCATTTTAATTAACACGAGTGTTACGCTCCACTAATTACGCAGTTAGACGGGACAGAAATCTGCATACAAAGCGGACGCTCATTACCCCAGCCAAAACCTTTATTTAGAAGGAGTCCTGAGCATGTCCGCTAATGTTTCCATCAGGAGTGAACGTGGGAGAGTCCGGGTCGTGTCAGAATGTGCCAACAGCTTCAGGGTGGCACGGAGTTACATCAGCCGGGGTGACTTTCTTACGTGGGGTGCGGAGGGTACTTCTGGGTGGACGAATTTCTGTATCGGAGGCCTCAGAACCTGAAGATCGGGCACAGGGGGTATTATAAATCCCTGATTCCAGGGGCATTGCCCTAACTTGCGTGTGGCGCTAAGAGGGGCACCGGGCACCGACATCGACCAGACCTCAGAAACGAAAGGGAAGATGTCAGAGAAAGGGAGGGGAAGAAGGAGAAAGTAAGTGACTAACTGGCTTTTGGGCTTGGCTTAGCCAATCAGCAGGCCTGTTACATTCACGCTTGGGCACTGAATTGGCCTCCCACCGAAGGCGACGCCGCAGCCAGACCCCCCCAAAAAACCCACTTAAAGACTACAGGCCCCAGACCACCTCACTGGGTGTCCGCGGCCGAAAGAGGCAGGCAGAGGAAAGCTCTGAGAGTACAGGAGGGCGTCGGAAGAGCGGCATCCCAGAGGCACTTAAAAAGGCTGTGTGAGTGCTGCTGAGGTCCGCGGGGACAGGGGATTGGCCCAGAGAGAGGGTGAGAGCAGGGCTTCTGCCAACGGCCAATGAGAACACGGCGCTTCCTGCACGGGGAGCGGCGGCCTTGCGGGCCACGTGGCAGCGCGCCAGACAGGCTTCACAGGAAGTATGGCGCGTACAATGCAGCTTCAGTCACTATTAGTTCCAAGGACGGAGATTCACTCGTTATTTTTCTGGGCTGGTATGGTGGCTCAGTGGGGTAGGGCTGGGGGGCTTCAAACCTTGCTAATGATCTGTGTGTGAGGTCTGTGTGTGAGGTCTGTGTGTGAGGTCTGCATGCTCCCTCCTGCAGCCCAAACACATGCAAGCTAAATATTGATGGTGAATCGGCTGTCATGGATGCTCGTGGTGTATATGGACCAGCATCTTACCCGGGGAGTACCGCAGCCTTATGCGCTGTGAGCCTGAGATAGGCTCCAGCACCCATCCCCCACCCTCTGGTCAGATGACGAATGGATGGACCGCATACTTTTTCTGTGATGTTCAGTATAAATACTTTAACCAGCGTCGGATGAAACTACACGGCCCTGCAGCAGAGGCCTCCAGGATGAAATGTTATGTGGACATTTTTGTTTTTTTCCCACTGATTCGTTAAAGTTAAAACAGAGCCGCTTTCACACAGAAGTGTGTGTGTGTGTGTGTGTGTGTATTTGTATTTACTACAATATGGGTTCCAAATAACCCCACAGTGTAGTAAGACCTGTTTATGGGGACATTTTTCAGGTCCCCACAATATAAACCTCAATTCTATAAAAAAAAAATTGTGAGTGTAAACAAAAAACTAAAGCAGCCAAAAGTCTTGTTTGGTTATAGTTGGGGGTTTGGGATGAGCGCTAAGATTATGATAGTTAGCCCATAGAAATTAATGGAGAGGCCTCACAAAGATATAGATTCCTTATCTGTGTGTCTGCGTGCATGTGTGTGTGCGTGTGTGCGTGTGTGTGCGTGCATGTGTGTGTGTGTACATCGTGTGCATGTGTGTGTGTGCATGTGTGTGCGTGTGGGTATGTGTGTGTGCGTGTGTGTACGTGTGCGTGCGGGTGTACGTGTGTATGCGCGTGCGTGTGTGTGCGTGCATGTGTGCGTGTGCATGTGTGTGCGTGTGGGTACGTGTGTGTACGTGTGTATGCGCGTGCGTGTGTGTGCGTGTATGTGTGTGTGCATATGTGCATGTGTGCGTGTGTATGCACGTGCGTGTGTGTGTGCGTGCATATGTGCGTGCGTGTGTGTGTGTGTGTGTGCGTGTGTCTGTGGGTGTGTACATGTGTACGTGTGAATGAATGTTTGGCAGCTGGCTACCAAAACCAAACAGTTCTCTTGGGCGTGAATCAAATTTAAGGGCATGAGCCTCTTGAACGGCAGACCTCCAGGTGACGGAGAATGTCAGCCCCCCTTCATAGGCTGGGCTCCCCTCCCCAATCGCTGCTCGATGTGGGCCAGCATTCACCCCCCCCCCCCCTCCCCAACCACCCTACTCGCCCCAAGCGCTCGGCAGCGGAAACCGCTTTCTGTCCGACATGACAGAGAGTCGGAAGGCTTTCATCTCGCCTTCGCTGCCGTTGGCGGTGGTGAAGTAGGGGCGCCATTCAAAGGCGCTGTGTCCACGCGCAGCCTGGGCCCCCTCTCTGGCCCCCGCTGAGCGCTGCCAGGGGCCACACTGCATAATTGTCTGAAATTGATTGGATCGAGCTCCGTTTCGAGTGGCTGGGGAGGATTTTGGAAAACAGCAGCGATGCGCGAGCAGTCGGGTGAGCCGGCCACGTCACTGGGGCCTCATCGACGAATCGCTTATGGCGGCCAATCAGGGCGCGAATCTGGCACGGCGGCTCTTAGGGAAAACGGGGCCCTGCCCGGGGGCCCGGCACTGCGCTTGGCTTCAGAAGCGCTACTGCAATCGCCGCCGGGCTAGGGGCAGCTCGACTGCGCGCTCCTTCCTAGCCTCACTGGCCCTGGCCCCATCTACGTCAGCGCCACCTGCAGGGGGGCGGGGGCAGTGGGGCTGCAGGATTTCCCACACCATTACCCATGTGTGTCTTCCTGAATATCAGAATGCTCCTCCCCACACACACACCGCGTCGTGCAAGCAGCACCAGGCACAGTTTACCATAATATTCTGTATCTCCCCAGAGACAATTGCAAACAGCTGATTAGCCCACAGCAGGATGCATCCAACAACATGACCCCCCCCATTGCTCCTTCTCATGCTGTCGCTCCCTCTCTAAACTCACCTTGAGGTAGCTCCCCCAAGGATAAGCAAGGCGGGGGTGGGGAGCAGGTGACTTACCCCAGGCAGGGTCTTCTGCTCGTGAAGAGCACTCTGGGCCTTCAGTGCAGACTCCCTGGCACAGTACGTGAGAAAGGCACATCCTGGGCAGGGAGACACAGAGAGGGGTCACCCCACAGAAGCAGTGTGGAGGAGAGCCTATATAGGGCATGGACAGGGCATGAATGAAGTATGAGTGAAGTGAAGTTGTATTCATACAACTAGGCCAATGATATGTTAAATGATAAATCAATCAAGGGGAAGGGCACTCAGGGGTCCAATCAGCTTTCAGCTGGGGCCAGTGTCCTTGTGGCCCCACCCCTCTGCACGCCCCTGGGCATGGATAAGGCATGGCTATGGTATGGACAAAAGATGGACAGGATATGCTGGACACGCACAGTACAGTCTCACTGTGACAAGACCTGCATCGCATCCGCAGAAGACAATTTTCTAGAAAGAAAGCAACATATTGTCAACATCCAGATTGTTTATGTTTGCATATCATGTATATCTTGTCTCCGAGTTGTGTGGGACGCAAAAACAAACACGGACGTCCCGATTCTCACTGCTGCAGCAGCTTGATGTTGCGCGACGTTATAATTTCATCTGCAATCTTCATTTCACGATAAGCCTCACGATAAATTCCTTAAAAAAAACAATTATTCAACAGAATGTTTTGCACTATATTAAAACAGACAACATCATTATATGTTTATGGTAACACCTGTAATTAAGCTCATGACAGCTCTAAAAAACAAAAAAGACATCGGCAACAGCGCCCCCCAACTGCTGAGGTATGCCACTGCATGTGGCACAACTTCAGAGGGAGGAGATTTGCAGGGATGACCTTTGACCCGATTCCCTGCCAGATCCAGTCAAGCCTCCCACCCCATTCCGCCTGCATGGATCCGCTGTAGTCAGCAGGTCACATGAGAACAAACGTCACTCTGGCTAATGACGGTGAAACACAACAGAGGAGACACTGCGTACTTCAAGGATCACAGCAGGAACTCGCTGGGAAAGGGGCCTTGTGATTCTCAGGACCAGCCCAGTGAGACCTATCGGGCTTCTCAGGGGGAATCAGTAAGGGAGCATCCGCCCGAAAGGCACAGGACAGCGGGGTGCCCTGTTCAATGTGAGCCGTCCCTGTGGCAGCCCATACCACTGCATTTTCAGTGCAGTTTAGCTGGGAGCCGTGTACACAGTCAGTTATGATACTGAGACTCCGTCTGGATCCCGCGAGCTGCAGCCCAGCTGAGCCTAATTTCCTCTTTGGGTCTCCGCGGTAACCTGTAATATCGGCGCATTATTTATTTACCTAACAGCCGCGCTGGCTCGCAGCTCTCAGCTTTCACAGGTGGACGTTCGCCGTTGTGACTCGGCAATCTGAGCCCTGCCAAAAGACCCCCCACAGGGGACTCGAGCCCGCAAGTTCTTGGCCAAAGGTTCTGCAATGTTAGGATCAGATACATAAACAAGGCTCGTAACTCTGCCAGTCAGCATCTGCATGGGAAAAGCGGAAGTGGGCTCCGGGCTTTCGCGTGGCTGATCTCGCACACACATGCCTGCACACTCTGGAAAGCTGTATTTTTGCCAATGAATGGAGAGGTCAATGATCAGAAGTCGGGTGGAACTGGGCCAGCAGGCAACCGTCACTCAGCACGGGCAGGGAGGAGGGCAGCCGGGCTCATCAATGTCACCTGACCCCTTCCAGGCAAATTCTGGTCCCCCCGCTCCCCCCCCCCCCAAACCCCTCCCCGACACAAACACACACGCAAAGAAAATTATCCATCGCTCGTTGGAGTGTTTTATTTTTTATTATCACTCTTCACCAAAAAAAACTCGCTAGTATATGTTTCTATTAAATTCCATCCCTGCCTTTCAGTTCTAAAAGATGCATCTGTTTGTTTCCCTGAGCGTTGACAGTTAAACGGAAACTGCCGAAACGCCAAAACAGATAATAGGAAAATGAAAATGGGCAGAGCGAAAACAGGAGCGCTCGCTACTGCTGCAAATTCATGTGCATTCGCAAGTTCCTGCGAGCGCACGATTGCATAACACCCTTTTCTCATACCGAGCTTTCCTTTCCCCGTCTCAGCGGGCTATTTCCCGTTTCCCGGATATGGAATAAAAAATAAAACATCACAAGAGCGCTGAAACGCGGGACATTTCACGGAACACTTGTAACATCAAGTCTTTCTCATTTTCAGTGATCTAAACTGCAAAGAGCACGTCAATCTACGCAGCAATAGAGAAACAGCAAAATATTACCGAAATAGATGACATGGAAACATTACACAATACGTAAAGCTGATCGATTGGACTAATAATCTTGACAAACCGGTTATTAATATAGTTACTATTATTATGCACAAATTTAAAGTAGCCCTATTCAAAGACGGGGCAGATTTAAGAAATTTGAGAAACTCATCCCAGCTTACCGAAAATAGCTACATTAACCTACCCCAGTGTGGTCCTTGGTCTGTTTCTAACAGTAATGCAATTAACAATATTATTATTACTTAAATATGAGACCGCTGTAACGACATTATAGATCAAGTATCCTTGTCCCTCCGAGAAACCAGAAAACGAAAATACTTAATAGGCAGATATGTAAGAATATGTGTGCATAAGTACATTGAATAAGAACAAAAAAATTGAATTTACTTAAGGCCTATAACAGGATACGTCAGCTTTTAGGTATAGGTTCTGTTCAGCAGTATCTCAATCGTACTTCAGACCCAGTGGAAGTCATACTAGACCAGACCGTCGTTGGCGATAACATCGGTTAAAGCTTTTTGTTGTCACACCATCGTTGCTCATTTGCGTTTCTGAAGTAATCCTGACTCCACCGACGGATACATGGAGAGTTCGGCTCACCTGTTGCTATGGGCTTTTCGGTGGTTGTTACATGTATAGCCTAGAATCATAACATTACATTTATATTACTGTTAAGCCTTTAATCAGTAATATATGTGCATTTTATTGTTTCTTTAAAAAATCCTTGAGAAGTTTCGTCAAAAAACCTGTTGCCTGGAGCAGTAGCCTACCTATAAAAAAACATGATGCAACAAACTAACTTCACTCGCTCCCACATAATATGAGGCAAATGTTCGTCGGCATATTTAAAAAGATAAATGTAAAAGCCGGTATGTGAACTGCAAACAGCAGCCTCCGCGGTACAGCGTGGTTGACAGCAGCAAGAAACGAACATAAGTTTTATTAAAAAAAAAAAAAAAGAACTCCCGTATGGACGACCAAGATTATTATGCATATATTTTGACAGTATAGGCCTACTACCCTTATTATTCTAATCTATGTGAGACTGTAGTCTACTTTACTGCGTAGGTGCCTCGTGGATGCAATTTTTAAACGTGACTTTAAGAATAAAACTATATTGACCTTTCTGTATGCCATATATAGGCTATTTTATATAGGCCTATTGTGTGACAGAGAGTTAAACGTATTTTAATTAAATGTGCTATGGGCCCTGCCAAAAAAGACATCAGTCAACGTCAGAAAAGTAATACGGGGAGTGAAGAATGTTTTTATATGTGCAGTGTGCTTTTGATATCAACATCAACCCACAACCCGTACCCCCATCCTTTTCAATCACCCTGTCCTAGCTGCGTAAAGGTGATGGGATTTTCGGGTCTACTACGTTGGAAGCAACCATAACGAAGATAAATAGGAAGATTAAGTACTTCACGGAATAAAGAATGACAGGTGTCGTCGCAACAAGGGCACTCGTAAAGCGTGGGGCAACCCGGGACTTTAATCAACTGTTCCTGCATTGTTCTTAGTATATTGAATAACTCTCGTAATGGTGCAATCTATTGCGACACGTGACACGCCGTCGTAGCCCAAAATAATACACCCCCAAATACAGCGCCCCGGCGTGAGGTCCGGACCGACTCTTTCCGCCCAAAACTCCGCCCGACCCTCGGCGCTATGCACCGCAGACTAGCATGACCCGTTAAATGTGAATTGGATACTTACGTTCTGCAGATCGCACAGGGCTAAGTCAGAACTCTACCTATGTTATCTGATTAAAAATACTTTTCTAGACATATAATGGTAGGCCTATAATATTGTTGTTATTTGTAGGTACTGCAGGCAATATATATTGTATGTAATATATAATACCGGCTTCTATATATTATGTGAGCATGCTCTCGAAAGGATGCAGGTTTATCAAATAGATGGTTGTATTCCGAAAGTCCGGAATATTCACTTTTCTAAAAATATTTGTTGGTTTTATTTCTTTCAATTGATTCATTGCATAGTTTACGTATTATCTTATCTATTTAACCGAATTTTCACAACGTATGTATAAGCAGTAGTTTTATCCTTACTAATGGTCATGTTATCGCGACTACAGTAGGATATAGCAACAACAATAATAACATTTTTTGTGTGGGTTGTGCGTTATTAAAACGAATACTCGCTTCTCATTCCGAAAAAAAATGTACTACGCTTAGCTACTGGATAAAAGCAATGTTCGTACTTTGTGTTAGGCAGATTGTGATCCCGGGATTAATTAATAATCTTTTACTTAATTAGTGTAACGTAGCCTTACAGAAAATATATCGTATAGCATCGATATAACACTCACAACAACGTCACACATTCCATTATAGTAAGCACTCAGTTAATAAATATTTATAGCCTACTTATTGAAAAGTGGACTGAAAATGTCGTCTTTGCTCAGTTATACTCCTAAATGAGTATATATTACTATATATTTTAAGTCTATGCAAGATTCTCTGTTTCTGTTTTAAGTCATTGTAAAACAACTGTAAATATCACGAAATAGCTTTGTTGACACATTTACTATTGTTACTGTCGACGAGTGAATTAAGGCTTTTGTATAATATTTGGGTGATGGACGCCGGAGTACGGAGGTGTGACAGCTCGGGGAAGAAAAAAAAGTGTAATTTCAGTAGCGAACCGATTAGTATAGGAGGCATTTAAATCATCCCGAAAAGGCTGCCACTGGGAACTTCATCCACATCTATTTCTGTAAAGGTCAAAAGTGAGAGCAAATTCTCTCCATGTCAAGGTATAAACCTGTGTAAATTTCAGGAGACAGAAAGAATAGTGATGCGTTTTGCAAAGACGTGATTGAAAGAAACTGGACGCTCTGTATCATATCCGTGTACAGATAGGTTTGCCGTAAATACAACGGCAAAGGGTTACCTTTCTTACACTCATTTTAAATTGTTGTTTATCGTGATCTAACGAGCATTGCACGTATAATTCCCCTTATATGTGCATGCATGCAGTAATACATTATAGTCGGATAAAAAATTTGCGACATGGGAGTTTCAATACAATAAACGTACATTAATTTCATATTTTCATAAACAATAATGTAATAATTTTAATTACTATCAATGCCATTATGGATTTTCTGTCGACACTGCAAGTTTTTGCCTTCCATTGGGTTTGCTGAATCGTTAACAGCCAGCGATTAACTAATCACGGTAAAAGATACCTCAACGTGAACTAATGCGCGCCAGCGAACTTTAAGCTCGTCTCCGCACTTTGCCCGACATTTTTACCTAAGGAAGTGGGCGGCATTGGTGAAATGCACGTTTATTTTAGGACCCCTTCTAAAGAAGGTCCCCTGCTGAGGCTTTGCGATACTTTCTAGAGTCATATTTAGTTGTCCCGGTTATTGTTATTCGTCGATGCCGATTCTCCCGCTGGAGGCTGGAAACACAATGGCTGTGCCCGACGTAAACACACACACGCACACACACACATGAACCCGTTTACCCGTAGTATTCACGTGGACTCGAGTCTGACACACCACAGAAACGCCCACCCCCACACCCTCCACCCCATTCAAACAGAAAGAGTCTCTGCACTATCTCTAAATTAATTTCATTTTTAAATAACCAAGATTGAATGGCAGGGGGGCTTCCCCTCGCCCCAACCTTGGGGAAAAAAAACGGATCACTTTTTGTGCTCTACCGAAGTGGTGACGAATCGGTGGCGCTATAGCTAGAGATGGATCAAAAACAATGATACGACAACAAAACCGACCTTTATGCATTCCTGTAAACCTGTCTTTCAGCACGGTGAGTTCGTATATCTTCCCGAATTCCTCAAACAGGGGTTTAAGGTCTTTCTCCTCCAGGTTTCTCGGTATTTGCCCGATAAACAACTTGATGGCGTCATGGTCTTTCATGGGAATGGTGTTCTGTACTATGCTAAGTCCGTTCATCCTGCTGGCGCTGTTCGTGGTGCTGAATCCATTCTCTTGCTGCACTCCGTTCGCAGTGACTGTAGCCATCTTTCTTCAATGGACCGACTGCTTTCTCTCTCTCTCCCCCCTCTCTCTCTCACTCTCTCTCTCTCTCTCGCTTGCACCCTCTCTCCCTCTCTCGTCCGTTCTCTCTCCCTCTATCTCAAACACACACTCCCCCTTCTATATCTTCCTTTCTCACTCGTTCCTTTACTCTTCTCTCTCGCTCCCCTCTCTCCGCGTCTCACTCCCTCCCGCACTATGCCCTATTGTTTTGATTGCGCCTTATTTATCTTCATATACTGTCATCCTTCTTCTCGTTCTCAATCTGTTTCTTTCTCCCCGTGTCAGCTGCCACTCTGCTTGTGACGTCAGTCCGTGGGTTCCTGACTAGACCCCCTGCCAATTTGCATAATAAACCCGTCTCAGCCAATGGGAGGACAGGACGTGCGGAGGCCTACGGGGTGCAGCGTGCTTCCAAACGTTTATTCTAGAGAGAGACTGGGACGTTTAAGATCCGGCGAGAAAATCCGCTTGTGTACACATCCAGATTCAGCCTAATTTAATACAAATATTGTCACTGAGCACACTAGCTTGTCTCTGAAACTTTTATTAGGAATAATTTTCTATAAAGCGGCTTTATTAGCGCTGTACTAAAATCGCTGACGATTAATTAGCCCACTATACAGGCACAACGCTACCATCTATATTTGTCACAATAATTTAAATTAACTTAATGTCATCGTTGGCGAAAAATGCACAGTAATGTATCGTATATTGAAAAGCATTTACATATTTATCATTTTCGCGTAGTAATTTGTTTGTGCATCTTCCAGTATCAACACAGACTTAGGGCGATTAGTACTATTCTTAATTCAAAATAAAAGTCAGCCTTTGGTATTTTTAAATAATTTCAGATTTATTTATTTATTGATATAGCACACGCACGGACCCTTAGAATATGTCTCCTAGTTCAGTCTGCTGAATCGAGCAACTACATTATAAGAACCGGCACCCTGCCAACTTGTTGCTGACCGCGGTGCTGGTGACTGAGCCCGCAGGCATGCGCGCGCCGAGGGGGAGGCTCCGAAGTCGTCACTTTTAAATTCACAATTCACCTTGCCGACAGTGAAAGGTAATAACTTCGATTTTTTTTTTTACATGAAAAGTATGTGGAGGAAATACTATTATCTCACTGGAATTATTTACATAGAACGCAGGGCTATTTTTCATACAAATATCTGGTGTATGCATTATGCTCATAAAGGTGCAAATACGAAAAAAAGAAGAAAGAAAAAACCGAAAATGTTAGCTTTGGCTTTCCAGTACAAAGTCAGAGTAGTAGACAAATTACTTCACTCTGTTCAGTATTGCACATTTATTCTACCATTTACTGCTATGCATAGAATAATATAATATAATATAATATAATATAATATAATATAATATAATATAATATAATATAATATAATATAATATAATA
>JABFDZ020000008.1:13849332-13883366 GCA_019775955.2 Pollimyrus isidori
ACCAGCCACATGCAAGAGAATGTGAGGCTCTACACGTACTGCACTGGGCTGTCCTCTGCTTCTCTAAAAAGGCCTTTAGAGACGCAGCTTGTGCCTGACTGGTCTCCCCCCCCACTATGACTGCAAAACAGAACCTTAAGTTTATGGGAATCGCAAGTTGCCAGCGCACAAACACGTTTTGAATTACACATCAAGGTGGATTTCCCACAAACTCTGGGGCAGTTTTGTCTCCAATCTACGTTGCTTTTGGGCATTAATAAGGGATTTATAAATAAACGGATGGCATTAAGGTGCCACCCTTGCCTTCCTTTGTCCTTTTAAAAATGTCACATTTACTTGTTGATAAAGTAATTTAATAGGCTTGTACGTTTAGTGAATCTGCATTATTCTGTCAACGACTAACGAGTTATTTGCTACCAGTCAGGGTCAAAAAATTAACGCCAGTAGTGTGAATGGGGTTCGAAAAACGTGGGAAGTTTTTCAGTGATTTGGTTTTAGAGTTTTTCTAATCCTGTGATGAAATGTCGTCAGATATCATCTGACAAAGGGCTTCCTTCTAGCCTTGGTCAAATAGCGGTATCATTGCCTCTGATTCTTGCCTCTGTCATCCAATCATGTCTGTGTCAGAGCCAGTTTAAACAGTGAAAGGATCCTTTTCTTTGCTGTAAGGGTGTGTCTCATACCTAAGTGAAGGCTTTCTCATAGTTCTGCTTCCCTTTTACAACATAGGCACATCTGTTGCACGACTATTTCTGAGTGAATTCATTCTCTTCTGGTGTTGAGCCAAACTGCACTGAAAGGTTATGGATGGCAATATGAACTCTGAACAATTCCAATAAGGCTTGTGATTCTGCAGCTGCTTTAGTATTTGCACATTACTAGGCTTCTTTTGCATGGTATATGTAGTACTGTCGAATTATTCCATTGTGCTTCTCAAAAGCTAATTTTTAGGTGAAATTTTCATTATCTTAGACCTTATGATTACCTGAATGGCAAAAAAAAAACTTTATGCAAGCAACTTCTATACATAATGGCAAATATAGAAGAAAAGGGGATGATGTTAAATGGTGCAACTGACGGAAATTGTTGCGTACATTTGTGCAGTTTCAGTCTTTAATTCACCTTGTAGGGTAAGTTCAGTTACTCTTGTAACAGGAAGCTTGAACCGTGGTTGAAATTCCTCCACAAAAACTGTCCCAGTTTTTGCTTTCCTGGAAATAGGAGCAGATTATTTTACACTTTGGTTTAACCATCCTGAAGCATTCTCTAAGGCCAGAGATCCCTCTCTGCATCACTGAGCACATTGGCTTAATTGTCTTTCTGGTTTTCCAGGATCAGATGAGGGTTTTTTTTTCTTCTCCCCTCTGTAGATAATTGTCTCGCAGCATGTTCAGCCCCAGGTGAATTAGCTGGTAGTTTGAGAGGAGAGGTTCCTCTCCGAGAGCTTTAGGTGTCTTTGTCATGAACTGACTGTGCGCTGCAAAGGAAACTGGTGACTCCCTGGGGAATGGGTGTAGTGATGGTACAGACCTGTACCCTTTTCAATAATGCTACCATGTAAGAGTTACGGCACGGATGTTCTGTTTGACCTGTTATGTGGTAAGACTTCTCCAAGAGAGATTTGGCATATCGTAGATGAAGAATGTATCTATCAATGTTGTCTGCTTTTGCAATAATTACTTAAATGCACCCATATCTTCCCCTCTATACATGTGTGGTTATACTTGTAAGCATGGTTTTATCACTTATTTGTAATATGATATATTTCTTCAGTACATAGACTTATCAGGTGTTTGAACAAAAGCATGCTTCGCGACATTGCATGCCCACAACACCCTCCTCTCCAGCCCAATTATGTTGCCTTAATCCCCCCCCTCCACAAGTTGTCATCTGGCAATATTTCTTAATGGTCACAATTCTGGTGGTCTGTCTGTATGCTCTGAGATGGTCACTCTGTCTTAATGACCTTCGGTGCAGAATTTCGATGCTGCATGTTGTTGTGTTCTTCTGGTTTGTGTGTGTGTACTCCTGCCTTTGGGAGCTTTGGTATGTCTAGTCCAACTTGCAGGTTCTGCTCTCCTCCCCAGGGCCTCTCCGACCAACAGCACTCCAATCATGCCGCAGTCAAAGCCCCAAGACATGGGTTCAGCCTTCATCCAGACGCAGCAGCTGAACGCTGCCATGGCAGACACCTTTTTGGACCATCTGTGCCTGTTGGACATAGATTCGGAGCCCACAACGGCACGCAACACTGGCATCATCTGCACCATCGGTCAGCTGGCTTCCCTTTCCTTAGCCGTCTCCTGCCGTTCCTACTGACCTGTGTGTTCCCTCTTCCTGCTTTCTTTAGCGCTGAGCTACGGCGATGGCCCACGGTGTGCCATGCCGATTCACTGGCCTCCTGGGCATGAACCCGCCTCTCTTTCCCCTTTCTAGGTCCGGTCTCTCGCTCTGTCGAAATGCTGAAGGAGATGATCAAGTCTGGCATGAACATCGCCCGTCTGAACTTCTCGCACGGCTCTCACGAGGTGGGTATGAACGCCCACCCCTCCCTCCTTGCGTCCTTGCCTTCCGTGTTGCTGTCCCCTCATTGTGACATTTTGAAGGGTTGGCGTGTGGAAAAACAATCTGTCCCCATGGCCTTTTCTGACCTGCTTCTGCAGTCTGTATTACAGCCTGGGGTCTTGACCTTTTGAACTTTCCCCTTTAAGAGGCCTTTTTACCTTATCTGTGCAGTTGGGGGTGATAAGATGCCATGGGTGCTGCTTGAGTAAGTATCCCTTTAAAGATGCTTACTCAAGCAGTACCCATCAGAGACACCATCACATCTTTCCTGAAATGCATTGAGTTTTTCAGTTGTATAACGGGTAATTGTGATAAGCTGGATGGGATTGATTTTAAATGCATTTTACTTTATCTTGAAACACAGCGTTACTTTTTTGTTTTAACGGAGTGGTTTTATTGGAATGGATTTCTTTGTATTGCCATATTTTAGGGAAGGATGAGAATTCTGATGAGTGGTTATCATAATTTGAATACAGGAAATAAAATAGTATGTCAGGATAAAATGGTCGTCCAGCCAGTTTCAAGCAGTAAATGCTCACAATTAATGGTCTTGATAGTTTACCCAAATTTAGGATAGTTTCTGTTTGGGGCAGGATGCGGAGATTGTGCTGTTACCTACCGGTAGCTAGATTACGGTGACACCTGCTGGCAGTGGGAATGGAGTGTGGTTCTACAGTGAGAGGAAACTTCATCTTGGTACTTTGTGTAGCTATAGTGTTTCAGAGGGTAGAAATTTTCTAGCCGATGTCTGTTGTGCAATGTTTTTTTTTTTTTTTTTTTCCCCTCTTCTCCTGCATCAAGGAAAAATGTAGCTTTTCCCAAGGAATTAAACTGCCTTAACAGTTCTAGAGTAGCTATTTTGAGTAACACAATGGTAGCAGAACCTCCTATGGGCCAAACCATGAGGTAGCATTGCCGATCAGACTTTGTAAGTGAAGCTCTATTGGCCAGCTTCCTGTGGCTTATCTTTAGCCTGTTTCACCCTTGTCTCAGCTTCTCCTTACACGTCACCGCCCTTCACCCTGTCCTGTGCACGAAAGGAACATCTGATTTATTTATAGGTATCTGTAATGATATCTCATTAGGTGAAACTAAACTCCGTTCTAAATCAGAAGCATACAGTTCAGGAAGCCTTGGAGTTTCCTCAGACTAGCAAGAGCCTGTTACTTCTCCCTGATATGGGATATTTTGTGTCATAGAAACATTTCTCTCTCGCACCGTGGAAAGCAAACAATCAGACCTGTGTCAGTCTGAAGCGTTCTGCATGTGAACCTACTTGTGGTTCCAGCATTCATTTGGCCTAACTTGGGTTGTCTTCCGAATGGAGCAGGATTTGAATATTATGTTCATCTTGCTAGAAGTTCTCTGCTTGTTCGGAGCTATTGATGCATCCTCCTTTGCCTGCCTCTGCTGGGGCAGTCCATAACAGATGTTCTTCTGGAAGATTATAGGTTTGCCACTCATAGACCTGGAAAGTGTGATTCAGCTCTGATCTTCTCTGCCCACCGTTCAGGAAAGCATGGGAGTTCAGTGACTCATCTGGCAGCCTTGGTTCATTCTTTCTTGTTTAATTATGACAGAATGTTTATCACTTCATTAGGCTCCCTGTGGGTTTCTGAGACTTTTTTTTTGTTTTTTACCCTCCCCCCTCATTTCTGTGTTTTACTTGGCTAAGCTTTGCCATTTCTAGTGCCAAAGATTGGTTTTCGGTGGGCCCTGAACTATAGACATGTTGTTTTAATTGGACTGTTCATTACTGAATCCTTCCTCCTCTTACCCACACACCACATGTTTTCCTTTGATCCTTTCCACAGTACCATGGTGAAACCATCAAGAACATTCGTGAGGCTGAGGCAAGCTTTGAACCTGGCAGCATTCACTTCCGACCCATTGGCATCGCCCTGGACACCAAGGGCCCCGAGATTAGGACGGGACTCATTAAGGGCGTGAGTTGACCTGTTGTCCCATGCAAATACTCGGATGTCAACATTGTTAACATGTTGCATGAACAGCGAACAGATCATACAAGTTCTGTTAGATGTTCCTGGAAGTTCTGTTAGATGTTCCTGGAAGTTCTGTTAGATGTTCCTGGATCTCATTTGACCCCTCTGCTCTCTCTTCCCCACTCAGAGCGGCACTGCTGAGGTGGAGCTAGTGAAAGGGAACAGTATCAAGCTGACCCTGGATGACTCCTACATGGAGAACTGCGATGACAAAATCCTGTGGCTGGACTACAAGAACATCATCAAAGTGGTGGAAGTTGGCAGCAAGGTCTACATTGATGACGGGCTGATTTCACTCCAGGTTCAAGAGATCGGTGAGCCCTGGTTGTCAGATTATTGACCTCTGGCTGCTGCTCTTCACAGTAGTGAAATAGAGGTGTGGCAATGCCCCCCTTCAATATAAGTGAATTGCTCACCAGATTGTCTTATGATGGTGTCATGCATGAGTTAATGAGTCTTGTGACTGAAGTGCCGCGTGACAGATGCCCTCTGCCCTCCCCATGCTAGGCGCGAATTACCTCGACTGTGTCATCGAGAACGGTGGAACCCTGGGCAGCAAAAAGGGCGTAAACCTCCCAGGCACGGCCGTGGACCTGCCCGCTGTGTCGGAGAAGGACATCAAGGACCTGCAGTTCGGCGTGGAGCAGGGCGTCGACATGGTTTTTGCCTCCTTCATCCGGAAGGCCGCCGACGTGCTCGCCGTCCGTGAGGTGCTGGGCGAGAAGGGCAAGAACATCAAGATCATCAGCAAGCTGGAGAACCACGAGGGGGTTCGCAGGTACATCTGGGAAGGGGTCAGGGCTTTGCTGGATGAGATGCATCTCTGAGGGCCTAGCAGACTCGTTTGAGGTCCTCCACGCTCCATAGATGTTTAATGCACATGTTGCATGTGGAGAGTCTGAAGTGGACTTCATGTTCGTCACCACAGGTTTGATGAGATCATGGATGCCAGCGACGGCATCATGGTGGCACGTGGTGACCTGGGCATTGAGATCCCTACAGAGAAGGTCTTCCTGGCCCAAAAGATGATGATCGGCCGCTGCAACAGAGCTGGCAAGCCCATCACTTGTGCCACTCAGGTGCGTGAAGCTTCTTTCTCTCAGGGTAGCTGGATGGCCATTCTAGCAGATCCAGGTCACTTTAAGGTAAATGGAAACCTAGCAGTGTTCCTGAGATGTGGTCAGTGAGTTTTCTTGGCAACGCAGATGCTCGAGAGCATGATCAAGAAGCCTCGCCCTACCCGTGCCGAGGGCAGCGACGTGGCCAATGCCGTTTTGGATGGTGCAGACTGCATCATGCTCAGCGGGGAGACCGCCAAAGGTGACTACCCACTGGAAGCAGTCCGCACCCAGCACATGGTGAGTGTCTTGTATCTTGGGAGGACTGGGTGTTTTGTTAGCTCAGGGTCAGTCAGCTGGCAGGATTTGGGTAAACTTTTGTCAGTCTGTTAGGTTGTTGAAATGTAAAATATGGCGGCCTCATGCCATCTCTTGCTTTCAGTCGGAAGACTCTTTCGGCCAAAACAGCTGCCCACCCTCAGCTCTGCAGCTTTTTATTTTTATTTATTTTTTCATTATTATCTGGATCTGACCATCTAGACCCCTCAGACACGTCTTGTGAGTGCTTTGAGCCACGGGCGCTGAGCGTGGCTGCCGCAGTCTGAGGAACCTGCCCGTGGAATTAACTCTCTGCCCTCATTGAAAACCGACACCCCAACGCCTCACCTGGATCCATAGCTTGATGCTATGCTAACTCTGCCCCTGGCTAACTTTTGTTCTCTGCCCGTAAATGCTTTCTGCCCTCCCGCTTAGCATCCTGCTCCCTTCTGATGTGGCTCCGCCTCTTCCACACTAGTGCTTTAATGGGTGTCGTAACTCCTCTGCTGCGCTCTTCTGCTTTTCAGTACTAGGTTTCATAACTAATAGGAAGAAGCAGTTGGATGTTGTCATGTAGAGCGCTGTGGTGTCTAATGTAGCATCAGCTCGCTTGATACTAAAACGGCGTATTTAGTGCTGCTGTTTTGGAGTGGAGACCCGGAGTGGAGTTTTTGATTTGACCTGCTTAGTTTTGATGGATGATTTTAATTCTCTCACTAACTGCAATGAACTAAGTCTGCTCTGCGTATTCTTCCTGTCTCTCCGCTCCTTTCCTCACTCTGTCTGCATCGTGGGCCGCCCCCCTCGCCTCCGTCTGCACGCCAGATCGCTCGCGAGGCAGAGGCCGCCATGTTCCACCGGCAGGTGTTCGAAGAGCTGCGGCGTGCCAGTCCGCACTCCACCGACCCGGCCGAGGCCATCGCCATCGGTGCCGTCGAGGCTTCCTTTAAGATCTTGGCCTCGTCGTTCATTGTTCTCACGGGTTCTGGAAGGTATGCGGTCAGAAGGTTCCGGGGGGGATGGGGATGCCCACTCCACTTGGCCTTCTCTGGTCTGCCGCCCCCCCAAAGCTCTGGGCTTTGGGCTCAAAAGTTGGCGTCGAGCAGGACAAAAAGGAGTGCTGGCATCTAGATGGGCATCTGAGAGCTGGGAACAGGATCGTGTGGTAATAGAGTAGGTCAGTAGGGATAGGCAAGGCAGTGCCATGGAGAGAGGTGGCTTGGCAGGTGGCACCTTCCCCTTCGTAATACTCAACAGTTTGGAGCTTATCCAGAACCTGAATTCTGGATAAGCTCTAACCAGCCGCACTCTGGAGGATCTGTCCAGATCCGCATGCAAGTTGGGTTGTAATCACTATCCAGAATTGATGTTTCGAAGGGGATGGATGCCACCGCTTGCATTAGCCACCTCCCTTCGTGCTGGCTGTGTGCGGCGTGACTGAGTAACCGCCCCCCCCCCGGGGCTGCATGGCTGCTCAGATCGCCCGTGAGGCGGAGGCCGCCACCTTCCACAGGCAGCTATTCGAGGAGCTGCGCCGCTCCTCCCGCCTGACCCGCGACCCCTCCGAGGCCGTCGCCGTGGGCGCCGTCGAGTCCTCCTTCAAGTGCTGTGCCAGTGCCATCATTGTGCTCACAAAGACTGGCAGGTAAGTGCTGGGGGGGTGGGGGGCGGCTGACTAGTGGGACACCCCCCCCAGCCAGCCCCTCCCCGAGCATCAGAGCTGCAGGATGAGTGCTTTGAGCAGCAAGTACATGTGAGAGTGGAGGAGAGAACTGATTGGTCACAAGTCGATGTTCTCCAGAGGGGCTGTAATGATGTCATGCCTTCGTTCCTGCATTGACTTTTCAAGTACACCGTAACGTGCGTCATAACATGCAACACCTGAGATCTGCGCTTCTGCACAAGTTCCTGGCTGCTCTCCAGGGGGTGAAGTCCTTAACCTTAGACTTCAATGAAACCAGACTGATTCTTCGTAGTGGTCAGTTCCAAATATTGTAAGGAATTAGGCTGCTGACCATGAATATACTGAGTCTATCTTCAGTGTCTGAAGAGGTTTGTGGGCATAACCGTCACATCCCTTCAATATGACTTTGCATTTGTATTCACAGCCGTGTAGAAGTTCTGCACTTGCAAGCCCAATATTTAAACCAGTGCTGCACGATATCACACTATGACTGGGGCTCTAGATGATGGGGTGACAGTTTGTCAGGACACTGGCTTTTCAGTACTATTAGTGTTTACTTACTCCTAATCTGTTTTCCAAAGTGCTGGAGTATTCTTAAAATTGAACGGCTTATTGCGATACTCCGAACCAAGCACGGCTGGTTATTGAACATCTAATCGGAAGTATATCATTATGTGATATCATGCCGCCCTAGTGTAGATATAAAAATTCTATCATGCAAGTGAAATGTAACTGCAATGCATGTGCAGGAATTGGCCTCACTTGCTTGGTGACTCTCCTGCACACTGCAGTGGATGTTTTGCTTGCTCTGCAGCAGATCTTCAACATTCACTTCATGTCAGATGTTCCCTGACCTTTTTAAGCTGTGAACCATGGCATTTTCTGAGCTATATTTAACTCTTCCAGCTGTCTCCATGTTCAGTGTGTAGCCCTCGGTCACGGCCGTTCTGCTGTGGTTCCTCTGTCCGTTTGCCCGTGTAGTGAAGCATCCCTTACCAGGGACTGAGATCTGAAGACTTTTGAGGGTATCCTGATGGCTGGGATGCAAGGATTAAAAGGTCGACCTGATCCTGGTGAGTTTCTGAATGGACCCCTTTCCTCTCCGTTCCTAGGTCTGCCCACCTTATTTCCAGATATAGACCACGGGCCCCGATCATCGCCGTGACCCGCAGTGGCCAGACTGCCAGACAAGCCCACCTGTACCGGGGTATCTTCCCCGTGCTGTACAACAAGCCTGCCCATGATGTCTGGGCCGAGGATGTGGACCTGCGCGTTAACTTCGCGATGGAGATGGGTGAGTGTGCCTGGAGTAGCTTCTGTGCTCCTGTAGGAGGTGGTGGTCTTGGGTGGAGTCAGTGACCTCATACCCCCATGATGTACCTGGTATATTGAGTTCCAATCTATTGTCTGATTTGTGTGTGATACAGTCATCAAATTAGTGTGAGGTCGTTTGATCTTTTTAACCACATTCGTGATCCAGTCAGCAAAGTTCTTCCACGTTCATGCCAAGCTTTGATCTTCCCGGATGTCCCCCTCTCACTGTCCCGTTTCTCGCAGGCAAGGCCAGAGGCTTCTTCAAGACCGGTGACGTGGTCATCGTTCTCACCGGCTGGCGCCCTGGATCCGGCTACACCAACACCATGCGTGTCGTGCTCGTGCCCTGAACTCCCACCAGGAAGACAGTCCACCATGTAACTCCCGTGAACCCCACCTGCTATTGTATCATTTGTCCACGCTACCTTCACCCCCGACAGTTAGGTTGTCACTGCAAACGAAGCCCAGCAGTCTTATACACACACACCCCCCGCCCACCCGAAATGCAGTTCTGCTCTGAACAGCACTTCCTTACACTCCAGAATGTGCCTGGAAGGCTTGCAGGTGCTGGACGGCAGCCTGTCACAGCAGACGTCCCCAAAGAACGCTTTGCACCCACACGTCCGACTTGCTTGAAGTTCGGTCGCTTTCCCATGCAAATGGCTCCATCTGACTGGTGTCCTGTGTGCTCCCCCGTCCTAAACGGGCAGCCGTGCACCCTTCATTCAGTTGTAGCGTTGCCATGTCCTCCGCTTCTGCTGCTCTGTCAGGTGTCTTAGTCATGCAGACAGTATTGGGATGGTGGGCAGCTAATCTAATATTTCAGTGTTATAACTCATAGGATTTTTTTTCCCACCCATGAAATTTTGTTGTTAACGCTTAACCAGTTTGGGCAATTTTAGCTTTAGCACTTATGTTTAAAATGGATGAGGATCCAGATTCTTAGCAGGGGTGGGTGTCGAGTGTAAATGATCCCCCATCCTCTGCAGAGGTGTGGAAGGTAAATGAAGAGGGGGGTGAGGAGTTTCTCCTTTGTTTCCATTTGTGTCTCTCAGTCTCCCATCAATGTCGGTAACTAAGTCTCTGCCCTACTGTTGCTGCTTTGCTTCTTTAATTATAGGATGTAAAACTTTCTTTTTTTTTTTTTTGTTTCTGGTGGCGATACAGCTGGTATACCATTTCTCCTGCTTGATTGGACCATCAATAAAAGAGATGACCACTGATTGGTGTGTGTGTTGAGTGCCACGGGATAATGGGATTGGCTTTTTGTGCTTTATTAAAGTGAAGCTTCTCATTTTGACTACATCAGAAGCTACTTACTCATGCATTGATTGGTTTTGCATTGAGCTCATAGGAGTTTACTTGTGCGAGAATGGGGGGGGGGGGAAAATGGTTCAGTGAGCTCGCTAGATGTTAGTCTGAAGTCAGACCGACCGATGGGATGGTGTCATCCTGCCCCCTCTAGTTGCTTGGGGCCCACTTGTACAATCTGGTTGCTTATCTCTCTCAACCAATTATTTTTCATTCTGCCTTCAGGACATTTTTTGTGTAAGTAAAACCTCCACGAGCTCAAAGCAACTGGTCAGTCCCGGTGCAATGAAATCGCAAAGCAATGTCTTTAAAATCAGAGTAAAGAATGTATACAAGTAAGAAACTTGCGTTATTTGTAGTGTTGGATGGGGGAATAAAGCCACGTTGGGTGACCTACCCGTGGTCTGTGGAGCTCCGTGCCAATGTTGTTGGCAGCGTGTGGACAGTAAGTACTATAGAGCGTGCAGCTGGAGCAATAACCTGGGCAACAGTCAGACAATTACTGGTGTTAATTAGTGGGGAAGTACTGTGTACACTGCTCTTGTCCAAGGGTAAGGTCATGTATGCCAGCATGTGCTCAAGGCCGTGGTCTGTTATGGTCTGTGTAGTTACTATAAACAACGTCAAGGTTTCTCAAGACCGACTATATACTCTAGAGGAGGTCTGTGACAAGACCCATGTCAGGTGTAGCACTTCATAAATACTGCAGTTTGGTAAAGGAGTTCGGGGCCATCCTGCTTTCGACTTTACACTCCAAATTCAGCCATTTTGCCTTTCTGTCCCAGTCACTTCTGAGTTTCGCTGGAAAGAAAGATTGGAAGACTTAGCCTTTGGCATTGGGAGTGTAGAATATGAAGAGACTTGTACCTTGTTTGAGCAGTGGTGCATTATACTGTATATCTGGAGGACTGAAGAACACTTTGCTTATGAGCAGTTCATGCACTAGGCTAACTTGGAAGAGGTTGACTCAATTCTCTGCAGTAGGGAAGTAACTGACGGGTCTTCACCATGCCTAGAAATCCCGTTACTAGATATGACATAATGGTTCAGTACAGGGGTTGGGCAGCCTTACCCAGAAGGGGCCATTGCTATTGGCTCCCTAATTAGAGGACTGATTGGCTGAAGAGTCCTCACACCTGGGTTTGAACAGCTGAGCTAAAGGTGAAAGGTAAATACTGATTACTCCAGGTAGGTGCCACTTGACATTGTGATCTAACTGCAGTTTTCCAGATGAGACAGTGGGTTAATCATCAAATAAGATGGGTTTTTAAAAGGACTATATAAGGGGGAAGGGGTGTGTAATAGTTGTTTATCCAAGGTGGAACAGGCTCAATGAGCCTCATAATCCTATGTGAAGCCAGGAATGGATGATGTCACATCCTGTTCAGATGGACAGGAAATGAAGACTCCTTAGGGGCACCACATTGAAGCCTTGACACTGCATATGTAGAGAAGATTGAAAAGCCAAGTGGAACAATGAAAACCAACTTTACAGAGCATTTCCACCTACAGTTTGTGTTTATTTCCTGACCTTCCTTTCAAAACTGCTTTCTTCAGGTTACAACTGTACAACGTGACCAGCACAACACACTAAAATCTTATGTTTGGACTATTTATATAATGAATTTCTGTATCACACTTTATGGCTCTAATTCCTCTTCTTTAATGCCATGTATCACCAACTAACCTCAATGAACCACCATCTGCATGCTATTCTACTTACACTATATATGAGAAGAGCGCCATCTGGTGTCCAAGAAAATGTCAAAATTTATCCAACCTAACCTTAGGCATCTGAGAATCAAAGATTTAGATTTAATTGCCCATAACTGGCTCTTCTGTCAGCCGCTGAAAAGAATCACTTAAATCCCATCCCGTATTTCTCCATTTTGAAAGTGGCTGCCCTGCTGGGGGCTGAACACCCCCTCTCCCTCCCTTCCCTCGTCCAGACTGAGCAAATGCTGAGTAAAAGGATAAAAGTCCATGAACCTGACTTGTGGCAACACGTTGAGAATTCTTTGGTGCGTGGGGCGCAAAGTGAAGATAATGGCCACACGTCCTTTTAATCAGAGTTGTAAGGCTCCGCATCAGGAAGCCCAAAGCTGGCCGTCATGCCTGGTTCCACCATGCATGGGTAGGTGTGCGGTTGCCCTGACCTGACCTGACCTGTCTTTGCTGTATTCAGACAGACTCTGGACCGCAGCCTAAACCAACACGCTATTGACAAGCCACCGGATGTTCAAAAAAAAACCACAACGCTGCCAGTTTTTATTTCCACACCACTGGTCATCTTCCATAAAATGACAAGTACACTGTGAGGTCCAACCGAAAATGGGCCTTTAGTGAGCAGAGAACCTGCAAGAGGCGGCTGGTTCAGGGATCAGATCTGAGGGATCTGAATAGACCCGGCGGGGAGGTCAGCGACTGTCCTGATCGTAAGCCACACCCACTTGCCGCCTGGCCTCGTCCATGATGTCGGCCAGGAGGGATGAATCTGCCAGTGACATCCGGCTGCTCTCTCTCAGACCTGGAGAAGGAAAGGCCTTTTATTTATCCTTCGCATCTTATTTACTCAGCTCAAGTGATTTTTCTGTGACAACAGGCTAAATTAAATGACAGTTCTGATAGGCATTCGGGGCTTGTCGTACCACTGGGAGCAGCGGCAGAAAATGAACAGACTCCCAGCACCATTCAGAGCTGCCAAGTCACTGATGCATGCATGGCAACAAACCATCGAAAGTATTTCTGCGTTATGTGTCAGATTCATCGTCCGTCGGCTCATCTTCTGTACTACAAAAGCACTCTGATGCCATCTAGTGGCCGTGCTGTCGAATTAACAGGCAAACGCCGTTCGACTGCAAACGTGGTTAGGAGTCGTTCAGCATGCACAGCACGGCCCGAAGCCTCACCTGAAATGAACTAAATATTTGTGCAACAAACAGCATCCTTGTCTCCTGAATTACGGGTAAGGGAAAACAGACTGATACGCAAGATTAACCTGAATGAATGTACTAAAGCGTAATAAGTGAGCAGACGAATGCCGCAGCTCAAGGTAGACTAACAACAGGGTGAAATACAAACAGGAAGCACCCTCACAAAGATCACAAGTTTTCCGTTTTGAGCAGGTCGTTGGCTTCGGTACTAAGCAATATGAATAAACAGTAAGTTAGCGTATCAGTGGAGGAATTCAGGCGAGGTTCCGCGACAGACCTCTGAGCAAACACTGGCGCACTTCCTCCGCCTCATAACGCATGCCGGTGCTGTTTATGAAGTTGAGGGGGGCCGAGGGCTCTGGCAGCGGGTACCGGGTCTCCTCCCCATTCACAATCAGGGAGGTGGGGCTCCACATGTGGCTTGGGATCTGTGTCATTGCGGGGGAGGGGTAGTGAGATGATTTCCAGAGTATGTTAATAAATATCTAAAATTGGGGTGGGTTCTACCAACATTGTATATACAGGAAAAGCGCCATCTGCTGTCTGAGAAAATGACCAACCACATCCTACCTAAACTCGGTTTATATATTTGACTGCTTATAGTTGGCTCCTCTGTCACCCACCTTAATCACCCCATTAGTGCCAATAATGGTGGCATCATTGGGAAGCTGCACAGCGACGCTGCAGATGATCACGGCCATCCTGTTGCCTGAGAACGTCAGGACGATCACCATGGCTTCATCCACACCTGGGCAAAACACCATCGCCTTAGACTGCGGCCCTACAACGCGTGCGCACCCAACCACCGTCTGTACCCCAACTGCAGACTCCATGGAACAGACCAAAGTGCATGTAGGAGGTCCTTTGGACTTTACCAGACTCAGCTTCTTGTCTTCCAAGATTTACATGTATTACATGCATTATTCTGTCATAATAAACCCAATTTTACTGCTGTGCAGTAAAACCTAAAATAAAATAAAACTCAATGCAGCTTTTACAAGCAAAAAATATGGACTTTCCTGAGAGGAACAGGGTATTAATGACAGAATCCTGCTTTTATTGTGCAATAAACTACTGTAGCCCTTTATTTTGTAAATCATTTGTGGATTTCACTCACAATCCAAGTGGCTCCTCCTCTAAATCAAATATGTGTGAAGTTATTTAAAAGTGAATCCATACTCTGCATATGTAAGGAGACAGTTTTTGCCCTTGCCTGAGGAAAATGGTCAATGTACCATAAACCTTGAGTCTCTGGCCCTTTCTGGCAACCCCGCCCAGCAGCCTAACCCCCATGCGAGGCCTCTGCTACCTGTGTCCAGGCAGACCCCCGTGGCCTGGATGGACTCGGGCTTCTCGCCCTGGTAGACCATGCAGGCAAACTGCAGACCGTAGATCCCGATGTCCAGCAGTGCCCCGCCGCCCAGTTCCTTCTCCACCGCGCGGGGCACGTGTCTCAGCGGGAAGCCAAAGTCAGCCTTCACCATCTTCACCTCTCCCACCGCACCCTGGGCCAACAGCCGGCTGATCTCCCGGGATGCGGGGAAAAAGCGTGTCCACACGGCCTTCGGCGGTGAGAAGCAGTGATGGGAGAGATAGGGACTTGTGTCATTAATCACAGACTGACTTAGCAGGTAATTCCCCTATTAGCATGCAAGTGGTTTCAGTACCTCCATCAGAAAGACCTGGTTCTTCCTGGCTGCCGTGACCAGCAGCTCCACCTCCCTGGAATTCATGGCAAGTGGTTTCTCACACAGTACATTTTTCCTGGAATTCATGAAGAGCTCACCCAGCTGGAGATGGCAGGGGTGAATGGAGCCAATGTACACCACATCTGGCCACGAGAAGAGGGAACGCCAGCAGAAAGAGAGACAAGTCATCAGAAAGAAATCTAAAAAATGATATATTAAGGTGTACTATTTACCATTATGTCTACAGCTAATATTTAGCTAGACCTAACCCCGAAAGATTATTAGATGGAGGCACGGAATTTAAATGCCCGTTATAAGACAAAAAGGGGTTGGTAACGAATTACCATGAATATCAATATGCAGTATCGTAATAGCGTAGGTAGACCTACCGATCTCCGAGTCTTTTGCAAGTTCTTCATAGTTTCCATAAGCTCTCGGGATGCCGAATTTATTGGCGAAGTCTTGGGCATGCTGCAGATTGCGGGCGGCCACAGCCACTACCTGGGGAAAACAGCGGATCACTCAAGAGCAACCATGAGTTTTTCATTCTAATGACATCTCCAAAAAATGATCTTTATTGAAGCACACAACGTGTTGTGTGAATTAAAGCGAATGACTATATTATAGTGCGCAAATAGTCGGCGCATTACAGTATAAACAGCCCTTAATTACTCGTTGTGCCTGCTGCACTGCCACTGCCAGGATAATGTCGTGTCATATTTGGTTTCACTTTAAACTATTCGTGTGGGTGTCCATTATTTGCACGAACGTATCTGTATGTCAGCTGAGAACCTTATTAAAACCTGCCGAGCAACAAAACGTTAATATCTGCATGAATGAAAAGGGAACGCAAGTTGGTTTCGCTATGCAATTGTAAGTCCAGCCACTGTCCTTAAGTTCGTATAAAGTTTTGCACCGGGGTCCTGAACAGTCGGACCCACAAGTTTGGTAACGCGCCGGGAACGTGTGGCAAATGAATCTACCTGGTGGTCCTCAGCAGGAAGAGTCTTCAAGGCCACGACGAAATCGTGGCTGATCTTCCCAGCGCTACAGATGCCCCATTTGGTTGCCATGTTGGAGCCAGATGGGGGATTGTTTTTCGGCGAATGTATTCGCTGAATCTGCTTCGCCGCGGCGCCAGAGGGGGAATCGCGCGTCACATGAGGTGGAAACACCTCCGCCTGACCAAAAACTAATCGGGAAGTTTATGCATCGGGTTTTCCCCAAAGTCTTTAAAGAGTCCACAATAGGGGGAGCATTTATCAGTTTCGTGTGTTAGTGCAGTGTTTACCAATTTCCCTTATATATGTATTCCCTTATTATTTAATTTAACGCTTATGAAACCCGGCTTGGTTTACCAGAGGGGTATACTGTCTTACCCATAATGATGATTTTGTTTTAAGACTTAATGGCAGTGCATGCACATGTATTTTTTATTTTATCTTATGCAATATGCATAGCAAGGGCGTAGAAATAGCTTTGGACGTTAATGGATTGTGTGAGTATTGTGTGTGTTTTGGGGGGGCGGGGGGTTCGCGCTAATTTGGTCCCTTTGGTACCTGAATATTGGACGCATTCCTATACATTTCATTCAGGTACATACTAAAATATCAATCAGCACTAAAGTAACTGACAAAAATGTATCTGAAAGGAAAACAGCACACCTCTTAAATTACTTGGCGTAGAAAGAACAAGTCTTATTACCATCATAACTTAGACGCTGAAACAGCACTCCGAGTCCTAGCAAATAATTCAGAACAGAAGTCTGAGAGTTTCCCTGACGTGCGCAAAATATTCGCAGCCTCTGTTATCTACTTTGTGACAGAAATAATAGTTGCCAGGACAAAATTAGCTTTGTGAGATAAATTAGTTTGAATAAGAACGGACTTTTCTCTTCAACTGAACACTCCAAAATGTGACAATTTTCAATGTCAAAAATAGTAATAGGCCTAATTCTGGCAGAACAGATTTCAGTCCCTTGCCTGACCATCATTTTGTTAGTAGTTAGATTTATTCATTTACTATTGATTTACTGCTTTTCCCATATAGTGTTCAGTACTGTCCTAGTCTTAAGCAGCCACTGGGACCATTACACCTGTCAAAGTGTGTCAGCCGTTAACTATTTCAAAACCTCTCCTGAAGTCGCCCCACTATGTACAGCAATGCACCCTTGGGTATTTTGACTTGATCCGTTGGATACCTCATATGACGAATCAAACTCTTAGAGACTTTTTAAAATCAGTTGGATTTACGATTGAAGTGAGCTGCTGGTGATATTTAATGACACATGGGAGGGCTGAGGTGACCCTGAGGAAGGGGTTTTGGACCTGAAGCTCTGTTCATCTAGCCACTCAACCAGAACTTTTAGGAGAACATAAGAAATACCCGTCTGTTTTTATTGTTTTACTCATAATTTGCATATGTTGTCTTATTAAATGTTGCTTTTCCTGAGAGAATATACACTTACTACCCAGATAAATAGTTTTAAACATTTTCTACCTGCTGCCCAAGACTTTTACACAGTACTGTATATTAGGTTATTAATGATAATATGCTTCTTTGATAAGATACGGTTGTTCCCACTTAATTAGTTTTGTCTTATTATTAGGTTTTATTATCTATGAGATATGAGAAGCTTTTGTCGTCAAGGTCAATTGACCTTGAACAGCGTGTCATTGACAGGAAGCCAGAGTAATAGGTGTTGAACCAGCTTGACACCGTCAATGTCATTGGCTTATGTAGGTAATCAGCCTCTGCTGGGGGGGGGAGGGCGGGCTGAAGAGGCGTCTGTGGCTGAGAGACGCTAAGCTCTAGCAGCAAGCTCTTCAAAGAGCCATCTTATCATGCTTCAGCTGAGTGAGAAAGAGCCTTTTATTGCGGGAGATTCTGTTTATGCTTCAGAACATGAGATATTACATCCCTGGGGTATCGAACCCGGAGAGGACCATGATTTTCTTTGAGGAAGCAACTGTTGTAATATGTAATCTTCTCTTCGTGATGCACATTATGGGGTAGTAGACTGGGGGGGTGATGATTTATGGCCATTCTGAAGACATGGTCTCTGGATAAAGAGCAGAAGGTGGACTTTGTCCTTGAGGGGGCGCTATTGCAGTGAGGCCCCATCAGGTCACCAGCACACTGCCCTTTCACCTTGTGGTGTGTGGGGCGTTGGGCTGTGACTGGGGGGCGTTGGGCTGTGCCTGGGAGCCAACATGCACGGGCTAAGCCTGCAGAGCACTATCAAAGACACAGCAGGACATCTCCCCGAAGATTAAGGCGGCTCGGAGCCCTGGGTGGAGAAGTGTACCCTATTTAGCCCAGACTGCACAGATAAGGCCTTGCCTTCCACTGAGGATATATCTGTCCATTTTAGTAACCGCTTATCCAGTTACGGCTGAGAGATCTAGAACCCATCCTGGGAATCTGTCCTAAGGCAGTACATACCATTGACCTCGCGCCAGTCAATTATAATTTAAATGTTACGGCCCAATGACACCATAAAGTTAAGCATAAAACTTAAGTTAAACAGCTGTGTCATCAAACCCCGTTTGAGCATTTAATGCCACAGATGGGTGAATCTCCAGGGTGCTGGTGGCTTTTAAAGCACCTGGGGCTGTGCTGCATGTGCAGAGCTGCTGGACGATCCTCTGACACAGTGTTTCCCATCCGGTCCACAGGTCGTCTATGTTTTTTTCTCCCTCCCAGCTCCCTGCCAGACAGTCCACATTTTCGTTCTCTCCCAGCTCAAGCAAAAACATGGAGCGTCTGTGGGTCCCTGGGGACCGGATTGGGAACCTCTCTTCTAAGAGATTCCTCTGCTATGATAGCACTGGGGGTCCAGAAGACGTTGTGATCCAAGACTGTTTTTTTTTTCTTTCTTTAATATTTACATTTCACCAAAAGACCTTTTTGTTGGCCATGTCTCGCAGGACGTGCCCCCCCCATGCGTGAGTATTTATGCTCAGACCGGCCCCCAGTGGGACGCACATATTCCACATTTCATCTGCGATGGCTTCCTGGGGCCGGACGATTGGGTGACTTTGACATTGATTCTCAGAGAAAGGTCGCATATCATTACCTCCATGAAGGATTCAAGGTCACTTTAAAAAAGAATACAATTTTTAATCGCATTACTGCTCCTGTGTTGATATTGTTGCGTAATCACGTTTATTGTATTTTTAAAAATAAATCCTCATCCTGATCTCCAGTCCTACCTTGGTCCAATCAGAAACCAAGATGGTATACGAGAGGGACGGTTTGATCGTGCATCACCTGTTCGGCCCCATCTGCTAAATTGAAAATAATCCAATCACGGTTTGACAGTGGGGGCGGACAGTTCCAAGGGTCAATCGCGGGGAGGGGCTAATTCACTGAGTATATGATTTCCAACAGCCGCTGACAAAGCACACAGTCACAAAGCCTCCCCCTCACCCTCTGGCAGTGGGAGCACCCTCATTTATATTAAAGGGAGGAGACTCTGCCCCCCACCCCCCAGCTAATGTCACGTCCCAAGGAGGCGATCCATCACCGGCTGCAGCCGCCCCCCAGCGCGGCGTCGCTAACGATAGTGCTCGTGCAAGGTGGAGCGTGTCAGCCAAGCGGGACAAGCTGTACAAAAATGGCTGTAGGGCACACAGACCTAAGGGACCGAGCGCTGTGTCCACAGTTTGCTTAGTCACTATTCCAGGCTCTCCTTGACAAGCTTCAGGTTGGGATCTGAGCAGGACTGTGCATAAAACTAATTTCACACGCGTTTTGTCATGTTTGGGAAATGAGTCAAGAGGCAATTCTGGAAATAGTTCAAACCCGACCAATCGACAATGTTCTTGGGTTTCTGTGGGCTTTTCTTCATTTTATTACCTTAATTGAAAGTTAATGTTGTGCAAGATTTCCTTTGTTCCTGTAATGTTGCTGTATGTGACAGTAACAGATGGCGTCTGAACGCATCTGATGTCAGGGGCTTCGCTAATGGCTGTCCTGAGAGGGTATCCAGCACAGCTGCAGCTTGCGCCTGATCCGGGATCAGAGTTTAAAATGCGTACCATAATCATTGTGTACAATCACAAGACTGCATTGGTTCAGTGGCGTACACTGATGCTAAGTTTCCTACGTAGTTGTAAAATCAAGGTCCATAATTTAATTTTTGGCGACTTCACCGCAGAACAGAAAATGATGAAGGACTAACTTAAATGACTGCAGACACAGATTGCAAATGTACTTGTTTTGTATAAACCGTTAAGCCATGCACTTCCAGTGGAAATCACTAGAGGGCACTATGGCATCACGTTCATGTGCTTGTACTGCCAAAAGCCCAATTACTTTATTTGAAAGTTGAAAGGACATTTTTGTTCTACAGAAGTGTTATACCTCTGACAGAATTTTGGACGCATCCAAACGCAAAGGAAAGCAGGTTTGGTGATTATATAAAACACATGTTCAGCACCTGGAGATCAGCTGCCAAATGTGTTCGATGCGTCTTGCAGAAACTTCAGATTACCGCACCATAAAAGCAAAGTGGCATCATCTTGCAGCCACAAGCAGCTGTGTTTCCATCCATACAGACTCCGGCAAGCGGTCTGGCTCACATCCTCAATTGGTCCTACTTACCCAGCGACTTAGAGAAATCAATATCCATTTCAGCTCTTAGGATTGTGCTCAGTTTCACCACTCATTCTTTGCTTTAATCCCAAAAACCAGCTAAGAGCTGACTCCAGCTTGCTGAGGTCGCTCGCTCGATCTGGGGGGTGTCTGTGTTTTAGGATACAGACACTGTAACTTCCCGCCCCGGCTGTTAGAGAATAAAAATAATAAAAAATAATTTTTGTGCGGTTGGGGCCCTTTGCGTGTTTCCCTACCTTGTGCTTTCTGGGAACTGTGTGTCGTTGTCATAGCAACAAGGTACCAGCTGGGCAATTTGTATGCAAATGCCAGCAGGCCCGGCCTAGTCTCGACGCCAGGATGGTAGGTGCTGGGTTGCCATGGGAATGCCCATCTCTGCCACCGTGGGACAGGTGCTAAACTTTTGCCTGGCTTCCCCTGTCTGGTCAGGGGGCAGAGTTTGGCGGTGGGGAGGCTCCGTCCAGGACCAGGGCAAGGGGGAGAGGGGCTGGGGCGCCACCGGGGCCACTTGTGGGAAAATCAATCACCGGCGACCTCTGGGAGGCGCATGCGGCGTCTCTGACTGCCTCGTGCTTGGGAGACGGCCAGCGTCACGCCGCCATGCTTAAGCTGCAGCGGAGGTCAGGTGAGTCTGCAGCGGAGGTCAGGTGAGACTGCAGCGGAGGTCAGGTGAGTCTGCAGCGGAGGTCAGGTGAGACTGCAGCGGAGGTCAGGTGAGTCTGCAGCGGAGGTCAGGTGAGTCTGCAGCATTCACAAGGGCTGCACTCGCATTAATGGGCTCCGTCAGGCAGAGAGACATAGACAAGCTTACAGATTTCTACTCAAGAAATCCAGGTCGTGTACAGGATGAAGCCTCATGATGGGGCGCCCCCTGCAGGACACACCTGCAGCCAGGTATGGGTTACCTTTGCGGGCCCGAGGCTGATGTCGCTTGGGCCCCCCCCCCCAAGTGGGCCACTTGAGCTATTTTTTGGAGCCAAACAAGAAACGAGCGAATGTAAAACGCCGATAATTTATCAATTAGGATGTGGGAAGACTGTCGCACTCCTGGATCGATCGGCGAGGTTTCATTTCTAAGTTGAACCCTTCCGTTTTCCCCAAGGTAGCCCGGGGCCCCTATTTTGCCAGCCAGGGCCCCTGGATTTTGCGTGGCTGGAGCCTAGGATAGCCCACACATTTATCCACCTCTGCCTACATCCTGTGCATCCTTATATAGACTCTAGGTCACTGGCTGGATCTGCCAACTTGAATGAATATGCGTTTACTCCATATGGACATACTGCGTGCCGCATGGCAGCGCAGCTGATGCACTAATCAATGACCTTAGGGAGCGTGTCCGGGGATATCAGATGGGTCTGCTCTTCCCTATGGCATAGAAGGGGGGTCACGTCATTAGGGTAACGGGCTAAGCGGGGGGGGGTAGATCATCGCCGCTGCAGCAGGAGGAGCAGACTCCGGTGGGAGCACTGGAGCCGCGGCTTGTGAAGGAGCCTCCGCGGGTGTTAGGCGCGCGCTATATGCGGAGCTGACATGCTGGGCTCGCGGGAGCAGATGAAGGGAACGCAGCCAGGTGGCGGCTCTGCAGGACGCAGTGAGACACCGCCACGTTCCCTACAAGACTCATTTAGGGCCTCCGCTGCCGTACAGACACTCTTGACCTGAATTGCGGTCTTTTGCCTAATGTTTTATTTTTTTTGCATATAGGGAAAATAGTGCAGAAGACATATCTACCAATTAGCATGTGGATCCAAGCCGTCGTGCCACTTCTTTGACTAGAAAAATCGAACCCGGGAAGAGGCTGAACAGGCCGTGTTGTCGCACTTTTAAGGATGGTACTTAACCTAAATTGCCGTGGTGAAAAATTGCCTCCCTGTATAATTGTATTATTTGAATTTCCAACACAGCCTACGTTGGGCCAGAAAACTGAAGCAATCCACACGTTTTGCAGCCAGTGCTGAGGGCAGAGACTTGTGTGCCGGGCAAGAGGTCATGGACAGGTGGAACAGTGACAGTGTTTTATTGTATGTACAGAAGCAGAGGATCTTTTTTGGTTCACCTTACCTGTGGCTTGTTGTGACCTTTCCTGTGAAAAATCTGGCCAGGCCCTGGGCCTGGGAGGAATCATGCTAACTGTCTTAGTCCGCAGGGGAGGGGCCTCGGGAACTGCCCTGGGGAATGTTGATTGGAAATAGGCTTTAGGAACATGGATCCAGAAGAGGCTTTGGGAAATAGGATCAGGAAAAGGCTTTGGGAAAATGGACTGGGAACAGGTTTTGGGAATGTGGATTGGGATTAATCTTTGGGAATGTGATTTGGGATTAGGCTTTGGGATTGTGGATCGGGAATACACTTTGGAAAAATGGATTGATAATAATGTGGATCAGGAATTGGTTTTGGGAAAATAAATCGAGAATAGGTTTTGGGAATGTGGATCGGGAATAGGCTTTGGGAAGAGAGGTTCGCAGAATGGGTTCATGGATGGACTCTGATTATGACCATAGTGGACACCTTGCCTTTATACAGCAGACTGTTCCTTTTGTTTGCTATAATGTTAGTGTGCTGGGGGGTTGGGCAGCCAATCGGGAGGTTTATTTTTTTCATCCCTGCTTGGCAGTTTTTGGTTCATCTCTTCTGTTGTTATCTGGCTCGCTTTCGTTCATGCACCATTTTATATAAATGATGTAATAATGCATTACTCTTGTCAGGTGCCTTGGGGTGACCGTCGTGAAAGGCGCTATATAACAACAGATTGAACCAAATTGAATTGAATCGAAAGGCCGGCAAGACTGTGGGATGAGAGGAATGTTGGTTTGCCTGCGCATGTCATCAGAAATGAAGCTACACAAGCTAGAATGTCAGAAATGTTAAATGACGCTCTCCCAGCCCCGGCTAACCCTACTAACTCCAGCCTGCCTCTTCTCCTGCACCAGTCCTCCAGGCCCGATCTCTGGCCCGCCTCTACTCTGGTGCCGAGCCCCAGCCGAAGGGGGGGGCAGCTTGGCGTGTCACAGCTCAGCGAACGCCTGACAGGGACAGTAGCAGGGAGCCCGGTGTGCCTGTTTACTACCCTAAGAGAAGCCCCACATTCCACTGGGGTTCCCCAACCCTACAGCATCCTCTGGTCCTCCTCTGACTGCATGGCCACAGCACGTTTGAACTAAATAGTAAGAGTAAATTCACCAACGTTAAAAATCTTAGTGTTTTACAATGCAGTGTTTCTCCACCCAGTGAAGGACTTCCAGACAGTGCACATTTCTGCTCCCTCCCAGCTCCCAGCATACCTGTGCAGTGCAGGTGTTTGCTGCCCCGCCCGGGGCTCCCTGAGCACCGGCTGGAGAGACGTTGCCCTAATAGACTCAAATGGCGCCAAAGGTGGGGGGGTCTTTACCTCATTTCTTTCAGATTGGTGGCAGTACCGCTCCAAGTGAACATGCACAAGGACTCACACAGCTACTCACTCACGCTCACTCTTGCTCACAAACCGTTACACGTCATACATTCAACTTTAAGAAAGTAGACGCCGTCCACACACCAACGAGCTTGGAGACTCCCGCCTGTTCACTGAGCGGGCGACGGACAGGGGGCGTCACCATATGCTGATCTAGAAGGATGTGCTTTGGGGCAGGCCTTGGGTTCGGAGTCCGCCAGCCAGTCAGGCCTCCCGAGCCTTTAAGTAAACAGACGGCCTGCCATCCGCACCATGAAAGTGAATAAAAACTCAGAAAGACCAGAAAAACATTTTCTGTCATTTGGCAGGGCAGCAACACCAGAAACCGTGGGACCTGGACTCTTTGCATGTTTCCAGAGAGATGACTTGTGTTTTTATGTGGGAATTATTAAAATAATGTGATCTGTCCCTAAATGCCGCCTGGGTAATTTAACTGCCGTACTCGAGCATTCTGATTGGTCACGGCCAGTTAGTCACACCATCTTGCAAAGGCGCCGCCGTCTCCCTGAATATCGCGGGTTCAGCCTGAGAGGTAGCGCCTGTAGCGCGCTAGCGGACATTACGGCAGTCGGTTAGCGGGACGTCATGAGAGCGGCGCGAGCGCGCTAAAGCGTTTCATCAAAAGGAGCTCTGAAGCTCGGGTGGATTTAAGGGGGACAGATAGGAGGCAGACGGCCCGTATCCTTCCGTTTGCGACAGCTACATAATAATTACGTGCGCAAGTCTGATGCGAAGAAGAATCTAGGTCAGGTTTTAAGTAAATTAACAAAATTAATGACTAACAGGGCAAGCAGGAACATAGCATTTTTAATATCAATTCAGAGAAAGTAGTTTTATTTTAAAAAAGAACAAGAGACGCACATTAATAATCTATTAATGACTTCCAGTGTTTGACTCATAAGCGCCATCAAATATTCACTGCAATTTAACTCTCTTTTTAAATTTAGTGGCTGTGGTGGAACTGAAATAAAAAATTCCGGATCCTGAGTAATGGCTTGTCTTCCCCTCGGTCCCCCCACCCTCACCCACACGCCCCCAATCCCTATCTCTCCTTCCTGCCAGCTCCCTGTTCCCGGGCACTGCGATAAACACACCTACAATGTGGCCACATCAAAGTCTCTTTGCAGCATTCCGTCCTGCCAGTGGCCACGGTCCCTTATTCTTGCAGCGAAATTAATACATATGTATATTTTTACAACCTCAGCTACAACTCCTATGTGACTGGCAGTGATTATGGCCATGGCGGAGTTCAAGGCCTCAGTGCCTGACAGGCAATGTCACGCACAGGCAGTGGGACCAGTGCGTAGCTCATCCCGTCAGTATGCTGTGCTTAGAATCAGAAGGTTGTTGGTTCAGGTCCCCAGGGCGATTCCACCGTAGGGCCCTTGAGCAAGACCCTTAACCCCTAGTCACTCCAGGGCCCGTCTGACCCTGCTTTCTCAAAATGAATGTTACTTTGGATAAAAGTGTCTACGAAATAAATAAAAAGTAACTCGTGTGACTTTGCAGACAGGCAACAGCCTTGGTGGGCCGACCTCTTCTTCAGCTGCTACCACTTGTTACGCTACAAAACTCAGATTAATCTAGTGTGGCACCACCATCAGCCAGGCTTGAAAGCCCCTGTCACCACCACCCCCCACCACCACTCACTGACCCAAATTCAACGCTGATAATGCAGAAAAAATAAGGGAGAAAATGACATGAGTTAAAAAAAACACTAAGGCTGGGTTGAAATTTAAATTTAAATAGCTTGTAATCGATAAACTTTAAATAATATAGCAAATGATCATTTTACATATAACTGTTAAGTAAGTACCCAGCTTAATTACATTCTCCAGTGAACAGTTTCACCTCTGCTGTTGTCCATCACACGTCACACATACCTTCACACCGAAAGCCCAAGAACATCCTCATGGACCTTGAGCTTTCATTTAGCCAATGAGATCCAGTCTCTGTTCATCTTTCTTAATATGCTCCTGTGGGCACCCACCAGGTATGTCATAAATAATACACAGAGAGGACAGTTTCCCTACAGCGTCACCTCATCTGTGACAAACTCCTCAGGCTCTTGATGAAAACATCTACCTGACCCGTGAGGATTCAGTGTTTGACACTGACGCGGTTTCCCTTTGCTCAGCAAACCTGCTAGTTAGACAACCGTCATTTTCTCATTAATCTATAATTACGGCACTTACAATTACGAATCATTCTGCTCAACAGATTCCCCTTAGCTCGTATTTGCAGGTATTTTAGTCTCACTACACTTAATAATCCGATTGCAGCTCCTCTTAAAACAGCTTTACTCCATTAAAACCGTATATTAATATTACTGAGATAGCAAACTGCACCAAAAGTCGGATCAGGTTTGAGTAAAGGCTTAGTACGTCTGCCGAATTCTCTCACAAGGTCACCACGTCGCCGCCTGGATTGTGTGGCTAATGCTGCGGCTTTTATATAGAAGCAGCAAGTAAAAAGTGGGTGAGATGATGGAGCGGCGCACAGCTGCCTCATGGGTAATTGAAACGTCTTGGGCGACGCAGACTCTGTCAGGGTGATGAATCGGAAGTTCCAGCAGAAACCTTTCGCGCAGCCTTCTTAACATGCGTGTCCAGTCGGCCCAGCTAGGAATCTTCTTAGGTCTCCCGCTCCGGAATCAAAGCTCGGGTCGCTGACCAGAGCGACTCCGGCTCCCGAATCTCGACGAGGCCGGTCGTCTCGCAGGGAGAAGCGAGGGAAAAGGACGGGGATGTGAAATGGGCTTCCTTTCATGTTTGAAGGCTGCTGCACGTGCGGTGATGTGCTGTGCTAAGGCGGTATTGGGTGGGCGTTGCACGGCGGCGGGAGAAAAGGAGAATGGTGCCAAAGTGTGGTGTGGGCATGGAGGGTGGAATTGGGGGGGGAACCTCCTAATAACTCATGAGAATGCAGTGATGAACAATCGCTGAAAAAATAGCTGCAAATACAGTCGATACGCCTGATTGAGTTACATCACATCGCATGTATGTTCGAGGTCCATAGCAAATGATATGCACTGATTGGGGAGAAACACTTGAAAGTAGAGGTAGTACAATGTTAGTGCGTGTATTGCTTAATGGGTGTATTGCTTAATGGACGTTTTGCTTAGTGGGTGTATTGCTTAATGCATGTATTGCTTAATGGGTGTATTGCTTAATGCACGTTTTGCTTCGTGGGTGTATTGCTTAATGCATGTATTGCTTAGTGGGTGTATTGCTTAATGCACGTATTGCTTAGTGGGTGTATTGCTTAATGCACGTTTTGCTTAGTGGGTGTATTGCTTAATGCACGTATTGCTTAGTGGGTGTATTGCTTAATGCACATATTGCTTAGTGGGTGTATTGCTTAGTGGGTATATTGCTTAGTGGGTATATTGCTTAGTGTAACAGGTGTAGGAGAATGGGCAGTGCTGCCAGTTGTTTAACGACCCACGTCTATTAATGAAATGTTATATCTGAGCTTTTCTAAAGCAAACTGACAAGTGGACATGGCTTTATGTCCCCTCCCCCATGGCCCCCACTTGTTCAGATGTGTCCCAGGGTCCAAGGGTGTGGGAAAGCTGGGAGATTATGGCTGAAAACTAACTGGAGGGATCATGCTGAATTTAGTAGCGGGTTCTGTAGGAGTATGAGGTCACTGGGGACGGCCGTCAGACTTGGTGCCACACTGCATTCCAACCCGCCCGTGTCAGGCTCACGGTTGACAAGCAAGGATCTGGACTCCAAGCCCCAAAGTGGGAAACAGTGGGTCAGACGACATACTGAAGCAGGCGTGTATGAAAGCAGAGTGCTTACTGTAAATGTACGGCTTGTGTTTTATACACCCACCTATAGCCTCTTTTCCAGTACAGCGAGAATTCCCGGATACAAGACATGTAAACAGTCAGGAAGGATGCCTGTACATGACAAGGCACACTACTGGAGACTCGAGCTGTCTTTGCCAGAGGTGGAGTTCAGGTTCAGAAAGCACAAATCCAGACCAAGATTTTGGTTCAACTAATCAGTTCAGGACTCTGAATATGATTCTTTATGCTCAACTGATTGGTTGATACAAAATCTTGGTCTGGATTTGTACTCCCTGAACATGAACCTTCTATCTCTGCTCTTTGCATTGTGAGAGGAGACCTGGAGCACCTAGAAAGGAAAATCAGTCAGCACAGCACACACAGGTGGAGTGGAAAGTTGTTCTTGCAAGTATAAAAAATGGCCTGTGAAATATACCTATTAAGTGATCTCTGCGAAGGAGATTGCATCAAAGTAAATGTATTGCCATTTAGTACACTTTTAATTGCATTTTTAAGATACCGGGTTTTTTTTTAAGAAAGTGTGTTTATGTTTTTGACAAGAATGTATGGCTGAAGTTTTTTTTACATTAACAAAAACAAACAATAAGTAGTCAGAGTAGACATTCCCCGACATACTGCCCCCCCAGGCTCACGGAGATCACTGGACCAGGCTAACAGGCCCTTTCCTTCAAATCCTGTACTCAGTCAAACAAATCTCTCTGTGCAAACTTCACCAAATCAATGATGATTTTGCTTGCGATAAATGCCTTCTGCCGTTCATTGTTGTTTTTTTTTGCACTATGTGTTAATTAAAAATGTGGAAATTACAGCCGTATATTTGACCCGTTTGCTCATTCTCGAAGATTCCCACTTCTGGGAGGGTGTTTGAATAGAGGGACCTTATTTCATCTCCTCTCTCTCTCTCCTATTTCACTCCTACTGCTTCTTCAAACAAGAGAACCTAGTTTCAGAAGCAGAGAAGGACGAATGAACTTCAGGCACCACTGCGAATTCAGCACTTTACTGTGATAAATGACTATGTGATGTTCGTTTGGCACAATGACGGCCATTTTGATGTGAGCAAATTGATGTAGCACCAGTGGACGATGGGAGACCTGCGGTTTCTATGACCTGGAAACTGATGGAAGGGCTCACATCACACCTGGTTACCACCGAAAACAGCGACAGAGGCTCTGATGATGTGTGCAGGACCCCCTATGAATGACTGAACGAGGAATTAAGCAGATGTGCTGGCTTTTAAATCTATTCCAGGAGGAGAACACCAATAAAACGCTTTTGATTAAGTGGGTTAGGGATTGTCTACAAACTACCCTTGCAAATGTTTGCTAGCCGCCTTCCTCAAAGTGTCTAAATGGACAGAGTAGACAGATGTAAGTAAAGGTATTTGAGGCCATAGGAGAAAGAGGAAGATACAGGTGGTTTTGTGTCCCAATGATAGCCCTTTTGCATGCCCTAATCTCCATCCATCCATCCATTACCTAAACCGCTTATCCTTACAGGGTCGCGCGGAGCCTATCCCGGAAGCAACGGGCACGAGGCAGGGAACAACCCTGGATGCCCTAATCTCTTGCATCCTAATGTTTCCCAGAGATTGTAATAAGTGGATGAATAAGTGTTTTCAACTGGCAATCTATCACTGTAGCTAAGTCACATAATTCACACACTGACCTACAGCACTGACCCAAAACTACGCAGTCACCCGTCATCATGACACACTGACCCATAGAACTGACCCATTCACCAGCTCCACTGACACTGTAGCAGTGATACATAAGTCTGTAGCCTTGACACAATAACCTGCAGTACAGACACCCTATCTACCTTCTCCACAGCACTGATAACCCTACTTTATAGAAGTGACACAACGACGTAGACTGCTACGAAAGCACTGAGACTGCACACTCCGCAGCACTGACCCTCTGTTTGACAATAATGGAAGGGAGACTTGTAGTCTTGCCATAGCATTTCACAGCACTAATTCTCTGTCCTGCTGTGGTCACACTCTGCATTGGCATCAGAAAACCGTAGCGCCGACTCAGTTACATAAAGGCTTGGATTGTAGCACAGCTTCCCCAGTGGTCGTCCTTCTACACTGGTCTTCACAATGGGTCACTGCTATTGAAAGGGGAGGCAGTTTGTGAGCAGAGGGTCACTGCAGCTGGACAGATAAATGCCTGGCTTGGTCTGTGGATCTCTGAAGCTTCCCTCAACGGACACTAATCCGACGGAGTAAGGGAACAGGCCTGAGAGTGATACAAATCCAGGACCATCTTGCCATTATCGAAAACCGGTCAGATTGTTGTAACTGGGTCTGGATTCTGTTATCTATCGTGGGCTGGAAGGAAGGACTTCCCACACATCTCAGAGGAGCCGAAAACCCCCTGAGGTAGAGTTTCCACAGTAATCACAAGAGATACTGAGAGACTGCAGAAGGATTTTGGCCACAGGGTATTACGGGGGAAGCCCGTCTGGAAGTTACTCTGTATCACTGCACAGTGGGAGTGGCCATAGAGCACCATGTGATTAGGCGGGCAGGACCACAGGCTAGAGACCACTGCTGACTCACGCAACTCTTCAATCTTGTTTTATTAGCTTCATTTCATTTGACGTCTGCTCCACACATAACCTGCTCAGCATATGCTCCCTGTGAGCATTGAAAACGCCCCTACAAAACATTCTAATTTATGAAAAAGTCAATCTTGGGGAAAAAGAAGTGGGGGGGGAAGCTACCGTAATACTAATCATTTAATTGAGCGTTTTAAAAAGGAAACTCTGTCAGGAGCAGATCCCTCAAGCCCCAATTTCACAGGGCAATAAAGGGGGATTAATTATTCCTGAGCCAGACCCGACAAGCACTGAAGGAGCTCATCCTCACAGCTAAAAAGGGGCATTAGGGAGACAGAGAAATACCAGCTTTAGGGAGAGAGAGAGAAAAAGACAAGTGGGACCTAGCTGAGTGTGCAAACAGCAAACGCGAACCCCTTCTGTCGCGCGGGTGCATTGACTGCAGGGACGGATTATGGGTTGTGTGGGCCCCTGGGCAAACCATTTGCGAGGGCCCCCCAACCAACCAGCACCACTGTTCTATACGGCCCTATAGGGTCAGGGGCCCTTGTAGGCAGAGGATCGCAGAATGTGGGCCCTCTAAAATAGACAAACGAAAATACATTGTTGATAAGCGTCGCCAATTGTTTTGGGCTAGGGGGTCCCTCGGGCCCCCTGCACCCCAAGGGCCCCCTGGGCAGCGGCCCCGCTGGCCCGGTCCGTAATCCGTCCCTGATTGACTGGAATATAAAACTCCGCTGTGTACCATTACATTAACATCTCGCATTTCCTGGGTGCCGACAGAAGCGATGGAGCACATAAAGCACGCTTCAATGTGCCTCCGTCACATTCTCGGCATCGGCGAAGTATTACGCTGCCCGAAATCAAACTCCACACTGCGTTAAGTGTCACTGTTTTTAGCGCAGATTTTTGAATAAGCTGAACTTATTATTGTGATCTTTCTACTTCGGCTCCTGTGATGCATTCAGCTACAACTCCTGCCGCAGGAGTAAAACGTTGACTTTGGTTCCCAGTAAATGTTCAGTCGTCGATGGTTGTATTGCTTGTTTTTGTGGGGAGCCTTAAAGTTTATATTTTTTTTGCACCTGCTATAATTATTTTATCTAAATACAGATGTGCGGCTTGTTTCCTTGGCGTCTTGGTCCTTTGCATTGCTGTTGTTATTTCTGACTTTTTGTTTGTTTGGAGTGAAGGGTGTCTTGCCCCACCCCCCTCTCCCCAGACAGAACTAATTAAGTGATATGAGGATAAGCTTAGCGCAAAAACATACACGGCACATCACCCCTCAGACACTCTGCGTCCCGAAGGAAGACTGTATCGCTTTAAGCTGCATTTTATGTCTCCGTAGGAATGCCTGCCGTCGCATTTTTAACATCGGAGGAATGATTGGGGCGACGCTGCTAAAATTCACATTTCAGAGATAACCATTAGAACATTTTTTTAACTGCTGGATCCATTTAGAAATAATGCAGATTAGTTTTAGGGTGGAATATGGGAGGATTTTTCACAAAACTAATGTGGTATTTATGCGTCGAAACATGAAATTTATGCTTGTGTTGCTTTCAATTGCAGACCCCCTACACACACACACACACAAGCATACGTCAATCTTTATTGTTTACATCTGTTTATGTTTGTAGCCGTCTGTTTCGGTGCAGCTCATTATTTTAATGCGCAGCGCTGTAAGGCCTGCCTGCGCGCATGCATGCGCGTGTGTGTGTATGCGTGCGCCTGTTTGCGGCTCATGTTACCGCTCCGTGTGTCTCCGTGGCCCTTCATGCCTGAGAGATCAAACAAGCAGCCCCCGCCGCAGGCTCTGTGTTACTGAGGTGCATTAAAAATCAGGCCACAGTTGAGGATCCTGGAATACAGATAAATGAGTCCGCCCATGTGTGGAGATACGAAGGAACAGGACCCGGCGGCGCTCGGCCATTATCCGTAAATGCCGCAGAGGGCCAGGCGGGGTCTCTCGGCCGCCAAACCCGCAGCTTTGAGGAGGAACGCCGTCTCGCAAAACAATGCAACAGAGCCCGCGGATGCTCGTTAGATTTTATTTCATACCTTGTTATATTATCCAGTGTGTGTGCTTATCAACAACCGACCTCGATGCGCTCACGGTACGTCTTACCGATGGAGTTCCGGCCCATATACTTGTGGGCCACGATGGTTCCCACACACATGTCGCTTATTGCTATTTCCCAGAGTTTCCTGTTTAACACAGACAAAAATAAATATATATATATATATGTATATATATACCCATTAAACTGAAAGTGAAGTGTCCAAAAAAATAATACTGCTTCCCGTCTAAATAAAGTCTCAGCAATAGCCTCTGGACACCCGTTCAGATTATAAAACGGTAAATAAAACTTCAGAATGAAGTGGATACATTCCATTCTGTCTCACTCCAGTATTCATTAAAAGAGATTATTCAAGGCTAATTGTTAAAAAAATACAATAATCATAAACGCAACAATGATAAAGACAACTGTACACTTTTCAGCGATCGTTCCTTTCAATTTCAGCAGTGATAAAACGATGAAAAATAAATATCAAATAAACCCTAGCAAAAAAACGTCAATCGAGTGATGGTCATTAATGGCTGACATATACCATTAATGGCTGACATATACACCCAACATGTGTTTGTGGTGTGTATACCTTCAGTGTCCGAGGAACAAACAAACAAGCAAAAACATTAGAGTCCGGCTTTCGGAAACATGGCATCATCGTAACACACCAGGGTGGAGAGTTCCGGAAAGCGTGGGCTGGGAGGAGCGATGGAGGGCACTTTCAGAAGTTGGTCTCCCGTGGAGGGGCACTTTCTGTCGAAGGTGGCGTGTGTCGACGCTGGCCGTCTTATCAGCGGTGACACCCTGTGAGGACCTTCTCAAAAAGAACCACACACTTCAAGCAGGACCTTCCTGTCACAGGTGACAAAGCGCCTTCGAAAGTCTGATGGGCATCAGTGATGCCAATCAATGAAGAGCCGCTTATCTCCACTCACAAAGAGCTCCCTCGCTACAGAGGGGCTGCGGACACCATGTACCTGTGACCTGACGAATGGCGTGTCAACAATGGCTGGGGACCCCCAGGTTCAGGCGGACACAGCTCGCTAGACCCCCCCGGCCCTCGTCTTCTTGGCGGGGGCCTTTGTGGTCTCTGCGTTTACGTGGGCCCACTTTGCCAAATGAGAAGTGGTGACCGTCGCTAACTGTTTGCCACTGACAATCCGAGTAAGAGGAAGTGACACGGAGACTTCCTGTCCTTCAAAAATCAGTTGGAGTTATTCTCTCACCGCACACATGCGCAAGAAAAACAAAAAATCCTACAAGGGGCTTATCTTTGATGATGCTAAATAGTCTTGAACTGGTTGTTGGGTATTTGGTATGGGGGGGGCACCGATAGATATATTAGACAGCCAGGCAAACGGGGAGACGTTTTTTTTTTTCCACTTATCTGGTGGAGATGAGTGTGGGATCCACGTTTAGGTTTGAGATCTTTGCTGACATTGTTACTGTTGCTACCAGGCCAAATGCACTCATAGTGAAACCCGCCCACCCCGAGAATCCCTGAATAACGTCCAGTGTTACTACGGCAGGAGCTGGAAGACTAACTTGTCCAGGTAGATCATCACAAGATCTGGCTTCCTGCGTATTCACAGAATCACATTAGTGAAAGTAAGTGGGCTGACTCACACCGCCTGCC
>JABFDZ020000008.1:13909928-13922769 GCA_019775955.2 Pollimyrus isidori
GGCCGGCCGGTACCATTGGGGGGGGGGGGGGGGGGGATTGCACACCAACATGCTGGGATTTGAATCTCAGAGAAGGTGAGGCGGGGTGACCAGATGTCACTGCCTGTCCTCAATAACATCCTAAACTTAGCTAAAGAGCGCTGAGCGGCTTATGGAGGCTGCGCGGGGCAACGGGCGCTCAGTCTAAGCCTGTTTAACGTGAACGTCGGCTGAAAGGCTGCGGGGAAGGGGGCGCTCATTTCGGGACGTCTTTCAGCCGACCTGGCCTTCGTTCTGCTCTCTGGAGACCTGGCAATTTACCTTTTAGCTGACAGGTCAAGCGACCGCACCAGGCGGTCATCAGTTCAAGCACAGGGAGGTGAGTATCTCCAGCCTTTAGTGGCCGTCAAGTATAACACAGGAAAAAGTAAAGTGCTAGTTAGTGTCCTGCAGTTCATATTTACACATATCGTGATGCAATATGCAAAATATTATTAGTGGTTAGTTTTTGACAAAATGACCATACAGCTGTCCACCTCAACTAATGACTCATTAGAGCAGATCTTCATTTGATGCCCTGAAGGTCCAGAAAGGGGATTAGTAAGAGAAGCATATGTGGGGTCCAGTCCAAGGTACAAAACTCTTAGGTATACAGCTCGGTTTCCCAACGAGCTGGTCCGTTTCCATGGTTACTGCAACATCCCATCCAGGCGTCCACACAGGTCACAGGTACAGTCTGAATGGGATGCTGGCGATGTCGTGTGGCGTAAAAGGCCCGCATTTTTTCATACATCCAACAACTGAGGAGGAGCTGGCCCTTGGAAGCCGATCCAGCCCAAGTCTCACCACTCACCTTCTCCTGGTACTGGCGACGGGAGGAATCCAGGGATTGGATGAGTGCGGTGGCATGGCCCACGAACATGGCGTAGCAGGTGGCGCCCACGATCATGCTCAGGATGGTGAGCCAGACGTCCGTCATGCCCACGGGGGGGTACATGCCGTAGCCGATGCATAGCATGTGGCTCATGGCCTTGAAGAGTGCATAGGAGTACTGCTGGCCCCAGGTGTCGTTCTGCAGTGGAGAAGGACATAGGCTTACCACCAGGGGGCACTGTGTGTTTTCCAACCCCCCCCCCCCAGGACCACAGGGACCATAAGCATCGTCGGTGCATGTGAAGACGTCGCTGCGATGAAGCAGCTCTCCGTCTCGCCCAGGACAATCTGTTAAAGGATTAACAGTTCAAACACACCCCCGCATGTGGAGCACAAGTTCAACACCCGCGCCCTGTTTACCTGTCGCCTCCTGAATACCGAGCGTGTTCATGTAAACACCCGCGTTTGCTGCGCAACGCGAGCAAAGAATGAATGAATGATTCAACACGTCCGACCCGCCTCCCGGCGCGGTTCTCCGTAGGCGGGCGACTTAAAAGGGGACGGACGCGGGCGAATCGCTCGTCGGCCTTCGGCTTCCAGCGCCGGCGCGCGGCGAATCGATACGGTCTCTCTCCCGAGGCGACACGCTCGAATTGGATTCAGACCAAATTCTCCGCGGAGAGAAACCTGGAGAAAGACATGGTGATCGCCGCCTACAGAAAGGTCAAGGTCAAAGCGAAGGAGCGCCAACGAGACGTACGTTCTGGGCATGGCCGAGGCCGCCCCGCGGGTGGCACAGTCACGACGTGAGCAGGGGGGCTGCTGCCATGTAGACGTTCAACGTTTGACCGTATTCCGCGAACACTCCTCAGCCTCGCTCACGGCTGCTCTTGCATTTAAAACTGTGTAATTTAATCTGTCCGTTTAAGCTGGCCAAGCGACTTTCAGGAGGGAGAGCCAGGTCTGCGTGCATCCAGCCATTTCATCCAACCCTTATTCTCAGAAATCTCAGCACCCAGGAGTTGACACCAGTCCCAAGAACCTTAATCCCTGCTGATATCACACACATTTTTTTTATTATTATTTTTCTTTTTTTTATTATTATTTTTTTATTTTTCCTTGACATCTTCATTGGCTTCATTCAGTGTTAAGGTATTACTGAATAGGTAATATCACTTAATTTGTAGCATTACCGTATTTAAAGTATCAAAGGATTTACTACACTGATTCATGGTGAAAGCATATATTTGTTTTTATCATGCCTTTGTCAAACAAATGAATGTAAATGTTTATACACTAGTGAATAAACAAAAAGAGCTACATATACAAAAATGTCCTGTATGTTTCTCTCTAATTTGTTTAATTTTGACCATTATGATTACTTGGATTGTGCCTGAGTTGAACTGCCAATGCAGACACATCTTGTCCGTCAGAGTACCGTTAATCTTTCGCGTGACAACGGACAATCTTAACAACAATGAAATATTACCACCAAAAATCAAAGCTGGATTTGAACTTCAAGCCAAGTAAGGACTCCAAGCAAAATAGCTCAGTCCTATTGGACCGTAGCAAGTTTCTGCATGCTGTGTGGTCAACCTCAGTGACCTGCATACTCATGAACAAACAAACTTTTCCATTTTTCCTTTTTAAGTCCCTGTTCAAATTACTGGAAAATGTTCACCATCTGTATTAATGACCCTGCAGATCACTGGCAGTAAATTTTAAAAACTTGCTTGAGTGTTTTAAAACGATACAGAATGTTATGATCCCTTCTCGCAACGAAGGAGGAAGTCTTGATCCAGTAATCTCAGATGTACCTGCCGCAGCCTCAAATGCCTTAATATCGCTGGGTTTTTGGACATCATCCATCTTCTGTGTTGACACATAGAAGAATGCCAAGCAGCTGGCCAGTTCCAAAAATCACATCCTTAACATTGCCGTTAATTCAGTGGCCCCTGTAAGAATTTAGCCCTTCAGGTCCTCCCGCTGCTTTTTACAGAACAACTTTACCTTGAGAAGTCAGACCAGTTCTACTATAAAGGAGCTCTGAAGGCAACTTGTAGGGAATATTTTATCAGGTTAACCAGAAATTGGAAATGCCAGAGTCTTCCCTTGTACAATAAATCGGCTTCTCAGTACTGCTTTACCAGAAACAACTTCTGCATCCACTGAAACTTGTAACTGCTTTCTTTGCGTGTTTTTTATGGACAAAATGTCCAAAATCAATCTATTTCTCCTCCTTCCAACCACATATCCTGGACATGCTGGTGGTCTGGTCTGGCCCTGGAAACATAGAGCAGAAGGTATTAGGGCCAACCCTAATAAAACGGCAGTCCATTGCAGCAACTCTCCAACATTCAAGGAAAAGTCCTTTTATGTCAACTAATAAAATGGTTTTGCTCATTTATTCTGATTCAGCTTATTACCATTTTGATTAATAAATATCTGAAGACTGTTGAAGTTGCAATACTGTTCTAAACAGCTGTTGACACTCCTTTACGATAGAAAAAAAAGTATTGATCACAATGTATTACAGGCCCATCTCTCATCTCCTGCTTGCTGCTAAGCTACTTGAAAAGGCAGTTGCTAATCATTCGGTGTTTCACATGAGCTCCCATAATCTCTTTCAAAAAATTCAATCAGGTTTTAGTCCTTTACATAGTACAGATATTGCCCTTGTGAAAGTCGCCAACAACTAGCTAATGGCTACTGACTCTGGTTCTCCTTCAAGCCCCATTTTTCTTGATCTCTCAACAGCTTTTGACACAGTAGATCAAAACATTCTCCTGAAATGATTAAGGGAATAGATTAGTCAACACGACACACGTCTGGAATAGTTTTCTTTTTATCTCTGTAATTGACAGCATTTTGTTTCTGTTGTTCAAATCAGGTCTCCTGTCACTTGTCCGGGGGCCAAGGCTGGGACATTGTTTTTCTCATCTTCACGCTCATTTTGGGCCAGATGTTCAATGTGCACAGCTATGCATATGACATACAGCTCTGCATCAACACCCAGCCGGACAACTGTACTGTCTCTTTGGAAGAGATCTGGAGGTGGGTCAGCTATAATTTCCAAACCCAAGGCCCAATGAACTGCATCACTTAGGTAATTTTAGTACCCATTACTGAAGAGAATACTACCAACCTTTGTCAAGTGGTTTCTAAACTTAGTATGAAGTTTCATGCCTGCTCACAAAACTGCTGGCAAGTCGTCATACTCAAACATCTACTCAAAACATCTCCTGGTTAAGCTCCTCGGATGCTGAAAACCTTATCGGTCATCACATATTGACTATGGTGGTGCCTTTTCATCTGACTTCCCCTGCTACACACTTCTTCTCCAGGATATTGCTGCTGTCGGGGGCGGAGTTACTTATCTTGGTTCCCTAGGCTGACATGAGCATGGATGCTCAGGTGTTTTAACTAACCATTCCATTCAAGGTAGGACAGGGTCCTGATGTATGCCGGAGTACCCAGACAGCCTGTGTATTAGTCTGCCCTTAGGCTGCCATGGCCCTCACAAGAGAAAGATATCACCACCTCTTTAACTCTACTGCACTGGCTTCTTATCAGACTGAGAATAGACTACATGGTGCCTCTAGATCTGCTGCTTTCCCAGTCTAACCACGGCAAAGGCCCCACTTATCTTACCGGCCTCCTTTCTGCTCCAACCTCCATGTGTCCTTCATGGTCTGTACAGTTTAACATGCTACACTTTCCCAGGACCAGATCGTGAACTACGAACACTGAGCAACCATCTGTTGTTTATATTACTTGACTATGGAACGACCTCCCAGTTTACATTAGACAAGCCATATTAATGGAATCGTTTTTAAAAAGGAACTTAAAGGTTGTTCAGATTTGCTTTGATTGCGAATTGCGATGCAATTTAAAATTTTTGGACAAGAAAAGTGGAATAGAAATTGTATATGCTAAAGGTCCACCTTTATCCTAACATTATACTGGGAATTTATTGATGGAGGATGGACCCCACCCACACCCACATCAATCAAGTGACAGACCCATTACTGAGGTTCAGGTCACATGACAATACAGAAACAGAGAAAGGGATTAACTTGAGAGGGTTGAAAAATGTACTTTTCGTTTGTGTCCCACTCTGAGTCTGTTGCCAAAGATTTAAAGGACTTACCTGGCGAGCAGGACATGCATCAAAGTAAATTTAATTTCTGTAATTTACTTTCTTCCTTTGACTTGAGCGAAACCTAGGCAGGGTTTACACAATATTGCTTTACATCGCCAAATCGCTGTAATTCGACAAATAATCTTCTAAAGTATCGTGTCTGAGTAATCATACCCAAGTGACCCTCCCAAACACACAAGGGCTGAGGAACCCCATGTTATTCTGCGCTGCCTCTTGGGAGAACAGCGCAGCCTGTCCACCGGGGCGGCGCCAGTGAGGCCGCCTGCCACCTGGCCTCCAGGAGGACCACGGGTACGAATGTTTTGATCCTTCTCAGCAGCAAGACGGCTCGGGACGCATACGGATTTAAGGAGGCCTGAAAGGTTCCAGCTAGTGAGCCTACAGTTTCTGAGTCACCTTTAGTGACCGGTTCACGGCGACACGACGACACCAACAATGCCCTCCCCCACCCAGAGGACCACATCCTTGGCAAGAGACCCACCACCATCTTGTTCTTGGAGACCCAGCAGTCGGCGGGGAAGTCCTGCAGCATGGGCACCAGGAACTGCAGGCAGCCGTCCCAGTGGCACAGCAGCAGCATCATGCCGATGAGGTTGACGATGCGCACCATGGCGCTGGCCAGGTCGTAGGTCATGTGGAAGATCTGTGAGGTTATGGGGAGGCAGACAGGAGGGGGGTGGACATACTGATCAGTGACCAGAGATTGCTGCAGCCCTGCTTAATGCTTTTACTCCACGTTTACCTCCTACCCCAGTTCAACCCGAAGAACAAAGCAGAGCGCAGAGGATTTAGCAGTTGAAAGTTCAGCTTTAATCCTAAGTCCCGAATAATTGAGGTCATGATGTTCTCGGCCTGGTGTGGATGCCGAAACCTAAAGAATGAGGCATTTTATGTAATATAATGTTCTTTTTTTTTTTTTTTTTTTTGCAAGGACAAAGGTCGGTGTGCCGTTAAGTGGGGAAGATGGGGAGGAGCAACACAGCGTACTGGTTGTTCTGGGCGACCCGGTACCAAAGTGCTCTTGGGACGTCCAAGTCTGCATACATCACTGTTGTGCACCCTGACCCAAGTTTCGGGTAGCAAGAGGCACAGAGGGAATAACCTTAAATGGGTTCAGGTAGTCTAATAATTATGTAGTGTAGTAATTAGGCAAACAGAATTCAGCGATAGCCAGGCATATAAAAATTCCACGCATTCTCTGAGGCAGGGGCCTCTTCAGGTACGGGCCCTAGCTGACAGCTAAGTGGCCCTGGAGTGCCCTCAGCCCAATTACTTACCCATTCAAAACATATCAGTGACATATCAATGACTAATGATAAGGTTGGCTACTGTGTATGGATTATATCCCCTGTCATGCCCCTCACCACAAAAATATCCTACAATCTCCCTGCTCAATATCCACTGGTCTAACGCCATCTAATCATGACCTCCAGCACGGGGCAAAGGCTACGGGCACATTCTGTGTGGGCGAGGGCCTGGGAGTTTTGGGAGCAAGAAAAGGAAGTTTAACCCTCCCTACCCAGGGCATCCGTAGTAGGGCCGTCGAACTGTTCCAAACCAGGTCATTCCCCTGCTTCAAATGAATATTTTGTACCCTTTCTTTTAGTCTTCATTTCATGCTAGTTTCCCTCAAAATACAGCTCTGAAGTACAACACTGTCTCAATACATAAACTTTATGCTACACTGATATCAGCTGTAATGCTTAGAAACAATCAAAGAATGTTACAAGTATCATACTGTACATTGGGCGATAAAATACGTAACTGGAGCAACAGTTGGAAAATGGAAGTGTTTCAACAATTTTGGCCACTAGTGTAGATGAATTTCACAAACTTTGGAGGAAGTTCAGTCAAGTAAATGAATCATGAGGTTGGGGAATTATCCTGTGTACCTCACTGGGAGCCTGACACCTTTTGGCCATGGCGTTATTCTCAGTCAGAATCCAGCAGCGAAGATACCAGAAAGCCCTGAAAACGCCTACAAGGCTTTTCTTTCGTGGCCTTTTCCTCACACTGATTCCTCGCAGTTTCTCTCTGCCGTTACTAATCATGTAAACTAATTTCAGGAATGTTATTTTAGTGCAGCTAGCTAGTGTTTGCTTCAATAGGAAGACTCGGGCGTTGGGGGAGAGATTATTTAATGATCTATCGCCGAGAATTCTCAGCAGTGAATGAGTTATTAACAAAACTGACCCAATAATTAGGACCACTGAGACTTCTGCGATGTGTGTGTACACACTGCAGAGAATGAGGATTGTGTATGTGTGTATATTCGTATATGTGTGTATATGAATACTTTCGGTCCTAGATGGGTGTGACATGCTAAAAAAGAGGGGGCTTCTTCAAATGCATTCCTAAAATTAGAATCAACCAGAATATTATATATTGTTATAAACAAGGCCTTAGCGTAAAAAAAACGTATTGCTGATTCAGCTTACCTATTTTCCCTGTAGCCCTGAAACCCCTGGTAGGCGGGGCTTTCGTGGGCTGCCAACCACTGACAAGTTCAACTCACCTCTCATTGGATAATTTACTGGATCTCATTAGATTTAAACTAAGTGCCACACCCATTCCCATTCTCCCAATGCTAAGTGATATTATTGCGTTGCCCCGCAATTAAGAAGCTGCATCTTCTGCCAAATCCCCGTTGAACTTATGAACTATGCATAGCAGCAGAGTTTCCCTGATCTGCCTTCGGTAATGTCATGCAAATCTTCACACAGCACTGAACATATTAAATGGCCGCGGCTGTGAAACACGCCGAGTTTGGAGGCAGACTGATTTGCACAGGATATTTTTTCTTTCTGCTTCTCCTTTATTAAAATAAATTAGCTACGCGGACCAGGCCTGGACTCAGTCTGCATTTCGAGAGACGCTCCTCGCAAATAGTTTAAATCTATTCTGATGTGCAGTTATTATAAATCGGTTGGCCGGGAACAGAGAATGTCTCAATCATCTCAGACATCTAAAAAAAAATAAAAAATTAAAATATCAAAATAACGTCTTCAGAAAGGCTGAACTGCTGGAGTCCAAGCAGATTAAAAAAAAACAGCAGGGAAATCGCAATAGGGGCGTCACCCTTTTTGAAAAACACCTAAATGAGCCAAATTGTCCGACAACAACAAGATAAACAGACACTGAACACACACAATAAATGTGAAATTTCACATGGCAGGGGTAGAGTCACTGAGGCGCGTGAGTGATTGAAGGACCGGCAGCCGCAACTGGTGTGCATATATGCATCAGGGGTGGGCAATCTTATCCGCAATGGGCCAGTGTGTTTGGAGGTGTCTGCGTAGACTCTGCAGGTTCTGGGAAACCTTTAGGTCAGCTGGTTAAACCCAGGTGTGGGGACTCTTGAGCCAATGAGTCCTCTAATCTACTTAAGGTGCTGCAGCGAAGACCCACATACCCAACGGCTCTTTCTGGATAAGATCGGCCAACACTGATGTACACGCTTCATCGGATCATTATTGGCCACATGTTCATATCGTCTTTCATCAGCCCGAGTGAAACTTCTTTGTGTCTCGATTACTAGCGAGTTATTAGTCAAACAGCACTTTGATAGACCCTTCAGTTCCACGATCTCAAACCATGTGAGGGTTGTGCATCTGCAGGCTTTTTCCACTGCTGTTCCTCCTACTTTCCTCCATCCATCTTCCATGAGCTTGCCCAGCATAGGGGTGCACGGGTCACCTGGAGGCTATCCCAGGCCTCATACAGCCAATGGTGCGGTTAAGCCCTGGACCGGATGCCAGTCCATCACAGAGCACATGTCCTACCTCTATGGGCCATTCAGTCACTGAGCCACATCCCTCTTTGTTTATGCATCGCAGGAGCGGCCAAATTACAGGGGGAAACATGCAAACGTCGCACGCAAAGAACAGGGGCAGCTTTTGAAACACTCCTGGAGGTGTGAGGCGATGGTGCTACCTCCTGCCCCCACTGGGCTGCCCACTCCCGTCTGCCTAATTAGACTAATTAATTTTATATTTTAAACAATCTTTTCAAATGACAAAGTACATGTGATTATCACAGGTCTCTGAGTCCCATACTTAATGAGCGCCATTTTTCATGTCACTGATTCTGGAATGGTGTGTAGGGTATGGACCGCAGTGGAATTCCACACGCACACACACACGCACGCACAGCGGAGGGCCGCTTCTTCACTGATGAGCTCAGGTGGGCTGGGTGGAAGCAGGGAGAACGGCTGAGAAGGTTGCTATCGAGCATGTGGGGACGTGTGTGTGGCAGGGCAAGTCGATGCTACCGTAGTACCTCGGACCTATGGAAACGTCTGTACCTCTTAACTAAGGACAGGATCTCCGTAGAAGCAGATGACCAGGAAGTATCTGCTCCCTAGTTTGGTGATAGCAGCTAGCATAGCGCAGCAAGACCAGGGCTGGGAAAACGCTGCCCTCCCGCTCCCATTACATATGTTCACACAACGGTTCCACAAAGCATCCAGCAGAAGCTGTCGATATATAACACAAGTTACACTTCTTAGCTCTCGGCGAGCTTCCCCTGTTGCTGCAATCAAATAACGCCCCATTAAACCCTTTATTATCCAACCTCTTATCTCTGAAAGAGCAGCCGCTGCCAAGCATCTGCTTGCCAAGTGGGCACTGATTAGTTGATTTGCATTATTTATTATTTGCCTCCTTTATCACTGACCCTTTTTCTTCATTCAAAATGAAAAGAGAGGCCCTCCCAGCCCTGCCGCTCTTCTGCTTTGTTTGTACCTCCCTTTCGCTGTTCTGTTTGTATCACCCCCCACTGCTGTCAGCACTACCCTCCCACTGTTATGTTTGTAAGACTCTCCTGCTGTTTTCTTTGTACAACCCTCCCACTGTTCTGTTTGTAATCCCACTACTGTTGTGTTTGTGAAACCCTTGCCTTGGTTGGTTCTTGACACCATCTTTCTTTTTGATGTGTGACATTCCATTGTCGTCGTGTTAGTAATACCCTGTGGCATTCGGCTTGTAACACTTTCCCATTGTTTACTTTGTAACACCATCTTACTTTTTGATGTGTAACATTTCTTTGTCATGGTGTTTGTAATACCCTGTGCCATTCTGCCTGTAACACATCTCCTTTATTTACTATGTAACACCATCTTACTTTTTGATGTGTAACATTTCTTTGTCGTGGTGTTTGTGATACCCTGTGCCATTCTGCTTGTAACACTTTCCCATTGTTTACTTTGTAACACCATCTTACTTCTTGGTGTGTAACACCTTGTTTGTAACACCTTCCCATTGTTTGCTCAGTAACACTCTCTCACTCGTCGGCGTGTAACACTGCCCTGATGTATCCTGTTTGTGGCCCCCACCTGCCGTTCTATTATTTGTTGCACCCTCCCACCACGCTGTTCTGTTTGTAACACCCTCCCACTGCCCACCTCTGTTGGTTATACCCTCCTGCTGTGCCGTCTCGTTGCAGTTGTGCCCGCGATGCCGCTCTGCTGTTTCCGACACCCCCCGCCTTGCCCACTCCACCAAAAAGTCATGAGATTTCTGTCACATATTAAATCACTTCCCCACCAATCCAGCACGCAGCCAGTTGGGCCATAAAGCCATAAATCTTAACAATCCCAGTTTCCAATATTAATAGGGATGGACTGCCTGGCCGCACACAATAAACAAACACAGATGGTACTCTTCCCGTTCCACTAAAGCTGAGATCAAAACCAGTGGCACTGTTGTTCGGCATATTGAAATTGTTCTACCTTTCATGTTACCCTCATTAACTGTTCATCCCAATGCTATTTTGCACGTCCAGTTGTTTTGTAACCTGACTGGCAAATCAAAATTCTTTTTTAAGGCAATTTAACAGGCTTGAAGCATACATGTCAATTTCCTTTGTGTTTCTTTTTTTAGTATCAGTGACTTTCTAACAGTGACTTCATATTTCGAACAAAATGCTTAATATGATAGAATGAATTTTATAAGGCACACCAAATCACATTAGTCCTCAGAAGCTCTGGATTTTCCTTAAGTAATAATCGCGGATATTACCAATACAACTTTGGCAAGCTCATTCAGGGTGTTTATGTATGAAATCCTGTCTCTATTACCTAATAGAGGACTAATGTTCTACTTTAATTAGACATTTTGAAGCTAAGCCAGCTCCCGCAGTGTCTCGTCTCTGGCTCCTGACTGTAAGAATCGTAACATGAAGCAACATTAGAAGTTTAGAAAAACGATGCCTTGACCCACATGGCAGTATTCTGACTGTTCTCTCTGTGCAGGAATAAAAATGGGATTTCATAATCCAGTTTGATGCTTACAACCACCGCTAGCTAAATTATAAAGCAGCATATCGCGTACGTGTATGGAAAGCAGCATGGCGTTCGTTATCCCTGAATATACGCATATATTTAATGTGAGCAATAAAAGGCAAATATACAAGAAAAAGGCTTGCTGTATTTTCATTTTATCTTCTTTTGTTATTTTGCCTTTTCTGTGGCCGATGCTGCAATTTCAACACAATGTTCATATAGCGAATTGTTACCCACTCTGGTTATTCATTAATGATCATCAGTTATTATTATAAATAGCACCACAGAACTGGCCTCTCCTGGATTCTACATGTTTAATGTACCCCATTACAAAGATCTGTAAAATTTATTAAAATATTATAATTCTAGATTGGCTAGAATGGCTGCCTCACATCTCCAGGGTTAAGGATGCATACCCCAGCCTTCGCTGTGTGTGTGTGCGTGTGCATGTGCGTGTGTGTGTGTGTGTGTGTGTGTGTGTGCGTGCATGTGTGTATTGTCCTTATCTTGCACAGGTTTCATCCTGTAGTACAAAGACATTCAGCTAGGCTGTCTGGCAAAGCTGATGCAAGCGTGTCTATGTGTCCTGTGATAAATTGTCTAGTGCCACATGTTGCCTAAGAGAGGCTCCAGGTCCTTCCACAACCCTGACCAGGATGAGTGGTTAGATGATGGATTAGATGAAATGTGCACGATTGGTCCTCCAGTGGAGACATCATGGATAACAAGCAGTTTTCATGTGTATCAGTGAGAGAGGTCAGTCACACATGCAGAAAAGTCACTAAGAAAGACGTTTGTTGAACTCAGGTCAACTCATGAGGGACCCTTTGCGTACCGCAGACTAATGTAGCTCATCTGGAAGTGCGTGGCTAGCAGGTGTATCTTACAATGAGGGATAACAGAGCGCTGCTTGAAGTGACATTACCTCTGGTTGTTTCATCACTGCCATGTGACCCCAGCTGACATTTTGTGTTACTGTAGGAAAACTCCGCCACTCGAAACAAAATTGCTGACTGCTCCAAATATCCCTGTAATCTGGAATCCACGTGTCTCTGCCTTAAGTCTGCCTCTTACTGTAGAGCAGTTTTGTCCCTCCCAGCTCCTGAGCAAAAATGCTAAATGTCTGCGGGCCCTCAAGGGCCAGACTGGGAAACACTGCTGTAGGGGAACATACCATGTCAGAGGGGAGAGGCTGTCATGGTGAATGTGCATGGGCAATGCCATGTACCCAACCCCCCTATGTGCATGGGCAATGCCATGTACCCAACCCCCTATGTGCATGGGCAATGCCATGTACCCAACCGCCCTATGTGCAATGGGCAATGCCATGTACCCAACCCCCCTATGTGCAATGGGCAATGCCATGTACCCAACCCCCTATGTGCATGGGCAATGCCATGTACCCAACCCCCCTATGTGCATGGGCAATGCCATGTACCCAACCCCCCCATGTGCAATGGGCAATGCCATGTACCACTCCCCCCCAGGTGCAATGGGCAATGCCATGTACCCAACCCCCCTATGTGCAATGGGCAATGCCATGTACC
>JABFDZ020000008.1:13943929-13956812 GCA_019775955.2 Pollimyrus isidori
CTGGCCTTGTTTTAACCAATTCTGGGATAACTTACACCTCCCCCCCCCCCCCCCCCCCCCACAAGACCTGCTGTTTTTGAGATGTTCTGACCCAGACGCCACATCACAATTTGGCCCCTGTCAAAGTCGCTCAGATCCTTACGCTTACCCATTTTTCCTGCTTAGAACACATCAACTTCAAGAACTCACTGCTCCCTTCCCTAATATATAAAGGCGCCCTTGACAGGTGCCACTATAAAAGATAAACAACGTGATTCACTTCACCTGTCAGTGGTTTTAATGTTATGACAGAAACGTGCATTTGTGTGTATGGAGGTACGTGATAAACAGCATTCCGATGTAACCGTACTTGTGCGATGGGCAGGTAAAACATCACAGAATTAAAATTACTATTAAAAGGGTTGATTGGGAGAGCGTGGAAAAAGTCAGGTGATAAGGCGTGTGTTTGAGGCCTCACCCTCAGATCCCTACAGGCAGCTCTGATCCTGAAGCGCCAGTATCCAGACCGCTTTCCATCTTACCTGGTCTCTCACAAACCACAACTGATCAAGCAGATAGTAGTTCATTCAGACAGGAGAGAAACCTGCTGGACACCGGTACTCAGGATCTGAATCCCCCACTCCTGCTCCATCCCATGCATTTTCTGACCGTCCCCAAGCCTGACCCACATTTCCCCTACCAGTGTACTCCCCCGTGTTGAAGCCTAAACGCCCACTTTCTGCCTTTCCTTTCTCCCCGCCGTTTTGTAAGACCCGATCCCCGGTTCCATCTCCTCGCCCTCCTGTCACATGTATGTTTGCTAATCCGGCCGCAGTCTTGTATGACTGTAATTGTAATCCTGCAGAAGAAAAGGACCACCTGAGCTGTTTGCCTCAGAAGAAGCTAAATGCTTAAAACACGAAGGGCAACATAACTGCCACGGCAGAAAAGCCAAAAGTCTGTTCCGACTTTGCCAGGAATTTAACTTGATGTGTCCGTTGATAAAGGCATTTGGAAAAACCTTTTTATCTGAAGGGCTTTCGAAGGCTGCATTCTGAACCATTCACACCCGCTACATACGACCCCCTGATGTCATCTTAAACCCACAGGTTTCCTTGTTTGAAGTTGCAGTGAGGTGGGTATCAACATTCCTACAAAGAGGATCACGCAGCTGTTTGTTTTCAAGAAGGTCACTGTTGACAGAGAAAGCTAGGATAACCACAACCTGCTGAAAGCTAACCAGGAAATATGATCTTGGCAGAATATGAGGATAAGACAGATAGAATCTTACTTCTGAAAAGAGACATTTCTTAAGAAACAAGCTATTTAGCCTAGTGGTCAACAAGTGGAATTTATTAAAACAAAAATACTGTTATTAAGTCAGCTTCATTTCTTGCATGCATTTCATATAAATTTCATAAGATTTCACTGATTCTTCACTGTTTACTGTTTTTATGGACTCGATTCCTGACTTTTTCAGGACCAAAACATCCCGGAGTTACTGGAAATCAAAAGTTATTTAATAAATAATCTTTCATGCTTCATAATATTCATAAATATCATATTCATTCAAAAACAATCTGGAATTGCTATATTCTGGTTGTCATTAAAAAATATATCTTTGAGATGGTCAACAAAGGTATTTTTGGAGAACGGAATGTTGGGGTTCCTTGCTTCTTATGTAGCAAAACAGACAGGTGATTCAGAACGATACAAATGCTGTTTTCTCTATACCTCGAATAAACAAATCAGAACCCCCCAAAGACCTGAACTATTTCACCTGATCTCTCACTCACAGGCTCTATATAATGATATAAATCACATAAGTTGAGGAGCTTCTTCCCCGGATTCACCCTTGCCCTGGAAAACACCTTAATTCTTCCAGGTTTCACAGTCATGTTCATTACTGCAAGAATGAATGAGTCGTACGCAAAAATGTTCTGAGGGCAGAAGGAAAAATGATTGGTTCAGAGAGATGACTGATCAGATTGTAGAGGAGGTGGGTCCAAGCAACTAGAGGAGGAGTACGACACCTAATTGGTTGGTTTCGCCTCCTGTAGTTGGTTGGACTCACCTCCTCTACAACCTGATTGGTTACCTCTCTGAACAAATCATTTTTGCGCATGCAAAACTCCCATAAGCTTATAGGCAAATATAACCAGATTCCAAATGAACCTTTTTATGTCTTAATACATTGTTTCAACTGTTTCTATCCATACAAGCCTCAACATTCAATTGACCTCGTAGGCTGGGGTGTATTGGAAACATCTCTTTCTAAAACCACTGCCTTGTTTATATATTTTGCCTTTGAATCGGTGTCTTTACTGGATATTTTTAGGCCACCAATTAAGGACCCTTAATCTGCAGCACTGTTTGCCTTTTTGTAGCACCATAGACTCCTGGGAAGCGGAGGATTCAAAAATGGAAAGGGCCAGTGATTTATGAGCAGGGGAATTGGGAATACTGCTTACACACATTAAACACTTCAGGTCATGATATGGAAAAGAGCAACACATGGAACGGTATTGAGGTTTGAGAAAATACTGACATTTTCCAGGCGCTTCCACCGTATTCGCAGAGGACTGACAAAACAGAAATCAGAAAACAAACATCTCTCCATCAGGCAAGCAGTCGAAGCAAATTTTTGGAAATCAGGGCTTGGTGCATTTTCTCCGAAATTTCCTTGTCTGTGTATCTGACACAGAACAAACCAAGAATAAGTGGCGGAAATATTTTGCTATAAATACTTCATAAAATCATTCATTTAAATATATATTGCTGTAGCATTTCTGCTATGAAAAGTATTGCTATAGGTGTCAAAATCATAAATTTATACGTATAAGCGTTACGTGATACAGCACTGGATCGGACGTGACCCAGAAGTCTGTAGTGAGCATGGCTTCATAATGACCCCACTGTGAAATATGCTCTTAATCTCAGTCTATAATATGGATCAATCCAAGAGTCTAAATCACACTTAATGTTTAAATGATTTGCTCACTTGAGTCATACAGATGAGATAACAATGTTGCCTCAGTGTTCCGCAACCCTGCTGGCATTGTTGGACAATCTCAAAGCAAGATGCTGCCATTCAGTTGGAAAAAATCCAGCTGAATATGACGTAAAGCACAAATTCTGAATTTTACTTAGCTGAAGAAGAGTTTTAAAATGCGCATAAGTACAGTGCAAAAAACATGCAAGGGGAACTGCCACAGCCATTGTTGACACAGGCGTATAATTAAGCACACAGTCACACAGTCGGGAGGCGTAGCCTCTGTAAGCTCGGTTCTGCGAAGGTCTAACAGAAAGTGTCGCTAAATGGGATGGCCTGGCGCTTACCAGCTGATTCCACCCTTACCTTTACTGTAAGTCAAATAGCCCCCCTCCTATTGTCAATAGCTGGGGCATATACCCACTTTACCTCGTGAGACACGGGGACTCCGCAAAAGTGACATTTCCAAACAGAATTTGAGGGAGCCTTTCAAATGCGACGGGCTTGCCGTGCCGCTGCGACGCATTCGTTGCGCCCATGCAGCCGTAGAAGGGTGCAGCCATCAATAACCCGGCTGAAAGGCAGTAAATCCCACCAGCAAGGTTCCAAGACCTAATGGCAAGCTTTCCCAGAGGGGAAGAGGCTATTACAGCAACAATTGGCCAACTTCACATTAATACCCTCAGATGATGGACAGACTGCTGTTCACATCCTTTTGGCCAAATAGTGCACCTACCCGGCACTGCAGCAGTAAGATTATAAACTCAATATGTTGCGTATTTAAAATAACAGAATACTGAGCTCTTAATGCAGCATCAGAAATGTATAACTCTGGTGAGTCAAGGTATCGTTGGAGAATAAACAGGATAATTCCTGCTGAATAAGGTTTTTCCACTCTGTGTTCATTATAAAGCTCCCACGCATGGACGTGTTTCACCCTGACGTCCTTCCTCTGTGTCTGCATGACCCAAACATGTCTGTGTATCCTTCCGTCGCAATAAAGCCTGAATAGAAAATGTCGCCGAGCTTCTGTTCAGTCTTAATACTCCACCGTACTGCGTTTTCACCACACTGCACTACTTTGCTCCGCATAAAGGCATCGGCAAGATAATACTCGACTGTAAATGCTACTTGTTCAGAGGCCCGGTGTACTGTGCAGCAGTCGATATCTCCTAAATTAACTAGAGTTATGTGTGAATACATTTTTATATTACAAAAACATGAAAGGATATGGAGTCTGTCCAGTAAACAATACATGCAATTTTAATAGAGTCCAGCTACTCGTATAAGAGTCCATGATATAACACTGCATGCGGTTCACCAAAGGCATCATTTATAACTGTGTCTTTTGTTTCTTAATTATTATAATCACATTTGAAAGAGCGTTGTTTTTTTCTCCCATAAATCGCTGGCATTCTATAAATACTAAAAGTCCAACGTACAAATGTGTATTATTCATTTGCAAACAAATTGCTCTTGTTTACAAGAATATTATGGTTTGAGTTTGTTCATCCATCCATCCATCCAGAAGCTTATCCTGAACAAGGTATGCTGCCCATGGGATGCCAGCACAGAATGTTATTGTGGCCAAAATGCTGCACTGATAATCACCACGAACACTGTCATGCTCATGTAATGAGCCAATACATTCATGTAATAGCAGTGTAAGCCAGTGATGGTTAACATATTAAGCCAGCACAGTGTACTGTAGTCTTAAGGCTGAATCCAATGCTCTTCACTCTCCTTAATAAATAGATTATATTCTCCAGATCATAAATCTCTTAAAATCCTTTATAACTTCATTCAAAGCGCTAGCTGATATTTATAGCCGCTGAAGAAGTCCAGCTACACTTGGCATTGGTTTTAAATAAATCTGTTAATGTACTAAATGGCTTATAATACCTCGTGTTATTTTTTAATACCAGCAGCATTATTAATAACCCACATTCTCAGGATAAGCCGGTACGTTTTAAACGCTATAGAAGATCAATACATAAAGTGCGACTAAAACGTCTTCCAGACTTCCAGACAGCGCAGTGGCTGCGAAAGATGCATGTGCAGCTATATTTAACCAAAGAAACAGAGTAACGCTTGATGAATAGCCTCGACTATGGAAAGATCATAAAACAGAGGTTAGCCCACAGCCATCGCCCAATGAAATGGCTCTTTCGAAAAGTATTACTGACAACACTAAAGCAACATTCTTTTTCAATGTAAAAGAAACACTGCGTGTAATGACAGTGAGAACGTTTTTTTTAACAAAAACTCCAGGCAAACCATGAAATCCAGTCATACAGTATAAGGTACAAGGTGAGTATTTATCTTAAAGCACAGAGTATTATTGCAGTATGGGCTGTAATTCTTTATATTTGCAGGGCTAGATTTTATGGGTGCCTATTAGATATTTTTATTACATACTGTACATCAACACTGCTTATTATACTGTTTCAAAAACAAGATATTTAACTTGTGTGTCAAAATACCAATGAGGTCTTTCAAAACCCTGGTGACCAGAGTCATTAGAAAGCCATCAGCCCAGGGGACATTGGTTCTGTGCATCGCCTCCCCCCAAATTACTCTCCAGCTGCGAGAAGGCAGCACACCCTCGGCCCTCCGCTATCCAGATACCGACACTGCATCCCAGCATGCCGTTCTGCATGTTCGGTGAGGCTTCATCCACGTGCTCAAATTGTTCAGATATTTCCAAGTGTAAGATGTCAGTGTCAAGCCACACTTTCTACCTTTAAAGGGGCGATTTGTAAAGAAAATTGAGGTGCGAATTGCTATACAAGAACAATTTTGAACTAAGATCATAAACAAAAACATACCTCGTACACGCTGAGGAAAAAAACGGTTAATTTTTTTTTTTTGCTTGTTACCGGGGATATACCTTTGTAATTGTAAATTTTAAGGTACAGAAATTGACTCTGAGGAGCATCCCAAAGGTACAAATACCACTAATGTACCATACAAGGTACAGAAATGTTCCTCAGAGTCCATTTCTGTACCTTAAAAGGTACAATTACCTACAGCTAACGTTACAACTGGCAGACCCTTGAGGGTACAGCCCCAGTAACAAGCAAATTAAAATTGTAAAGGTACTATTTTTTACCCTTCTTCTGAGAGCATAGGCCTACAATAAAGAATGATAAAGAAAGAAACAATTTTGCAGCACTTTAAATAGATTATTGAAAAACTATATTTATTTATTTATTTTCAGCACACGGAGGACAGTGATTAATGTGGACATTATTTGGTACTGTATTAAGTGGATGATTCACCCAGTCGGAAAAACGTGACCGACCAATTAGAGGAATGACAGATAACACATCAGAATTTCTGTCCCACACAAACTGTCTAAAACATCTTCTAAGCCAGCTATCATTTTTTAAATCCTTTTAAAGCATTGCGTGCTCAACCTGCTGCTTTTTATGAATGTGACGTTGAACCAGTTATCTAAAAATGATGCGAAATATTGACTTAACCCGAGCAGCGAGTCTTTTCGTTAGTTTAACTCGCATTTAACTAAATAAAATTTGCATCTACATGTGCGTTAGTGCTGGTTTCATATGCAGGAACAGGAAACGATTATCTTAGCGTTATTCGTGCTGAAGACCGAGGCATAGACGGATTCGGTTATCTTCGCTTCTCGATTTCGGTTCCAGGGACCCAGAGTACAGATTAGTTACTGTGTGCGTTTCTTAGCCGGTATTTAACTCAAGCGTGTTGCCAAAGGATTAAAATAGTGTGGTATGTGAATTGAAATCGAAAAATCAAAGGTTTTACTAAGAAAACAAAAATGGATATGCATATGAGTACCACATTTACAAGGCTGCCTTAGTTTGGTGCAATGACTGAACCGAAAACAAATAATTATGGCGATAATTAACTTAACAACATATTCTGCATTTATATGTCTATCGATATTGCACAATTGTTCATTAATATAGATTAAATTGAATTTGAAAAAAAATATCAGTACTTCCACAGACTGATAGGCTACATCCATCTTCCAACCGCTTATTTTGTATGTAGTCTATGGGTCGGGGAGGGGGGGGCATAAGATTGTTGCGAAAGTCAACTAAAATATTTCACAATAAAGTTGTTGCAGATAACCGTGAAAGATGTCAAATCTAGACGGATATTCAATTAACAGCTCCATCAAGCCTAGTTAATCAAGAGCTCGAGCGGAACCAGCACAAGTGGCGGCTCACATGGCCCAGGACCGATGCACTCCGCTGAATTAATTACCTTCATCAGAGCACCTACAAATCACCGACACACATGCACACACTGCTGACTGGACAGCCACGTATGCCAGTTTACCTGAAATCACTATATGGGTGGATTATCCAAAATCCGGCGGATTTAACCCGCTCTTGTTCGCGCTCGACCGCCTTTTCGCTGCCAAACATCCTCAGGGAGAACTTGTTCACTCCCGGCTGGAGCATCGCTCCCAGCTGCCGGTGAATGAAGCCTGCTTCATACAACCTCTCATCGTCCGGCGAAATTTGATCAATGCTATCCAACTTTATGAACCCAGGCTGCTGATCGGGAGCAGAATGCGGGGTTCCGCCGCCGCCTTGCGCCCCTAAGTCTGCCCCGCTATCCAGTGGTCCGGGGGGCTGCTCCTCACTAGGGGTGATGTCCCCTTCGGTGATAAGGCGTCTCTCCTCCGCCGAGTCCGAGTCGTGGACGTGCCGACTAGTTATAGATGACAAGCTGCCTTTGAACCTTCTACAATCTCCGTTCGAGCTGGTCTTGGTGGGCTTTCCAATGTCCGTCTCCATAATCACGCAGTCGCCGCTTTTGGTGTCCCCAATGCCTTTGCAGACTCCCTCGGAGGAAGGCGAAGGAAAGGGTTTCATCCGTAGACTCTTCCTCCGGGTGTCCTTGTCGCCGTCGTCCCCCTCGCCCATGACCGAAGCTTTATGGCCAATGTGTTGCGGTAAACTGTACAGCCTTTTGCGCATGGAAGAATGCAACCTGTCCATTGTGGCACCGAAATGTCCAGATGAGCCAAGAATATTAGAAACAGGAGTATTACTCTTAATATTGTTGCCACGGATCGTACAGCTCCGTGACACGGCTTGGACCTTATCTCAGACCTCAAAGCTTCTGCTGATGCACGTGATCGCGGATCGTTTTTGCGAAGGACAGATGATCTCGCACATTACCTGACGCTTTATACAGCCTACGTCTTTTCGGAAACCTTTAGGCAGCCCAGGGCGCTTCAGGTCCCACCGTCCTGTCCGCAAGGCACCGGGATGCTGAATGAAAGCCGTGGAGCACGAAACCATAAAGACACATGAAGCCACTTCAGCTGTACCTGGCGAGAAACGTGCTGGGTGACGAAGCTGAGACCTGGATGTCATTAAAAACGAAGCATGCTCTCTCTCTCTCCTTACAACCGGTGACCGCGGTCAATAATAAAGGAAGCATCATACCCCAAAACCACACCAACAAATTTTGGATCACTGACATCACCTAAGAATCGTTACAGTGGTACTGATGTACTGTGAATATTCATATAACTGATCTATTGGGTTGCCATAGGAGCAAGAACTGCAAATAAGCTCAGCCCACCTAGAGCCCCAGTAAGGGCTTTTAAAGGGCTAATGCGCATCCCGTGTCCTATTGCGACAATTATTGCACTGCATCCTTTTTTTCCGCGGGTGCATTTGCGCAGGCAAGCTTCGTAAATGTTGCTCCAGCGTTACCTACAAAAGTGGATGCGGTGGACATAATGCTCCTTAGCTTACTCACTGATCGATATAACATTTAACTACACTGCGTGAAAGTACTTTGTTTTGGTACGATCGATTGGTACGATGCTGTTTTATATACAAAAAATTCTGGCATGTTCAAAGTTTCATCTCCACTCTATGCTTTTTGTCTCACCACTTGAATAAGTTAATAAGGTGTGGATGCAGAGAGGACCTGAACCGAAACTCGTTTTTAAAACCCGGCGAGAGTAGCCTACTCCTGCAATTATCTCTGCCGCTGCCTTTAGGTAATCATCAATAATTCACGCTGACATATATTTGAAGAGCATATAGCCTCTTGTAAACGTGTTCGAAAACCAACAGTAGTGTGGTGTTTTCTCATAACATACACATGGCTTATTCAGTTGGATTCAAAATATCGTATTTTAATCGCATGGGTTAATTTATCTGTAAGCGAATTATGTTTCTTTGCACTTCGCCTGCTCGAACCGCAGCCGCCTAAGTAGGTCCACGGATAACACTTTATAATACTGTTCCGTAGTTAACAGGTAAATATGCAGAAAGTAAGCATCAACAAAGGAGTAGTGCTTCATTAACACCTAAACTGGTACTATTCACTACTTGGGAATTATGCTTAATTATAATTATAGTGAACTACTAATTATTATAGTAGTTTACTATTACCTAATTAGGATCTATTGAGTATTGCAGGTCTCATTGGGAATTATCTACCAACTATGGATTATTTCTAATAACTACTAGTTCATTACTCGTCAAACAGTGCTTTTTTGGACTAACTAGGATGTTTAGGGTACTATTCTCAATGGTTGTTGGCATTCTTTTCCTTTTGGAAAAACAGGCTTGTTTCTTCCTACTTGTTTTTATTTACCCTGTGTAAATGATTTTAATGGGATGGATTTGTAATGTAAAGTAATTTGATTTAAAAAATTAAGTTGTGATGTCAATATAACATAGATGTGCTTCAATGAGACCTGCAATACTCAATAGTTCCTAATTAAGTAATAGTGAACTACTATAATAATTAGTTCACTATTACCTATTGAGTAATTAAGCATAATTCCATAGTAGTGAATAGTACCAGTTTAGGTGTTAATGAAGCACTACTCCGTTTTTGCTGCTTACTTCCTGTATATTTACCTGTTAACTACGGAACAGTAGCCTATTATAAAGTGTTACCGAACCACGCAGTTGCTTTTCCATATTTATCCATATACAGCATCCTTATGTATTTTAGCATTCTGCAATATACACACATGCACAAATTTTTTTACATAGTTGGACATCGTTTATTTTAGCTCTGTGCATAAATAAAAAAGTACCACTCGATTTCTGATCCCTCGATGAGCTTGAGTTTATCTATTATATAGTCACGTTAATAAGCGGCTTTTATTAAACATTTCCGGTAAATCGTGCAAGTCAGGATACACTTACTAAAATGTATGGGTATCGCTTGCTGTCATTGAACCCAAGCATACGTGGCCATGCTTTCTTCATCACTGGCCGTTAATTTTCAGCGGCATGATTAAATTACGCATTGAAGCACATGTTGTGTTACGTAGCAATAAATAGTCGCAAAGTTGTAAGTTGTCATTTGGTCGTAAATGTCACTGCACTCGTAAATTCTGTTAATTCTTCAGAAATTCAGGATTTCTCTCAGGTCCAAATATAATGTATATTAACATCAATTGATTACAATTTATAGACCTTTATAGATTAAGCTAACTTTATAGACCTTGCTGAAGTCCTTCTAGATGGTTGAAAACTTTGATCAGATGGCTGCTGCATGAGATTTTCAATTCCAGACAAATCTGCACGTGCATATTACATGCATGTAACAGTTTTATTAACTTGTAAATAGCCTGTAGGGTTTGCGAACTACACATGTAGCTAATTTTTAGTTTACAATGGAATAATATAGATTAGGGCTCCGCGATTTATCGATTTCAAATCGAAATCGCGAATTTGAAACAACACCATTAGCAAGTCGTAAAAATCGCGATTTAGGATATACATTATACAGCAAGTCAGTCCCAGGTTTTAAAACTGCTGTGAGAATAGTTTTTCAAATTCATGCCGTACACCCTGTTTGACAGTCATTCTCACCAATCACAAGCGCCGTGTTTCTCACGTGCCAGTTATGCTCACCAATCAGAAATGGCTCAAGAAGGCAGCAGGCTCACAAACAACAAACACATGAAACTCAATGAAGACATTACATTCGCGGTGCAGAAAAATACCGATTCCGCTACTGAGCTATAAGATAATTGGCTTCCTTTTTCATACTCCGAGATTGTTTCAGAAAGGTCCTATCATCAATAGAACCGACAAGCTCCTTTTAAACACCAGCTGCAATATACTTCAGCGTATCGTATACTTCTGTGTTTTGTTAATAGGCAATAGCATTAGTATACCGCCAACCCATCAAAACAACAATGAGACAATCAGTAATTCTCACAGCAGCGGAATATAGTGAGCTCCAAAAAAAGCTGCAAAACCCACAATACAGTCGTGTTTATGTCATATGTTTTTGTACTTATTAAATTTAAGTGAATCGCGATTCGATGTTTTCCACAAAACGTGCAGCCCTAGCCATAAGATTTTACGCTATACGGCCTGACGCTAACTGACGAAAGGCCTTTGCAGACCAAATGCGGCGCCCATCGCGCTGCGCTCTGAAGCCAATTATTTCCTATGGCTTGCGCGGCGCAAGGACGGTTTCGGGCCGCGCCTAGCAATGTTTACAATGTTCTTATTTATATCAGTTTTTATATCAGTTACATCGGCATGACTGACCGAAAATGAGAGGAGAGCGGGGCGCATCGACCCAGAAGGGTCTGTTGTTATTTTGACTGGATGCGCAAACATCGCGCGCTGTGCACAAGGAATGCCGCGTGTGGTCTGTAATGGGCATAACAGTCACGTGCGCGTCACTTTCTCTTTTGACGCTAGGAGCCTATGAGTCTTTGCGGCCGCCGTTAGATCCTCTATAAGTATTTTACTATAAAGATGGCTGAAAATACAGATTTTTCAAGCAAAAGCGATGCGGAAAGTAAAACTATGAATAAGACCTGTTGGATGCTGAAACGATACGGACGTTTGGCGCCGAGCGCCGCGGAGGGCGAGGGCCGGTCCTCCTGGAAGGTGTGGGCAGCGGCTAACGGCTAACGCCTGATACCTTCCAGCACCCATGACACCGGCGGAATCTTAATTTTCAAGAAGCTAGGATTATTGGAGACTAAACATCACTTAGTGTAGTATGCTGTTTGAAAAGTTTTTTTCCTCACTACTTGAATAAGTTACAATGGTGTGGGTGCAAAGACTTAATTCCTGAGACGTCGCTAGCTTGTTAGCCGCCTCTGGTCACCCTCACCCCTTCCCGACCAGCCTTTCCCGGGGCACCTTAACAGTAAATATATCTCCAAAAAGCATATAATATATCACGACAGCTTAATTTAGACTATATTATTTGGTGCTCATAATATATGAATGTCTACTTTTTTGGAACGACTTGTCACTTTTTTGATAAATTAATGAACATAAATCCCGTAGAAATTTCAGGTGCATGTTTATAACATAAAATACAATACTGAACAGTGGAAAGGTTAAAGTATGTAAATACAATGCACGATTTTCGCTAGAATAGTACGCATGATAAAAAAAAATCATGTTTTGCAGGTCTTTGAGAATTGTGAAAGCGCAGGTCAGCTGGTATTTAACATAGTGGAGTCTGGACACCTGCTTGTATCCCAGGGCCCAGAGCTGTTGGTAAGACAGTCATTTTCTGTCAATTATACATTTCACATGGAGGTGCTCTCCCTTTGTACACACATACACACACAGCGGGTGTGTTTATGGTCTGTTACAAGCGGATATTTTATTGGTTTCCATTTGGTGACTAACAGCACATACCTGCCTATCACTGCTGTGTTGGATTCCATAAAATTCAGACACAAGTCCAGAATATAAACAGCCATTCAGCAAATTCACACACACACACTAACTGTATAAATACGGCGATGTATGGGAAATAGCTTAATTACAACTGTTTGTGTGCCTTGGAGGGGCGGCATGGTGGTGCAGTGGTTAGTACTGTTGCCTCACACCTCTGGGACCCGGGTTCGAGTCTCCGCCTGGGCTTCCTGTGTGTGGAGTTTGCATGTTCTCC
>JABFDZ020000008.1:13964877-13979094 GCA_019775955.2 Pollimyrus isidori
CTCGAGCACAGGGGCGGAAAGATCCATCCCCCCGCCCCCGTCTGTCTTCCTCCCTCCCAAAGGCCCGGCAGCACTGCAACAAACATGGGTACTGTACTTCAAAGGAGTCACATGCAGCTACAGCAGTGCAGTCTGTTACACCAGCTCAGTAAAAAGTTTATCCCACAACATTAAAGCTCCGTCGTCATTGGACGACCCTAACATCTCTCACCTCAAGGTTCTGTATCTCTATAGGAATAATATTGCATAGGGTTAGTAGCCATGCTGTACGGTAAATATCTCCATTAAATTAAATCAATGAAGTAAGGAATGTGCGTTACAAAATGAAGTTTATACATGTTTGCTATAATCTGTAATTTTTTACACTCCATTGCAACATATACAGGACATCTAACTATAGAAAATAGTAAAACATATCATTTTTTTTTCTTAAGTTGGATAAATATTACAGTAATAAATATTATTTTCTCTTGGTTAAATACTGGACATGGTGACATCCTTATGCTGTAACTTAACCTTAAATTATCTTTTAAGATTTGACACTTCTATCAAATTTTATGCAGTGGAACAATATATATGTAGGCGTATGTATTCTTTTTGCCGGTTTCTTTCGAAAGTAAGCTTTAAAGAGTTTAAAAAATACAAACAATTCAGTTGGACGCAAAGCCATCCGAGAGAAAATAAAAAGTTGTACAGTAAGGTGAGACTTCCGCATGCATTAGACAGTGATGTAAAATGAAAAATACTCTCTGCCTGAGGGGAAAGGAGGGTAAATTAAAAAAGCAACACCAATCAACAGCACACAGCACAAAAGTGTACACCTTCATAAGGGCTCAGTCATCTCCATCCCCGCTGCCCCAGAAGACTGAGCAAGGCATGCTTATGACCCATTTTGTTGTCCTCTGTCAATGTCTTGACGCTATACAGTCGCCCTGGTAATGAGCCCATAAATGCTTTGCTAAAAACAACCTGCCGATGCTTCCTCAGTTACCTTCCTGTGGTCAGGAGACGCTTCTGATCGTCTGAAAAGGAAAGACAACAGAGAGCCGTGCGACCTACATGAGAAGTGAGCGGCCAGTGTCGCCCCCCCAGGGGGCGGGGGGGACAAGCGCGCATGCGTGCTCCAAGGTGCCTTTCCCCGTGAGCCCCCGCAGTACTCACTCCTCACTCGGGGGGCGCCCTTCCGCTCAGTTGGTGGTCCTCTGACGTAGGTTTTTATCCTTGTGGTTGTTTGTGGAGTTGGTTTTCCTGGTGGAAGGAGAGCACGGGCACAGTCACCTCAGGCCGCCGGCTTCCAAGGACACGAGCGACATCACCTGACTCCCAAAGCCGCCGCATACAGAACAAAGGCCTGTTTGCACTCGAAGGCCTGCCAGGGCACAGGCCTAATGAATAAATGAAGCGCGCCAGGCACCCTGGCCGGCTCCAGGGGGCGGAGACAGAACAGGGCCTCTATTCTCTGCTTATAGTGTTTCCAAAATATTACATTGATGTAAATACGCAACAACGACACAGAAAATCTGCTGTTTACGCGCGGTGCCTGGCTTGGGAGCGTCAGCTCATAATACACTTTACCTGTTAGGAAGTATGTTAAAAATCCGGGCTAAATGCAACTCTGCGACGCTCCTGAAAACATTGTGTATCTTCAGCCGTTCATAAGATCAGGGCACATAACAGTGTCACATGTAGCTACTTTCATTATTACTATATAATTTTTATTGTTATGCACTGCATTATTATTTTTTCCGACTTTACAAATGCAACTGAAAGACAGAATTAAGGAATGGATTTCGTTCATAACCTGGGCACTGCCTGTATATACTTGATATAAACATATACTTTTCCCAGATTTAATATTCTTCCCCAATATTAGTCCATCCATCTTCTATACCCGCTTATTCAATGCAGTGTTGTGGGAATCGGGACTCTATCCCAGAACCTACAGGTGCAAGTCGGGTGTGACCCATCACTGGGCAGACTCACATACATTGACACCTACGGAAAATTAAGTAACTATGATTTACGACGATAGAGGGAGATTATGTAAACTCCACACACACAGACACAAACCCCAGTCCTAGGGGTGTGAGGCAATAAAGCCACCATAGTCTTATCGCTCTGCTAAGCCTCCTAATCTGATAGGTTTTTTTTCTGTGACTCGAGAAATACTGCTATTGCACAGATGTGTGTCTGTTTAAGTTACTTTTTAATGTAGAGATTCCAGCAGATAATAAACATGTTTATAGCTCCATTGTAATGTAACAGTGAGCAGGGACATCTGGGGATATTTCTGACATATTAGAACCAACAAAATTAAGTCTTTCATTGGTGTAACAAAGAGGAACATCAGATTTGACAAAGAAACTCTCTGTTAGACTACGACATGAATGATGCTGTTATCTTTCGGGTGCAGTGATGTGAGGAATGAGTCTGGTAGCAGGGATTATCCAGCGCTGTCAATTACAGACAATCTACCTGCCATTGGGTGAAACTATGTGTTAACTGTCAGCACATACTTAACCCACCCACCAAGGATTTCAGGGCCTAACTACTATTGCTTGTATCTAGATCTTGAGGCGTACGAGCTGAGATAACTGAGCGTTTCACCGTGATGCTACCTAAAGCAAAAAACAGGGCTGATCTGTCTTCATGGAATCGCCGTTAGAGAAAAGAAGGCTTGATACAGCTATCAAAGGCGCTCCGAAGCAGACGCTCATTACGAATCTATGATGCATCTCTGAGAAGGGCGTTCGTTAAATGTGATACTTACATTGGTCCAGCTGGCTCGTCATCTTCCGGAGGAAGGAGCGAAGGAGGAGAAAAAAACACGAAAGGAACCAAGTTAGACATCATCAGACTGAGCAGTTAAAGCAACATCCTACACTCACAGAAATTGCTGCCAGTACTGGAATCTTTTTTTAATGTGTTAGTTTCGTTCTCTTAAATTAAGCGAATGCAGTTTCATTAAAGAAAAGCCATGCGCGGCTGTTACATGACTGTGCTGAGCACTGACAATGGGCAGCTGTCATGCTGCGGTGGGTGGGGGTGCGCGGCGTCTTCCCCTCCTTAGAACAACTCAGGATTACAATGATCCAGTTCATCTCCACCCCGAGTGCCCGCAGTTCGGTCGTTGGAGAGCAAGTCGGCCGTGAACAAACACCGCGGGCGTGGAATCCTGCTGGCATCAGCCCCCAGGCCTCGGCAAGGACGTGACCTTTCAGGTGAAAAGGTCACGCTGCTAATTGGATCATGCTAATTGTCCATAACTGACTGAACTGAGCGTATTTAGCGGAGATGAACTAATTTAGAGTTAATTTGCTACCTGGTATGCAGGATCCAGGTGTTTGTGGGGCATCGTGAGCCAAATGATTTAAAATAAACTTTATGTAAATTAAGCATTAACGTGACCGGTGACTGTCTGTAGGTTACAGGCTATGGCACCCGTCTGCCGCTAAGGTCATGTTAGGGGGCTGTGGGTGCAGATATGAAAACCAGGGCAGGCAGGCAGGAGTTTTTTTGGTTTGCAGCAGCCTGAGGTCTGAGGATAGCGGGATTCCAGTGGTGTTCAAAGGGCATGGAGGGAACGGTGTGGAGCTCCAGAGGCAGGAGTCCCCCCATGCCGCCATGCCAGAGAGGTGACAGGGCACACTGGCCGGGCAAATAAAAAATAGGAAACAGCATGTCTGGCAAGATCAAAATCAGAAACCAGAGCAAACACATATGCACGCATGACGGATCCAGGAAACGAAATGAACACACCCACAAAACCTTGGAGATGAATCACGCGATATAACAAAAAAAAAGCTGCACTGTAAAAATAATTTAGTAGCGGCAAACGAGGCTGTTTTCTGTTATGGAAACTGAAAACACAACACAGAGAGGCAGCTGTGGTGTAACAAGCAACGATTTGGAGCGGCTCCCTGGCTGGTCAAGAACCACATGAGAAAGAAAAGACTCATAACTGTACATACATAAGAAATTGGAACAAGGATTAAAAGTCTAGAGACAGTCTTCAGAAATGTGTTTATATCTCCAGACCCCACGGGACATAATTTCCTCTTGGTCTTAATCTACTGCTCTCCCCAAACACATGCACCCTGTGTGGACCACAGTGCATCACTGCAGGCAGGGCCAACTGAGCCCCAGCCCGCTTGCAGATGCATGCAAAAAGCCGAATGCAACAAAAACATCATCTGAGAACAGGGTACCTGACCATGGTCCTTGGGGGCCTGATTTCTGCAGCTTTTACAGATGACAACTGACAACTAAAATACTAATTAAATACTGAAATAAAGAAATTAAGCATGACTAAGCAGAACCTATGACTTTTAAGAGCACAGGTGGAAAACCCTTGTTTTAGATTTCATGGTAGGGCACCCCACCAACGCTAGTATGGTAGACGACACTCCCTGTTATAGTGTACCCTCCTTCCTATAATACATTCTGCTCCCTCCAATGATAGTTGACATAGCTTCCCTTGGTAGATGTTCCATCCTATAGTAGATGACAGTCCATGCTTGGGTAGACATTACCTGCTATAGTTAATGTTCACTCCTCGACTGTGCAGTGGACAGAGCATGCTTCAGGCTGCCCTAATTGTTCTCATGCCTTATCCAAGTAGATTTGCCAATCGCCATGACACCTTGCCACGGTCTAAAAATGTGAATATCAGACTGCCTTAGGTTTTTGGTGGTGTGATTTAACCGTCATCTGATTTCTAAGCAAGCAAAATAATAGAGCTTCTGTTAAACGGTATAATAATTTTCAACATGCTCAACAACAAGCTTCCTGGTAAAAACTGAATTCTGACCTCCCAGAACCATCTCAGGGAGAAAAAACAAATCACAAACAAATAAATACATAAAATACTGTAATTTAAATGAAGAAAATGGGAGGGATATTCAGACTTTGAGATGGGAGGCTTATGTCCAGAACCAGCCATGAGTGCATGGAAAAGTATGAGGTTTAACACACAATCAACAGCATAAGAAGCACAATTTTTCATTTTTATATCCAAATAAAAATCATGGTCTGGATGGACTATAGAGAAGAAGCAGCTGATTGGACGACAAACTGCAGAGGCATGCACGGGATCTCGCACTTACCACCCATTTTAGGTTACGATGCAGTTTGGAGAAGGTGGGGGGGGGGAGGGGGGAGGAGAAATCATAGTAACCCATCATGTCCAAAAAAAAACCACGCCCACCCTCCTCCTCTTTCTGTTTGGTCATATTTGCTGTGACTGAACGAGAAACGCCAGGCCTTCAGGACAGGGTGTGGAGGATGTCCAGTAAAATCAGGTGCCTGGTGTGTGGGGACGCCTGTTATCTACAGCCGCAGACGATGGCAGGGTGACAACGTGCAGAACCGAAGAAGAATGTGAGGCTGCAGCGACTTATTAAAACCTCGCAGAACTCCTTAAGGCATCATCCGAGCTCTGCGGCCTCTTCAACTCCACGTAGAGCCTCCAGAGCTACAGCGTTTCCGTGAGAAGTTCAGGTAGAGCGGTATGGAAACGCTAAGCAGCCTCCGAATGGACAAAGGGCACGGCATGGCTTTCAGGGACACGGAGGGATTACGAGTCACACATTACGTGTATATAAGTATGTATGTTTAACGTTTATTCACTGAGCTATTGGTGGATTACAAACTTGGACATGTGATCAAGGGTTGCTGCATAAGCTTTTGATTCTGCACTATACATTCTCTACCCTAAATTCAGCTTAACTGCTTTGATAAAAAAAAAATATGCAGGGTGTAAACTGTGTAAAATAAGTCACAGTAGGGACCAAAAAGTGGGACCTGTGAGTGTATGCCACTTCACGCATAGTGCACCGATAACAGCTTTCCAAACATATAAACAGCAAGCAGTTACAAGCTGTTTGTGTTCAGTGCCTCTTAGAGATAAGTAACGTCTGGACATTAATAATGCAGTTTAAGACGGCAATTTTAAAGTGACACTTTTAAAAAATACTGCCCTGTAGAAGGTTCTTCTTATTTACTTACCTGAAGGACAGCAAAAAGAGTGGTAAATAAATCATGATTAGTTTTGCAGCATTATGACAATTAAAGGACAAAAAGTGATTATCCGGTTTTTTTACCCAAGCAGAGTCAACAAACACTGATGCAACATAGAAATTAAATCGAGGGCACAAAGATAAACATTTCTTTCTTTCTTTCTCTCTTTCCAAGCTAAACCTCAAATAACACAACTAATCTTTCTCATAATAGTCAGATCACCATCGTGAATTCATTCCACCCGTGACATCTAGGTACAAATAGCATTACTTTCTCATTTCCACAAAGTAGAGATGCACCGATTGACCGGCTAGTGATCGGAATCGGACGATTTTTTGTATGATCGGCCCAGATCGGTGACCAGCTGGTCAGTCTCACTTATGACGATCCTTTTATTGCCAGCGGCAGCGCAGGCAATTACGTCACAACTACGCGCACACTCACAGTCAGGTGATAATATGTCGCTGGTGTGGAAGTTCTTTTCTGTGAGTGGAGATGACACAAAGATCGCAGTTTGTAACGTTTGTAAAGCAAAAATACATCGGAACGTTCGGAACAGCAAACCTAATAACTAGTATAAATATACTACAGTAGTATATAATAGTATAACTATACTAATGTTATATACTGGAATTAATTTTATACCTTACAACACACTTTATTTTTTCATTTTAATTATTTTGTTGTGAGAAGATCCTGTCATGTTTAATAATTTATTTTATTATAAAAAATTTAAATGAATGGCACATGCTGTCATTACAGTTCTTTAAAAAAATTGGAATCGGCAGGTCACACTTACTGTAAAACCGTAATCGGCCAAGAAATTTGCAATCGGTGCATCTCTACCACAAAGTAAGGCCTTCACACTGTCCAGCATGTCACGCAGTGTTTAAAAAATATCTAGAAAACCTGCATTGGTCAGTAGGTAAATGGCTGGAGCATTGAGTAATATAACCCCGTACTTTCAGTCCTTATTCTGTCAGTGCTTAATTGCGTTTCAGAGTGATGTACCTGAAGTCTTTCTCAAAAGCTGAAAGGGTTTCCAACTATCTCTGCTCCCCAGGACAAAACACGTTTTGAAAACAGTTTGTATTTAGCTAGCCCCGCCTTCTCCTCCCAGAATCAGGGGGGGGGCCTCTGCAGCATGTGACCATGACGGGCAGATGGTACCCGTGTGTGGTGATCCTCAACACCAGGGACGTACAGAGCTCCCCCCAGGCCCAAGGCTCTGCCTTTACACAGCGATGAATAATTCACAGCAGGCCACTCCTGCCGTCAGCACGGGAATCGCATTGCTTATTAATATTAACAGGTGAGATGGAGACTGTGAGATTCTCCTCAGTGGGGTTAGGCTCCGTGACAACGCACCATCGAGGGACGGTGACCCTCGGAGGAACCTTACAGAAAGCGAGAGATGTATCTCAAAGCCAGCATTACATCTGAGGTTAATCGCGGAGAGCCACCTCCGTGAGGAATACGCCCGCCCTCGGGGCGTCACACGACCCCCGGGAAGAGACGCTCGACTCAAAGACGCGAGGCGGGAAACCTGAAGCCGAACGGGGCGGCTTACCGTCGGGCACCTCGTCCGGCCGCTTGCGCTTCTCGTAGACGACGATGATTATCACCAGGATGATGATCTCGGCCAGGACGCCCAGGAAGGGCCAGAGGGGGGCCAGGTGACTGCGGACCCGCAGGATGCAGGCCATGGAGGCCGTGCCGATGATGTTGGTGGCGTTGCAGCGGTACTCGCCCGGGTCTGTGGCGATGTCTAGGTGCGTGATCTGCAGCTCTGAATAGTTGTCCTTGTTGTTGATGAAAAAGCGACCGCTGGAATTCTCGATGTCCTGCGGGGGAGAAGCATGAAGAAGAGTGAACGACGACTCAGAGGAAAACATCACACTCCTGAAGGAGGGACCATTATTCCACCTACAACATCCTCATTAAATACATAATTGCTGTTATATTCATCATATATTACGGTTATTTACAGAATTCCATGTGTATTCTCTTCATTATATTAAGATATAGAACATTTTGTACTTAAGGCTATATAGTATGGCCTTATTTATATGAAGTTTTATATACATACTGTATTACTCTTTATTCTGTACTTAAACTATTATCTTATTGTTTGCTATTCTGCTATTGCACTGTTCTATTCTGTTATTGTATTTTAAACTGGTTACACCAGTTCTAAGAATCACAAGACACTTTTTTCTTCTGTGTGTACCTCTGTATACTATAATCAGAGCTGGAAAGTACAAATCCAGACCAGGATTTCATTTCAACCAACCAGTTGCGCATAAAGAGTCACAGTCACAGAGTACTTAGCCGGTTGAGTATAAAGAGTCACAGTCACAGAGTACTCAGCCGGTTGAGTATAAAGAGTTACAATCACAGAGTACTCAGCCGGTTGAGTATAAAGAGTCAGTCACGGAGTACTCAGCCGGTTGAGTATAAAGAGTCACAGTCACCGAGTACTCAGCCGGTTGAGTATAAAGAGTCACAGTCACAGAGTACTCAGCCGGTTGAGTAAAAAGAGTCACAGTCACAGAATACTCCACTGGTGGGTTGAGACTGGATTTGTACTTTCTGGACCTTTGACTATAGTGGACAATACAGTTGAAATGAACTGGCCTGAATAAAACGCAAAAGCCTGAAGCCTGACTGGGAGCCGCGACGGTCACGTACCACTAAGACCCCCCCCTCCAGCTTGCGCCAGGTCCACACAGGATGGGGGAAGCCCACGGACTTGCAGTACAGCAGCGCACTCTGTCCCTCATTCTTATTGTCGCTCCTCTTGTGGCCGGTTATTTCAGGAGCGGCTAGGAGGAAAGAACATGAGCCGGAGTCAAGGGGCAACGGCTCCGAGAGATGTGGGTCCGACTAGCAGGCAGGGGGTTCAAACACTGCACCAGATGACACACGAGAAGGGAGTTTTACTCCCACACCCAGCCTTTTATAACCATCATCATGGCCGAAAGGGACACAGGCACTGAAAAGTAAAACTTCCACAACTAAGAAAGAGAAGACCGAGGCACGTTACATGGAGGACGGGGGCCACGCCGGCATTGCGTAGATGGAAGCAGATGTTAGTGCACATCAGAATTGAACATCTGGTCAGAAGGAGGACAGTCACAGAATGAGTACTGCCTCATAGTCGCTATTTACATCGTCAGCTGACCTTGTGGGAAGAAGGAGAGCAAGTGTGTCTACAGTGCAAAGACCTTGACTAACTGCAGAGGACAAAACACGGAAATTCCTGCACAAACAAGGGAAGCGATGTCCCATGCGACGTCAGAAATGCGCTCGAATATCTTGTAACGGAGCCACTTCCTTGTCAGTCCGTGGCTCCATTTTTCCTGTTTATGTGTCGCCAACATTCCTTTTCTATAAGCGCGATCAAACAGCTTCTCGGCTCCTGCCCACTCTTCTCTACTGACACTGGTAATCGCTTTTCTGCCCGTTTGTCATCGATTATTCCCGTTGAATTCTTTTAAACAATTATCATTTTTTCATATCGACGGGAAATCGAACAAAGCGCCCTTCTGTGATTCAGTGGCGCATGTCGAGTGATTCCACTACCCAAGCGTTCTTTCCGAAATCGCCGCCCCTTATTCGCTAAGCCCTCGTTACAGTATTACGCACGAAACTGAATAGGTGAGCAGGTCGTGTCCTATCGCGAGACAGCGGCCTGTCGCTGAATAATAATAATAATATGAAAGGTATCTCACAAGGCTGCTCCGGTCAGGGATTCATTATGGAGCATAAATTCAGTTCACAGACAAAGTGGGTTATCTCATTAGGTGTCCTAGTTCTAATAAATGTGAAGCACACGCGCTTTCAGTTAATCGCAACCAGTGAGCTGAAAGACGCAGCCCAGGGCAAGGCTGTCCTGCTAAAGGCAGTGTCCACAGGCTGTAGTTCTCTGCGCCCTCTGCCCTGAATAACGTCAGCCGACACGTGACAGCCGACTAGGGGGTAGCATTTAATATCACTGTCCTCTTAGATGCTTAGCGGAGAGCGGCCAGGCGGTGCCCAGACCCGCACAGAGCTACCCGATCTTGCGTGCCTGGGCATCTTTCCTATGAAGCGAGGCAGGGTTGTCATGGTAAAGGACCAGACTATGAAGCAACGACAGTCACTATATTCCATTGATCGTCCAGGTGAACCAGACAATATCACATTACATCATTTCCGTTATGCCATTTCTGTCCAGTCATTAATCATTAATTTAGGTTTTTTCCTATTCATTAGTAATTCATTAACAGTCTGAAAAAATTTAGAGGGACATTTCAGAGAATCCCCCCCCCCTCATGTTATGATACTTTCCATCGACGTGACATAATTTAGCATTGAATCACTCTTATCTCATCCTGGAAATCGGCTAACTGGGAAAGTTCACTGCGGGTTTCCATTGATCCTTACCCAGATTTTGTCACTGTAATGTGACGTTGCACTTGAAATCTAGAGAGAAGACTTGAGAGGACAAACACTGTGTTTGAACATGATTGGTTCATAATAGGTGAAGCCGTCCATCCAAAAAAGTGCCAGGCCCAGCTGCAAAACACGCCAGGCCTATGCCCATTCACAACAGATTAACATCATATACAATAGAGTCTCGCTATTAGGAGAGACTGGGACCGCATCCAGAGGCTTAATCCCCAACCATCACACACAAGCCTCCATCTGGTGCCTCTGAGCCGTGTTTCTAGCCCATGGAAAAGTCAAGGGCACTGCAAACTGCAGCTAATGCTGTGCTATTACAGAAAGCCCAGCTCCCTGTGCTATTACAGCTAACCCAGCTACCCTGTGCTATTATAGCTAACACAGCTACCCTGTGCTATTACAGCTAATGTAGCTCCCTGTGCTTTTACAGCTAATCCAGCTACCCTGTGCTATTACAGCTCACCCAGCTACCCTGTGCTATTACAGCTAACCCAGCTACCCTGTGCTATTACAGCTCACCCAGCTACCCTGTGCTATTACAGCTAACACAGCTACCCTGTTCTATTACAGCTAATGTAGCTCCCTGTGCTTTTACAGCTAGTCCAGCTACCCTGTGCTATTACAGATAACCCAGCTACCCTGTGCTATTACAGATAACCCAGCTACCCTGTGCTATTACAGATAACACAGCTACCCTGTGCTATTACAGATAACCCAGCTACCCTGTGCTATTATAGCTAACACAGCTACCCTGTGCTATTACAGCTAATGTAGCTCCCTGTGCTTTTACAGATAACCCAGCTACCCTGTGCTATTACAGATAACCCAGCTACCCTGTGCTATTACAGATAACCCAGCTACCCTGTGCTATTACAGATAACACAGCTACCCTGTGCTATTACAGATAACCCAGCTACCCTGTGCTATTATAGCTAACACAGCTACCCTGTGCTATTACAGCTAGTCCTGCTACCCTGTGCTATTGCAGCTAACCCAGATACCCTGTGCTATTACAGCTAATGTAGCTCCCTGTGCTTACAGCTAACACAGTTCCCAGTGCTACTGCAGCTACCCCAGCTTCCAGTTAGGCCTGTCGCGATAAAGGATAAATCGATTAATTGCATGATAATTAAAATGAGGGCGATAATTTTTCCGATAATTTTCATTTGCATGCTTGTTTGTTTTCCTTCTGTCTTTTTTTTACCAAATGTGAATATCGGCTCTTTTTTTGCTTTTAGCAAAGAGCCGGCTGGCTCTTTAATAACCTGCCCCTCTCTTCCTTTAACCTGATGCTGATTGGTGTGACCTGATTTGAGCTTGTTAAAAATAAGATGCCGTCTCGTGGGCAGGACAGCGTGTTCCGGTCATAGTCGCCCTTAAAGTTTAGGCAGCTCAGAAATCCGGACAATTCTATAAACATTAATAAAACGGCTCTTGAACAGGAGCCGGCCCCCATCGGCTCCCATCATTGACTATAAAGAGACGGCTCGTTCGCGGGCAACACGTCACTAGTAATGAGGCGTGAACTCTCGTGCCAAGAGGGTCTATCTGCAGACGCCTGTAGAGTGGAGCTCCACTGGAAATACGTGATCTAAAGAGACTAAAGTGGAGCACCGGTTAGGGTTAGGGTTTAGGTTAGTGTTTATTTTCTGTAACACAGAGTTGAAGTGAAGTCATTTCAGTGGAGCTCCACTCTACAGGCGTCGGCAGCTGGACCCATCTCTGTCAGTGGGCTCTTTGCACATTGCACTTCAGAGGGTCGCTCATTTCCGGTCTGTGAAAAATGGCATTAGTTTATATATATATGCCATTTACAGTACTTTGCCAAACTTATAATCAACGACGTACATCGCTTTTGTAAATCGTTCTCCAAAGTACCAACGAGTAAATTAGAGAAGGGCTTTAAGATGTTTGCCTTGTCTTACATCCACGGATACAAAGAGTCTTATTTGTTAAACTTTGTGGCTGGCGTTAGCTATAGCTGACGCTAATAGACGCTACTCCCAGACACTGATAGTGCATGCATGCGTGTGGCAATGAAGTAACTATGAACATCCCCAGTCATTCTAGCGGAGAATATTTAACTTAGTATGTCCTTTATGTGCATAAGTGCACATTGTGTTAATCTGTGTTTGCTATTCTTAGTGTCAAACAGAAACACGGGAGCAGGAGAGGTTGCTGCTTCAGATCCATGAAGAGGCACGACAAACATCATAGTGTAAAAGTATGGCAGCACTGGTACTTTGTCAGAGTTATAATTAAAGCTGCTCAGTATTCAGATTTCTGTTGCACAGACTCATCAAAGCTTACGATAAACCGCCATAAAATGAGCCACAGAGACACTGCAGCGAACGCTTTCAGATAATGTGAAAATACGCTGTATAAATAAAACTGAATATTTAGGTACAGTACTATACTGTATCATATAGCGTATTTACACACTTCAGTAATTTAATATAGTTTAATATATAAACAGTACTGTAATGTGAAAAGCGTTTGAAATGGTTGTACTATATTTTGCAATCAAAATTAGCGACGCTGTCCGTTTTATTACCTATAATTCATGTAAGGAATATACACGTGTCAGTTAGACTGAGATAGAAAGAAAAAATAGAAGAAAAACTCGGTTATGATGATCATCCGATTATAATTATTAATTTCGCCCAGGTAGACTTATTCACTATAAAGCGGTAAAGTAAAATGTGGAAATAAATTATATGAAACATGGGTATAAATATGTTGGATTTGCCAAATTTCCCAGAGGTTTCCATGGAAACTTAAAACTCGATTGTATTTTGAGGACGTGGTGCACTTAGGAAATGTATTATTATTGTTTTTCTAGCTTCTGAAACACAAGTTCCCCCTTTCTGGTGCTCATAGTTACTCAAACCGGAAGCTAGTGAGCCGTACGACGTTTACGGACATGGCGTCACTGCGATGTTCTTGTTTATCGCAATAATTCCTGGGACAATTTATCGTCCAGCAAAATTTGTTACCATGACAGGCCTACTCTACGTGCTATTCCAGCTAACCCAGCTCCCAGTGCTATTGCAGCTAACACAGCTAACCCAGCTCCCAGTGCTATTGCAGCTAACACAGCTACCCTGTGCTATTACAGATAACCCAGCTCCCAGTGCTATTGCAGCTAACACAGCTACCCTGTGCTATTACAGATAACCCAGCTCCCAGTGCTATCGCAGCTAACACAGCTACCCTGTGCTATTATAGCTAACCCAGCTCCCAGTGCTATCGCAGCTAACACAGCTACCCTGTGCTATTACAGCTAACCCAGCTCCCAGTGCTATTGCAGCTAACACAGCTACCCTGTGCTATTACAGCTAACCCAGCTCCCAGTGCTATTGCAGCTAACACAGCTACCCTTTGCTATTACAGCTAACCCAGCTCCCAGTGCTATCGCAGCTAACACAGCTACCCTGTGCTATTACAGATAACCCAGCTCCCAGTGCTATCGCAGCTAACACAGCTACCCTGTGCTATTATAGCTAACCCAGCTCCCAGTGCTATCGCAGCTAACACAGCTACCCTGTGCTATTACAGCTAACCCAGCTCCCAGTGCTATTGCAGCTAACACAGCTACCCTGTGCTATTACAGCTAACCCAGCTCCCAGTGCTATTGCAGCTAACATAGCTACCCTGTGCTATTGCAGCTAACACTAGGGTTGCCACCCGTCCTTTAAAATACGGAATCGTCCCGTATTTGAGAATGAAATTGCGCGTCCCGTTTTGAAT
>JABFDZ020000008.1:13987269-14000108 GCA_019775955.2 Pollimyrus isidori
GTGAGCTAGATCGCGATCGAGAGAGAGAGCGAGAGAGAGAGAGAGAGAGAGTGAGAGAGAGAGAGAGAGAGAGGGAGAGAGAGAGAGAGAGAGAGAGAGAGAGAGAGAGAGAGAGAGCGCAATAGATGCCTATGCATGAATGAATAACAGGTCAATGTCTCCCGGTGACACTGAAGCTTGCTCCTGACAGGGCCTGGTCTGGGCCGCACGCCAAAGGCAAACCTGAGCGGACCTTGCTCTCTGCGCTCACCAGAAGTGACAGAAAAAAACAACAACAAACTCCAAGGGACCGTCCCCCCTTCCACCTGTAAGCCCCCAAAACGTCAAGCTTGAATCCAGTACCGTACTGCGTCAAAGGTGTGTTTCAAAGCCCGCGTTCCTGAGTTAAGCAGCGCTTCTCTATCCTTTGCCTAATTCATGAGTATATTCTTTCCGTTGCCAGGTACTCTGGTCTAAATAAAAGTGGGAAAAAAACCTCATTATTAACTCCCTTTCAAAAGGCTATTGTACGTTGGAAATGTTTTTTTCTAAACCCCTAACAGCTCATTCCCAAAGAAAATTATTGCACTCTATACTGCCGTACACGATACACTATAATCACATAAGACGCAAACGCTGACTGATAAATCAAGAGTAGACCGGTTATTATAAAGCAATGGCCGCCACACCAGTAAAAGCTCCTTGTGGTGTGACACCTATAACCAGTAGCATGACTGAAGAACACAAGGACCAGATGAAATGTCCCCCTGCTGCTGGGCTCTGCGGGACGGGTATAAATATCCAGGTGCATAAATTCGTAATGATGAAAGTCCGGTTTGATTAAAGCCTTTCCCAAAGCTAACAGGGTGGGTTCTGACCCATTTCCGGGGCCATTATCTTACACACGGTTTACGGAAAGTTAAATCGACATTCAGGTGACTATTTAGCTATCGCTATGTGGTCTGGGTAGGTGCTCGATTAAAAACAACACAAACGGCCATTTCCTGCACAGGTAGATTACACTCTCATAGGATCCCTGTCTATGACTCACTGACAACAGCTCAGCTACATACAAGGGAACGCCGAACGTTATCGTCAATATTTAATGCCATCTTTGAGTTTCACCAACTACCGTGTGGCAGAAGTATTCCTGAGAATACTGTCATGTCATGGTCGCTACCTCTCCGCCTCCAGGCAGGAGGCCAGATGACAGGCTAACTGCTGTTCTGCGTGTAACCGGCGTGTGACCAATCCCTTTAGGGCCCAGAAGGCCACCTAGCGTCTGCCCGCTTCGCAAAGTGCGCGTCTGACGGTGAATACGAGGCAGACCCAAATCCCACGGCGCCACAGAGGGAGAATGAAAAACAAAAAACTCATCAGACGTCAAACTACGCGCGGAGCGAGGACGAGGTGAGGACACAATCTGAACTGGGCCCTGTCCGCCGGTCCGCAGAGACGGGGCACAGCGCGGCCTGCTGGGGGGGGCATCCGCCAGATGCTGTGCAAGAGATGGTTTCCTGGCAACGTACCAGCAGCTGTGAGAGACTCGTTGCTAGGGGCCAATAATAGAACTTGTGCATTAAGAACTTGTTAAATCAGCCTGACAGACAAATTAAAGGCAGTCGTTTTTCACCTTCTGATTAATTCTTTGACAAATAAACAAATGAGTAAATTAATGAATGATTATGCCTGTTCCCTTTCTCCCCCCAAACAAAGTGCTGGGTAAAACTGAAATTTACAGCAGGCCACATTTTTACATCCCATGCATAGTGAGAGCCCCAGTAAACAAGATTACGCTCATACTCCCCGAGTCAAACAGATTATCCCCACGTTACAGTGGGGGCTGGATCAGAGGACAGGAACACAGGGCTTATGACGAGATGCGAGTCTGGGGGGGGGGAACACTGGCAGGCTCCTGGGCTGAAGGAGACCTCTGCCACACTTCAAGAAGAATGGGGAGTAGCATCCAGGACGGCGAGTAACAGGCCCAGCCGGTTTAACGAGCCTCGACTGCAGCCCTGCCGCGAGATGAGTAAACTAGGCTAGCACATTACCGCCGCTTTGCGGGGCCAGTTACTGTTTCAGCTGCCGCGCAGCCCCCCCGCAGCCCCCCGCCCCCGTGGGAGCTGTCCCATGCATACTGAACAGCCTCGAAGCAGAAGGGATGCTGCTCACAGGCAGCACGGCGCCAGTCAGCCATTTTAAAGGACGAGACCCACCGACCTCCAGGAGGCGCTCTCCCCCCCCCCTCCATCACGCTCCCGCCAGTGCTGACGGCTTCCCCCAGACTGGCCCATAACGTTACACTGTCTATAGTGCTTAGACTGAGTTTCAAAAAATATACAAAAAATCTCTTAATACATGCGCTTAGAAATTGAATCAATGACCCAGGAAACCACTCAATTAACAGGCTTTTACCAGGGGAAATTAATTAAAATACTCTCCGATTATCTTATTTATAGACTTACTTCACGGCCACCACCAAGATTAAAAAAAAAAAGAATCCAGCAGTAACTGATTTCGAGATGGGAAGCATCTCACCTGCCTCCAGAGAGGTTGTTGTTTCCTCTCCCAGGGCTGTGAGCGTCACACCTCCCGGCAGCCTGGGGACCTGCCTCTTAGCTACCCCCCCCCCACAATGGTGCGAACATTATCAAAACACAGCATGGTCTCTCTGTAAGGTCCACGTGCAGAAACGCCTCCCCAACTGTCCACTCCAAACACAATGGGATCGTGATCAATTACAGTTTCGTGATCAATTACAATTACGGTTCCGTGATCAATTACAGTTCCGTGATCAATTACAGTTCCGTGATCAATTACAGTTCCGCTGCACCAGGCGCTCGGAAAATATCGTGCCAGGGCGTTTGCTACGGATCGGCCAGCTTCCATGATGGACTTATTCCACTGCCCCGTAATGGGAGCTCACTGCAGCCCCAGCCCGTCACGCCATGAGCATAAAGGTCATAACAGGAATCACCCGTTTAATGACGTCCGTCTGTCTGGCGCGCAGCTCCGCTGTTGTGGAAACCAGCATCCGGGGCGCCTGAGGGGGCCAAACCTGCGGGGAGCGTATCGAGGCCTTCCGGGAGGCCGCAGCATCCGCCCGCCAGGCCCGAGGGGCCAAAGGCCTTATTGCATGAGATGTGGACCGTGGCAACTCCAGTCACACATACAGTGTGTTAATCACTCCTCCTCTTTCCAAGAAGTCCTCAGTCTGCTCACCCAGCCTGGCATCCGCCCGCCGTGCCGCGGATCTCCCTGACCCGGCCTTTTCACCGCGGAGGCCTGCCAGGGCGGCGGCCTCTCGCGGGGACGTAAACCGTATCGCGCGTGAGTCCGAAAAAAAAACGTCACGATCTTCCTAACGGGTGCGACTCTTTCTCAGCCTAAGGGCGCATCCAAATGTCACCGTCCGTACAAATGATCTTTGTAAATATAAGTGACGTGATTTTGTCGTCATAAATATCGGAGCATTTATGAAAGAATGAAGGAGTTCATAAATTTGAGTCTTCGAGTGAATTAAACAGCGAGGCTGAGTATGATTGTCTCAGAGAAGGCAAGCGGAAGCAAACTTTAAACTGATTTTTAGACACACGACAATCTATAAAAGGAACAATAATTATAATCGAACAGCTTGCTAAGTTTTTTTTTCCTATGACAGAGTAACAGTAAAAATATTTTTCAGAAAACATTAACCCCTAACACTGTAATGTCTGCATAGAATTGAAAGTAAGACCCTTATTTTAATATAGCTGACTAGCGATGTAAGAATTTTATGTGCATGTTGGTATTAATATTGCACATCACCAAGGTGTTTAATGTACTACAGCCATTTTTCCAATTCAGTACAAAATATCCCGCCTCCTGCTGTGATGTCATTTAGCGCCGGGTATAGTTTTCTACCACTGGAAAATCAACACCTTGAAGTACCACACTTTTGGTACTTTCATGAAGTACCGAATATAGAGTACCTGGTGCGGTGGAAAAATGCCCTTAGATAAAGAAAAGGAAAACTGTGGTCATTTTTGTTGATCGAAATGAGATTTCTCTGTCAATGGAAGATTATAACTTTACAGAAGGTTTTGTAACTTGGAGAATGGACATGCCTCTCAGACTCAGGGTCAACTGTGACCTCAGGTCATTCAACGATCAGAGGGCAGAGATCCTGCGACCGAGCCTCTGACAAACCTCGACCCCCATCTGAAAGCTGCCAGAACCTCCCAGAAATCCCTGTCATGCTGCTTCACAACAAATTTTTTTTTTCAGCCAAAAGAGAGGAATCTGTTGAATGTGTGACTTTTTAACTGAGGTTAAAACTTCACATACGCTGGAGAGGGATGCAGTCCGAAAGCCCTGCTCCTTCTCGCTGAGCAAAGCCCCATCTCCTCCTGGACAGACGAGCACACCTTCCCTGCCCACCCCCAAAGAACTCCACAGAACAGCCATTCTAACACCCCCATAAAGGGAAAGGACGGCGAAGGCCCTGGTCCCTGCACTGCATCTCAGCACTAAATATAGAAATATAGAATGAGGAAGTGCATTGCAGAAGATGTCTGTTGTATAGACTGGATGCTGCCCCTCTCTACCAGCACAGGCAAAATCGGAGGGAGGGGGTTGAGCCTCTCCTAAACCTGATCCCAAACCTGATCCCAAACCAATCCCAAACCCGATCCAAAACCTGATCCCAAACCAATCCCAAACACGATCCCAAACCTGATCCCAAACCCGATCCCAAACCTGATCCCAAACCCGATCCCAAACCTGATCCCAAACCAATCCCAAACCGATCCCAAACCCGATCCGATCTCTGCATCCTTATATAAAGCAAAGACGCATGCAGCCACCGTCCTGTAGGAAACGCCTGTAATGCAATTCGGCCGCAGACAAGATGCAAATGAGCAACTTTGTTATTTTACCACAAGCCAAGGGAAACGGTAAACGGGAGGCCTTTAATTCCAGAGGTCATTCAAGTGATGAGCCGCACAAGAAATCATTTAAGACAAATGACCCCCCCCCCCCCCATCCAATTCACATCATCAGCACTCAGAGCTGCGGCACAGACACAGCATCCAGGCACAGGTAGGGGCTGCTGCACAGCCCTGGAACTTGAGAACAGTGGAAAGGATACCATACATAATAGGTATTAGCTTGCATGCCAAGATGGCTTTGATTGGACGACGTGGTTGAGGCTGAGCTGCACACTTCCTGTTTTCTCACTATCAATAACACGGAAGTAACCATGTAAGGTTTTTACTTTGAGATTCTGAATTGAACTGCACCAAAACAAATGCCTTTTAAATGTCAAAAGACATCGTTTTCAGCGTATTGTTGAGTGTTAGAACATGGCCCCTGCTCTGATTAAGTGTAAAAGCAGGACACGCATTAGGTTAGAACACATAACAGCAGTAATGCACCAAGTAAAATGCAGAGATCAACGTCAAACAAGAGTTAGACGGCACCGTGCAATGCAATGCGTGGCGTTAAATTTCCAGAAGAGGAAACAAACACCACGTGTTATTAACAAGGAGATGTGCAACGTCGACTCATGCTGTCGCACAAAGTAATTACAGACTGCAGATTTCAATTTGAAGTCATTGCTCTCCAGGGTTTCACTGCGGTAACGTTATTGTCACAATATGGGGGGCGACTCTCCAGTGCCATGGACGGTAATGTATTTCCATACAACGGGATATTGATTACCAGGCAGGGGTCCAAAACCCGATACCACATTTCAGAAGTGCATTATCCCTTCCTTAGGGTCACTAATGACTGAACCATGTGATTTGGAATGGAAAAGAAATAATTAAAGGCTTTCGTTAAGCTCACAGCAATACTGCATATCTGCGGGCTTTGGAAAGCAGTGCTCAGGTTCCACTACAAGGTAAAAAGGTCAAAATGTATTCGAGTGACAGGGAAAGGAACCTCGACCCAGACGAGATCCAAAACACAGAGCTAAGAACAATATGACACGAGTGTCACTTCAAAACTGTCTTACAATTAACCAACCAATCTATATTGTACCATGGTTAACATTTGTTATGGAACATGGTATTGGAGGAAAAAGAAAATAGATTTGGTGGTATAACGAGCTTAACCCCTCAGACCTTTCTCCGATCCGGCTTGTTTTTTTCCCCCCTGTAATATAGTAATAAAGTCTCTCAGCAAAGCCCTCCAAATTCCTCTCCACGTTACCGAACCGCTTGTGGAAATTACTAGCATAAGTCACGCAAGCGGACGTGCTTGGCTGCGGGCGAACGGAACGCCACGGCCCTTGCGGTACGGCTGATTAAAATGACCGCTTTCTTCTCTCTGGACTGCAGCGAGGGAACAGAAAGCAGACTGAGACACGCTTCCTCTTGCCGAACATCAAGGATACACTTGGCAGCAGCGTGGAGCTGGCAGAAACGCGGCCTTGCTTTTTAATGCCTTTCATTAGATTTTCATTAATGTACGCTTAGTCATGGTTTTGCCCTTGTTCAGAAATCAATGTAATATCCCACACAACACCCACCCCACTACAATCTGGGTTGGAATGACAAGCTACCAGATAATCATCTTACAGAACCCCCCCCCCCCCCCCTTCCATATGTATCACATACATGCAGACAGACAGACAGACAGAAGATATATGTACACTATCACGCCAGAGACTCTTCAAGTTTACTGGTCCACTTTAGTGTTAAACAGCTGTAACTTAAAGCATGGTGTTAACCATACCCTGTTAAGGATGTGCATTTTAGAACAAAACTGATCTTAGATGCTTTATCCTCATAAAATCCTTTAAAAAATATCTTATTTGTTTGTTACAACTCTCTGGCTACTAATAGTGCCATAAATGTCGTAACAGTGTTCCCTCCTATAAGTACTGGCAGAGTGGGTTTCTGTGACATGTTTTCCGCAGCGCTATCTGTCTCTCTGACATTTCCACCATGTGCGTGCGGTTCCCCGCAGTGGAGCAGGTCCTCGAGTGTAAGGCGTGTGGCTCCTGTAAGTGTCGCTGGGCTCATCGCAGCACACCATCGCTATACTGTCAACACGCATCGAGCTTCTTCACTCCTAGACAGGGATCTGCCCTTTTCTTGCTAAACGGCAGACTGAATGATGGTACTCGTGCAGTATTTCAGAATATTTTCCAGGAACCAGTTTAAAAGCCCTGTCAGCAAGAACACGCATAGTAACGGGATTTCATTAGCGGCTCAGCCTAGACTCCAGAATTACCGGCAGCAAACAGCCGAAACTTACTGCGATTTACACGACCTTGTGAAAGGCTGCACGCTAAACAGAATGTAAAAATGACCCTCGAGTTTACATTACAGCAGTGCAAATTATACTTTCATTATTCTGTATCACTAGCTTTCGATGTCAAGCTCATAAAACCTGCTCAAACTAACCATTTCCGACCAACTTACAAATTACCCTGACAGAAAAGACGAGACAGCAACCTCATCATTTCTGAACACAAGATAATACCAACCGCATGAAACAATACATATAACACATTGGACAGAAATCTGAAAAACCATTTAATTAAAAAAATGTTTGAAACTGTTTACCCATATATAATTACTCGAATTATTATGTGTTATCATATGATGATTACTGCATTACTTGCAATCAGCCGCACGAGTTACACAATTTCCTGTGGAGGCTGCAACGGTGCAACATGGTCCCGCCTCTGCCGTGAACTGAGGACAACCGGGCCACCAAATGCCCTGCATCCAGGGCGCCCTCGGGGTTCCGCTCGAGTTTGACAGCCGGCAAACACACAGACGCGGGCGCGCACACACACACACACACGCACGCACGCGCGCGCGCACACACACACTGTCCCTCAAAAGCACACCTCGACCCGCAGCCAAGCGCGACACCCACGCAGCCGCATCACCGGCAGGCTCCAAACTGCGGGCTAATGTTTCTCACAACTATGTATTTAGGATTAAATATTAATATAAAAACGCGAACGCGCAGTTAGAAACCGAACGCGGGCTAATTTATAACGAAGCGGCGCCTGCGGCATTAGCTAGCGAATAAGACATTAATAAGTTTACCTTTATCCCACAAGCATTTAACATCACTAGGCTGTTTTTAAATTTCTCTTCCCTTCCCCAAGAAAGAAAATGCATGTATTTCATGAGTGCAGAAAAGAAAAAATAACGGTATCTATTTAAATAAAAGGTTAAAAAAAAGACATCCGATGTATGCAGCCGGTTAACATAATCCCAATTACACGTCGAGCGATGACATTTGCATTGCAGCCGATTCCCGGCTGTAGCGGTGTTAATGAAACGTTTTATCCGTTCATCTTATACAGCCGCAATCCGTCCCCTCTCGGATACGGCACTCAGGGCAGGATCGTCCCCGGTGTCGATCCATCGAGCCCCAGGGTTCGACTGCGGTGCGGTGGAGAGTCTTACCGTTCTGCGCCCGGGCAGAATGCAGCACCGAGACGGTGGAGAAGACGACCAGAAGCATCGCCGGACAGGGCATGGTTTCCTGGCTTCGGTCGGGAGATCGGGGGCCGGCGGGGATTCAGATGTATATAACGGGGCTGAGGAAGGGAAAGGAGGAGGAGCAGCGGAAGGGACACTGCAGCCTTCTGCCGCGCTCGAAGCGGGTCACCTAGTATCGCGTCGCTGAGCGGTGGGAGGAGAATGACGGCACCTGGGCATAGGCGGCGTTTCTGCGGCTCGGGCGTGTGCGGTGGGGGGCTGAGCGCCGGCGCAGCACTTAGGTTTCAATCCCGTTGTAAAGGGAAGGACTAGCCGAGGCGTATCGGTCGCTGTACTGCGAAGGAGAGTACCCTCCGTGGCAGGGAGGCGACTTGCAGGGAATAGAGCGGTAGAGACGCCCGGCAGACGTGCGCCTTGGTTGGGTGGGTGGTGAAGCGCTGCGCTTTGTGCATGCGATCAGTCAGGGAGGCTCCACTTCAGGGTCGGATCACTTTCTACAGGACGTTACACTGTCATGTAAATGTCCCCTTTTTCATCTTACACAGAAAGCAAGTTAGGTTGTAGATCCGACGTAAATGTTTTTTTTCTGCATAATTTTTATATTTATACACGGGACCTGTTAATGCATGCTATTTTAATCACATCTGCATGCTTTTTTTCGACGTATGCAAAACATTAAGAAATACGTCCCTATAAGAAGGCGCCACCCATGTAATCTTATGAATAAAAATGAATGATGAATCCATTATGAGTAAACCAAGAGTTCGCCGTCCTGGTTTGCCAAGCACTGTTTCAACGAAATAGGACAGAAAAAGCACGTCCCAATGATTCATGTGCTAAATGGGCTGTTGGCACCTGGGGCTTTTGCAGTATGCAGCAGCACAGGCTGTACATTGTTATAATAGTGACCCGTAAAAACAAGACAAATTAGGCCATATGAATAAGTTACTATGTTGATTTATATTTATTTTCGTTTGTATCACATTTTCAAGCAGCTGGTGCCTTTTTACCAAAGGACACGATGCTTGCAGAAGGATTAATGGTTGCATCTCTGTGACATACAATCAATAGTATGGTTGCCTTGGACTATATCACGTGTCGAGCAAAACCCAAGACAGGGTCCTCTGGAGCGGTTTTAATCTGAGCTTCCAGTAACAGGGAAGACAGGAGTGGTGGGACAGAGCTGGGACATGGTGTAATGACATGCCAATCTATGGAAGCACTGTGTGTGTGTGTGTGGGGGGGGGGGGAGGTTTGGAATTCTAGTATCTTGTACTTATAAAGAGTGTCTACAATGTTCGCATAAAAAATATTGAGAGACTGAGTAGGTCCATATTGGTAAGGGAGGTCAATGCGGCTACACACTGTAACTGTACTTGGAGAAAGTTAGACAATGGAGAAGCAGGACCAGAAGTACATTAAAGGACTTTTTAAAAAGAATCGCCTGGACCATCGGGGTACAATTACTTTCCAGATTGAATGAAGCGTGAGCTTTTTCCAACTTAAAGCACAGACGCTTGGGAAAACTTAAAAGCGAAAGACGGAGAAATAACCGACAGCGAGGTGGATGGAAACAGTCAACGCAGCAGTGTGCATGCCTTGGGGAAGCTGAAGCCCCTGGGGCAACATGGAATTCTGGGGGAAATATCTGTGCAGTCGCTGATGGCCCATCAAGTAAATCTCTGGTTTGTTCATAACATCTTGCAAATAGTGCTAGACAGTTTTCACTGCTTTCACTACCTGTCAGATTAGCTGGTAATCACTGCTTTAATAACAGCATGACGTACTATTAGTTTAGTAATATCATGTGTCTGTGGATAACTAGCCATGTGATTCAGATGGTATTGACACAAGGAAACGCACCTGTCTGCCTGCATAGTGGAAATTCATACAGCAATACAACTAATTACACAAATGCATGAACATATGTGAAGAAAAAAGGGATTGATCCTTATTATCGGTGACAGTAACGAGAGCTACAATGAGTGATGGAAAAGGAGATGGATAAATAATTCTGGAGAATGAAAATAGTATGTTTGGATACAGAGGGGTACCTACAGGTAGCTGGTGAAGGCAACCGCTCTTATGGAGAATTTAACAACTGAACGGAAAATATATTCATATCCCTTGGAATAGAGAAAGAAAAGATAGTCTTTAGTCGTGCCCTATGGATATTATGAGGCCTATTTTGTTTGTTTGTTTGTTTATCCCAGGGATGACTCCTAATTCCACCCACAATCTATGCTGTTGCCCCCTCACACCAGAAGCTATGGTTGAATCCCGGCGCACACAGACGGCACCCCCAATCATTAACCTTTCCTCAGTCGCATGTATTGATCAGCCGTAGCTCACAGCACTCTCTGTGCTGCACTGGGCCCTGCTGAGATGCACTCGGGCTGCTGATTATCCCGCGACGGATCCAGGTTGACGTCTAAATGCACGTCTTTAACACAATGGAGGTGCTGCCCGGACCCCTCATTTTTGCTCCCACCCAGCTATTGGGAATTCGGGTAGCAGAAATGTGGGCCCTCTGGGGGACTCCCAAGGACAAGTTTGGGAAACCCCGTGCTAAGAGCTTCTCCTGGTTGGGCAGTGGGCACTGCTGGCGCCCTGTGCAGACCGTGCCCAGCTTCGTGGCCCAAACTTCCCGGAACAGAACCTCGCCTAATGAACACTGGATAAGTCGCCGTGGGAGACGGACGGATGCAAACTCAAATGTTAAGGAGGTACGGAGATCGCTTCTAAGGTCCTGATCAAAGATGCTCTAAAATACTATCAGATATTTTAAAGCACTAGGAATTATTGCTAATTTGGACGAGAACATGGAAAAAAAATCACAAGTTCAGATCATTCACTGGAGACTGGAGCGCATTGATTGAAGAGGACAGTGCATGACTGTTAAGAATCTTTTTCATCAATATACATCTTTACATACCAGCCACATTTCACTTCACGGCGCGTTTTTATCTTAATATCTCCTTCATGATGTTGCGCTTTGTCATTGGCATAACACAAAATCTGTGATAATTGCAGAATATCCCAGCTAATTATTCTGCTGATGCTGAATAGGGAGCAGGACTGATTCTTATGGAATGAGAAACACAAAATGCCATCGGCTCAGAGATGCAACAGCCACTCAAGGCTTCATCCAGGGGCCTTTGCTGCTTCAACAGAGAAAAAAATACTGCAAAAAGCCAATACTGGTAAAATGGAAAAGTATTGCCTGAAATCTGCAAATCAATTAGTGCAAAATTATTCAAGGACACACAACTGTAAATGTATATAGAATAGAATTTGTATATAAACAGTGTCCAATATGCAATTCAGTACTGACCGTCAGCCAGATCCAGACCGCGTCATACTACATAAGTCTGTATAGTAGATATATTTATTTCAGATCATTTTTCTTACTTGATCACCATTATTATTATTTTTTTTACAATTTCACATCATTTAGAATAAATGCTTCATTGCTCCTTTTCTCTTGGCCTGGTTTTCCGCTGATCTGCGAGGTCTTTCAGCTTGGAGTCCAGCCTCCTCTGGAGGTAGGCCTTCTTGCTGGGCTCCATGGACCTGTCCTTCGGCCCGCTGCCCGCATACAGAACCCCTTCCCTGCTTATTCTCCTCCGGGTCTCGGCCTTGGCCTGGCCCCCGCAGCCGTGCACCTGTGCGACAGGGGGAGATCACTCAAGCCACCACCGCCCACCGGAGCCGGCCGATACGGCCTAAAAATAAAATCTCGGATTTTTATCACGATACGTCTGATTTTCGACTTTTATCGATTTTCCCCTCCCCTACTCAAAATAAATGAATGGTTCAAAATGCGTTTTAACTTATGAGTTGACTTAGAGTTAAAGTGCAGTCTGACAAGCCAAAAAAGATGCTTGTACTGTAAGTGAGATGGCAGACCCAGGCCCGTCGCGACAAGGCAGGCAAACCAAGCAATTGCTTGGGGCCCCGAGCTGGCCTGCCTCTGCTTTAGGTGCTGGAATAAATCTGTCGTGCTGCTTCCTTTGGTTGCGACAGTTTTTAAACGGACTTTGCAAGGAGGACGTGTTTGTTCCGTGTCCGACGGCGTAAAACCGAACCGTCGCCGTGTTGTTTGTGAATCCGCTACAGCGTTTGGGCGCCGCGCTAATTTACCCGTGAAGAACGGGGCGTCGCACTAGTTGCGCTTTTGCCGCTCGCTTGTAAAATAAGTAATAAAATAGATTTTCATAAAAACACAACTGTAGATTCAAATTAAATGATAAAACCGATGTATCGCCCATCTCTACCACGCATCTCATTGGATATCATCTGCTAGTCTGCCCAATACCTACTGAAGACTAAAGGAACGTCTAAACACCCACTACCAGACGACTCGTGTGCACCGATAGTTGTACTAACAGATGACTGAGCACGAGG
>JABFDZ020000008.1:14004009-14021958 GCA_019775955.2 Pollimyrus isidori
ACCCAGGCCCTTGGAGGCCGCCCTGAGGGAGACGAGGCAGGAGATGAGGCAGGAGATGAGGCAGGAGATGAGGCAGGGGAGCACGCATGGGTCAGCCTAGCTTTTTATTCTCCCCCTCTTTCATGTAATCCTGTTTCTCTATTTTTCCTACAGTATATCCCCCGTCTTCCTGACCTGTCCACCCCCTATAATGTGATGTTTGTACATGTATGGTCAGGTTGATGGCCTGTAATTTCACTGGTACTTGTGACATGGTATATTGCAATAAAGGGTTCTTCATCATCATCATCATCATCGGCACATTTACATATTTAGCTCCCATCCAAAGCGATGACAGCGGGGTCAGCCAATTCCCAGAGCAGCGGTGTTAAGGACCTTCCTTAAGGGTCCAATGACGGCACTCCGGGATTTCAACCTTCCGATCACAGGCACAAAGACCAAGCCTGCAGATCCTCACACCACGCCGACCTCAACTCCGACCACCCAAGCACCGTCTTCACTATTCTGCCTCCTTACACATCTATCCACAGATCCTCGTGGGTCACAGATACGGTTGTCGGTTAGACAGTATCAACGCGTCGAGCTTTCTTTGCAAGGGCAGATGGCTAACCCCGGAGGTGCGAGATCAGCTTAGGGGCTGGCGGTCGAGGCCTTACGCGGGCGACTTGACCACGGGCGGGAGCTGCTGGTGGTCCCCAGCCAGGATGCAGCGGCGGGCCCTGAGCAGCGGGATCCAGCAGCTGCTCTCCAGAGCCTGGCCGCACTCGTCGATCACCAGCAGGTCGAAGTGCTCAGCGGGCAGGACCTTCAACGGCCCGTCGTTGCTGGCCCCTGGCCGGGGTGGAACAGCATTTATGTCATCATGTCACCATCACCGTGGGACAAGGCAGGACGTGTGACCTTGGGCCTGACCGTCACACAGAACGGCGGTCTGCAACTACCGTGCTCATTCTGTCAGTTTAGAGCGGCGGTCTGCAACTACAGTGCTCATTCTGTCAGTTTAGAGCGGCGGTCTGCAACTACAGTGCTCATTCTGTCAGTTTAGAGCAGCAGCCTGCAACTACAGTGCTCATTCTGTCAGTTTAGAGAGGCGTTCTGCAACTACCGTGCTCATTCTGTCAGTTTAGAGCGGCGGTCTGCAACTACAGTGCTCATTCTGTCAGTTTAGAGCGCCGGTCTACAACTACAGTGCTCATTCTGTCAGTTTAGAAATGCTGTCACGTATCATTAAGCCAGATTCGGCAAGAAAGTGATTTTACAGGGACAGGACAGCAGGGGGCGCAGTCATTAAGGATCTATACCAAAAGGTTAAAGGTGGTGGTTTCTTATGATATGCAAGCGCATGGCCTGCATGCAGGAGAGCGTGGATGTGAGATGGGGTCTATAGTGAATCCGCAGCTCACCCGTGTTGGTGGCCAGCATCACGTCGGCGCCACTGAGGGCCTGTTTCATGGACGCCTCCTCCCTGCCAGCCAGCTCCCGCCGCAGCTCCCGCACCTCTGCCCGGAGCTGGCTCCGCTCGCCTTTGTCACGCACCCTCTTCATCTTCGCCTTCATCAAGATACAGGAGAAACAGACCACAGTAGGCAAATAAGGAAACAGTGGCAGGTTTGGCGTTCGTGACAGGGTTGGGACGACATCAGCCACATCTGCATGGTCAAAGCGGCATGGAGGAGCAACCGTGCAGAGGCCCGTCTGCGCTGCTCTCCGCCTGCACCCGCGACAAGATGCAAATCATAGCACGCTGAATTATGCGACTAATCGCAGCCTTCTTGGCATAACAGCCAGGACGGCATCTCACTCCCCCGTATTACAGAAACAGCGTCAGGCCACCAATTTAAGTCCTAAATTTGTCTAGGACCAGAGGACCAAACGTGTCCGAAAGTTAAACAAATTCTCAGACTGGGCCGACGATTCCGGTGGTTCGGAGTGTTTGGTGCCGCCACATTTCACACGCCGTGGGGGCTGTGGGTGGGGGCTGTGTGGCTCAACAGGTTTGGCTTCCATGCCTGTGATCAGAAGGTCACCAGTTTAAATCCCACCCCAGCAGGGAAATGTGCCCATTGAGCCCTCCAAGGCCCCCCCCCACACCAAAAAAATGCCACCAATAACCCACGCCTTCCCTTCCCCGTCACACAGACATATGCAGGTTAACAAAGCCACAATCCTGGGCTAACGTACTGCGTCTGTTCTATGTTTATCAGCCATTCTATTGGTTAAGCCACTTCCTGTGTGGCTGGGATATTTTAAACTCGCCAGAACGCCCTATAATGCCAGGACTGCAAAACTCTGTCTGTGCTCAGTGATGCAATGCTATAATTCTATGTTCTCACTGGACAAATGTTCAGGCAATAAAAAGATACTATTTTCCTAAAATAAAATCTCCCAGGGTCCATTTTGCTGCGAGCAACTCATTGTGGTGGGAAAGAGACTTTGTTTACGCAGAGTTTAACACTGTACGGCCCTACGTTTAACACTGTACGGCCCTACGTTTAACACTGTACGGCCCTACGTTTAACACTGCACGGCCCTACGTTTAACACTGTGTACGGCTCTACGTTTAACACTGCACGGCCCTACGTTTAACACTGTACGGCTCTACGTTTAACACTGTGTACGGCTCTACGTTTAACACTGCACGGCCCTACGTTTAACACTGTACGGCTCTACGCTTAACACAGTGTACAGCCCTACGTTTAACACTGTGTGCGGCCCTACGTTTAACACTGTACAGCTCTACGTTTAACACTGTGTACGGCTCTACGTTTAACACTGTGTACGGCTCTACGTTTAACACTGTGTACGGATCTACATTTAACACTGTGTACGGCCCTACGTTTAACATTGCATGGCTCTACGTTTAACACTGCACGTCTCTGCCATGATGATTCCTGTCACTTCCCCTCGGGTTTCAGACAGAAGGGAGTAAACTGGGACTGGGATTAAACTCAATAAAAACATCCAAATAAAGGCAACAATCGCAGGTCAAACAAAAAATGTAATTACAATGAGTTTTCTGTCACACTTTGTCTTTGTAGAGGCTATGTTTATAACTTTGTGTATAACAGTTAAGAATGGTGAAGAGCACAGAATTATAACACCGCCTCAGGGAGTTTTTTTAACACTTTTTTTATAATGTGCCTGTTGCCTTTTTCGGTTCAGAAAGCACACAGATGAGACGGGCACATTGTGTCCTCTGCTGCGTGGGCACAAACGTTATGGTCCGAATTTTATGCTGAATCCACAGGGCGTTTCCCTGCAGGCCACTGACTGGGCTGACAGGGTGTGACAACCTGCTGACAGACCTCAAGCAGGAACGCTGACGCCCAGACTCCACTGAGAGGCTCTGCCGGACCGGCATGTCCAAGTCCTTCAGAAAGATGGGCCAACTGGCTTCATTCAGACTCCGGGGAGATATGAGAACATGAGGCCTTCGACTCTTATGACATGGTGTGTGTGTGTGTGTGCGTGTGTTTACACACACAGGTACCTCGAACTTAATCTGTTCCAGACTCCAGATCGAATCCTAAAAAGCTCGAAGTATGATCGAATTTTTCCCATAAGAAATAACAGAAAACCAATTAATTGGTTCCCAGCCCCCCTTAATTACACCTAAATGTGTTATTTTTAAGCATTTAAACACAAAATGAACAGGATAAAACAAGAAGAGCATTTTTTTCTTAATGGCTTCCAAAATGATAAAGATCTTATCTTAACATTACCCCTGTCCTGGCCCAATCGTCCGCTCCTTCCGTGTGTCACGCCCCCTCGTTAACCTCATGTGGGATCCCCATGTGATCAGCTGTTTCTGGTTGTTGCCATTAGACCTCTGTATTAAGTCCATGTTTCAGTTTGTTTCCCCAGTCCAGTCATTAGGGCGTTTGACTTGCTTACAGTGCTGGCTTAAAGCAACGCATTCTGATCCTGATGCAATGCATTACGGTTAGATGCATTGCAACCTCACACCCGGCTGCACAAACTGGAACCACCTCCATAACGACACACCTTTGACCTTATTGGCTGAAGAGTTTAGTTACACGCATGACGTTTGTATCCCAGGCAGTTCCGATGTGTAATCTGCTATTTCTCCCCAATATCACGTAAAGCAGTGAGAACTGGTTTTCAGTAAACCAGTTCAGTAAACCAGTTTACCTGGTAAAATAAAGTTTAAATAAATGACATAAATCCTCTAATAGTACACGTAAGTGGTTTAATTATTGTTAGTTACTGTAATGTTGCGCTACTTTATTTGGTTAATCGTCCAGTCTGTGAAGAAGGCATTCAAGTAAGAATTGCACTGTAGTATGACTCATTTCCTGGCGCGTAGAATTTATATTAGGTCAATGTTCACGGTTCGACTTATGATATTCAGATCAAGTTCTAGGTCTCAAACTGGTTTGTTCGACTTTCAAGAAATTCGAGTTTAGTGAGTTCGAGAACCGAGGTACCACTGTATATATAAAACATTGTGGGGACCAAATGTCTCTACAATAAGATAAAATTTTTATATTGTGGGGACCGTTTTTTTTTTCTGCGACTGCAATCAAAAAACTAAAAATGCCTAAACTTGTGTTTTGTTTGGTTACTTATAGTTAAGGTCAGAGCTGGGTTAGGGTTAGGGGTGAAGGTTGTCATTGCTGCGATTACATCACATGTGCAACCTCAGGCTATTTACCAGCGACCCATGTAACAGCAGCCAATGAACATGAAGAACACTAACAACATATGGCTCGTCGTCTACAGCTTCCAAGGAGCCCGACGGGGCGGCGCACAAACCAAGGCCTTGTCGATGTCGCTGCGGATGTCGGCCGCGATGGAGGCGCCGTCGCCATGGGCCAGCGCCGCCTCCAGGGAGTGCTTATGGGCCGCCTGCAGCAGGCGAGCGGGGTGACCCAGGCGCAGCACCCGGGCCTTGCCCCCTACCAGCCTCTCCAGCAGGTTGTCAACAGCCACGTTCGATGGAGCGCAACAGAGGACCTGTGGGAAAGCACCAGGATTAGCGCTGAGCGGATGTAGTAAAAGACAGCTAAACCCAAGCTAGCCACAAACACAGCAGTAGTTAATTAGCATCGTTAGCTTTGAATAAACGCTAGAGAATTGGCGTAGCGTTAGGCATTAGCATCACAACGGTCGATTAAGGGATTTTGCCTTGAAATTAGAAAAATGACAATGTATCTTACTTCCTTAAAACCATGGTCACTGCTGTAAATTGGCTAACCCACCGATAAAAACGACTGTTTTTTTTCCCCTCTCTCTTTTTTCATTTAAACAAAGCAAAAGCGTGGAGACAAATTTCCTGTTCACCTTCAGCCCACGTCGAACAGCTTGCAGGATAATCTCCACCACGGTGGTGGTCTTCCCTGTTCCAGGGGGCCCGTGGATGATGGCGACTTCCCGCTGGGACAGAGCGAAGGACACAGCTTCCCTCTGGGACTCGTCCAAATCAGGGTTGAAGAACTCCACATCACCTGAAAATAAAAAAGGAAGCCAATCAGAAAACAGAACCCATAAGCACATGCAAAATAATCCCACTCCCAGAATGCCTAATGGCTGAGGAGACTAATAAACTTTGTTTATTAAAAAATCCCTTTGGGATAAAGTGCCCTTTATTCACAGTGGGTAAAAAAGGATAATTTGGAATGTTTTCTTATTAGTTTAGTTATAAAATTTTTAGTATTACAGGATCTTGGAAGGCTTGTTGGAAAACTCAAAAAACAGTTCTGAGCACTGGAAGGTAGGTGTAATTTACATGCCAAAATTAATCCAAATCAAAAATGGTGATTCAAAGGCCATTTGGTGAATTAAAATGGAATGACCTGTATATAATACACACAGAAATACAATCATGCTTTTACAAGACAACCTTTTTCACCCAAGGCAACTAACATTCATCTATTTCTTTAGCACGATATTTAGAAAAACATATCAAGTTGATCATGGGTTTGGTGCCAATGCTACGGCAATATTTCAATAATAATAAAATAAGCAATGAAAAACATAAATTAAGAAAGATAATCTTACTTGACTGTAGAGGGGTTCCTGGTTGAGAAGAGCCAAAAAATACATCTACGAGACTGGAAGCGACACCAGTGCGGTAGTTATTGAGGGCGGTCAGGGCACTATAGACAGAGCAAGACATTGTATTAGAAATCATCAATGCAGAACAAGCAAAGCTAATGACTGGTAAGACGGTGCGACTCATAGACTTTCCACAAAGAGACTAAACTGCCTAAATACTATTACAGAAGATGACAGACCAAGAGCCTCTTTTTCAGTGTTTACTCGCATCAATAAGCACATGAGCCCCTGAGTAAAATCAACGCACTTTTTCAGGCGCTTGTAGGTGACGTCATTGGCTAGTTTCAGGAGATTGTAAAGGGTTTCCCCATCCAGACCAAGGCCATCGTGAGACTCGTCAAACGCCACAGATACAGCGGACTGGGTGACGCGCGTCACCACCCCCGTGCCCAGCTGCGAGGCCGCGCTGATTCCGGCTGCGTCGTACACGCCCACGATGTCTCCTAATGAAGAGATGGAAGGAGACACTATGAAGACACTGAAATTATTTCAATTACACATAGTATTTTATAGTTACACACTGGCAAAAAATAATAAATAGTGTAATATTAATTAAAAATGCAACAATTAAAAACACAATCCTTAAAGTTTGTCCGGCTAATGGTAACATTGACAAGGCAAATGCAGATGAAAATACAACACCAGTCAAAAGGCTGGACACAGATTGAAAACAAGATAATAACGCAAAACACACTTTGAGGTTATGGAGAAAGAATATCTTGTGAGTAAGGAAAGAGATGGAGTCCTGTGAGAGTGACGTGGTCCCTACAATCCCACAACCTAAATCAAATGAAGCTACACTACTGGCCAAACGTTTTTGCACAGATTTATTTCATAAACTGCAGATGTTTTATTCTTGTTAAGCATTGGGAAGTTGTGCAAACAACTATAGATGAAAATAAGTAAAAAAAAAAACAAAAAAACAAAAAAACAAGTTTCCTTCATAATATGTCAGGTGTATGTAACAGTGCATGTCTGACAACCTGCTGACTAGTTGTGTGGTGATGGCAGTCAAATTCTAGGCAGTCCTTTAACTTTAAATGCACTAGTTAACTGCTTCATCACATAAAATAGAGCAGTATTTGATGTCTCTTGTAGAAAGAATGCCTCGAATTTTCCTACAGTAACTGTTAAGTAACATGCAAATATAGAAAACCTTACTGTGTCCAAAAACTTGTGTCTGGTAGTATAGTTTGGGATGAGCTGGATTGAAAAGTAATAGCAAGATAGCCAGCTTCTTCCCAGAACATTATATGCATCACGTGCTTTCATGTAATCTGCTTTTACCTGGGCTGAAGCTGTTACTCGGCAAGGTGGAATTGGCCATGTGCTTTCGCGGTTCAAACACCACAAGGAGGCGCCCGTACAAGCTGGTCCTTTCACTGGTTATATGCAGCTTCAGCAGACAAATGCCTTTGCGTTGTAAATCTTTAAGAGAGGCGTTCTCCTGCAATGACCTTCAGAAATAATTACACAAATTAAAAGTCAATTACTGCAAGAGCTGTCACTGTTGTTAATACTAGCATACACATGTCAACTGCAGTGAAAACAAGGAGTCAGGTGATAGAAAGGTGGTACATTTAGGTGAAAACTGGTGAACCATAAAAAAAAAAAGACTTCATGCTCAAATATTTGCTTTTATTATTATTATTAAGGGGCTACTACAAAAGAACGTTCAAACGAATGGTTTTGATTTCTCGATACAATCATACTGAAAGCTCCACTCACTGATCTGTAAACTTTGACAAAAAATACCTGCTAAGTTTCGCATATGTAGGACTTGTCCATTTTAGGCACAAATGACAGTGGTGCTGCAGAACATTCCTACCCGACGTTGCAGCAGAGACCCACTAGGGTACTCGTTCGTAACCCATAAATGAATACAGGGAGGCTAAAGATGGAGGTATATAAATTTTTATCTGTATTGAGATAAGCCTCCATATCAGACAATTTCTTAATTAAAATATTTTGCGTGGTTTAACCGCATCACAATCCGTGAGAAGTACACATCCCCAAGTCGTGATAGCAGCAAAAAATAAAAAACGTGAGTCTTACGGGTAAAACATACGAGTACTATACTTACACTGATATAACGTCTGTGCTGGGTTAAATTTAACAGCAGTTAGCATATACAAGCATTGAAATTGGCTATACGAGTGGTAACAGCACTAATTCGCGCCAGAATACATAGGTTTTCACATGGATTAATTTGCCTTATTGTGATACATTTTATTTATATGACACTGGAGAACTGCACAGTACCTAGTCTCTGCCAATTCAGCCTCTCTTTCTTCCCGTAGCAGCTCCAGCGATTTGGAGACAAAATTTTCAACTTCCATGTTGCTAATGGGACAATTTCATAAATCATCAAATTACTGACCAGTCACCAGAATAGACATCATGCTGCATACACGACAATGAACAGGCTACAAGACAGTTATTTTACAAAGTACAGAAGGGATTCAGATATCAACACTGATGTGTTAACTACAGTTACAAAAACAACTTTACAGTTACAACTGAATTATTTAAATGGTGTATTTAGTATATAACGCTTACGTAAACTATATATCTAACCGGTACCGAGTTATACCTCGTACCATTTGCATTTGGACTTCACAAGCGATTTAACGAAACACCGGAAATTGAGGAAGACGGTGTCCGGTTGTTATTGTTCCGGATCAGCGTTTGGCGAATAACGAGAAAGTTCCGCCCCAAAATAAATCCGAAGCTATTCTGCGAACTTAGGTATCCTCTCCAACTAAATGCCACTATTCAAACATTCTATAAACATATAAGGTACAACTGGTATTATTGTGATAAAAGTATGATTTATAATTATAAATATGATTATGAGTGTCATCATTTGTTGTCTAATTTATTCGCCTCCTGCTATTATGCAACTATTACGTAGTGTTATGTACATCTCTAATAATGTTAACGACATCATTGATTCGATGTGTCAAACATTCAACTCAATTGAATTCAAAAGTACTTTATTCGATGGACAATTTCAAACAAGTAGGTAAGAAATAATAATGACCAAATTATTCATCGACAAACACGCTCGAACAATCTAAATCGCATTAAATACCGACAAAAAAACTTTTATGGTGTACAGATTTGAATTAAAAGTCTATAAAACAACTAATGAACACCACATAATTTTATTTATATTTTCAGGTACAGTGTACATAATAAAAAAACATCTCTTGTCGAAATGTTGAGACAAATTCAGAAGCTTTGACTCCTTAGATAACATTTAAAACTAACGCTGACAAAAATACTATGCATAAGCCTATTTGTACACTAGGTGGTGCTATGAAATTGGAGTAGACTGTATTTGGGGAAGATAGTGGTGCAGAAGGCAGGGCCATCGTTTGCCGACCAGAGGGTTGTCGGTTCGAGTCCCACTTTCTCCTGCTCCCCCCAGTGTGCAGGTTGGTGAATGTGAGGCATAAATTGTAAAGTGCTTTGAGTACTGTATTTGCAGTCCATTTATATTTGGTCGAAAATTAAACGGCCTATAATGGAGATATGGTTAACTGTAAATTATGATTTCCTGTCAAGTTCTAAATTGGTTCTGCAAAATTTATTTGTTCTAGACTGAAATAACTGCATGAACTATAAGTTAATTTAAGTGAACTAGAGTAAAATTAAAAGAAATACTCAGGCGTGATATAATCATGCAAAATTGAAATGATATTGCTTAAAATAATATGTATATTTCATTTACTATCCTACCAAATTGCCTGTAGGTGTGGCTGCGGGTGCCCTGGGATGGGTTGGCACTTCTTCCTTGATTATTTCTTGCCTTGTACCCGTAGCTTCCCAGCGAAGGGGTACAGTGAAAGGATCCATCTATCGGTCTTATATCCAATACAGTGGGAAACATCCAGGAGGGGAAGCCATGTCAATTCATAACTGAAGTCATACACACAATGTGTCGTATTCAGAGACATCGATTTGCCAAACCCCATGTCTTTGGGATGTTTTCTATGGAAACGCTTGTGACAAGGAAATAAAATAACAAAACTCTACTCACACACAAAGACATCCTGGAGATGGCAGGCAATTGTGCCAATGTAGGAAGAAATTTTGAAAATATAAATCACATTTCATATCAGTGCCATTTTTTTCAGTCATGCGTCTCCCGTCTCAAGTCCAGTGTTGTGTCATTTGATCCCTAGTACATTATATTACTGAATCGTCATTTGCGGTTTGTGTAAACTGGACAAACGTCGTTGCCAACCATGTGATTTTTTGTTTTGTTTTACATGGTCTTGGATTCCATTTATGCTCAGATATATCAGACGCATTTATATGTGTATATCATATATTTAAATCAATGAGAATTGATCATGAGAATAATGAGAATGCTGGGTTGCCAGTTCTGTCAGTGTATCACCCCGGTGTCACTCCCCATTCTGTCCTCCCCGTTGTCAGTCTTTAGTGTGTCTCCCCTTCTCCCCATCAGCTGAGTGTGCAGCCACCTGTAACCCTCTCTGTAGTGTGTTTACCCTTCTCCCCATCAGCTGAGTGTGCAGCTACCTGTAACCCTCTCTGTAGTGTGTTCAAATCCTGCCTCCTCTGTTTTTGTATTTTTTTAGATTTTGTTCACTAGTGTTTCATCTGTATCCGTTTTTTAGTTCCCGTGTCTTGTGACTTGTATTCAGTTTTGGTTTCCTGCTTTGTGCCCATGGTTGTGTTTTACCTGTCTTTGTTATTCCCTAGTGCTATGTTCTGTTTACTTGCTTCTTTGTCAGTTTTTTAGTTTCCCTGTCTGATCTCCCAGTTCCTTGATTTAATTATTAGTTTCACCTGTTGCCTGTTTTCTTGCGCCAGCCCTTGTGTGTTACCTGATTTGTCGGCGCCCTGCACCCTCCCTGATTGGTTAATTGTTTCATGTCTCACTCCTCCTCTGTTGTCACCCAGTTCATTTGTGTATTTAGGTTCCTGTCTTGGTGCAATTCCTTGGTGGGTCATTGTATTTCAAATCTATAATGTTCCATTATAAACCTAAAATTTCTACATCAGAAGTATTGGGGAAGTTTGCCGACTATTTATAAGGTAATACAACTGTTACATTTATGTATGACTTGTCTGGAATTCAAAATTTCACGTCAGCCAGCTAATTAAAGTTGGCAACCCCAAGGATATAAATAAATAATTTCCATTTCCAGATTGAACATGATTAAGTCTTTTGAGGTTTACATAAACATAACTGTAAGGTATAATGAGACCCCCAAGGACGACACCGCGGACATATTAAATAATGTCCAGCAGACATCAGGCATAAGTAACTGAAAGCCTTGTTTCATAGAGAGCTAATTATGTTCTTGCTCTAGTGTGGACTTTCACCTTATACTTAGCCGGGTCAACAGGATCAGGAGGAGACTATTGTACCAGGTCTCTGCAAACTCCGCAGTCAGCAAACCCACTGACTCAATGATCATGTTAGATTTTCATGCCTAATTGTAGACACAATGACCAAGCAGGTAGATTGTTCATAACTACAAGCCAGTTCATATCTTTTTCTTCATTAAGTGGCATGTTATCACACCAATGCTTGGAAAACAGCTGGATTTAACTGTAGAAAGCATAACAAGAAGTATCAAAATAAGCAGCAAAGTACAGCTGATTGCATCAATGTCTCGAACTGCTACGAACATCAAGCTACCATTTGAGGGGGTTGTACAACTGCATGGCAAGAACCATGTAGCCTTGGACTGGTTTGTGTTACTGAGAAGACAGAATATTTTCTTTTCTAAAAGTGTCCATGACAAATATCAATTTCATAAAAACGTACACGTCCTACTCATTCAGCTTATCAGAAAAAAATCACAGAATTAATGGGTCCAAGGAAGAAAACCCACAAGAGCTTTCAGAATTTCACCAAAAAAAGAGTAATTCTGATGATCAGTTACTTGGCATTTCAGAAGCTGCGAAGGGAGCATTTGATATTTTATGAGGAAGACTTGAAAGAGTATGACATTAAAGTCAGGGCTGCTTCAGGGTACTCAGATGTTCACACAAATCTTTAAAGAGGAAGATTCTGTATCTCAGAGGAGAACAGACAGCTTTGTACATCTGACTCTGCAGGAGTTTCTGGCAGCTGCGTTCGTTTGTATTTCATGAGCGCCAAACGGGCAGGAGGAACCTCAACAGGAGGCGAGCTGCAGAACCCTCAGCAGAACTTAACAGCTCTCTGGCCAGCTGCTTGGAGGTGCTGGTACCCTCCTCCTCAGCTGCCCACTGCTGTCGCACCAGAGGGCCACCGCATCAGCGCCGAGGGGAAGGGCTGCTCCACGCAACAAGTCCAGACCAATGATGTAGTGCTGGAGATGTCAGCAAGCCTGACCTCCTGCCCCACTGTGTATCTGGCCGGCTGGACTCGTAGCTGCCTTTTCCCCCTCATGGCTGTGTGCATTGCAGGCACCTACATCAGCTGCACATCAATGATGTTGCAGCTGCACATCAATGATGTTGCAGCAGGGGATAGGATTGCCGAGACCTCGCCAAGCATGGCTGGCACCTGCAGCTGGATGTGTTGGCACAACTGCTCCAGTTTTAGAGCCTTAACAAAGGTTTGGTGAGCCAGCTCTTTCTGTGCATCCCCAGGGAACTGTGGGTAGCCCACACACACACACACACACACACACACACACACACACACACACACAGAGTTCTGATTCTGATTAACTGACTCAAAGCGTGCACAAAATAATGTAAATATTTCTTAGCAAAGGATTGTTCTGAATGTCCTTTGCAAATTTCATAACCATAAAATTGCAAGAAAAAGCAGCAAGACTGAATATCACTGAGGTGTACTAGTATACCTGACTCACCAAATAATTTATTATTTTTTATTCTCCCACAACAAAAAATATCTTTCTATTTGTCTTGGGTGGAACTGGAGAATTATGATCAATTAAATGTAAGAAATGTATTCCTATATTCCTGAAGGAGACATATCTGACCCGGAAGCTCCTCGGCTCTTTCTAAATAAATAGTGTGAATGTGTACAATCTGCCAGCAGGGGGAGCTGTACAGCTTTCAGTTACTGCATGTACCAGCTGAGTTACATAATTTTTAAAGCTATTTACCTCTTTACTTGGTATAATACTCACAAACAAATGGATCTATATTGATTTCCAGGCAGTTGCCCATGTCTCTTAAAGTCAACAACCATCCCAAGCATCTTACCAGTAACAGGCTTAAGGTCGAGCCTTCATCACTCCTATCTCCACCACATTCCTGTTTGCAAAGACTCACTCATCCTAATCCTTTTTTTGCAGCCCCCAAAATTGGCGTTACATCTTCATGTATGTGGGTGGCTGAGTGCAGCAGCAGTAATCGCCCAACAGTCTGCTTTAGACAATGTTTGCTACAATATTTAATTCCTAATGCTTTTCTCCACTTTAATAATGTACTCAGTTTTAACCTGCTGTACACCAATTTCAATTCTACTTAAGTTATGGAGTGAGACATATGAGCAGTGGGATTAGATTAAAATGACCCTGACCCTGCCTTTAAGAAAAAGTCCTGAAGCCTGTGGTCCCGTAAGTTTTTCTAATTCTCTTTAAGGAAATAAGACAGCAAAAAAAAAGGTTGTCCCCATGTTCATTTTCACATATTAATTATATATTAGAGCCTGATAATTTAGATGATTCAGATTTGTTTTAGCCTTTTTCAGAAAATACGGCTCAATTTTAACATTTATCCACAGAAAACATTTCCCATTTACGAATTTAAAACTCTCATGTAGCAGTTGGACCTCCAAGCAGAAGGGGGCAACAAAGAGTATTGCAGCGTTACATGAACTCTATTACGATGCTGTTGTGTGTTGTATATTTCGATGGTTGGGCTTGCTGAAGGCTGAACAAAATTCACCCCTTAACTGGTCTTTGCTTTGTCTCTAAATACCATGTCTTATAACTACGTTGTTACCGCACAGAAACCCACGGCCGTGAATGCCTGCATTACTGGTAATTCGTTTGCTTTTTAAGGAGACGTCACGTTGAGATTTGGGGTTACTAGCTACGCAGATCCCGTTTCCTCAAGAGCAGTGCGCGGGTTATTTCAGGCTGTGCAAGGGCCTTGCGTTGTTTCACGTGGAATTGATACAAGCAACTTTTTTTTTTTTTATCTATCCCACTTATTAAAAAATGTGTTTCGGGAGAATCGCTGACAAGTGGTTGCTGGGTTTTTTATTTATTCGTTTATTATCCGCAATGTCGTGCTTTTGCGTATGGCGCACATTCAGTAACTAAACTGGTGGTGAGGCAGCAAGCTGCGTTCGCCGTTTATTTTCATTTTGCTTGCATTTTAGCATATGCACAATGTGGTGGTAACTTAATATGTCTTGCCACCTCATGCAGACTACGTTTTATTTAGGAGTTTCGTTTCTGCTTACTTAAATTGACAGGCTTTTACAAATACGTTAGTGTGTGTAGTATTAAAGAGTGACGTTTAAAAGCTCGATGCATGCATAACCAGAAATGTTAAGCTTAAACTCGATAAGAGTGTTCAGTGTCATTGATTATCCTCGCAATCACATTGAGACGTTCACATGAAGAACAGTGGTTAGAAAAAGTCTGGGAATCCTACTGATGATGCTTGCAGTTTTTCCATCCCTTTTTACGAGCTAGTTTTTTTTCTCTTTTTGATTAATTGGGTTAAGTGCCGCCTGGGACTTGAACTAGAAGCTATTGGGTTGCAAGTCAGATTTCCTAGCCGCTGCATTCTGTCCCATTTTTTTTCTATTTGGCACAGTTCTGAAGTTTAATACAGTTCATTTGTCATCACATTAATTAATGCAAGATGTTGCACTGGTCTCAACAGATAAAGAGTATCTGGTGGCAGTTTCAAATACGGTTTTGCAGAAAAGGCAGTTGCTTTGAAATTGGTGTACTGTGTATTTCAGTTTGATTATTGCATTTTTAAATTTGACACGTACCAGCTGTGTTGGACTTGGGCTTGCAGGTTGTGTTGATGTATGGATGGTAACATTCACCGATTTTGAATAGGTGCACTGGCATAAAACTTAAAAATGTGATTGCCCCAATTTAAGAAGTAGTGTGCACTGGATACATTTTGGACTCGGGATGCATTGTTTCTGACATCTTTACATTGATAACATCTGATTTATTAATATGTAATGCTTGTTGAATTGCAGTACTAGAGACACAAATATTTGAAGTGAAATGGCACTTTTTTTTGGTTAATTTAATGTACTTAAAAAGAACCAAACTACCATATTGAATTGTATAGCATCATGTTCTTTTGCATAACGTCATGTTGAATTGTACCAATTGCCTTGCATCGGGATAAACCGTATAGTTTTGCATTGATTCATTTGTATCTTCAGTGTATCAGATTGTTGGCAGTGCATCTCGACCTGTATCACATTGGCCTCAGTGACCGAGTTGCATGTCCCTAATACCTCGGCTCCAAGCAGTCATCCTTCGAGACTAGAAAATTCACCCTCGTAGCTTAGCATCGCCACAATACTGAATTTCAGACTTCAGTGCAATACCAAGAAAAGTATCGAAATCAGATACCATTTTGTATACTCAACACGATACATAATGTATTTCAGTAGAAAATTAATCTCAATTGCAATTTTATCTGCATTGAGAACTTTACTAACTTTTGTGAACTTTGCATTGCACGTCTGTCGCTGTAATCATGTTCAGAGATATTCACAAGTACTAAATAAACACTATAGTTAGATTTTATTTTATTATTACAATGTGTAATAGACATACATTGCATATATTATCTTGTATCTCAAAATAAAAACACTTCTACCAACTGCACAACTCTGAAGCTTTCAATCCTAATGATAAACACTGATCACAGGACCTCGCAAGATCCTATCTAGTCGCAGGTACACAACCCACACATAAAAATGATCGCAGGCCAGGTTCTTAATGTCGGAATGTTTAACCGGCTACAAGAAAAGTTTTAACCCATATTAAACCCATATCATATGCTTGGCCTCAGTCAGTGTTGAGCACGGCTTGCAAACAGATTTGCAGATGTCCTGTGGCTCGCCATGTTTCATTGGGCACAAAGCCGAAATATTTCCAGATGCCAGTCCAGCCGTGCCATTCGTCAGTTGAGCACACTGGTATTCTGATATTTCTGGACCGGTTATCTCCATGTGCAAGGTGGCACCTGGGCGTAGCCGTGCAGTGGCCTCAGTGGTCAGAGTGGACCGAAGGTGCACACAGTAGAATTTATACCAATGAATAAAGACTGTCGCAGCAGTTTTACACATGATGGAATCAGAACGTCCGTTAAAGGTATATATGAACGCTTGTGAACACTGTCTCCTCCAGGGCATTTCACGTCCGCCGAGGATTTGAATCTGCTGATCGCCAAGAACACGCGACTGGAGATCTACGTGGTGACGGCGGAGGGCCTGCGGCCCGTAAAGGAGGTGGGCATGTACGGCAAGATCGCCGTCATGGAGCTCTTCAGGCCGAAGGTGAGGAGCGGGGGCCGGCTCGGGAGGGCGGGCGGGCGGGGAGGTCTGGGGGAGGCTGTCGGCTCCCCCTTCCGCACGCTGCCAGGCGTTGAGGGCGGTGACTGTGTGTGCAGGGGGAGAGCAAGGACCTGCTGTTCATCCTGACGGCCAAGTACAACGCCTGCATCCTGGAGTACAAGCAGACCGGGGAGAGCATCGACATCATCACCCGGGCCCACGGCAATGTCCAGGTACCTCGCGGGGCCGAGCTTGCGTTAAAAACGCCGCGTCCGTGCGTGTGCTGGCTGTGCTTGGTCACTTTGTTCCATCGGCAGCAGAATAAGTCATTTTAATACCCCGCCATGCGTTTTAGGGGGAAACCCAAGGGATAATGCATGTCGCATGTTTATGGCGTGTTTTCAGAGCATCACAGTGGCATGTAAAGGAACATAGCACTGTATGTCTGGGTTTTGTATGCCCCCTGCTTTGCGTGCTGCCCCCTGCTTTGCGTGCTGCCCCCTGCTTTGCGTGCTGCCCCCTGCTTTGCGTGCTGCCCCCTGCTGGGGATAGGTGCCACCCCCACAGCAATCCTGGATGAATGTGCATGAAGGACCCCTGCCTATAAGTATTAGCTTTATAGTTAACTGATGAGGAACTGGCTATGATTCGGGTGTGAAACTTGACGCTCCAAGGTTACTGCTGTGACCTGCTGGCTCCCTCAAGCAATCCATCTCATGAACACTTCACAATAAACGTGGAACACACAACACTATTATTCATTTACTTATCCAGTTATTTTACACTTCACATTGCATCTTATGTACATAGCTGATTGTTTATTTTGTATATTGTAAAGTTATTGCTATTCTTGCACATTGTATCTCTTATATAATTGCATGCTGTTCTTTTTATTACGTCTTTTTTCGTGTCTGGTCCTGTCACTATCATTCTATTGCACTGTGGAGCTTATGTCACTATAACAAATTCCTAGTATGTGGAATCATACATGGCAATAAAGCTGATTCTGATTCTTACCGCGCCCGTCTGTGTCGCTAGGACCGCATCGGGCGGCCTTCGGAGACGGGCATCATCGGTATCGTGGACCCAGAGTGCCGCATGATCGGCTTGCGGCTCTACGACGGCCTCTTCAAGGTCATCCCCCTGGACCGGGAGAACCGGGAGCTCAAAGCCTTCAACATACGACTAGAGGAGCTGCAGGTCATCGACGTGCACTTCCTGTATGGCTGTCAGGTCCCCACCGTCTGCTTCATCTACCAGGTAGGTGCCGAGGGCGGGTCGTACCAGGGAACGCGTCTCCGGGACTCAGTTTGTGGAGGTATATGAGCTGAAGGCCTGTTAGACTCAGTTTGTGGAGGTATATGAGCTGAAGGCCTGTT
>JABFDZ020000008.1:14025835-14037954 GCA_019775955.2 Pollimyrus isidori
CTGAGGCGCTGTGCTGACGCTGTGACTCTCTGTGCTGACGGTCTGTCTCTCTCAGGCCTGTGGCCGCTGCGTTCCGTCGCTGGCCGGGAGACCGACGACATGCTGGTGCTCTCCTTCGTTGGCCAGACCAGGTGAGAACGTTCACGTTCACGTTCAGTCCTACCGTCCCATACAGTCCTCACAAGCCGGCCTGGCTGTTTGTGTCGTCCTGCACTGACCTCCAAAATTAATGGGTCTGTTAACAAACAAGGGCGATATCCTGAAATAGACTGCCCTAAATCTCTGGACACAATTGGGTAACAAAAATAGTGGTGAAAGTATCCCATTGAAGCAAATGATTAGAATAACAAATTCCGGAAGCAATGCTTATTCTTCACTTTAAAGCATAAGCAAACCATTTAAACCCAGTCTCTTGTATACAATTCAGTGAGGCTCCTATATTTGCCTTTTAAATAGAGGTCATAGACTCAAACACTCCACAGGGATATCCGTTGGCCAATCATATGTAATGCTAACATCCAGAAGCTGAAGCTGAATTATTTGCTCGTTAAGCTGTCGCTAACGACCTGGTAAAGGGCAAGGCGGCTGTGCGAGATCCCAGCCACCAGGCAGTTATTCTCCCAGCCCTGCCTGGGGATACGTGCGAGGGCTGAAGCCTCGTGGTAATGAGCCTGCGGAGGGGTGTGGGTCTGCTCTAAATGCCAGAGGCCTCACTTCTGTATGCATACATGGGGGATGACGTGACGGCACAAATGAGGGATTCTGAATCGGCACCAGATGTGGTGCCCATGACACTGTTAATCGTGAGAATGAGTATTTATTTATACTAAACGTAAATACTCATTTAGAGCGAGTAATCACGTGATGGCGTTTCGTTCCGAGCGAGCCTTTGATTAGGCCGTCGAGAGCGTGCTTGGAAGCAGCCTGTATTAATGACGCCGCGGGGTGCCACTGTATAGTAATCCCGGGCCGTTAATGGATCTCCGCAGGGTCCTGATGTTGAGCGGGGAAGAAGTGGAGGAGACTGAGCTCCCCGGGTTTGTGGACAACCAGCAGACCTTCTACTGTGGGAACGTGGCCCACCAGCAGCTCATCCAGGTACTGTCGGAGCGCGTTGGCGAGCAGGCTGCCGCTCTCTCCGTGTTTAAACGCGCCGTTGATGGTGTGTGTGCGTGTCCGTGTGCCTCCGCAGATCACGTCGGGCTCGGTGAGACTGGTGCTGCAGAACACCAAGGCTCTGGTGAGCGAGTGGAAGGAGCCACAGGGCAGGAACATCAGCGTGGCTGCGTGCAACTCCAGCCAGGTGGTGCTGGCCGTGGGCCGCGTGCTCTACTACCTGGAGATCCACTCTGGAGAGCTCAAGCAGATCAGGTGCCTGCCGTGAGCATCCCACACTGGGAGTAACTAGACTCACTGTGGCCTAAATACCATTCAAACTCCCAGACCTACAACTGTACACTGCCCTCCAAAGACAGAACACAGTGACTGCATATTTTATCAAAATTGACTTATGACTGAAATCGATCTCTTAGGTTTGGTTTTATCTCATGATAAATGCTCATTTTTGAAGAATACACTATTGTTTACCTACCTACCACACAATCAGATGCACAGTCAAACTCCGAAGCCCTTTCTCGGTTTGTGTCAGTGTAGTTACTGTGTTCTGACTTTGGGGGGCAGTGTAGTCTATCACTTCCTCTGACAGAGCTGGACACATCATCAGCAGAGCCAGAGGATTTGTGTGCATGTGATCCAGCTGCACCAGCGACACCTTAATGTTTCGCATTGATCTGTCCAACCCGAGAACTACAGAAACTGTTCTCTAGAACGTCTCTTCCATCCCTGTCAAGAGGTTTCTCCCTTTAAAAGAGAAAAAATTGGAGACCGTTGTTCACTAAATGCATTCTGAGAAGATCACAGTCGGCGTTTCCCCTCAATGTCTTGATAGTCGTGCCCCCTCTACCCTAACGGCTTGCGGGGTCTCCTTCCCCAGCTCCACGGAGATGGAGCACGAGGTAGCCTGCCTGGATATCACGCCCCTGGGAGAGGGAGCGGACTCGCCCCTCTGCGCCGTGGGTCTCTGGACCGACATCTCAGCCCGTATCCTCAAGCTACCCAACTTCAGCACCCTGCACAAGGAGATGCTGGGTGGAGGTGAGAGCGATGGCCCGTGATTCCCGTCCAAGCCCCCCTCCAAGGACCAAAGCTTTTGCAGTAGATGCATCTTGCGTGCAAAGCCTGATGGGATATGCCTGCTTCAAGTGCCCCCTGGCTTTTCTTGACTCTGTTTGTGTCGCGTTATTCTGTGTCATTAGCATTTTTTTGAGTGGGTCTTATGGCGTTTTCAGCTGTAGTTGCATTTTAATAGGAATCAAATAACGACCCGCGTGTTAACGCCGAGGCCCCTTTGTGCCCAGCTGTTACCCTCAACGTCTTAACGAGTTCTCTGCACGTCTCCTAACGTCCCTCTGTCCCCGTGGTGCAGAGATCATCCCTCGTTCCATCCTGATGACCACCTTCGAGGGCTGCCACTACCTGCTGTGCGCACTTGGGGATGGGGCACTCTTCTACTTCGGTCTGGATCTCCAGACAGGTCAGGCGTGGGCGCCCCGCTGGCACCTGCTGGGCACGTTGCCGCGGTGACGGGGCCCGCGGCTCAATCGGCGTGTCCCCTCCGCACAGGTGTCCTCAGCGAGCGCAAGAAGGTGACCCTCGGCACCCAGCCCACCGTCCTGCGCACCTTCCGCTCCCTCTCCACCTCCAACGTCTTCGCCTGCTCCGACCGGCCCACGGTCATTTACTCCAGCAACCACAAGCTGGTCTTCTCCAATGTCAACCTCAAGGAGGTCAATTACATGTGTCCCCTCAACTCTGAGGGTTACCCTGACAGGTACCCATCGCCGATCGGTCTCTCGATGCTCGCTGTTACACAGCAGGTCCTTCTTCTTATTCTACTCCTGCTGAATGGGGTTTGTGATTGTTTTCCTCGGACTGGAAGCGCAATTGGTTTTGAGACCTGCAGGCACTTTTTTTTTCCCCCAATCCTGCAGTAGTTCAGAAAAATAAGTGGTGTATTCTTCAAAATTTGCAGCCACATCGAATGGCTTAAGATCTGGAACTTTTTTTGTGGAATCGCACCAAAGCTTAAGCATCGCACATGTAAGGATGGCCAACGATGCAGATCTGGTGTTACCTTACTGCACTGAGGCAAGTCGCACAAATTTGGGCTTTTGAGAAACTTGGAGAGGAGAGGGGAGTTTGTGGGAGGGGCTAGTGACGGCTCTGGTTGTGTCTTGTAGGGAGGACTAGAGATTAGGGGAAAGGGGTAATGGGGTCATCTGGAATACACAGTATTGTGAATCCGACAGCATCTGGTTTTATCTATTCAGCGTCTGTGGTCACAGTCCTCAAATTTGTACCTTTTATTATTCTATATTCCTTATAATGGTACAGCTTTATAATCTGTATTAAGTTAATGCCACCAGATTCATTCTTATTCACTAGCATGTCTTTTGGTCCCCTGGTAATAGGTCTGGTAGACTGTCACTGGCCTGACTTGAGTTTTGCTCCCTTCCTGCTCCTGTGTCCCTCCTGCTGTGACCCCCCCTGCCTCCATGCCTGCTGACTGCCGCCTCGCTCTTTGGCAGCCTCGCGCTTGCCAATAACAGCACCCTGACCATCGGCACCATCGACGAGATCCAGAAGCTGCACATCCGCACCGTGCCCCTCTACGAGTCGCCCAGGTGAGGCGGGCGAGGCAGGCGGGCAGGAGCAGCTGCGCTTTCAGGACTTGCCGTCCCGGGGGGGGGGGGGTTTAGGAGGCTGGCTTAGCTGTGGGGTTTTTCCACGGCTGCCTCTGATGTGCTTTTTCTTACGGCCAGATGGGCACGTCCTGACTCTGCGCCTCTACACTGCGCTGCCTCTACACACACACACACACACGCACGCAGGAAAACAGTTTTCCTGTTCTGTACACAGTCACCTCACGAGGCTTTTTCACACACCTCCCTGTGTACGTTTGCTGTCGCGCGTCTGTTGAAGGAGGGAGTGTAAACCTGTCTGAATGTTCCTCCCGCAGGAGGATCTGCTACCAGGAGGTGTCACAGTGTTTCGGGGTGCTCTCCAGCAGGGTGGAGATGCAGGATGCAAGTGGGGCCACCTCCCCGGTCCGGCCCAGTGCCAGCACCCAGGTGCGCCTCCCTCACGCGCCTCCTCACAGAGCCCAGTCATCTCCAATCCAGCCTTTTCTTAGCACGCTTCCTCTCTGCTGACGCCTCCCGCTCTGTGTCCTCCTGCTTGCCCCCCCAGGCCCTGTCCAGCAGCGTCAGCTCCAGCAAGCTCTTCCCCAGCAGCACCTCCCCCCACGAGACCTCCTTCGGGGAGGAGGTGGAGGTACACAGCCTGCTGGTGGTGGACCAGCACACGTTTGAGGGTGAGCCTGATCTCTTAAGACCAGAAACCCGCCACCCTGCTACCCTGTTGTTAGTCTGTGTTGTATTCAGCGCCGCCGCCTTTGCTTGCCTCTCTCCACCAGTCCTCCACGCCCACCAGTTCCTACAGAGTGAATATGCCCTGAGCATGGTCTCCTGCCGCCTGGGCAAAGACCCAGCCGTCTACTTTGTCGTCGGCACGGCGATGGTGTACCCTGAGGAGGCGGAGCCTAAGCAGGGACGCATAATTGTGTTCCACTACACTGACGGTGAGGGGGAGGAGATTCATCTTACCTGCTCTGCCATTGGCTGTTTTTGTTTCTACGTCCAGTTAGGGCTCTTTCTATAGCCATTTTCATATTACTGGAAGAGGTTGTCTTTATGGGTGCTGTCTGACACGCCTGTGTGTATTAGCACGGCATCCCCTGCCCCTACTGTAGCGTAGCTGCCTACGATGGTCTATCCGGTCTGTACTGATTGTGCCTCGACCGCTAACAGGGAAGCTGCAAACGGTGGCCGAGAAGGAAGTAAAGGGGGCGGTCTACTCCATGGTGGAGTTCAACGGCAAGCTTCTGGCCAGCATCAACAGCACTGTGAGTGTTGATCTTCCGGTGCCCACTGCTATGCTCAGGTGCTGCTTGGTCTCTCTGACCAGCAGCGTTTGGAGATCATGCAGCATCGCAGGCGTTTCTGTCCCCTGAAGTCAGTGTTTATGAACCCAAAGACGCACATTTTTGCTCCCTCCCGGCACCCCAGGAACCCTGCACATCTGGGACAGGTGTTTTGGTAGCTGGGAAGGGACTTTCTCCACATTTTTGCTCCCTCCTGGCACCCCAGGAACCCTGCACATCTGGGACAGGTGTTTTGGTAGCTGGGAAGGGACTTTCTCCACATTTTTGAGGTCTCCAAGGATGGGGTTGAGACCCCCTGTCCAAAATGACTCAGCAAATCAAGGGCATGTAAAAGGTGGTGCAGCGAGCATGGAGATGTTTCTCCAGACTGTACGTCAGACACACAGGAGAGCGTGTGCCCCCCCCCCCAGGTGCGTCTGTACGAGTGGACAGCTGAGAAGGAGCTGAGGACGGAGTGCAACCACTACAACAACATCATGGCGCTCTACCTGAAGACCAAGGGTGACTTCATCCTAGTGGGTGACCTCATGAGGTCCGTGCTGCTGCTGGCGTACAAACCCATGGAGGGGAACTTTGAGGAAGTAAGTGGACCAGTCAGAAGGTCCATACAGATGACTGCGCGTGATTGGCTTAGAGGTTCTGATTGGCTTCTCTGAAGAGGGACCAAGCAACAGTGATGTAATCATAGACTCAGACACAACATGAATAGGGTTAAGTGTCAAAGAATGTAGATATGGAATTGAAATCAATCAAAAGGGATGTCTGACCTTAATGGTTAGTTCAGGCTGTTTATAATCTGTTAGTCTCTGTACTCCTGCTGAATGGGGTTCGGCTGTTTTAAATGCTTCTGATTTGTGTAGATATGCTGTGAACGGTCTGTTACATGCTAGCGATGCCCATTTAGCCTTCATACCGTCTAATACTCCACCCCCCACTGCCAGATTGCCAGGGACTTCAACCCAAACTGGATGAGCGCCATCGAGATTTTGGACGATGATAACTTCCTAGGGGCGGAAAACGCCTTCAACCTCTTCGTGTGCCAGAAAGACAGGTATTTCCTCGTCCTGACCCGAGCACTTTGTCACCCGCAGTGACTCCAGCCGTATGTACTGTACACAAGCACGACTTTCTGCTCCCTCAGTGCACAATTACAAGATGAGCACAGTGTATTAAAATGAAAACCTCCGAAAGTGAACAAGCGCGATAGTGTTTTATCGAAATTCTAGACATTCTGCTGTAGTTTCTGCTTTGCCACCGTGGATCACATTACCCCCCCAAACATAGTGCTGCGACCACAGATGAAGAGCGTCAGCATCTGCAGGAGGTCGGGGTTTTCCACCTGGGAGAGTTCGTCAACGTGTTCTGCCACGGCTCCCTGGTCCTGCAGAACTTGGGCGAGAGCTCCACCCCCACGCAGGGGTCCGTGTTGTTTGGAAGCGTCAACGGCATGATCGGTGAGGCCACGCTCAGCGTCCGGCAGGTGGTGTTCTGTGGCACGCATGCGCTCGATTGACTCGCTGGATGGTTAATCGGAGATAGTGTTAGAGCATGGAAACTGTTGGAGAAAGTGATTGGCTTTCCCCGAACTGCTGACCCACAAAGGATGGGACTCGCGCTTTTTATTTGCAAGGGTAGTCACACCGTCTGCAGTGCAAGCTACAAAGGTATGACTCCTTAACAGGGTTTATTTATACTTTAGAGGATTGGAATGCATGGAATGTAGAGGAGAATGGGGGGGGGGGGGGCTTGTGTATCCTGCACAAGATAGAAAATGACTATTAAGCATTTATACAATTGCAACTATTACATGAAACAAGTTATACAACTTAAGAATGACTGATAATATACAATTCCAACCTAAGAGAAACGGTACAGCCAATGAAAAGTGTGCGATGTCCCGCGCCCGATTTCATCCAATTGATGATAGTTTTGTTGCAGGCTTGGTCACTTCTCTGTCGGAGGGCTGGTACAGTCTGCTGATGGACCTGCAAAACCGGCTGAACAAGGTTATTAAGAGCGTTGGCAAGATTGAGCACAGCTTATATCCTTTCTACAAAAAAAAATGTGTCTACGTGAGAGTGGCTTCGGTCACCTTGGTAAGCAGCCTGTTTTCCCCACTGCACTGTGTCTTTAACAGTCTCTGTTCTGGGCCAGATACAGATTGATAAAGTTAGTTGGGAGCCCCATTGCATACTGGGATGTGTCAGAATCCCCGCGCGTCACTGGTGGTGTAGCCCGCGGCAGACTGTCTCTTCCTTGACGAGCTGTACCTGGAGGTCCTTCCACACAGAGCGGAAGACCGAACAAGCCACTGGCTTTATTGATGGAGACCTGATTGAGAGCTTCCTGGACCTGGGCCGGGCCAAGATGCAGGAAGTGGTTAGCACCCTACAGGTGAAGCCTTTTCGACGGGTGCTGTGATAGGGGGAGGTGGAAGGTTACGGGGGTGTCTACTGCTCTCACTGTGCATCTGGCTTTTCCCCATTTATAGCTACTCAGAACTAACTACACGAGCGTCTGTTCCATTCACACTCCCATTCCTCGCTAATTGCTATTGGGCTTCTGGCCTTTGCTCCCGACAGACTTCGCGTCTTAACCTTCATCTTGGCAGGGCGTCACGTGTGCGGATCTTCTGGCTCGCTCTCTCCGACGGTTAAAAAACGGCCGCAAAGAGTAGGCGAAAGGTTCTCCTGTAGCGTGACTGCGTCGCACGGCGGACTGGTCTGCCGGAGCTGGGACTGGGGGAGTCCTGCACTGTTGCCCTGCTCCGTGTCGCATTTTGGGACTCGGTTGAGGGAGTGAACTGAGCGGGGCTGTCCGTGTGCTTTTCAGATCGACGACGGCAGTGGGATGAAGCGGGAGGCCACGGTAGACGAGGTCATCAAGATTGTGGAGGAACTGACCAGGATTCATTAGCCACGCGCCTGACGTTCAGGTGGCGGCCTGTAAATAACTATAAATAGACTACAAAGAAACAGACTCTCCCCAGACTGACCTGACCAGTCATTGTCTCCCAACAGCACAGCACCGTGAAGGCTACATTATTGTCAATGAGACGGAGCCAAGGTTGTGTAAAGTGTGGCCATATTCTGCGAATCAGCAGAATCCTTTGTGTGGTCAATTTGGTAAAAAGAACAAAAAAAACGGTGTGGAAAGGGGGGGGTGGCAGCGTTGGCTGTGAGTGTGTGATTCCTAGTGCTTTTGTGTTTGTGTAGAATTTTGTTTTAATAAAGTTTACCTGCTGTATTATGTGTCCTCGTCCTGTATGTACACAACTCTTAATTGAAAACCCATGTACACCTGCTGTAAGTGCTGTTTATGAAAGGACATTCTGTTAAAAATAGTAAACTCCTGTTTTGTATGAAGTGCACATTTACACAGAATTGAAATCATAAGCTGATTATATAGCCTGTAGGGCTTTGCACTGTTTTTTAAAAAGTCATAGCATATCAACAATAATGCCTGTAACACGTAAATTATTTTTGTTAAATTGTACAGTTTATTATAGTTCAATGTCAATAAAATGTTTTCTTGGTAAGGTTACTGTGTAGGAATGATTGATGCTGTATAACAGTACGTGCCCATCTACCAGCAAGCTCTGGTATTTTTGTTCGAACAACTTTTGCGATCGAATTACCTTATTCACATATATATCATCATAATTTATGCAGGGGTAAGTACTCAAGGACGAAGCGCGTTTATACCTGTACACCAAATAAAGAAGCGGAGTAATTGTCACTGGGAATAAACCAATGGAAAACACTTCCGGTATTTCGTTTTAGCCAATCATAAACGAAGGCGTGTAATCCGAGTTTGGTTCCGCCGTTAACCATCCGAATATTTTAATAAATCTATCAATAATCTTATGTGCAATGCTTGGAGATACTTCCCATTAGATGTTGATAACGAAGTGCACAAGGATCAAAACATAGATCTAGACAGCATATCAGTCAGGTTGGTGAGTCTGCGGCAAAGTGGCCTGTGACGTGTTAACATTAGCTAGCTAGTGGCTATAAATCCTCATTGAATATCCATAGAAATAAAATATTAAAACTTATCTGCAGTGGTGATCAACAGCAATTTAAGATTGTTTTTCGCGCGCGTATTTTCCGTACGATAAATACATATATTTATTATTATTTAATGTAAATTGCTGCAGAACTCTTTTTATTAGTACTTTTAATTTTGGTTGTCTTCCGCATCACTGTTATCTCACATGTACGATTCCTGTTTAGTGTTTACTTTTGACAGACCTGTTTTTGATCTGTGAAACATTTAAATCGAGAAAGAAAACGGGGGAAAACAAAAATACAAATATCGTGGTTTCAAAAGCAGTGGTGTAGAGAAAAATTCATGTCAATTTAACAGGAGCAGCGCTGAGATGAGGGGCACGTTGGGGCACGTTCTTCTGTGCTTCTCCCTGTTTGCCCTGCTGGTCAGTGGCACTCTGTCGAAAACAGACGCAAAGAGGTCCTCTAAAACTCTGGAGACGGAGGTGAGGACATCTGACAGAGTGAGAAGGCATCTAATGCGACGAATAACCTCTCTTTGTGATGCGCTCCATTTGTCGTGTCATTATGCTTATATAGATTATAGTGCAGTTATAATGTGTGGAATTGCGTCCAGTGTATAAAAATCATACGCGAATAACAGTGAAAAGCAAGGTTTTCTTTCCTAAAGAGGCTTAGGGTGCTTTTGGTTGCACTTGCACCTATTAAAACGTCTGGATTTCTACTGGGCAGCAGGTGGTGCAGTTAACAAATATGGTTATCCGAGTCGTTCTGCAGATGGTGAATTTAAAACGCTGTCATTCTGCCGGTTGGTATAAACTAATCGCGGGTAGTTCCCAATCTGTGGGTGATGCCGTCTGACGGGCAGTGTTGACCCTTTCTCTGTGACAGACGACGCCAGCGGACCGTCCTGTGCAGGAGCGGGGACTGGTGGTGTCTGACGTCCAATGGAGGGACATCGTACGGGACGAGAAGAGATATTGCCCAAAAACCACGGGGGTCCGCAACTTTCAGGGCACAGTGCTGGGGTACATCACACCAGTGAGTCTGGCTAACTATGGTCCTACTACCCACTCACCTCAACCGTTGAATTACAGTCCTACTGTGTCCTTAACTATTGCAATTTTTTAGAATTTTTTTCAGTCACTGTAGGTGTGTATGGTAAACACTCCCCTGGTGATGAGCCTGTTCAAAATAAATTATAGGCGCTAAAATTAGTAGGAATGTTTGTGTTTGTGTTTTTGGTGGTGACCTGCTTGATGTTAATGGTGGGGGGGAGGCAGTGAACTTCGGTATTCACAAACGGAGCATGTCCCTGTCCAACAGTGGAACTCTCACGGCTACGACATCACCAAGCTGTTCGGGCCCAAGTTCAGCTCTGTGTCCCCCGTGTGGCTGCAGCTGCGACGTCGGGGACAGGAGAGCTTCCACATCACTGGGCTGCAGGACCACGATCCCGGTGACCGCTGCACGTACACACATGCATGCACACACACATGCATGCACACACACACGCATGCACACATGCACGCGCACACACATGCATGTGCACACGCGCACGCACACACGCATGCGCACACGCACGCCCACTGGCATGCGTGCTCGCCATTCACACAGCGCTCTCTTGTTGGCACACTGACGCCCACAGCTGCACATCCCAGCATGCCCCAGCGGCTTGATTGCCTCGCACGTCTTTTGAACACCGCTGCACATCTGCCCTCCCCCGGCTCTCCCAGCGGGCTCAGCTGCCGCATCAGTCAACCGTGGTGCCAAATCTTCGTGCGACGTTGGATTTTTGCCATTAGTTCAGGATTCTTTTCTCGACGTGTGAAAGCTGCTTCCGACTGGGGATATGAACCCTCAGGTCCCCTTAGTATCTTGTGAACCCACAGGCTTCCTCCCGCGCACATTTGCATTTATTTACTTAGTTGACACTTTTGTCCAAAGCGAAGTACAGGAGCAGTGAGAAGGGAGCCGGTGTGCCTGGTGCATTCGGGGGTTAAAGGCCTCGCTCCATGGCTCACCAACACTGACCTTCACATCTATAGGGTCCCCGTGCAACAACACCAGGCCATGTGACACAATAGCTGACATGTGACTTCCTTCCAGGGTGGGTGAAGGCAGTGAAGAAAAGCAACAAGAAGATGAAGATGTGTGAGTTTTCCTTACAGCTGCTCTACTCCTTGCATCTCTTGTTTATATGTCAGCATGGAGATTCATTGGGACACAGTTTCCCGGTTGCATCAGATCTACCTACGGTATTTATGTTCGCATGTATGTGTGGGCAGGTACTATATTTGCCATAGCAACTAGCTGTCGTCGCCGCTGGGAGCAGGTGCTGATTCGAATACCTATTATGGTCTGTTCAGATTCCCTAAATGGCGTCCGCCAACATAACACGTTTCTCTTACTCTGGCTCCCCCAGTACCCCGCCTGCTGTTCGATGGCTGGTCCTACCAGGACTACATGAGCGTGTTCGACAGCGAGGACGAGATCGAGGAGCTGGGCAGAGAGGTGGTGGAGGTGGCTAAGGTGCCCATGCCCATCCGTCACAGGCCCCACACACACACGCTCAGACTCACACACCCGGTTAACATAAGTAATTGGACTGTGGGAGGACCTGGTTCTGAACTTTTAGTTCTGGAGGTGTGAAGGAACAGCGAGCCCTGCTGCGACCACCCTGCTGCTGCCTTCACTTCGTTTATTTTTAGCATTTTTTTGTATGGTCTCCATGCCTGGTACACCAGGGTATTAAAAATAATATGTAATAATAAGATTAATTTTCCGGAGGCTGGTCCCGAATCGGTCTAATTTAATTTATGACCGTCGTGGTTTTAAATGATGGACGTTTGGGCTGCAGTAGCCTGGAGGCTGTGTGGGTGTTCGGCCCGGGGGTCAGTGCATCTGGAGCTCTGCGGCCATGGGGCTCTGTGCTGAGAGCTCTCTCCCTCTCTCTCTCTCTCTCCCTCTCTCTCTCTCTCTCTCTCTCTCTCTCTCGCTCTCTCCCGGCGCAGAGAGGCTGGCCCGCAATGGCGCTAGCAAACTCC
>JABFDZ020000008.1:14071200-14085443 GCA_019775955.2 Pollimyrus isidori
GTGTGTGTGTGTGTGTGTGTGTGCGCGCGTGTGTGTGTGTGCGCGCGTGTGTGTGTGCGTGTGTGTGTGTGTGTGCGCGCGTGTGTGTGTGCGTGTGTGTGTGCTCATATTCATGTACATGTCTGCAAGTGCATTTACTCCCATTGCCTGTCTCTGCTCTCCCCAGTCCTGCTCTACTTCATCGCTCATTTGTTTTAGTATAGGACCTCTGGCATTTCAGACTATGCAAATAAACTGTGTAAGTGGCTAATACAGAAGAGGACACAGAGCGGGACTGGTCACAGGAGGCCTGGGAATCTGGTAATGAAAGACTTCAGGCAGCAGATAATAAGGAAGTCTTGAATATTTCAAAAGGGTTCCGCATCCCGCAAATCCGGCCATGGCACAGTGGTTCCGGAGAGTTCCGAATCAGCAAACTGCAACACAGACAGGAAGAAGACCCAACCCTTCATGTTAAAGCCATAGCCAGCGTGTCCCCGAGTAGTAATATCAATATGGTTTTAGTTTTAATCCGTCTCTAATTTTGACTCAGATCTGTTGTACACACATTTGAAGGACTTGCATCAATTGCTGGTAAATCATAAGCTTAAACACACATGCCTGCTGTTAACAATTTTACAAAATATAAGCCGTCTTCAGGTTCAAGTACTGTAGCATTTTATTGCAGTATTAGAGATATTAGCATTACAATTGGAGCTCAAGGACTTAGTGTTATAAATTTTCTACTCCAGTCTGAAAAAGCTGTTACTTTGAAGTTGTATTCAGGACTCAGTGAGCAGTTATTGGTGCTGCCCTGTAGAAATGACTGAACCCAACTCAGGCTGTTGGATAGTTATCAGCGGGGAGGCAGTGTAATCGCCAACTGTTAGCCAGAGTAAACAGAGCAGGATGCAAAGGGCAAGCTGTCACATGCAATGCATACTGGGAGGCAACAGCTACTCCACAACAGGAGCAGCCCTCCCTGCCCACGAACCATGACCAAGCGCTAAATCAGCTGATATTTTGTGTAAACAGGGCAAACTTTTCAATGAACAACCAATTACTGTCAACATGATTAGTGAACAAGTAATTACGGTTGCCATGTGATTAGCGCACAATTCGTCACATTTGTCATGTGATTAGTGAACCGCTAATTACCTATCCACTAACTGCATGCCTACAGTGAACCATTTGTCTCTGTAGCCATGCAATTGATGAATAGGTCATAACCATGTGATTAGTGAATAAGAGGGGGGGGGGGTCAAAAGTTTGGACACACCTTTGGACGACTGAAAGGTTTATATATACTATTTTTTACATTTTAGAACAATTATAAAGACATAAAAACTATAAAATAACACAAATAGAATCATACACTGGCCAAAAAAACTATTAAACAAAAAAAAAATCATTTGTTGGAGGTGGGATGGGGCGGTTCTGTGGGTTGGGACTCAGAAGGTTGCTGGTTCAAATCCCTGGGTTGGCATAATGACCCCACTATTGGGCCCTTAACCCCAATTGCTCTAGGGACTGGCTGACCCTACTGTCTCCTCTACACCAGGTCCATGAGGCGGCCTCTTGGGACGCTTTTCCAGCCTTTCTACAGGAGATCATATTTCCTTCACTCTTTGGTCAAACTCTCCCAAAACCATTTCTACTGAGATTAGGTCAGGTGGCCAGGTCATGTGACTATCACTCTCCTCTGCAGGTATCTGTAGGTATCACTGGATTGACTATGCTTTTACTGGATAGTAAACACGTAGGTATTATTTGTGGAAATGTCGTTACTGTTCATGGAGCCAGTTATATCAGTGCAGCTATTGAGATTCGGCTAGTGAGCTGGCACGTTGTCTTAGGGATGGTGAAAAGGTTGCTAACGTAAGCACACTCAAAGTGAAAAAGCCATTACCATGAGTGGTGCATGCTGTCAGATAAAGAAACTTATACACACTTGCATCACCCACCTGCTCAACCCGTTTTTAGAAAAGGTCAAATACCAATTGCTAAAGTATAGCAGCACAACCCTTTGACCCAAAAGTTGTGCCACCTGCTGTCCTTCTCCTTTCTGACAGTGAACCTGAGTTAACTGTTCATTTATAGGCGGATTCTGCCGCGGGGAGCACGACTATTGGAATCAAATGCATAACGGCGCAGCGACCATATCTGTCAGTCCAACCGCCTCCCACATCTCTTATTTCCCCTAGTTTATCCTCCTTCATCTTTACAACATCAGCCTTCCTCTCTCTCGCTTGCTCTACGTCTTTGTATCTTTACTTTCCAGCCTTCCCTCCCCCACCCACTGAAAGAAAGGATTTATGTCTGTGTTAGTGAGCAATCCTTTTTATAGCCGAGGGAGACATCACTTAGAGGACAATGTGGTGACTTTGTGTGTGTGTGTGTATGCTTATGTTTGTGTATTTAAGCAGTTATGAGTTCCCTAAAGTCAAAAAAAGGTTTCGCCGTACAGTACATATACAATTATAATAAAGATGTGGTTCCACATACAGCTGTTCCTTCTCACAGATGCCGTTCCATACCCCATTTCACTCGCGTAAATAACCTTAAAACACTCCAAAAAATGTTTCAAATCCTGTTTGATTCAAGAAAACTACCTCAGGCACTATTTCTTCAGCCAATTTGAGTCAAGTAGCATACTCATAATTTCCTGTTGTAAGAGCATCTTCAGGACACATTTTGCCCATCTAATAGCCCAAAACACCATTCAGCACTTTCTACACAATCCATTTGAACCATGAAGCCAGCAAACACTCTCTGCCTATGTGGTCTACACAAAACAACGCTGTCCTTGTAATAGTAACTGACAGAAGTACAGTAGCTCCATTTTTCTCCCACGCCGAGCTCATGGAATAAGGGTCAGCTGCTACTTGCTGTAATTGCATATTTTTCATAGCTTGAGGCCGATGCCTGGGTGAGGGCTGGGTCAGGTTCAAACCACAGGCACAAAACCGGACGAGGAAACTCCGGATGGCCTCCAAGCGCCATGAACGGGGAAGCCGCCGGCCCACTTGAGCGCGCTTTGTTTCCACGGCCGGCTCCTCTGACTTCCAATAGCCATCGATCGAGGGTGTTACCGTGGAGACTCGGCTCCTGTTTTCGTGACGCCGCCCAGGCCTGGTGCCCTGCAGCTCACAGCAAAGTCAAACACTCTTTATCTTGGAGCAGAGGCCGACTCCCTTTCACAGGATCCCTAACTCTGTCAAATCTGCAACAACTGACCGTTAAGGTGACTTTTATTTTGCTGAGTAACACAATAACATAAATAACAATTGTGGAAAAAAAAACTATTAAATCACTGGTGCATTCTCCTGCAGTTTTTTTTTATCCACCCTACCCTACCCTAAAAGGTATTTCCTCTCTTCTTCTACCTCTTCTCTATTTGGTCTTCTCCGGAATCATAAAATACATCTTTATGTCAAGCTGCAAATTGCTAGTGAGACCATCAGTGACCATCAGTCTATTTTTTCCACTGGACACTTGAGAGAAGCACTCAGTAGTAACTCAAACAGCCCCACGATCACAGTGCTGATGTGGGCCGTCGATGCACCTGCTGAAGCTTGGCAGTGTCTACACTAATCCCTTTGTTGTACCGCTCATATATAGAGGCTTATCTTTCTGTTTGATGATTTCATCCTTTAAACCCTCAAAGTGATCACATCAATCTGGACGGTGCTGCCGCTTGTCAGTGTTTCAGTCCTCTGCCTTTTGCCGGCCCCGCACTGAGACGCGCTGGTGATCCTGTCTGCAGCCTCTGCTCTCCTGTGGCACAGACCCACACAGCTTCCATCACGAATCCCTCTTGCCCCAGTTGTGGAATTTCGACGTCCCTGCTTCCCCTTCCCTAAAACTGCTCCGTTTCCAGCGTGTGAAAGGTAAATCCTGCTCGCGCAGAGCTCGACCTGCGCAAAGGTAACGCGGCGGCCGTCGACGTCGACCTGTTTGAGACGCACGGCACTCGGCAGTGAAAATAACCACGACGAGATCACGATCAGATGGGACGCGGCGCGGGAGACCGAGGTGACGATGCACGTGAGCGTCGCTGTATTAAAAAACGTAACTGAAAGCTGAAACACGGACTCAGGTGCCTCGGACCCCTCATCTGCGATAGCTAAGCTACTCCACTGCTGCTTTGTGACCTAGTTTCAATGCCAATAAACACGACATCTGAAGGGAGAACTTCAATACGGCTCCCCCGCAGGACGACGCACGTGAGCGTCGCTGTATTAAAAAAACGTAACTGAAAGCTGAAACACGGACTCCGGTGCCTCGGACCCCTCATCTGCAATAGCGAAGCTACTCCACTGCTGCTTTGTGACCTAGTTTCAATGCCAATAAACACGACATCTGAAGGGAGAACTTCAATACGGCTCCCCCGCAGGGCCTGCTGTGTGTAAATGGCAAGTCCATGCTAACGAGATTAATGACAGAGAGACGGTAATTGAGTGTATTATTGGGCGTTTGAAGCCACTGAGCCCGTACCTACAGCTCTGGTGGTCACATTAGCTAGCGGCAGTGCTCTTTGTGCGTCTGTTCTGTCTGCCTCTGCTGGGAATACTGTTTGGGTTTTGTGTGAAGGAAAGCGGTAAATGTGAAAATATTTGGGAAAGCACATTCAGCTCATGGGTGGCAGAAGAGTAGATAAATTGTTTAATAAACATGGGACCCACACAGTCATCATATAACCATTATCCTCTGGAGTTAACAGTTAAATATATACATTATTATGTTATAATATGTAGATATTTAATGGGTTCGCATTGTAAACATTCATACAAGATTATTTGGTTAAATAGGACTAAACTCAAATTTCATCACTATTAGCCTTTAAAAGACTAACTCTTTCATCAAGCTTACATCTGTCTCACCACCAAGGCATTATGGAGCTTAGTTGATAATAACAGCAGTATAAAAGTGGCCCTAAAATTAGATAAATCTACCCTCAGGTGGCAAACACAAGACACATTCCACTTCAGCTGAACCAACTGATCCGTTTTATGAATGGAATGTAAAAGCATCATGAGGGTACAGTTAATGTAGAGTGTTACCCTTAATTCTTACTAGTAAAAAGAACTTTCTTACTAGTAGAAATGCAATTTTTCAAGAATATAAAGTCAAGATACCTACAGTGCAATTCTTACTAGTAAGTATTATATTTTTATAATACTCACGGTAAACAGCTGTGTAATTCTGTTTTTACTAGTCATATATTCCCATTAACATCCGTTGTATTTTTGCCCCTCATAGCCTGAATTCAATTTTCACTAGTAAAAAGTCACATTCTACGCCTCTATAATTCAATTCTTGCCAATAAGAACTCCTATTGTAGATATCTGGTAATACATTTTAACTAGTAAGAATTCCAGGCCCACATATGCATAACTGAGTTTTTCTAGTAAGAATTCAATTGCAGACTTCTAAAATAACATTGCAGATATCTGAAATTACACATATCTAAAACTCAGCTTACTTTTTAAAAATTAATAAAGCAAATAATTTTAAGTTCTGTGTTCTGTCACCTACTTATCCATTAATTTTCATGTTGTTTTAGTTTTTGCAGTGGTATTGTTTCAGTATCAGTATTGAAATATTTTAGGCAAGTATCATGATTTTGATATCATGACAACACTAATTTATGGTCAGCGCAATGACTATAAGTTGTCATGGTCTTTTGGCTGATAATCCAATCCATTCCATTATTTCTCCACTACTGTGCTATGACAGTTACCATGAGATGTTTGTGGTGATATTCTATTTGGGATTCCACAAAACATAGCGCTTTATGTGCATTACGAAGTATTTTGTATTGCCCATCTGAAGGACATTGCCTCAGAAATCTTTGCAAACTTAAGCGCAATTGGTCATTACCTTGGTACCCTTCCATAACAGCCCTGCTTGTCTGTTTCTGATTATAGAGTCATGAGATGTGACATTTATCATGTTTACTGAAGCATGTAGATCCATTGAATTAGCTCATGTATTCTTTTCAGTTTCTCAAAGCATTTTATGGCCTGACCTTGAGGTGAATTATCTGGGACACGCACTCCTGGAAGGACTGGTTGACTGTGTTGAATGTTCTCCATTTATAAATAATCCTTCTCGCTGTAGAATTTTGGGTTTAAAATTGTTTAGATGTGGCCTTATAACTGAGCTCCATTGATCGCCGCTCTGAGGTCATTGCTGATGTCCTTCATCCTTGGCATGGTGTTGAGATGAACCCCGGAATGGCCACCAAAATCCCAAACATACTGCTTTCATGGCGGCGACCGCAGCTGCTGTTGACGCAGCTTCTCAAGCGCATTTGATTGGCAGTTGCGTGGCTGTTATTATCTGTTTAATTCCTATGGAAGCAGTAATCATTTAAGGGTAGAATCTTCTGGGTGGGGTCTTGAATATTTAAGGACACTGCCTTTGAACCGGAAGGCAGAGATGGACAGGGATGCCGTGGTTTAATGTATATCCCTAGGAATAACTTATATTTGTAAAGATTTTTTTCCTGACACTTGGAGAATCCTTGTGCCCTTTTCCTATGCCGTGATGGGGATGAGCAAACACAGTGCCCCTGCAGTGAAGCCCTACTGCAGTTTTGCTATCTAGTTTGATTATTTTTTGTTTACACGAAAAGGCAAAGCTAAGTGTGCCCACATGGCGAGGGCTACTTAGCTCTTTTCTTTTTCCTGAATAAATAATGACACAGTGAAATCCGCTATGTGTCGTCTGTCATCTGAGGCCAGAATTGAGTAGTTTGAAAAACTGGTTAGGCCCAGACGAACCACAGAGTCGAAAAAGGGTGACCTCCCGATTCCCTGTCACTGGAAATCGTGTCTTTTTGACCGCAGTTTGACCGCAGCAGCTTCAGGCTTTGAATCTGAGACTAGGGGTATAAATTTATTTTTTTACTTATTGTTAGAGCTGCCCCAGTGAAAGGCCAAATTGAATGTTCACAAGCAAATAATTCCACGGTCTGATATTCTATCTGCATAGTTTAGACGTGTTTTGTATTCAGTAGCCGGGAACAGAGCTTTGCAGCACCGCTGAATTGGCCGTCGGATAGAATGTGTCTGACGGGTGAGGGTCTGGTCTATTATGAGATTCAGTGGTCTTCCATGCACATTTCGCTGCCATCAAAGCCGCCTGCACACTTGATGGCTTTTGGCTTAGCCTCTCATCAGCTACATCCTTCTGCCCCCCCCCCCCCCATACCCCAAACCTGCCAAAGTGAAAAATAAATTATTTGCCGCTATCTGCAGTTTTTTGTGGTGTAACTGCTACTAGGATGAGATTTACTGCATGTATACACAACTCTGCCTCTCTGCTCTAAGGGACAGATTATCGAGGTAAAAAAAATACCCTTGCAAATAGACACTACGGTACAGATGGGATTTTTAGAGAGCAAATAGACACCAACAATGTCAGAAGCACATGAAGAGTCATTAACATCTGGCAGTACAGGTAGCAGGTAAGGCAGACAGGCGGAGATGTTAACATCCAAAACGGCGAGCGAGACGCAGTCAGTGAGGCGGGCACGCCTGCTGCTCACACAGCTACACAGATAATATCAACGACAGACCCTGTCTGAAGCATGAAGAGACATTTAACAACAGGATGCAGCAAAATCAGCAAACAGCAAAGGACCCACGCTGGCACCCAAACCGCACCTTAATAGAGGAGCACAACTTTAATACGGCGGAATGCCTTGCCTGTGTAATTCGATTTTGATTGCATTACCTTAATAATATTCTGTTAATGCTGATGCATATTGTTGTTGAGGATGTTTTTTTCTTTTCTGGGGGGGAGGGGGAGTAGAGGGAGGAGCCCCTGCAGTGAAATTAATATCCAGATAGTCTCACTTTCTACCACTTCCCTAACATATAAACCTACAGTCTCAATGTCCCGCAAAGCGATGAATAATGGATGAATTTTGGGACTCCAGGATGCCGCGGAACAGTGAGGCTCCTCTCCTGCGCTCTGCAGCTTGTATCGTGCCATGAGTTATATCACCTGCCAGCTGTGACTGGCAATACAGCGGCAACAGGAAATAACTACAGTAGTGAACCTGCCAGTCTCGATCCAGCTCTAGCTAAACACCACGGAGCCCCAAGTGCCGAATAGATAATCACAAATTCAGTTAAGCTAAGAGGTCAGAGGTTACCCTGAAATGCAGGAGCCTGAGCCGGGTCACAGTGGCAGGCTGTACATCCACAAATGTAATATTACAATTAAAATGGATTATTAGACATTAGTTTTTCACAACTGTACACAGGCATTAACCATCTCTACCATCAAAAATAAATTTGGGCAAGAAGTAGTAAAAAGGGTAAAGAGAGTGAAGTTCTATGAGTGCTTATATTCATGCTGCAATATGGTTACTAGTTTATGCTTAACCTATGCAGAAATCAGATTTCAACTGAGAAATTCTAGCTAAGGAGGTCATTTCCATCACGACCAGACACACAGAGCCAGAAGGTTCTCCGGCAGACTCCAGCTCTGCTTCGAGCCCCGTCACATTTCATATGCCAGCAGTCTCAAATATGCAAGTAATGTCTGGCGTGCGAGAATCAGGAAGTTGGACTCTTCTGTCGTCGGCGAGTTCCGATCCGTTCCAGTGCACTCAGCATACAGTCTGTCACAGTCTCTCATGCACATCGCAAAGTTCGGGAAGTAGCAGAGATCCACACATACATGCAAACACACTGGAAATTCTTGTAGAAACACACACACACCTATATAAATATATATATATATATATATATATATATATAGAGAGAGAGAGAGGGAAAGAGAGATAGTTAGATAGATAGATAGATAGATAGATAGAGATAGATAGATAGATAGATAGATACAGTAGATAGATAGATAGATAGATAGATAGATAGATAGATATCCACACCTACACAGACACACACACTGAAACCCAAGTGTGCCCATTCATCTGTGACCTGACGCATTTTTGTGACCCATGTGCGCGCGCACACACACACACACACACACACACACACATTCCTGATTAGCCATCATGTGGATGCTGAAGATGAGGAGCATTAAGGCGGTCAGGGTGGGGAGGGTAGAAGACCCTGGGTGGTCCGAGCGATGGCAGTGAGGAAGGCTGGTACTCACCCAGAAGAGCAAGTTGAAGAAGACCATGCCATAGCGCAGGGCCTTCAGGCAGCCCTCCGCCATCCTGCAGCGACGGAGTTCTAGGAGGAAAATGAATGACAGGTCCAGGTAAAACACCACATACTTCTTGCCCTTGGTGGAGCCGTAGCCGCTTTTGGCCGCCTGGGGCCCCGGGGCCGTGCGGAGCCCGAAGCAGAAGGGCCGGCTGCTGTACTCGTATTCGCTGCCATAGCGGTGGAAGCCTGAGTTTGGGGGGGAGGAGCCAGGCTTGCTGTCCAGGGAGGGGCTGCGGAGGTAGGGGGACTCGTCAGTGCTGGAGCGCCGCATGGGCTCGGCCAGGTCGGGGGGGCAAAGCGTCCCTACTCTAGGTGAGTTCCTCTAGGAACCTCTGCTGACCCTACAAGGCCAGGGGCACCGCGCCTCACTCGCACAAGCAGAGCCCAGCCCTGGTCCCCAACGGCGCACCTTCAGCCAAAGGCTAACTGGGGTCCAACCGCTAAGTGGCAGACACCGCCGCTACCTCAGATCATTCTCAGCGTGTCACACGGCCCTATGCCAGTCCGGCCCCCCGGGGGCACAACTGCAGGTCGCCGCTGTGCCAGTCAAACCAAGAGTCAGAGGATTCCTACAAACTACTTGATCCGTCTCACCAACAGCTGCACTGGTTTCAGACAAATCCCTGGATTAGTTTAACGTTATTTGGCAGATTCCTCAGCCTTCGACCTCACGCCGCTCCCGTCTGAATGTGACTTCCTCGCACTTCCTGCCCGTCCCGCCAACAGCCGGACCTCCGCATTTCCGCAGCTACCAATCCGCTGCCGCTGGCCAGCAGCCCTCACGCCTTCCTCAGCTCTTTCCCGCCGGCTGCCCTCGGAGGCGGCTGCGAGGGGCAGCCAGACCCTGCACACCTCCTTGCTCACGCCGTCCTCACTCCGGCGGCTGGCCCTGCCGCCGTTCACGGGCTCCACGCCCCTCCGGGGACACAAAGTTTGTCCAGGGGCGGCAGAATCACGGAGCTTCAGAGGGGCGAGGGATGAGAAGAGAGGAAGGAAGGTTAATCAAGCGAGAATGGAAATGAAGACGCTGGAAAGATAAAGGCAGAGGCGTGTGCATCCTGCAGCTGCTCTCCGAGATCTTCCACCTTCTCTAAACCTGTTTGTTTCTCAGCTGTCTTGCTCTCTCTCTCCCTCTCTCTTTCTCCCCTTCTCTCTGTCCCCTTGCTAGGTCCTGCCCCCACTTTTCCTGTAGCTCAGTCCTACAATCCCCCCCCCTCCCCCCCTCTTAATGCAGGTATGGTCCGATCCAGTCCCGCCGGTGAGCCCGCTGGGGACAGATGCCCTCTTCCTCGTCCTCCTCCTCCCTACGGTCCACACGCAGGTGTGGACAGGCTTCTGGGCAGGGTCATGGCCACAGATAATGAGTTGGCTATGTAGTCAGCTTCCTCAGAGGAGAGAAAAGACTGCAGTGTTGGAGTCGACCTATGTGAATGCCTGGAGCTCCCCCCTCCCTGCCGTCTCACACACACGCTCACTCAAATGTATGCACACGCGCGCGCGCACACACACACACACTCAAAAGTCCCCCTCCCCTCATCTCACATGATAACTATTCCCAATCCTAATGGGGCGGGGGATAGGGGTACTCATTGAATGGGTAGCCACACCCCCTGTGCTGATGAACCAATGCTATCTAATCTCCTACCCGTGTTTCTCCCTCCCCCTGTCTTCCTCACTCCCTCCAGTGCACACAATGAAACCAGGGCTTTAGTTAACACCGGTGCAGCGTGGCTCTCTCTCCCTCTTTCTATCTCTCCCTCTCTCCCTCTCTCTCATTCTACATTCTGAGGAGCACACAGACATGTTCCCACATCCGATCCTCTCCCCAGTCTCTAGCCACTTTTCCCCGCAAACCCACTCCCCCCCTACAGTGCAGGCTGGACCTGCCCCACGGGGTTTAGACCTCCACGTACGGGAGGCACGTTCATATGACACACACACACACACACGTGCACACGCAAATCGCACAGACCGAGGCTTCTCTCATGCCATGTCGAAGGTGCACGGCTGTTGCCTGCATGCACATTGGTGTGCAAATGCACGCACAAATTCTTTCGCCAATGCATGCACAAAAGAATGCACAAAAGCATGCACAAAAGCATGCGCAATCCCACTGTGGAGGCAATGATCATAATTAAATGTGCAAACGTACTCAGTTTTAGAAGACCTCTCAAGGGGATAGACTTGAATATGGACAGCAGGGTTTAACAACACAGTTGGAGCACCATGTGTTCCGGGGGATTTCGGGGCTCAATCGGTCGCTACCAATACAGAAACCAAACCTACGCCACTGAGATGCCGAAAACAAATAGCTGTGTAAACTGTACCCATGTGCCTGTGAGCTGTATGAATCCAGGGCACAGTTAGAGGTCAGAGCGAATCGAACGTTACAGCAAAATCATTTCTGCGGAGCTGAGCCACTGCACCTTAACCGCAAACCTCAACGTGTTTCTTTGGCCTTTTATTAAAACAGTTTTCAGAAGCCATGTGGAAGCGTCCCATCGCTGACGCCATCCACGTGCCACCGCATAACCGCCAGTCGCCCCCGCCGAGCCGCCTTTGCCGTCGGGCTGACGAGAGGCTCGCGGCGGCTGCCTGCAGATCGAGGCGTGGCGCGTCCTGTTTGTTCACTGCGTGCTCACCGCACTCCTGACTGAGGACGTACGGCTGCATCCGGCATCACTGCTGTACTGCAGCTTTAAACCGCTACATACAGGCCAATTATCACACCTCCAGCACCGCAGGGATAAAGTCTTCAGCAGGTCTTGTCTACTTCAGGGCTAAATGCTGTTACATTGTTTCGCGGAACCGCCACCAACACGTGGCACTACTGCCCCTTGTGCGAGCATCGTATCTCCTATTTCGTTAAGGCATTTGTGTAACTGCGGTCCATCTATTTCATCTTAATTCTCCGAGAGGAACTGATGGTGACCTTTCACCTCAACACCTTGATTGATAATTCAGGATCTCTGACGACCTTTCCTCTGCCGTTGGTCCTCGACGCTGGTCCCAAGCTGCCCAGCCCTCCTTGCAGTTGCTTGCGCGCCTCAGTCCTTCCTGTTACTGTGTTTTGCTTTCATCAACACCGTCGTTTTTATGGTTGGTTGGACGCAGATTCTTTCGTATGGGTATTTATTTTCTTGGACTCAACCACCCATCCGTCTGTTTTCCATGCCAGAATGATCCTGGAGCTGATCTCACGAAGCGCCAGGCAGACGACGCCCTGGATGGGATGCCAGCCCATCGAGGGCCTCACACTCATCTGCAGTCGCCCACTGTGGGCAATTTAGAGGCACCAGTTAACTGTATGTGTTTGGGACTGAGTAGGAAATCGAGTGACGGTGCAGTGCAAAGGTTCCACACACAAACCTGAAGGCAAGAATTAAAACCCTGAACGTTGGATGTGTGAAGCCACTGTGCTAAACATTGTGCCATCACACCTTCATATCTGTTCTGTCATTTATATAACTTTATCACAGAAAAACAGAAACACCTACAGTATACAAACCCCTATTTTTCTACTGGAGAGTCATACTTGATGACCACAAGATTGAGACCTTGAGTGGACCCTTGTTAAAATGTAAAGCATAGAAATAACATTTAATTAATGTTACAGTAAGAATGTCCTCTGCCAATTTTGAAAAGACCTTCAAATAACATTGACCTTCAAATAACACTGACCTTCAAATAACATTGGCTGGGCATATTCCCTGTGAATATGCCCTATATTACCTGGGTTAGCCAATTTCGCAAATACAGGCAGGCGTCCGAGGTAATGCATGCCTGTTTGGCCTGGAGATACAGTTATCTTAGCCGATATTCCAAACCTAGACGAGGCTTCGGAGGTACTCAAACCAGGATATTAAAACCACAGCTACGGTTCCCTGTTGGTGCCCAACAGGATCCTCTGCAGGTGTAAACATTCCGGTTCAGGAAGTACAAATCCGGACCAAGATTTTGTTTCAACCAACCAATTGAGTTTAGAATGTAAGATTCGCAGTCGCAGACTTTCAACTTCTTGGTTCTATAGACTAAGATTAAGGAACTTGATTCACGGAAGTTTGATCAAGTATTCAGTAAGATACAGAGAGGAAAGCTAATTTTAAAACTCCCTACTAGTAGTCTGTCCCCGAACTTACCCACCACTTACCACAAAATGAATCTGCTTGACATACTATACGTTGCAAGAACAAACTGTAAACACCCCAGCGGGACTCACTAATTATGCACTTTTTTGTGACGCTCCGTGATTTTTTAATTGGCCTTATTACATCAGGCAGTGAAGGGAGCAGATTGCTGCCATTACTTTCAGTAAGGACTCCCCAGGATGGCTGTGTGGCAGAGAGACGTCCAGGGACCCATCTGCATGCCCTCTAGTCTGTGTCACCAGGCAGAGACAGATAACGAAACGCAAGGAGGGGAGTAGCAAATACCAGGAAAGGTGCCAATTAAAAAAAAAAAAAAAAAACACAGGGACTAATTTGTAAGAGAATCCACGGCCTATTTTTTCTTCAGGAATTAGACGAGCCCATTGGACTGATTCGGTTTAAAGTGTTTAACCTACGTCAGGCCAAAGTCGTTGAAACCTCCTTCTGGCACGGACAGTAGTGTTCCACTTATATCATAATGACCTTACACATATATTTTTATCCTGCCACTTAAAACTTCAGAGCCTTATATTTTTTTTACGTGTTTTCTTGAGCGTGTATTAATTTACAGCTATTTCTATGATAGAGACCTCTGAGATTCCTGAAAAACTTTTCGTTATCAAGGTCTAAGCGATCCAGCCTCAGTGCCATTGGAAAATCCCCCAGACCTCGTTCGTTCTCTCCCTGGATTATCAACGTGACGTTTTTTTTCCCCTTTCGAGGATCTGCTGATCTTCTTACTTTAAGTGGTCTTCCTCCATAGAAACGCTTTGAAAGCTTAGAAGCATCCAGAGCACTTCAGGTGCTTAAATGTCACTGTTGTGTGGGAGGGGGGGGGGGTGGGTAAACAAGAGAAATGGTTGTTTTAATTCCACGAACAAATAAGATTAATATGGCCAGGGTAAGGTTAATGGCAAATTTTATTGTC
>JABFDZ020000008.1:14085543-14099882 GCA_019775955.2 Pollimyrus isidori
CCCCCCCCCCCCCCCCCCCCCCCCCCCCCCCCCCCCCCCCCCCCCCCCCCCCCCCCCCCCCCCCCCCCCCACAGAGTAAATGGTGTGTTACTTGCAGGTACCTCTATGCAGTATGAGGGCATGGTAAAGTAGCATGAAAAATGTTCTTGTAGGACACGGAAAACGCTCAGTGTTCCTCTTCTGAGTTTAGCCTGTGAGATGTATCATTATGGTGCATACGTGTAAGTTTAAAGAGTTCCACGCAGATTTGACATTATGCTCCACGTTGCACTATACTAACTTCCCTAACTTCCAAAACCACCCAGTGTTCCCAATGCCAATACTTAGATCAATACCCTTCTTTTTAATCCTCTGCTCTAAGGTCAAATATCCTGTCATTTCTCATCGCACAGATAAGCTACAGCAACTCTTTGTCGTTAAATGTAATTAGACACTGAAAGTACCCCGTTTTACTCCATAGCTAGTCAGTGACTTGCTTCTGTGTGGAAGGGACTTCCTCAGCTGTTTGTTTCATCTCCCACACTAACTCTCTCCAGGGGTGTTCGACGATATCAGGCTCAAGGTCCAAGCGAACCTGTCGTGCAACCAAATGAACGGAGTCTCAGGTTTACGGCCCCATCACAGCGCAGGCTAACGTGTCGTTCTGCGCGAGACAATGTATCTCCTGATCTCACCAGCTGCTATCAGTTGAACTGTAGATTGGACACTGAGATATTTCAGCTGCTTGCCCAGAAGGTCACCCAGCCGCTGTTTCAGGGTTAAAAGGGTACATTCTAGTCTTCAGTGAAACAATTATCTACTAGCAATCTGAACGTCTGCATCCCACCTAAGGCCTAACTTGGTGTGAACCTCGTTTGTTTGCCCAGAGAGCTGCAGGAATACTAAACGGACGAAGGACATCGCAGAGCTTTGAGGTTATTCAGATGCTAATTAACTGGAACCTGTCCAGATGCGGAGAAGTAGCTCAAAGTAGTAGATTGGTATGGCGGATCGGTGGGACGAAGGTGGACTGTGGCTGAGGTCACACAAGTAAGAGCAGAGAAGGTATGGGTTACCTCTGCAGCAACAAAGGAGGGATGTGAGATCAGGGAAAGACATGTCCTCATTTTCTTACTAATTTCATTTTTAAAAATGGTGTTATAGGGGCTCTGTTTCCACCTTGTGGCTGGACACGTGTACTACAGGTGTTGCGTTTTCGTCAAATGTTTTTAATATGTTGAGTTCAGAGCAGCTATATTTAGAGTGCCATTACATCACATCACAAACAATTAGCGCCTGAATTATGCAGTATTTCCGTCCTTGTCAATTCCATCAAATGGCAGGTGTGATTAACACAGTACCATTGCGATTGCTGCCACATTGTCATACTTCACACCATAGCTACGAAAGGAAGACATGTCGCAGAGTTTCAGCACTTCGATGCGTGCTGCAAGCCTGAAAGGCTGATGATGCGCGGCACCAACAGAAATCGCTAATGGGATATAGTTAGACAAAAGAGCAAAGGGTCACGTTGAAATATACGCTTCTATTAAACGGCAATACATTTGCACTTACGTTTAGAAAGGAAGATGAAGCGAAAATGAAAACTATATTGCTTAGGAGTAATGTTCCATTGTTGAGTGGGAGAGGGTAAAAGAATTATGTTTAACGACACATATAGCACCATATTCAATTGTCAAAGTCTTCTAAAACCCTCACAATTCAATTAGGATGAGTGAATAACCAAAAGATAACTAGGCTAATGATGTCAGGAGTTCGTGAACTGTCTGACAGTTTTACAAGCAGTAATGTCAAAGCAACATCAAAAATAACACAATAGATGCTAACGGCATTACTAATAAGTATGATTGTAAAATCATATAACAAACATTCACTTTCTATGCCGCTAGTCTAATACCGGGTTGCGGAGAGCCGAACCAAACTACCCTACCACTAAATCTTTGCTACTTTATCTAAAATGACAGTGTTTTACCTGTTTATAATAGATTACAGTATTTTCAGTAGGCTACTGTTTATCCAATAAAGGGTCACAGGACTCGTATCTGAGTGCATGAGTAAAGTCAGAGTTTGGGTACAGGGTCTGTGTATCTAGGCTTTGCCACTGTCGCAGTCATGATTATTTTGGGCACAAATTTTGCCTGTTTCGTTCTCTTCTTGTAGTTCCTTGCTTTTTTACAGCAGATCCTATATTTGGTCAAAATATGATTCTATGTCCGTGACAATGACACAAACTACAAAGTCATTCTGCGAAGACGTACGTGCTGCTCGTTTAAATCCAGCATGTTCCTCCTTTGCAGAGCAGTGAATCCAACACTCCAGCAGACCCTGCCATGACCTACCGCAGCCAACCCGCCTGCTAATTTGTAAATCCATCAGGCTTTCAAGGCATTCTGTTACAGGGCAAATCCATTAAAACGTCCAGCGTAACAGAAACACCTTCCGATAGCATGATAGCAAATGATATCATTTAGCCTATCAAAGAGTGCAAGAAGTTGTCTGCAAAAACATTTTTATCTGGACAGCTTACCTTAGTTGTTGCTTTTTAAAGGGAATATCTGTCCCACAGCATTCTGAAAGCAAATATATATATAATAACAATAAAAATCTACAAAAAACGAAAAATCTAAAAGGCAAGTGAAAATGGTTTTGTCCTGTATAGGCTACTGACCATCCCATACGGCGTGCTGTGCTACCAGAGAGACTGTGGTCCACTTAGGAGAATGTAACGGAGCTTTTAACTGGCAGAACAGAAGAGTATTTCTTTCTAAAAGCAACCACAACCTTGCTATTTAGAACACCTTGTCTGGAATGTAAGCAAGAGGTTTTGGACAGAAGTGCGTTTAAATTAAATTAACGCCTGACAGTTTTATGTTAATTCTTATTGCATGGCCCTTTTCGGCAGAAGCCCAGAAGGGAACGTTGAAAAAAGACCAACGCTGACAAGAGGCCCTGCTGAATTCTAATGGCAGTCCAAGGTCATTGAAGGCAAATGGTGCTTTTTGGATTTTAATAGTCCTTTCTGCTTTAAAGGCTCTATAAAATGGGGCCAGGAAATAATTTTATACTGTTTAAGATTAACAGTTCATATCTTATTCCTTCCACATTTTGTCTCCCCGGTCAAATTTACAAAGCTATGCAAGAACTGCATTGGCAATGTCATATGAATCAGCTTCTCTCTATATTTAAAAGTTCAACTGAACAGGGTATCTGGCTGATTTCATTGTCCTGCCTGTTTATTTCAGTTCAGTTTGGACCCTCCAAGGATTGTGACCTTCACATGCTGGTAGCTTCCCTGCCCCGATTATCACGTCATGCGGACCTTCAGGCTGCTACTGCACGTCATTCAGTCCGTGTTTGAATGTGCAAAGGGCAGAGGTGGAGATTTCAGGCCCAGAGAGTTCGAATCCAGACCGAGATTTTTGTGCCCAACTGATGGGTTGAAACAAAACCTTGGTCTGGATTTGTACTCCCTGGATTTGAAGTCTCCACCTCTGAGAAAGAGCTGGATCCACATCCTTGCCACAAAACTGAATGCACTTAGATTGGATCTTGGCCTCCATCAAGTGCACGGCTTGTCTTCACTCTTTTGTGATTTTCACGGACTGATACTGGATCACAGCTGCATCTGAGAGCGTATCTGGTATGGGAGGCTACTGTAGACGTGACATTGCAGATATTTGCAGAGAGTATTGTGCGTTTGCCTTGTTCGACTAGGACCTCCTGCAAGCACTTTGATCCAAGCGTAAAGTAGCAGGGATGAGAAACAGCACCCCCAAATCCAAGGTCACTGTACTCTCTTGGAAAAGACTGAATTGCTCCGTTCGTGGGTTGGGGGAGGCCGTCTGCCCTTAGCGGAGGAGTTTAAGTACCTTGGGATCTTGTTCCTGAGCGATAGTTAGAGGGAACAGGAGACAGACAGGTGGATCGGTTTGGTAACTGTAGAGGTCTGTGGCAGTAAAGCAGCAATTAAGTTGTAAGATGAGACTCAGGATTTACTGGTCAGTCTATGTCCTTACCCTCATATGAGGTCATGGGCTGGGGGTGATGACTGCGAGTGCAAACAGCTGGAATAAAGTTTCTCTGCTGGATTGCTGGACACAATCTGCATGAGGGGGCGAGCAGGTCGGAGATCTGAAGGGACCTTGAAATAGAGCTACGACCCCCATGGAGAGGAGTCAGCTGATGCGGTTCGGGAGCCTTTAAACGACGCCACCTGGATGGATCCCACGGGACCCATCCCAGGCACATCTCACTGGGTGAAGACCCTGGAACACGGGACACGCGACGTATATCTGCGCGGCGGCTCGAGGCCTGGGAAAATACGCCCGGCCTGATGTGCTCACCACGCTGCCACCACCACCATCACGAAGAAAAGCACCAGAAAATGATGATGATGATGATGACGATGATGATGATGATCATCATGACAACGACGATGATGATGATGATGATGATGACGACGACGATGATGATGATCATGACAACGACGATGATGATGATGATGATGATGACGACGATGATGATGATGATGATGATGACGACGATGATGATGATGATGACGACGACGATGATGATGATGACGACGATGATGATGATGAGAATGATATGGAAGATGATAACAATTTGATATGCCAATTAAATTCATTTTTCTTCTTCACCAGAATAATAAAGCTTCTTTTGCAAGCCGCCCGCCCCCTGTATCATTTCCTCAGACTTTCCTTTTTCTTTGGATTCTTGTGGATCAGGGCAGTGTCTGCTTCAGAGCTCTCAGATTATAGGTATGACCTGCAGGTGTAAACAGCTGGACATTTCAAGGCGTGTAAGTAGATACTGCAGTTTTTTCCCAGGCTAAACACGCACTGTAAATGCAACTGAAGCACTCGTTGAAGTAATTTATTTTCTAAAGTACCCCTTCATTTCCCAATATGTGTCCAAAATGCTAAGTTGGCCTCGCAGTTCCTGTTGTTATGATAAGTGCCAAAACCACACCTATATTCAGCTGTGAACCATGAGAGATTACAACAACAGCAATTAGAGGTAAAGAAACTGACCACCATCCCTCTTCAGGACAAAAATAAACATAACAAAGTCAGACACATACAAGAGCAACGATTGTGTGACTCTGACAAGATCCACTGAACCTGATCTTAAATACGAGTGTGTTTCTAGCTATGTATCAAGAAAGTTCTGAGTACGAATGGATCAACTTGCAGAACACATTTCATAAACTTCGCAAACGGAATATTCAGCAGGCTCAGTAGGCATGAAGATTTTGTCAGAAGCAAAGATCAGCGCAGCAATGTGGTCTGCACGCACTGACATTTTGCTGTAGTGCACCACACTGCCCCTTAGTGGTCACCAGTCAATTTCACGGGGCTATACAGTATGTGATGTGTTATTCCCGCTGAGGGCGTGTCAAAGACCAGTAAAAGTCATGTATGAGTCTTTCAAAAAAAGAAGAAAAGAAAAAAAACCGTTTCCCGAAAATTTTCTGCACTACTGGAAGGAATGTTGAAATGTTCTTGTGACTTCCTCCATCTCCCCCAGTCTCTCTCCCAATCTCCCCCCCCCTTAATATTCAGGTACATACACAAAGGCAGCTTTCTGTCGCGCCACTCCACTCAACTTCCAGACGTAAGTGACATTCTAACTCTAAAAAAAACAAACACTTCCCTAGTTGCCAAAACATGTGGACAAAAATATGCTTAAATTCACATGTGCCTGTGAAATGGATCAAGTGTATATACGTTGTTCAACGTGGCAAAAGTCTAAATTAAAGAACTTAATAAATCAAATACAACAAAGGTACACAGTTACACCGATATGCGGATAAATTCATATTCGGATCTGCCGCTGTCATTAAGACCAGAACACGTTATACACTCTGGTTTTATTTGAAAATGAAATATTTTATATAAAATAAAGAACGTATGAATTCCACTTTAAAGCAAGCTCAGTCTCAATTAATTGATTTGTTACTAATACCTAAGCATAATATTACCATAGTTACATAATGTATTTTAAATTGTCGCTGGTCCCTCGTTTTCAGTTCTTTTTACCTCCCTTCTACTGTCTTACACCAAAATTGTAACCTGCTTCGAGAATAATGATACGGACCTTTACTGGGTGGTATTGATGGATGATAGTTGCCCATCTTTTACATCAACATTGTAACGCACTTTTAAATCTGTTCGTGACTATTATTAGTGACGTACAATAACTTTACAACATGACAGGCTTGCTAGTACAAGCAAGGCGAAATGGGAGCAGTATGCATAACATTGTAATTATTTTTGGCGTGCTACATTTTTGTGGGTTTGCTATGTTTTTATTTTAATTTTAAAAAAACATATATAGATCCTTACCTATGTGTCTCCCTCCGCCTGTTCAAATCCTCCCTTTACCGATAGTTATCCACAAAGAGTTATGGGTATCCAAGGAATATGTCTTAGTTTCTAAACCATTCAGTTAAGTAAACAACAGACGGAAGACTTTCCCTCCCTGCTTGCCATCGCGTAACCACCCTCTTCTGACAAATGCAAGGGTTTGAGAAAAATGCAACATGCGGCGCAAGATTTTAATTTGAACCAAATCGCGCAGTACTACTGACATCTAGTGGGATAGTAAAGTTATGCTCTACGGGGTTATTTTGTCATTGATTTACTGAATATAAGAATATAATACTTTTCCGGCACAGTAAACAGAAGGAAGCTAATATCCAATTCCCGATAGCATCATTAACATCAAAGTATATGTTGTTAGTTCAAGTCCCCGAAAAAGTTTGCTGTAGGTCCCTTGAGGGAGATTTTTAAGATGAATAGCTCTAGTAAGATATCAAAACTCATAAATGGGCTATAAAACAGGAAATCCGCCTGAAGAATTTAATCTGTATAGTACTACTCTTTGCAGTACGCATGTAATTTTAGTTACTCCTCAAATAAAAATTTACCAAATATCAAAAGCATATAGGAAAGCAGTAAAAAAAATCACCCCTGTTAAATTAAATATTCTCAATCTAAAATGGGAGGTATTATACGTCGGTAAAACTCTGTTTCATGCTTACAGTGCAAGTCACGGACTTGGTAAATAATAGATATTGGAAGTGTTATAGCGTAAGGTCTGGGTGGAGCCGGTCAAGCTAAGATCCGTCGTCCAAATATATAGCCATAATTTATTTAGTGTTTTCAGGCAAAAACGAAATAAAATTGATCTAAACAGAAATTAATATTAGCAACGGAGAATTAGAGAAGTTTTTACTATGTAGTTGCTTCAATGAGTGAAGTCTGCTGCCGATTGGCCAGAATCAGTAGGTGTGGGCGATCTGGAGGTGAGAGCTCGTCTCCCCGTTGGCTGCACAGACATTCTCTTTATGCAGCTCCGCCCACGCAGAAGCGCGCCGCCGCCGCCACTGGCGCTCTCGGCTTTCTCGCGAATTCGAAGCTGCGCTCCGGTATAAAAAGGGCCCGAGCTCGCCGCCAGTCATGTCAGTCCCAGTCGCTCCGGAGAAACGGCAGAAGATGGAGTCTGCGCTAGACCAGCTGAAGAAGCATACTGTGGTGGTGGCGGACACGGGTGATTTTAATGGTAAACGGCCGATAAGTCTCGTGGTCGGGCCTTTTCGATCGAATTGGTGCCGCTTCCTCTAAAGCTGTGTTTAGCATTCATCGTACTTGGAGCATATTATAACTGTTATTTATTCTTTTACGTACTTTGGAATGAGGCAGCTTGCTTCTGGGTCTCGGGCCTTTCTCCTTTGCCACCCCTAGGCATTGGGATTTCTCGGCCTTGCTGTCATTTTCGTCGGCCCGATAACGTCGTCTGCGCCTTATCGTGAGGCGTGTGTACTCTGTTTGGCTGTGGCTGTAGGCGTGGTCTTCGTATGAATCTCTCGACGGAATCGATTTCTATTAAAATATACTGTCAGGTTTTCCTTGGTGTTTACGTGACATGCATGTGTTGTTCCTGTAACACGCCATTCTTTTTCGGATGATCTGATGTTGAACACGAGGTTCTTGAGATGGGGAGCATCAAGACGTTCGTAGTGTACGATGAAAATCATTGAATGACATGCCAGGTCTACACGTGTTGTATAGTGAGCCTTATGTAGACGGTTAGTGGTCTTGGGGGGGGGGACGTGTTTATCAGTATGCAGATTCCTTATGCCGGAAGACCGCCTTTTGAATCCAGTGTTTCAGTCTCTCTACTTACTACTAGAACTTCTGTCGGCACTTCAGGGCTTTTGTACGTGTATACGTCACAACGGTTTCTGATTAACTTTATAGATTTTTCGAAGGCAGCGCGCAAGAAATTAACTGCAAAAATTTAGAAACTTTATTTCGTCCGATGTCTGGCGAGGTTTTCATGCAACTTTGTCTGGATTTTCGTTCGCAAGCGTATTTCCTCCAGTTATAAACGAATCGCTCCTGCTGTCGGATGGGGAGCACGTGACTGCTGGAGCTCTGCTACCACATTGGCTATTATACTCATGTAGTTTTAATATTTGACGGTGCTTTAAAGGGGCAGTGTCTGTTAATATGAAATGGTGTCTGATTTATGTTGTTGAGCCTTTTTTCCCTCCTTGTCACGTCTATCGGTTGCTAGTACTGAGGTTTAGCAATTTCTATTTAGCCTTGTTGTGAAATTTCCCCCGTTACACAAGTGCGGTGCATTTATTAAAAGGACTACATTTTTAAAATGAAGTTCCTGCTTCGTGTCCCCCCATTGCTAACCAGTTAACTTTTTGAGTATTAAGAATTTATCATGAACACAACTGAGAATTTGACCCTCTGAAAGTCTCAAGTTATTGCCAGAATAGTCCCCAAGATTTTGCTGAAATTATGGCAATGTGCTATGTTTTTCTGTATACTTATTGGTGTATCAGTGATGATCAGTGAATCTGGTAGCGAGGTGGTACTCGGACTGCTGTGTACAGGCAGACCCTTGTGTGGGTGGAGCCGTCTGGTGCCATCAGCTGACATTCTCTCCTGCTCGCTGCCCCCTCAGTGCTTACTGGTCCAGCAGTGTGGCCTGACTGCCCCTGCTGAGCTACTTAGAGCTATTGGAAACTAGACTGGGTTCCCAGCTTTCATGGGGTTTTAACCATCCATTAACCATGATCTAGTAATTAGAATATCTGTCAGATTTGAAAGTGCAGTAAGGCTGGCCAAGTTGTGTTTAATTCGGTTTTTATTTTGGCGTACTGCAGTTGTTGCAGAAAATGCCATGTCACTGGGCGAGGTAGGAATAATATCGGGCTTGTGTGAGTTATAATATTGCTGAGTCACTGCCCCTTTAAATGATTTGCTTATTTGCACTGAGGGAGGAATCAGTTTTGTGAAGTTGTGAATGGCATGTTTCCATGAATGCGTGTCATGCGATTAGTCTAGTACTTGCCATTTATTGTACTGCAAGATTAAGATCCAGGTCTCATACTTCAGCACGGAGTGGACTTTGTGTTTGTGGGTCTAGAAGAACTAATTACCACGTCCTGTGTGCCCACTAGATTTGTTTCCGTTGCGGTTTCGCAAATTAGACTTGCTACTCTTTCAACTCGCCGGAAAAACCGCCATGAGCAAACCTGAACTTTTTGTAAATTTGAGGGCTCTCAGAAATTTGAGCTTCCATTAACAGTTTTGGTTTCCATCTATAAAATGTAGCTCAGTGGAAACACCACTAGTAATTCATCTGCACTCTTCTGGTCACAGATCTGAGGGAAAAGCATGTTGTGTGAAGAGGGGGGCAGGATGAGGTCCACCTCGTGGCTGCTCAGCTCAGACTCTTCTTGTACTGGGCATGTTCCTAGGCTGCCAGTTGGGGTTAAGCACAGACGTTTGTACTCATCAGGGCACTGACGATCATGTCTGTCCAACTGAAATCCGATTCATGTTAAATCAGTCAGTGCTAAACTTTGGTAATTGACATGCATCTGGGTGAGACGGTGCAGTATACTAGTGATGTGGTTGATGGTGCTGGCTTCCATCTGGGAGCCAATTTCCCTGTTAATGCAAGAAGAAAAGCAGGATGATCTTTTCAGCACACTGCTCAGCCCTGAGCCCTCCACGCACTGATACTGCCGTTCTGCACGTATAATATACGTTTTTGTGGCACACCATGTTCCCTTGGTGGAATTTGGAATGGTTCGTGTGTTTGATTGGTTACATTTATTTTTATGTGGACACCACAGTGGCATTAGAATTGTGACATTTATGCACGAGGACCAGATGAACAGTGTTTAGTGTTTGTGGCAAAGTGCCAAGTTACAGCATTCAATATGAAATATTCAATGCATGTGTGTGAATGTTTTTTACATTCAAATTTTTATACCAAACATTGTTTAAATGTTCTGGAAGTTGTATGGCTTAGTATTTTACATTGAAGTATAAATGATATACATGCACATATACCAATCATAATTGAAAACCTTGCTAAATTTGGATGAATTTAGTCCTACTAAATTAGGAGCCATTAGAGTGGAACTGGGGTATCTTCACATCTGAACAGTGGCCATTCCTAATGTCAGCTACATTCCTACATGCTTTCCATTGGGCCTGCTCCTTGTGTTTTATCTGTGTATGGGTTTTGCCGAATTTCTGGAGTGATGGATGAAATGTTCCAATCTTCAGTGTCTACCAATGTTTCCAACAGCCATCGAAGAGTACAAGCCACAGGATGCCACAACAAACCCGTCCCTTATCCTGGCTGCTGCAAAGATGCCCACCTACCAGCATTTGCTGGACCAGGCCATTAAATATGGAATTGCCAATGGAGGGTAAGGCGTCTGCTTCACGGGGACTGAATGATTATTTTCTGCCGTCACACTTTGAGTTAACGGATTGTGTACCATGATCATAGGAGTGAAGAGGAGCAGGTGACAAATACCATGGACAAGCTGTTTGTGAGCTTTGGCCTGGAGATCCTGAAAAAAATCCCAGGGAGGGTGTCTACAGAGGTTGATGCCAGGTACTCCCACGTGACCTTCTCCTTTCAAATCTGTGCACCAGTAAACATCTATCTGAAGTCTCTGGTGTCCCATATACAAGCTGAGCACTCGCCTTTAAATCAACTTCTACTGTGGAATCCCAGTTTGCTAGTTAATGGAATTCTTCCTTAAGTCTTCATACAGGTAACTTTCCAGTTTTTGTTAAACTGCTTTGATTTAAAAATGAACAAAGTGTAAATTGACTTGAGCAATAGCCAGAAGAAACTGCCCGCAATCCTTTAGCACAGTGCCGAGTTGTAGTTTCCGAGATCACGTCTTGGTCCCTAGACCACTCAACCTGATCTGTCTTGAGTCCATTTTGTCTTGGTCTTGTCCATAAGTCTCAATATTGCAAAACGTGATCTGAATTGATATGCAGATACACGTGTTTTCCCTCACTAAGCAGAAATTCATTTTCCTGTGTTGTCCTTTTATAGCAGCGCTACTTAAAATGTATCTACTCCAGTGGTATAACGCTATTGAACAACATCTAAGGGTGCAGTGGCTGCTGGGAAGAGAGGTTGAGCAAGCGGGCCCTTTAAAAATGAACGTGAAAGACGCTGGGAAGATCTCGATCGTTTGGTTATTTGTTTGTAGGTCTCACACTCAACTGGATTACAACTCGACCACCTTGGCTTACATGTTCCATTGTATGTGCTGTTCTGTGCCGACTTGTCAGTGTGAGTTTGTGTTGAGTAGATGCGTCTTCATCTGAGGAGCGCCCCCAAAAGAGCCATAACCAGATATGAGGTCACCTAGGTCCAGATCTCGGTAATTTAAGAGCTAAAAAAAAAAAAAATAGAAGCTAAGTGTGTGACTGCAGCATTGTGAGGGATGGTACACAGGCAGCATGTTTGGTAAGACAGTTTGGTATGATCGTTATCTAGGAAAACTTTTCGAAACTGATTTTCTGTAGCATTTAGAGTAAAGATGAAACGTGAAAATAAGTGTAGGCCAGGCTACTTTGGCCAGTTCAGGTTTCTTTCATATTGTGCCTAATGGGCTAGACTAGGCTAACTAATGTTTCACATGACATTAATACATATAAACATTTCAATCAAGTTTTGATATCAAAATGAGTGCATTTGATGCTTGCTTATAATGGTGTTGATATCAAGCATTTTTCTTTGTTTTTTGTTTTTATATGCTTCATACCCATGTTTTACTGTTTTGCAATATCCTTGTGATTTGGAATTCATTCAGTAAGACACACCCATATAATAGCGCCACACAATTTGCTCCCCCCAAAAACAGTCCCCCTCTATGTAGTGTGTGATTGACGATAAAATATAGCCTGAATATGGGTGCACTCCACCAAAACCTAAATCTAAGTTCTGATTCAATTCATTTGGTTTTGATCTCAAAACAGATGGTCTTGAGTACATCACTGGCCCAGTGTTTTTGAACCTGGGTCTTGAGAACCCCTAGATAATCCATTTTTGCTCCCTACCAGCTCCCAGGAAAAACACGGACTGTCTAGAGATCCAGGAGGACTGGGCTGGGAGCTGCTTTCTAATTTTCTAGGAGTTGCATGTTCTTGCCCTCTGTGTGCTGACCAATCATTGACGTTGTGCTGCTCTCTAGGTTGTCATTTGACAAGAGTGCAATGGTGTCTCGCGCACTGAGGCTCATCACTCTGTATGAGGAGGCAGGAGTGAGCAAGGACCGGGTGCTGATCAAGCTGTCTTCCACCTGGGAGGGGATCCAGGCTGGCAGGTGTGCTTTTAGGTTCTAATGCAGCCTCGGTCGTTCTCACTGGAAACTCCACACACTCTTGACAGCCTTGTACTTAATTTATCCTTCCAGGGTTCATTCACCTGTCCAGGGTGTGGCCCAGATTTGTGCTTTGTTGCCTAGGAGAGTCTCCAGGCCCTTATCAGAGGCCTGTCCAGGGTGTGCTGGGAGGAGTAATGGAGAATTAACCGAACCGTGTGACCATCAGAGCTGATTGAAGATCACAGGGGGGGGAAACCGTATCAGGAAACGTCTGACGCGCTTCTGATTCGACCTGCAGGGAGCTGGAGGAGAAGCATGGAGTCCACTGCAACATGACGCTGCTCTTCTCATTCGCCCAGGCTGTGGCATGTGCTGAAGCCCACGTCACCCTCATCTCCCCCTTTGTGGGCCGCATCATGGACTGGTACAAGGAGAACACCGATAAAAAGACTTACGAAGCCAGTGAAGATCCAGGTAATCGGCAGTGGCCGTGGAAGCCGTTTCTCCCTATGAACCGTTTGAAGAATGATGCAGTCTTGCCAGAACTTGAGCAAATTGCTTAAGCCTTTGAATGAGGATGCAGTCATGGTTAGTTTCTCAAAAATCGAGCTTCCTGTTTAGCTTGTGGCAAGACTTGCAACATTCACCCTTTTCTGTCCTAGCTGACAATGGCCTACATAAAAATGCAAGTTTCAGACCGTATCTGAATACTTTTTCACTTCCAGAACTTTTTGGGACTGGAGAGCTGCTATTCATCCTTGCGGTTTACATGGACCTTTTTCCTTAACAGGTGTGCTGAGTGTGACAAAGATCTACAATTACTACAAGAAGTTTGACTACCCAACTGTGGTTATGGGTGCATCCTTCCGCAACACGGGGGAAGTGAAGGCCCTGGCGGGTTGTGACTTGCTGACCATCTCTCCTGGCCTGCTGGCAGAGCTGAGCAAAGACCACAGTTCAGTGGTGCCCACCCTCACAGCACAGGGAGGTAAGGATCTACATACCACTGCATCATGGGTATATGCCACACTTGGGAAATGATCTGCTGTGGGGGAGTGGTTAGGTCGTACTCCGCCCCAGAACTGGCTTATTTCCATATAGGAATTTAATTATACTCATTTAACACCTTTATGCAAGTACCTGACATTTTACTTTGAATGGAATTTTAGTCTGGGCTGGTCTGATATCACAAACTTTAACGCTTCCTTACCCTATTTAAGTTCAAATTTAGCTTTACTTCTTCTTTTTGAAGATCAGTATGTTTCCTTTAAGTAAGGAGTTTGAACATAAGTCCACTTACCACTGCAACCATAAACTATGATTAATAGTGCATGACCACACCGTGTACACACCTGAGGCTGCTTGCTGCCATATGGTAACTGAGCTGTTCACTGACCTGATCATGTCCTAATTATTTAATGGGGATCCTGAAGGGGTGACGAGGTGATGCTGATGTGGAAAGTTTGATCCCTCGTTCTGTTCTGAAAATGCTGCCTGTAGCCGAATAATCCAACCTTGCATAACCAACTATATAAGTGGCGGAATAAACGACAAGGTCTTCCCTGCTGAAACTTCATAATGGCAGATGTGCTGGTCTTTATTAAGCTGCTCTATCCACAAGACACCCAGTCAGTCGGGGTTGATC
>JABFDZ020000008.1:14112414-14123066 GCA_019775955.2 Pollimyrus isidori
CCAATGAAGAGGTAGCCCCCATCAGTGTTGGCAAAGGCACTTTTGTACTTTGGAATGATTTCTTTAAGTCTTTTAAAAAGGTTTTTTTCATTACTAAAACTCTTCAGCTCCACAGTCACACTCTCCCCAAATGGTAACTTTTCTCCAAACTGAACTTCCTGTCTTTCAAACAGCTGTTGACCATTAGGTTTATCTCCAGATAAGAAGCAGCGTCTCTTTTCCACAGGCTCATCACCTTGACCTTTTGCCAAATTTCTCTTCTGCTTCTTTAAGAACTCTGTTACTGCATAATTTTCAATATTTGAAGCTGATGTTCCAGATCTTATTCGGAGGCCGGTGTCAATACTACAAAGACGTACTCGACCCCCAGTGGAGCTCCATGTTTTCACAAAAATAAAAAAGTTCATCCCTGTTTGCGAAAACCCAAAGTAATCTTCTATAGCCGATGGATTAACCAGCTGTTTCAAATCCTTTTCTATGTCGAGACCTAAACCATCTGAGACATATCTGTAGTTCTTATCATTAATCTCCGCTCGGACTACACCCCCACCAGAGTTCAGCAGGACAACTGCAGCCATTAAAATTCTCTGTTTCTGCTTCTGCTTTTCGATCTTGTGTTGCATGATGTCTCTGGCATTCTCACCCAAGGTCACTTCTCCCACAAACAGAACCTGACCAGGGGACTCACTGCATTCCAGTGAAGGAATGTCAGGTTTTGATAGAGCCATCAGGCTGAATTTTCTGTAATAATAATTCAAGACAAGATGCATTTTTATAACTTTACTCAACGTTTCATGCAACTTCAGAGCTACAAAACTGGTTTTACTTTATTTTACATTATGGATAAATGTAAGGAGAAACGGACCTGTGGATTATTTTGCATTCATTTATCAACTACCTAATAATACATCATTTATTACTTGTTATCCAAATGTTTGAGTTTGTTATGAATGCATTTTCAGTACGTTTTATTTAAACTTATAATACTGACATGTATCAAAAGAGAATCTAAAGGTTTGTTCTAAAGCTACTGATAAAATGTAGACATCAAAATCGTGTATTAAATAACTAAAGAAAGTTTAACGTAATAGGAAATCAAGGCCATGTATCCTTAAACAAATAACTACACATAAGCCAAAATCAACTTACCGCAAAAACAATCTCGTCTTCTGAAGTTATAGCGCAGTTCAGCTATATAACAACTCAGACCGTTATATTTCCCGGACATTTTGGCCAATCATACACCTTGATTACGTCATGCACATGCGCACTGTCATACTGTTTTCTTAGTGCCCGTATGCTTGACTCCGGCTGCCCCCTGGGATAAACGCCATGTTGCAGCTCGTGTAGTGACAACAGCTGCTAGATATGTCCCAGGTCGTAAAAGACTGCCGTACAAGACTTCATGGTACGGTCTGATCCGCGTTTTCTGTTACTTCGAGTTACTGCGTTTAAAGCCGGTGTTCTGACGAGTTGATCTACGTATCGGAACGTGCTATCGAGCCTTTCTGCGCATGTGCAGTTCCACCGTTTTAGAATTTAGGGTAAGGGTTTTAAGGTTTTTTCGGGATCAGGGTAAGGGTTACGTTTAGGGCTATCGATTAGCACTATGTTAGCCTAACTAGGAAAAGTAGCTCAACTCGTCAGAACACCCGGCAGATCCCGTTCCACGTCACATCAGCTGCAGACGGACCTAAGACCAGGTCGAACGCACCCAAAACACTCCGATAAGTAGTTCTGTCCTGCAGAGGAGGCAAAAAAACAAACTGTAAAAATATGCAGTGGTGTTGAAAAATACAAAAATGGCTGAGGTCTGGCTTTATACGTTATATAAAAAAAGACAGCACTGCGAAGTTAAAACTTCTGCAAAAAGTAGCCTTTATTTCCTCGTTAGTAGTAGCTTTGGGGTACGATCAAATAAATTAGACCTCAGCAAATTTCTCATTTTTCAACAAGTAAAAATTAAAAAATGAGGGCCCAATGTGAAACCATTTAAAATTTCATTCTTATGTGTTGAAAGAAATAATCAGTGATTGTAGGACTGCACATTAAAGCCAATAGCTGCTCCTGCTCCCACTCCAACTAGGCTTCTATTTCACATACGAAATAGCATTTCTCTATCAAATTCTATATTGCCGCAACTTCGGAAATAAAAAAAAAACTGACCTTTCTTTTTAAGATCCCTGGATAGGCACAGCTTCTGTCATGCAATATATCAGTATTAATGCATGCACTCCACCCTCTTACGCCTTTTCCAAAACTTAGAAATGTAATGTTCTGTAGGAGTAATATCTCATTGCAGATACAAGGCAGTGGGCAATTCAAGCGAGGGGAGAAAGTAGGATCAAACACAAAAAAGGGGATTTCAGGATTATTTATTTGAGCTATACACAGGTGTTACTCAAAGCTCAGACTGTAGTGTTAAATACAACAGTGTAATTTAAAAAGCAGTAATTACTTCATTCATTAAACATAAAAGCTGATAAGGATAGACATGTTTAAAAAGTATGTGAGGAAGCAACATTTCTACAATTATCTTGTGAGTCAATTTAGCAACACTGGTGCTAAATGAATGTGGTACTTATTGTACTTATTATAATATGGCATCTAACATTAAAATTACGGAAGATTTGTACAGGTAACGTTAACTACACATTTCTCAGTGTCCTCTTCTTCTCCAGTGGCCGAAGATCATTTCATTATGAGGGAGAAATTTCAGATTCGACATACAGGATGTGCAGAGAAGGTGTGTGTGTGTGGGGGGGGGATTACAGAACAGTCTTGTTTCCATGACCTCATGTCTCAGGCTCCATAAAGGGACTGCATCTCTCTCTCTCCCCTGATTTACGTGGCACATATACAAACAAAGAGGAGGAGGACGCAGGGCTGCTCATCGGGCCATACAGTGGTTGTGTCATGGAGGCACAGCAGCAGCAAGACCACCTTCACCGAGCTCTCAGTACGGCTCCGCTTTCAGACTGCGGTACAGGCAGCAGGTGAAGACCATTCCCACGATCTGAAAGCATCAGGGAGAGACGACGACACGTATCAAACCGCCAGCCCGTTCTCATTGCCTAGCAGTACTGCAAAAGTATGCATGTTTATGGAAATGATGCATTTATTTATTCGGGCAAGTGAGACAGCGTGGTAGCTTTCAGCCGACCTGCACACAGGCAATCCCAATGCCCACGGCCCCAATGATCTTCAGATGTTCCAGTATGAAGTTCTCCAGCTTGGTGATGCAGCCGCCCTTTAAAAGCAGACATCGCCTTTTAAGCAGGCCGTTTTCTGTCTCGAACCGACTCAAGTTCTTCACATCTCTGCCCTCACATTAACTGCCGTACAGCTGTTCAAATGACTGCATTATGTCTCACGTTTACATGTGATTTCTGTTTGATCCTTGGCTGTTCCCAAATGGCAAGCTGTTATCATGTAGCCATAGGTTCTTATCGCCCCTTGTGCTTGTGGGGGGTTAAGATAAGTGCACACAATCTCCTGTGCATAAACCTTGCAGGTTCCACTTAATACATTTAAAAAAAGGAAGCACATATGAAACCTGTGGGAGACTTATAATTGGCAGTATAAACATATTAGTACTTTCAAGAATATAAGTGTGACAATGTAAGTTACACCTTTAACCAGATTTGTTATTAATTATAATTAAATGCACAGGTCACTTTGGAAATAAATTATTTCTGCGGTACGACTCGTTCACGAAGACGGAACTTAAAGAAGTAAATATTAAAAAAATGATATCAGTGATCAGCCACGGGTCATTTTCTCATGAATTAGTCAGTTATACATTGACCCCTTTACACCTGCAAACATTTAGAAGCTTCAGTCCGATATCACAGTCGGCAAATTCTCAATCTGGTTAACGGTGCATGTGCATGCTGGTGTTTGTTTTGTTCCTTTCAAAACTACACAGTGGAGGGTTAGAGAGACCAGCCGACGGACTCGCTCTGCCTCACCTCCACCTTGTAAATGTTGGAGGGGTGGTCTCTCCGCCCACAGTGGTCGGTAATGGTCTTGCAGCAGCTGTCCGGAACTACCCTGCCTTCAGACTGAGATGACAGGATCCAGGCGCTTTCCTTCCAGTCAGCGGAGCTGTTACTGCCACAGCACTTAAACTATGGCAGGAGAGAGAAAGGGGGATGACGAGGAAAAGGAAAGAGGATGGGGAAAAAATAACATTCGATTAATACGGAAGACCATCGTGAGATATGAACAGTGCCATCCCAGATAATCCTTGCCCTGGTCACTGCCCGCAAATCACTTTGCCAGTTTGTGTGCCCCATTGCCCCACCTCCTGCTGCAGCTTGTCCACAGCCCTGGTGATCCGCTCCTCTCCGGACTGCTTATACTTCTGTACCATAGTTTCCTTAAGGTTTTGCTTCAGTTCCTCGTTCAGCTGTGCAGAAGGATAAAAACAGTCAGCTGTGTAGTAACATATTATCTGTTTTATTACAGCCATGCACACAAGTACAAATTCTCATTATTAAACATTTGGTCGGTGCTAATAACACATTTTTTTTTTCTTTAAACTGAGAAAGTAAACAGTAAAGTAATTGATAGAAACAGAAGCCAGGGCATAGTTTACCTGGTAGCAGAAAGGGAAACACTGTATGCATGCAGAAGAGGAAGAGGAAGGTTAAAAAACGAGGAGGAAATGTAAAGGAAGGGAAATGAAAATAGAAAACACAAGGTAACACAATATTTGTGTTTTTCTGAAGGAAATGTGTGTGTGTGGTGCCATCAGTGTAGGAGCATCAAGTACATCAGCAAATTAGTCAATTCATCTGAATACAGTCTAAATTGTTTTGTATAATTCTGTACTAGTGAGTTTAGAGTTCACTGGCGTATGACACAATGTACCCACAAGGGGGCGCGCTTAGCTCAAAAAAACTGGAAGGTTTCAATTATATTCACAGTTGCCAAAAACTAATTAAGAAACACCAAAAATGATTACAGTGACATGTACACTATAACTGGTGCTTCACAGATCATTTGCTATTAAAGGTAAACGTGAAGCTGCGGAGCAGTGAATAGAATTCTGTTCATGCCTTCAACACAAGATTAGTCTTCCTACAAAGCACTTACGAATCCAGGTTTGTGAGGGTCGTATTTCCAGCCCACAACCAGACACACACATCAAGTGGTTTTATTAGGTGGAACTGGAAAGTCACATAGGAACTGGAATCAACCATCACCTGCTGGTAGTAGATGTAGGCCAGGATTCCAGCAAGGATCTCAAGCAGGAAAATACACAGCAAGAGGACAAAATACTGTGGGTATAAAAGAAAGAGAAATACCCTTCAACAGCAGTTCACATGTTAAGAAATGAAAAAAGTACCAGCTCCACCTAGTGACCGGAAACAGTGGCACATGTGTGCGAGAAAAACAAAACACGAACGATAGTTTGCATGTAATAGCATAACACACACTGGCATGGAAACGGGGGAAACCTCCTTACGCAGAATCTTGGTACCGACTACTGGCCCAGTGCCACCTAGAGGAGGTCATCGTTAAAAGACGAATGACACCTCCGCCTGCGGTCAGTCTGAGGCTGGCGTTGGGTATCGTACCATCTGACTGGTCAGTGCGTAACCTCTATAAAAAGAATTGGATACATGGACACACAGACTAGGAATACCAAGGGTGTGTCTCAGGGGTTATTTTCAGGTGAATGACTCCATTCAGTCTGACATCCTGCTGGACACAGACTGCCCTTCACTGCCATTAACATGCCCATGTGCCTGTACAATACATACCTGGTCCAATATACCTATCCAGTAATGCAGAGTTGGGGAACCTGAACTGTAGAGGGCCAGTGTGGGTGAGGGTCCTTGGGATGACCTTTCGATCAGCCAATAGTAAAGCGGCGATTCTGAACTCCAGTCCTGGGGGAGCCACTGTTACTGGCTGATTGGTCCCAAAACCCCGCACACACACCGGCCCTCTTTCACGTTTCTATGATCTCAGATAAGAATGTGGGGGCCTTACAAGCGTACTCTAGAAAAACCTCTTCCTGAGGCTCGTGATAGATAGGCGCCCGATTTCAATTAACAGCAGTTTAATTACCAGCCAACACCTTTCCTAAAAGATGGGCCAGAGACTGGCAGCCTGCAAACACGACCTGCCACTCGGTAAAACAAGTTATTTCCAGCTGATTTGAGGCTACTAGTAATAAAGCATATCAAAGAACTTCTTTTTGTCTGTGAATCTGAATCTAAAGCAAGCAATTGGTTACCACAGAGTGTAAACGGAACATTCTGGTCTGACCAAATAAAACCAGTTGCCAACCATCTTACCATAAAGCTCTCTGAACCAGGGGGATTTAGAACAATAAGTGTATTCACAGTGCAGTCACCCGCCTGCTGGTACACAGACGGGGGAGACGACATAATCCAGGCAGTGTGCGTGTGGTCCAGGTATATATTACATCGTGGGGACCAATTGTCCCCATAAAGTCATAAAAACCTGCTATTTTGACGTCGAGACCAAATTCTTCGGTCCCCAAAAGGGGAAATTCAATTTTATAAAGATCTGTGACTACAATCAAACAACTAAAAATGCCAGAAATCCTGCATTTTGTTTGGTTACTTATAGTTAAGGTTAGGGCTGGTTAGAGGCTAAGGTGGTCATTGCTGGGATTTGCCCATCGAAATGAATGGATGGTCCCCGCAAAGATATGAGTACAGCTCTATATGTGTGTCTATATGGATGCATGTATTTATGTGTGTATATAATGGCATTCGTTGAGACATCTGCACAAATAAAATGTCAAACGTCACCCTGTCATCTGCACTCTATTTATTTAGATGCCTAGTGCTTCAAATGTGACAAACACCCGGAACGTGACTGAATAAATGGATGTTGATTCAGACCGGAGCTCACATTGCAAAATTTTAACTAACTTCTTTTACAACCAAAAAGTATAACTTTTTTGGCATCGAGCTGTTCACCATACTGATCCCCCACTCGTAGCCTGATACTGGTGGAGAAGTCGAACGACTCCACTGACTGACAAGTATGGCGGTACACAAAGCTCGGCCCGCGCGAGTATGGCGGTACACCCAGCTCGGCCCTCGCGAGTATGGCGGTACACACAGCTCGGCCATGACATGACATGAAAAACATCACTTCCCATCAGAAACACGCCTCTTACGACGTTGATGTCGGAAAGAATTTTCTTGTCCGAGTTTCCCGTGATATAATTTCAACATGGCGGCTTACACACTAAACAGTAATTCTATTTTATAAATCTTTATTTTGTTAAATGTATTAATAGCTATAAATGTAACTGCATAGGTTCGATTTAGAGAATACCATATCATGACCGTAAACAGTCTCCCATCATGCAACATCAGATCTTTACTAGACTTGTTAGTGTCTTTGCTTTGTTTGTAGTTTGTTTGCCTCTCGAAAAAAGAATCTCTCTTTGAATGCGCTCAAATATTTTATAAAGCTCTTGATGTGGTTTGACTATTTCGAGTTCCTTGTTTGTTTGGCTCTCCGAAAAAAAATAATCTCACTCCAAATCTGCTAAAACATACAGCAACAACAGACAGCAGCGTGTTGACGGAGGCGGCCATGTTTCTCCGAGATGCGGGTAGCTGGAACGGGAGATTGTCGGACGCGATGTCACTCAACTTGGAATTTCCGAGTTCCGGGGGGAAAAACGAACGCACCATGAGTACGGCCTAAGGGAGGAGGCCAATCCATCAGCTGCGAGGGAGGGCGGATAGCTGTGTTAGTTTTAGCTAGGAGTAACACCCTGGGCCCCCACCCCACATGTTACCCTCCTCACCCCTGAGTTTTCCTGCTCAGGACTCCCATAAAACTAGGATCAAGTTACAGATCTCCCTTCCTCATAGCTCATACTTTTCATGTGACTCACTGTCCAAATCAAGGCACTTAGAGATACACCCTGTAACCTGGTCTACCAGGCAGTACCTCACTGGCACAACAAAATGGGGCTGGTGGCCAGACATCACAAATTAGAACACACTTGCCGACTTTGCCACCGTAATAAAATTAGTTGTAAAAAGCAAACACGACTTTCCAGCAAAGACCATACAGCTACATACATGAAATTTGAATTCTGTGTGACAGTGCGCGCGAAAAATACTCCGGCTGGCAGCTGAGGGAACGTGATCTCACCTGCAGCGACGGAGCGACTGAAAGCTCGGCATGTGAAAGCTCGTGACTCGCTGGTGTCTAAAGGGTCAAAGGTCACGCAAGTGGAATGTTAAGTAGGCCCAGGCCACCCAGAGGAGGGCACTGATATTAAGCTCCATAACTGGGTCAGCCAACAGTATGAAAAGAGAGGAGGATTCCCATGGGCCAGGAGTATGTAGGAGAGTAAAAGGGCTTCTTAATTAAACCTGACCAATAAGTGAAATGGGACCATGAACAGAAGGGTTCATCTGCTTGATGTTTAGGCTGTATTTTTCGCTACCAATCTAAACAGTGCTGAAGAATTCAACATTTCCAGGGCCCCTTGATGGACCCGACCACATGTTTAAATGGTCGTCTTTAGGGATTCTGAGCAGAAGTTCAGGACTAACAATCTGCGCGTTATCTAATATAATGTGGTATTTGCTGTACATTCCTTTGGACAATAGCACCTGCTACGTAAATGTAACATAAAACTAGACATTACTAACACAAAACAACACTGCTCTGAATTTCCGCTTTGTTGCTAATTAAATGGTCATTCCAATGCAACAGCGCTGGATTATATACAACATACAAAATGACAGACTAAGACAAGATGAGTACTGGGAGCTTAGATTTAAAACAAATGTAGCGTAATATATGCAAAAATCATAAGCCTCGTTTGTAGAATTCTGCAGCGTATCTGAAAACATAGAATGTACATTAACTAGAACGTTTCCGGACGAGCCAAACACACATTACTCTCTATTATTCAATCAAACAAACAGCAGCCGGCTAATATCCCTGAAAACAGTTACAGCAGCATAGAAACACACAAACCCAGTGTGTCGACATTAGAGTGAGTGTACCAAGTCAGCTCTTAACCACGCACTGGGACTTCTTGTGGGACATGACAACACATGTGTTATCTACACCCACCGCATTACACAACTCAACTCAAGGCCATTACAAGCGAGTGAAGAACCACAGTTATAATACACCATTGTCTCCTCCACAGAACAAGGCCAGGAAACACATTAAAGGCACAACTGTGAGACTCAGTTCAAACAGTGAAGCCCCAGTTGTCTGGCAAGCGTCCAAGACCTAGATGAAGACCTCGATCTGCGATGTTACCCTCCTACTAGATCTATCCATCTACCTTAAAAGCGCTTCCTGTCCAGGTCACCGTAGGACCCGGAGCCTATTTCTGGAAGCACAGTCTACACCCTGGATGGATCCCAATCCACCACAGAGCACAAACGCGCACACACACTCGTGATTACACACTAAGAGTAACATATAGACGGCCAACCGCCTGCCTTTGGACTGGGGGAGGAGCCCCCACAGGAAACCCATTCAGATATTAAAGTGGGACGTGAGTCATCAAAACAAGAGGAATAAGGCGGCGTTTCCCAACCTGTCCTCAGGGACCTCCAAACAGTCCACATTTTTGCTCCCTGCCAGGTCATATTACTGCCTGGCAGAGGACTGGGATGGAGCGAAAACATGAAGTGTCTGGGGGTCCCTGAGGACTGGGTGTGGAAGCACTGGTGCAAGGCGCTGTGCCACATCCCTGCCCTGGGACTGAGGGAGCCTTTCATGCTGATGACCTGCTCATGCAACAGGAGACGCCGCCTCTGTGCGTCACCATCTACACTCATGCGTCTCCTCCTTTGCAATCAAGAACCTGACACCTTTGTGGGAGACTGAGGAACATTAAACCGAGGGGGATGAGGAGGGCACATGGGTCTCATGTGGTTGGATGAGAAGAGCACATGGGTCTCGTGTAGTTGGATGAGGAGAGCACATGGGTCTCGTGTGGTTGGACGAGAAGAGCACATGGGTCTCGTGTGGTTGGACGAGAAGAGCACATGGGTCTCGTGTGGTTGGATGCCGTCTCTCAGGTAGCAAATACTGCAGGTTCACCTCCAGCATGTGTCGCCCGACTGCAGATTATGAGAATGTCATGCGTTTGTCAGAGAAACATGCTACGAAGCTATGGGATTTCTGTCTCTACAAAACTATGCATCACTGAGAAAGAGAGAGAGATAAAGAGAGAGAGAGAGAGAGAGAGAGAGACCGACCCCTGAACAAAGTGTGTCACTGAATGTCTGGCAGTTCAGTTCCCCCATCTCTGAGTATCTAATAGCCTGCAATGGTATGTTAGCATGCGTGTGTGTGTGTGTGTGTGTGTGTGTGTGTGTGTGCCTCCCCACAGGCCCCGTACTGTTCGGAATGTGGTGGGAGATGGAGGACAAACAGGACAAACTCCAAATTTAGAAAGTCAGCTCAGTAAGAAAGTAAATGAAGTGGAAAGCCAACATAAGTATTCCTAAGAGAGGCCCAGCATCCTGAGGATAGTGCTGTGTGTGTGTGTGTGTGTGTGTGTGCGTGCGTGCGTGTGTGCGTGTGTGTGTGTACATGAGAGACACATGCACAGTCAGTCAGGTCCAGCTATAGCCCAGCACTGTGCTTCTTAAGACAAAGGTGTA
>JABFDZ020000008.1:14133334-14146019 GCA_019775955.2 Pollimyrus isidori
TGACTATCATTAAAACAAGTATCAATAACGACAACAAAAAAAAAAATCCTGTTAGAAACTGACACTGGCCACAAAAGCAAGATGGCCGCTTGATGGGCGACATCAGTCAGAGATGCACCCAGTATAGCCCGACTACAGAACCGACATGCAGGATGGTGTGATGGGCACCGTTTACAGCTGAGCGACACACTTCTGAAACGTTTCACATTTACATTTTTTTTCCCCCTGTGTGAGCAAACTTTGGGTTATAGGTTATATCCATGGCAACGATTTCAGATACCGGCAAGAAGTAACAGTTACAACAAAAAGCAGGCAAAGCATTGTGGGAAGTAGGAGCTGATACACAAATAACCCTAAAGTCGCTATAAAAGGAACACACAGTCGAAGCTTATTTCATAACATCCCTAATTCTACACACTTCTCATTCATTGAATAATAAATGCAAGGAGGGGGGTCATTTTAAGGCCATTAAACACAGGAAAACCCTCCCTACCCTTCAAAGGCCATTAAATTCACATTAATCGTATTTCATATGTGACAGCTGAAGCTGGAGATGCACACTGGCATAGAATAAACGCCCCTTTAAGTTCTTACCCACAGTCGCCAGCAGACACTGATTACACTGGATGTGTTTGATAGCGTTGAAGAAACAGTACTTAGAGTTACTTACTCTGTTTCCCTGAGCTGTGGGCTGTCACTGGATTTGATTTTTAGCTTGATAGTCTTCAATCAGTTCTTCAAAGTTCAGTTAACATTTTTTTTGATAGGAAATTTCAATCCTGTAACAAGTGACATTAATTTCCCTAGAAGACTAACCAGACCTTTTCCAGAAAAAAATATTTTTTACAAAAATATCATCATTAGCTCTAACATTATTGCTTTTAATATACTTCAAGCTCTATAAATATTTTGCATACGTCTGTATCCTATCGCAAGAACAAAAGCGCATCTTTTTACTCTACATGATTCAATAACCCTGTTGTCTGATTGCAGACCAAATTCTGACACCAAGAAAAGTGTTTTCACACAGCGGAACACCCCTTCACAGCCCTGAGAATGGCATGGTCCGCTACTTCATTGATGGTGGATAAGGCCAGTAGGGAAGGGAGTTGTGCAGCCAGAGGGGGTGACCGTTTTCCCAGCTGCACTGCGGGAGCGGGGCCAGCGTGTGGAAAGAACTTCTGTAGGAGACGCCTCGGTGAGACTGATGGACATCCTTCTCGTCACGCAACCTCTGGTTCATCTCCCTGTGAAAAGGAAACCAGTCTTTTAAATAAGCACATTATAAAGTACATGAAAGGAAGCAACGTCTGGGGAAAATCAGCTGAAGAATTTTTAAATTAGTACAAGGTGATAAGATGATATGGACAGAGATAGAGGGTTTAGGCAGACTTGTACTAAGCAGACCGTCCAGATCCTTCGTTCCAGCACTTGGGTTAACCCGATTCACACTTACATCTTGCTTATTTATTAACAGCAATGGAATCTACTGTGGGAGCAAAGACAGCAAACAAACAGTAATGAGTCACATGTCCCCTTCAGCTCTTGAGCTGGACACACCTTGACTTTGTCAGTCATTTACCAAGGTCGTCCGACGCCGACCAAAGTACGCGGGCACTCTGGTAGTTTTACCGGACAAGGACCAGCGATCCGGAAGATGGAGCCAAACAGAGGGGCACCTACCGAAGCAGCCCCAGCTGCCTCACCAGGCTCTCCTTCTCCTTCTGCATGTTCTTGGACACCTTAAGCACACCCCTGGACAGAGTGATGGACGGGTCAGTCATACACCATTTCCTTATTAGATGTGAATAATAACAATAAAAAATCTCTATACAAAACTACAATTAAGGACAATGTAAACAACGAAGACATGCACACCCACATTATACACGTGTAAAGCTTTTATTCCATAAAGCTTTGTGTCATTCATGAAAGATGTAAATTTCAATTATCAAAAGTTTGTACATTTAAGTTCCAATTGCATAGAATACATAACTACCAAACGATGTACACACACACACACACACACACACACACACACACACACACACACACACACACACCACAGGGCCCAGCAGCTCGCCCCCCCCCTCACCCCTCACGCCCCCTCTGCTCCTGGATGGAGGTGCTCTGGAGCTGCTGGAGTTGGCCCACCACACTCTCTAGCTCCACCCTGCTGGCCTCCAGCTGTTCCTGCAGCTGCTGGTTGAGGTACTGGACCTTCTGGTGCTGCTCCCGTGTGTCCATCTGCGCAGAGCTCAGCATACGCACCACGTCCTCCAGCTGGAGAGGCAAAAGCACTCGTCACACAACCCTAACCCATCAGCTTGGGTCCCACTGACGACACGGAGAAGGCGTGGTCACTTCCTGACCAATGACTGGTCCGCAGTGACTGCAGAACACAAGACACTTTGCATTACTTCTACTCAGTATCTAATGCTGCATGCATTTTATCCATATAGCCTCCATTAACTGTACCTATACTATCGCCCCCTGGTGGTTTACCTCTTTCTGTTTAGCAGCTGCAAGTTCCAGTTCCTGCTCTCGCATTTTCAGCTGCTCCCGCAGGTGCTGACAGCGGTCACTCTCCCTCACGCTGTTCTGGAATCGTTAGCGAGGCCACTTACAACGGCGATAATTATGACAGTCTCCCGTCAGCGAAGGACGCAGCCCACGTGACGACGCACCTCGGCGTGTCGCTTCTCTTTCTCCTCTCTGACCTGGTTCTCCATTTCTTCGTATATGGAGCGTACCACCTGGTCGTGATCCAGCTCCCGTCTGAGGAACGGAGGGATGGAGAAGATGTGAGACAACCGAACATAGAAGGCGAAGAGGAGACAGTCAGATGACAGGCAGGGGAACAAAACAATGTAGGATTTTCACAATAGAGAGGCAGACAGAGGCAGGCAGACAGAGACAGAGGCAGGCAGACAGACAGACAGAGAGGCAGGCAGGCAGGCAGACAGAGGCAGGCAGGCAGGCAGACAGAGGCAGGCAGGCAGACAGACAGAGGCAGGCAGGCAGGCAGACAGACAGAGGCAGGCAGACAGACAGACAGACCTTCGCAGAGCATGCTCTAAGCTGTCCCTCTCTTTCAGCGCATCCCTCATCTGAGACACAGCATGGGACAGCAGCTCCTCCAGGACACAGAGCAGCTCAGGATGGTCCCGCCGGAGGCTCCGCCACAGGACCTGCGCCTCCCACTGACCGCTGCAGGGCACAGAGACGAGCTCAGCGACGGCGCTGCACAGCACACACGCACTCTGGTAAAAGCATTCCAGCGCCTTACAGCTCAAACCACCAAAGGGATGAAATCCAGGTTATTCATGGTGCAGGTTCTGAAACCCGGATTTCCTGTCAACAGACGCCCAGCTTCCTGTTTTATCAGCTGTACCACAAACAATTTGTCCTGTTATGTATCCAGCTTTGGTTAAACTAAGAGACATAAAAAGAAAAAACACAGACTCACTCTTTTAGCAGAGTCTCCACTCCCAGCTCCCCCAAGGTCTGGGTGAATCTCTCCTCATCTGGGTCCTCCCTCTCCACCCTCTCCTCCGCCTCCTCTTCCTCCTCTGCTTCGGGCTCCAACACCAACTCCCCTGGAAATAGGCATGCAGACCTCAACTCGGACGCCTGCAGATTTTCACGATGGCCCAGCCTGAACGCACGAGGCAGCCCCAGAACGCACGAGGCAGCCCCAGAACGCACGGGGCAGCCCCAGAACGCACGAGGCAGCCCCAGAACGCACGAGGCAGCCCCAGAACGCACGAGGCAGCCCCAGAACGCACGAGGCAGCCCCAGAACGCACGAGGCAGCCCTGAACCCAACGTTGGCCTGATAAAAGCGGCGACTCACCCAGGCCCTTCCGGAATTCCACAGGTGTCAGGAACCCGTTACCTTCCCGGTCCAGACTCTCGAAAACAGACTCCAGCTGCTCGGGAGTCAGGGGAAGTTCCCCTTGTAACCGCTAACGAGTCAAAGGAAGAGGAAAAAGTCAGATGCAGCAGGACAACATGGAGACAAACACCTCCCAGATAAAAAATGAGAGAAACAGGATAACGTGAGCAGGCATATACAGGCTACAAAATGCAGAGACAAAGACTGTCAGAAACGCACATAAAAATGGATCACATAAAAATACAAAGGAGAAGAGACACCGCAAACACAGAAGAATATAGTCTCAAGACTGAAAAGCAGTGAGAGACGGGAAGCTGCTCACCAGCATGTCCCTCTTGGTGATGAATCCCTTTCTTTCCTTATCACAGAGCAGGAAGAGCTCCGTCGCCTTGCCCAGCAGCTCCCGCTGCAGCGTCCCCGACACGCGGGCCTCCTCCAGGGGGCTGAGCGACACGGCGTCCCTCCGCCCGCAACCCGCCCTGGGGTGGGCGCACGCCCGCCGCCTGGGGCTACACGGGGACATCTCACCCCGGGCCTCCCCCACAAACACCTCGCCGTCGACCAGCCAGCCGGACATCGCTGCTGGGGGAAGCACAGGAATACGTGTCATCGCAGCCATCCAGTCAAAAAGAGCCATCAAGGACAGAGAGGGAGAAGGGAAGACAGGCACAGGGGTCTTACACCCAGAAAACATGCAAATACATGGGCATGGATCTCAATTTTCAACCTGGCATCAGACAGACAGCAGGGTAACTGGTCCAGCGTTTTCACTTACAAAACACAAATGTACAGAACAAATACATTAAAAAAAAGCTTATCTTGGTATCAAAGTATTTCCCAAAGAGTTCTAAAAATACCTTATCAAATCAGGGAAAGCACATTACAACTGCTGCCCAAGGTTAAAAGCTAAAGACTTACACCTGTGTCCTGTATTGCATTAGCGGTGGTTGGAAGCTTCCATAAAGACATAATGTCAAAATGTAATGCTGAAAGACTAGATAGATAAGGATGGAGAGAGAGAGAGAGAGAGATCTTTATTAATCCCCGGAGGGTAATTAATTTATTTATCATAGCAGCCAGATGCATTTAATAGGATAGCTGGCCAGATTTGCCAGATTTAAGATAGTCTGGGCTAAATGCAAGTTGATGAAAATAAAGTTTATTTAGCCCAGACTACCTCAAATCTGGAAAGTTATCTGGCTAAAGCAAGTAATCCTGCTTTGTGAATCAGGTCCCAGGAGGCTCAGAGCTCATGAACTCAGTGTTCCATGCAGATATCCAGGAGGAACCAACAACCTGGGAAGCTGTGTCGGGGGGAGGCGGCAAGATCAGCACAGGGAAATGAAACCCCATTGAGGAAATGAATTAGCCCACAGAAGGAAGGTCAGTCAGTCATTTAATGGTGCAAAAGGCTTGGAGAGTGTAATACTTACACTAACAGACAGTCTGTTTCCAAAACATGCCTGCATACAGATGAGAGTGCATGCCACACACACACACACACACACACACACACACACAGGTGGAGATACTCAGGAAGAGCTCATGATTGTTAAATACTTGTTTGAGAAACTGACAGACCCCGAACACCACGACTCACAGTAGTACCAGATATAAATCACAGTAACTCGAGAGACGTTGATAAATGGACACAGTGGAACTGAGGTCATGTTTGTTGCACCTTCAATACCAAACATGGCCACATAACCAAACATTACTGCACTGATACCAAGCAAACAGGGCAATTGTCGTCATCCTTGTAACGTTTATACACACAGAGCAGGTGATGAGGAAGTTTTTTAAAAAAAAGGCTTTAAATCATCTGGGCTGACTAAAGTTACAATAACCTAACAGACCAAGTTCCTGCACATCCACTGTGAAACGTGAGCTGTGAGCACACAGAAATGTCATTTCAAAGCTCGTAAGAGGTACTGAGAGCAAACATGGGGCTTTTAACCCGGAAAAAAGGTTCAGCTAGTTAAACTGCACCAGTAATTGGTGACATTTATTGCCCGTGTCTCAGTTTCCTCACACACTTCTCTGCGACACAAAAAATGGGCGTCTCACTGCCAGCAGTCACTCATTCTGATGGTGGGACCCAGAGAATCACCTGTGACAATCACAGTCAACTCACCGACGCTTTCACAGTGGCCACAGATATAAAACCAAAAACACCAGCGCCAAACACATCAAAGTCACCTCAGATGTCTACATTTTCAGTCAACGGCGCAAAAAGCAACAACATCAATATTTAAATCAGCACAGATCAGCTGTAACCCCACACCTGCTCAGCCATTACTCTGAGCACGTCTGCCCCAGTCTCCTCCCTTCATGAACTTAAACACTAATATTTAGATACCCAAGACATTTAAAGTATATACATTCGAAAACCAAGTGTTCCATTGTCTTCTCTGAAAATGATGCATCTTCAATAGAAATTCCATCTAATTAATACATAACATTTACTTATCAGACACTTCTGTCCAAACTGACATATACTATACAGACCAAGGTATTGGGACACACCTCTTAATCACTGAAGTCAGGTGTTTCACTCAGACCCACTGCCACAGGTGTATGAAAATCAAGCCCCTAGGCATGCAGTCAGGTTTACACACATTTGTGAAAAAGCACGGGTCGTTCTGAAGAGTTCGGCCAATTGAAGCGTGAATTGCAACAAGTCAGTTTGGGAAATTTCTTTCGCTGCAGGATATTCCACGGTCAGCTAAGCCTGTTTTTCTTCCTCCCGGCTCTCTCCGTCTACGGAGATATTCCCATGACAGTATCCTGCAGGGATTGGCCAGTGCTGGAGCTCTGTGACGCTCACCCCTCCCACAAAGGCCTCACAGACCGGCAGAATTTCCCTCTCTCCCCCCCCCCCCCATCACTCTCTCAAACTCCTCCAGGATGTTGCTATGAAGAAACAGGATGTCTCATATGATGGGAGTCACACAAGGCACGGCAGCAGAGAGAGTCTATATAAATTCCAGCAACACTGTCCTTATTGTGACTGAGAACCCTGTGATACTCTGGCATCCATTGCAGGGTGTAACTTGCCGCAGGACTGGTGCTTTAAGCTCACTGTGAATCTGCATTAAATAAGAAGTTATGGCAAGGAGACGGATCATAATACTGTTAATTAATATAAGGAGTGGCTATTTCGGTGGCAGACAGCCCTGGTCTTCAAAGGCTTACAGCATGACTAAAGCAATTATAATAATATATATAAAGTGTCCTATGTCAGTCGGGTAACAAAAGCTGAGCTGGCTTCTTCTGCACCCTATAATTACACGAGACGTGATAAACATGCGAAGAAGGAGTTTCTGCTTCACGCCAATATACAAGACCAAGTCCAGTAAATTAGAACCATGTGGTCTAAAAAAAAAAAAAATCAAAACGCAAAAAAAAAAACACTTTCTCATTTCTGAGATTTAAGAAGGGTGTTCAAGGAGAGACATGGACTGCCACGGGTCGAGTTCACATCAGCCATACTGTGCATGTATCACTCCTCCAGTCGCCGTCCTGCATACACACTCAGCTCTTTCAAACTCACCAATTACACTCATGCCCGTTTGTAAGAACATGGCCTTTTTGGGGCAATTCCTCTTTCTATGAGCTGACTGCCAGATACACCGATTTCTCCCGATGGCACAACTTCACACATTTTCCTATATTTGATTGTCATCGGATTCCTATAAACTCCACGTGTACATTCTAAAGGTACACGTGTGTATTGCCTTAAAGTGATGGACTAACAGCACCCTGCCTACTGTGGGTAATGGAAACACAGTGGTAAATTTGTTTAGCATTTGAGAATGAGCTCAGCAAGTCAGCTGGAATAACAAGAACTTTAGGAACATTTTCTTACCATCGCGTTTATAACATATTTCCATAATTCATATTATTGGAGGTCCAAGCAATATTAGCTGCTGGATTGCTATTCTCTATTATTTGATCATTAGGCTATTTGGTTCCTTATAAAACTCCATTACCATCACGATTTATTTGCGGTTTGTTTTTCCCCTCGGCCCTGGTGTGTGTAACCTGTGTTCCGTTTCCTTGAAATCTAAATAGTATTCGACTAAGACGCGCGCAAAGTAAAATGCGGCACTCTTATCATTTAGTATTGATGATCGTTGAAAGACAAAATGACAATTGGAGTTATTCGATAAAATGCCCAGAACCTAGTCTAAAGCGGACAAAGACAGACAGGGGAATGGAAAGAGACAAACGTCGTTTGCATACAAGAGCCATTTGCATTAACAAAGCCCGACAGGAAAACACCAAAAAGCATATAAACAGCACAACAATGAGACAAATGACCACACAAATGACACGTCACCCATGTAAATGTGCCACACACACTGATCACTGTGCAGCAGTGACATTACGCATGACGAGTTACACATTAATTATGAAAGCCTAAAAACATCAGTTATTATACATCTGATGGATTACATTACACGTGTGGAGTGACATGCAGTACCCATTACTGAGGCGTGAAACACATTAGGTATTAAATATGACATGTCTACCAGCCCCCCCCAAAAAATAAAAAGTTCACAAATGGTCACAAAACCATGACAAACAAGATACTTTCACTGTGTACCCCACATCAACCTTAAATTACACACCAACATTACAGCGCTAGGCCACAATACGGATCTGGGATATCAGTATCAGTGGCCGTATGAAAGTCTTTCTTCTATATTATTTCTTGATTATAGAGGATGCGGCACCTGCCTGCCCTAAAAATTAGGACAGGTGATATTTCCCCTTAATTAGGTTTGGTTGGGCAAGAAATTATGACCAGTATCAGGGGAGAGCAGAGGTCTGGTGCGGCAGGGTGTTCTGGGTCTGTCCCGACCACAAATTTTAAGGCTTTATTAAAAATCATCACTTATTGTTTCAGGTATAGGTCAGGTGCTACTTAAAATGCGACAGAACTCTTTAAACCAGATATTAAAAGCCACGAACCCAAACTGTGCCGAGTGTGTGAGAAATTCTGAGTGAGATGAGTGAATTCTTTGCTTTGTTTATGCACACGAGATCAATACAGTGTAAGTAACCTTTGCCAGTAAATGGGTATTTGGATTGTTCATCGTAGGAAACTATTTGAATCTTAGACTAGTTACTGAATCAGTGATTTAATAAATGCAGCAACTCCTGTTTTCTATTCATATTCAATTCCCGGAGGAAATAAATTTTAATCCACATAACATGGCTTAATGTTTAATGTCTGTGTGTAACGCCTCTGTTTTTCCAAGTTGAACTTCGACTGCATTCAAAAACGCATTTTAGGTCCCCCCTGAAACACATGCAACTCAAAAGATTAAAAGATTAATTTAAAGCATTTTTTTATAGCGTTGAGACAGATAACAAAATGTGTAAAAGGAACCACTATAGATTTTAATTAATTTGACACATGTTCACATTCTCCAAGAAAAGCAAATAGGTAAAATTCAAAATTACTACTTTTACCAAATTTAACAAAGGCCAAATTATATTACTAATTACGAATATCGTACAGGTAAGTGGAGGGATTTTGCCCATCTACGTACAACACAATGAAAATACCCGCTCCCGTCAAAAATGACTGGAACAAATAACTGCGGACGACGTCCTCACCAGATTCCACGCGTAGTTCCGTATTGCTTCTCATTAGAAACAAGAAACGAGTCGTTTAAGTGAAGGAATGTCTGTTAAAAGAAAAGCCAACCAGCCCGAAAACCAAAGCGCACCATACTGACCAACAGCGTGTCTGCAGCAGGTGCCTTTCAGACGCTCGTCTGCCTGTCTGCCGCCGTCTACTTCATGCTCCTTATGCAGGTGTTACTTAATGCTGACGTACATTGTTTCATGTACCATACAATAGTAAAACCCCTTTAAGAAAACGGTAGAACCTAAATTAATAATTAAACACGAAACTGCACTAACCATAGACTGCAGCTGGTTTACAATGTTGGTCTTATAGTTTAGGAAAACATCTTTAAAATAAAGAAAGGAGAATGAAAGCAAATAGCTTACACTAATAGTTCTTAACATATGAAACAATTAAGTTTTTAATAACTATGTGTCCCCACTAGGTGGTAGTATTTTGCTTAACAGACTCAAATGTTAAATAAAGGTTAGTTGATATACCGTCCTATTGACCAAAGGTGCTACAGAATTCACCCCTCGTCGGAAACTGCTATTTCGCATAGACATTAATAAGACCTAACAACTGTGATTTGGAACGGCGCTTTAAAAATGTGCTTCTACCCGGAGCTGAATGCATAAGCACTAGCGTCACACAAGCGTTGCCATAATGTAGAGTACATATGCGCATAGAAAGTTTTAAAAACTATTTTATAATCTTTTATAAAATATTTCCCGTTTAAGTTGTCAGTTAAAAAATATATATTAAAAGGCATTTCTTTTATTAGAAGATGCGCCATTAATATTTTCTAACTTTATTGTCTCTGGCATATAAATTGGTTATCAAATGGTTTCAAAATAATGTTACTGTAATTATACAAAAGCACAGTCCTATATTTCTTATAATCAATGAGTAGCACTTTTCTTGACGGGGCACAAATAGATAGTAATAACTCAGTTACTACCAAAGTACAAATCACGAACATATATTGAATAAATATAGCCGCTACTTGACAAAATATAGGTCACGATTTACTAATTAATAAACATCATATCGTTGTTTCACTTGTGTTATTCATTTCTTGTTCCTTCAGCAGTTCCTTAGTAGTCCCTTAAGTAGTTCACAACGGTTTACAGTATCAACAGATGTAGTAATTAACCAACATATATAGTAAGGGTAACACCTTAGTAAGTGCTTGGGCTAAAGGTTGCATCATGATTCACTAATGATAAATAAATATGACATCAGTATTTAAACTGTGTTATTTATGACTTATTCCTTCAGTGTAGTTCTTTCAGTAGTTCCGAAAGGTTTACAGAATTAACATATAGTAACAAATATAGTAATTTCTTAAGATAAAACATGCGTCACAATTAATTATTTATGAATTTACATGAGATCTGTATATAAGTAAGACTTTGTTTGCGGTTAATACATAAGTATCAGCGTAATACTATATTACTTACAGTACCCCGTCAAATAAAATGTTACCTGATGTATTACATCGTACTTCGTCACGAGTTAGCGATTGCTGAGCGCTTTCTACGAGGATTACGGCAGCGGATAAGCTTCGTCTCTATGGAAACACTGGGCGGAGCCCTGGAGGAGGACGCCGAGAGCTAACGGTGGGCGACGGTCATGCGGGGACTATTAACTGCAAAACACAAAGCGTTAAATGAAAGCCGCACTTAAGGTAAAAATTTAAGGTACGTATATTTTTGAACAACGGTAACATTATTATAGCCTTTAAGCTCTATTCTATAACCCATTCTGTGCCATTGGCTTTCTTCTTGGCAGCAAGTCACCTCAGCTTTCATTTCTTTATTTTTACTGCCCAGACATAGCTAGCTACTATTAATGTAGATAAAATTAACAACTATCTCTTTATAAACGATACCTAGCATTGTAGACTGTTAACACTAGCTTTAGTGATTTAATAAATATTTATGTAGCGTATTTGTTTGGAAATTGGAAATCTGTTCCGAGTACCTTTTCAAATATGAGTTATCCTACAATCGGATTATCATACCATTTTTGAATCTAATGCTTCTTTAGAAATATTTGTGGCTTTCTAGTCGGTGCAGCTGGGCATAATCCCTTTCGCGCTGTCCATGTGCACCTCCTAACGCTGTTCTGTTCCTGTTATTTGTACTAACCATCTGTAGTAAATGGTTAATTACCACCGTATCTCATGCCACGCTAAGGCCAAGCAGGAGGACCATTCCTAAATCTCACTCGGGGTTCAATGGAGCTGTTATTTCACTGATCTTACTATGAGAGATGATGTCTTGACATTAAGTTTTTTTTTCTTCTTCAAAGAGCCATTAAATAAAACGTGGAGTACTCCTGGAAGGACCCTGTAAGCTGAAAGTAAGTGGATCTGAAAAGCTGGTGTAAGATTTGTTGCTTGTTTCCTTTGCCTTTAGTTTTTGGTTTCTGCAGTATTTCTATATGGAAAACTTGAGGCCAGTCACAGGTTCTGTTCCCCTGTATGCTTGTCTTTTTTATGTGAATTTACATGCTTTTTAAGTGGAAGATTTTAGATCCTTAATAGATTTCTATGTGGTCGGCCACATCCAGGTGCAGGCATGCTTCACAGTTTTGCCATTGGGTGCTTGTGAACAGCAGGCTCTCTGATATTATTGTATATTTTCCCTTTTTTAGCTTCTCCATGGTCCGAAACCTGGCATCCTAATTCTTTTGTTATGGCTGATACCAGGCTGGTGAGTGTTGTTTGCCTGGCATCAAACACACACACGCACGCACGCACACACACACACACACACACAATCATACACACACACACAATCATACACACACATGTGTAGTCTTCTCGACTGAAGCTGCAGCATATGACTGCCTAAGGTGTATTTGACTGTATCATTATGGATTGGACTTTGCCCTATCCACCCCCAGCAGATGCTTCCGGATCCCCAGTGACGTGCCGGCATGCGGCTTTAGCCGGAGCCCCAGCTCAGTGCAGAGATGCTTCAGACCAGCAACTACTCACTGGTTCTGCTGATCCAGCTGGTTCTGCTGGCCTATGACCTCTTCGTCAACTCCTTCAGCGAGCTGCTGAGGGCTGCGCCGGTCATTCAGCTAGTGCTCTTCATGTGAGTCTGCAGGGGGGCCCCTCTGGGGGGGGGGGGG
>JABFDZ020000008.1:14146119-14157192 GCA_019775955.2 Pollimyrus isidori
CCCCCCCCCCCCCCCCCCCCCCCCCCCCCCCCCCCCCCCCCCCCCCCCCCCCCCCCCCCCCCCCCCCCCCACCTTAGGTGACTGTCCAGTGAATAGGTGCATTTACTCTGATTTCCGATTCTGTTACATCCCTGCTGAGATGGGTTTCGTCCATCCCCCGCCTAACTCGGGTGCAAGCAAGACCAGATGTGATAATCGTGACATTAATACAGACGTGGAAATGATCGTTAAAGCAGAATCTGTGTCACCGTTGATATGAGTTAATGGTATTAGTTCTGGACCCGCGTCTTTGTATTGTATCCACATTAGCAGCTGACATTTGTAGTGCTGGAAATGTAGAAGCAGGCTCTGTTGGGCAAAAGGGACAGAATAAGATAGCAATCCTCGGCTTAACTTGGATGTACCTTTCTGTATTTATAAGGTGTTAGACTGTCACTCAGTTTGCATTGGGATACTGAATGTCAGCAGGCTGCGTTAGGGGTAACAAAGAGAGGCAGTGCGTGTGGAAGGTACTAGCATAAGGTCGATGCTGATGTTGACATTACAGGTCCTGATCCATCTGATCATTGGGGCTAGAGGCCATGGACAGCCTAAATAACCAGCTTTCATTCCTCTGAATGACCCCATGAGAGTCTTATCTTTTACATGAAGATAAACCCACAAAAACACTACCGCTTTTATTTTTAAGTGAGGTCCTGGTGGTTTATGATTCCCTGAAGGTGTCACCTTATGTGCATCCATTATTGGTGTCGCCCAAGCTTTGGCTAGCATTGTTGGCCCTCTCAAGCTGACAGTGCCTGAGAAAAAGCTATCAGGGCTTCTGCTGGAGTTAGATGGTTGTTGTAGGGCTTTGAGTGAGCTTTGACAATGCAATCTGTATAATATGCTAATCTTCTTTATCCCTCTGTTAGCCTAAGTGCTTCAGCCGTGTCTGTAAACTTCACCCTCTATTTGTTATTGTGTCATCGTTGCGGTTATTCGATTGGCGTCCTTTACACTATTAAGGTCGGCTCACATTTCTCCGCACGTGCGCAACACTCACGCATCCACACAGTATGCGCAGACAAGACAGAGTATGCGCAGACAAGACAGAGTATGCGCAGACAAGACAGAGTATGCGCAGACAAGACGCAGTATGCGGTCAAGTCGCCCACTTTGCACACGCGCACAACATGCGACGGAGTGCAGCATGCATTCATCCGCGGAGGCACACGATGATATAGAACGCGTCATGAGAGTCCACTTGGAGGCATGCGGAGAAGCATGAACCAGCCTTTACTGCTGACAAAAACCTTCAGGGGATTTAAGTTCTGACTGCATTCTGACTGCGACAGTATAGTTGGGTAGGATGCATTGGCTATTCCTGCTTCCTCAGATGCTCACGGTCCCACTGCTTTCTCCATGTTCCAGCATCCAGGACATTGCCATCCTGTTCAACGTGATCATCATCCTGCTCATGATGTTCAACACCTACGTGTTCCAGGTGGGCCTGGTTTCGCTGCTGCTGGAGCGTTTCCGGGGCCTGCTGCTGCTCTCCGCCCTCTACCTGAGCCTCAGCATCTCCTTCCACTGCTGGATCATGGTACTGAAAGGCGCCTAGGCGGCGACAGCAGGACTTACCGACTTGTTGTTTGGAGTCAGTCATTGGCGTTTTTCGTCTATCTGCGTGCGTTCAGGTTCCAGATTTGTAAGCAAGTATTATAGGAAAGGGGTGCATGTATGTCTGTAGGATACTAAACAGAGTGGGTGGTAGACCACGATGTTAAAATGGGAAGCACGCAACAAAATGCATTCATCGCTAACTAAATGGAATGATTCTGTTGTACGATTTTTTGATCAAGCCAAATTTCGGTTCACGTGGTTTTCCGTCCTGTATCTTCTATGTTAATTTTGAGTAGAATCTACGCTGGCTGGACTCAAATCGCTTCGTTTGGACAGACGGGCTACAGGTGCTGTTTGTCTTCCAGCGACTGTGTAAGTAGTGCGGCTGTATCTTACACTGCATTACATCTCACACATTGGCCACTTTGCACAGGCACACGACGCATGCATCTTATTGGCTGTGTCGCACTGCAATGGTCACGTGACACAGAAAGGCAGTGACATAGATGGCCTCGGGCAGTGTCACGCAGCCGTTTGAATTCCTTCAAGAAAATGCCTCTGTTTGCAGTACGGAGTACATTTATGGGCAACACTTTACTTGAGGGGGTACAAATAACGTTAGTTACTCGATACTACTCAAGACCAAATCATGAACTAATATAGTTTTTGCATGAAATACATGAACCGTCATGACTGATTACTGATGAATGAACATTGGATCGGCACGTAACTAACACTTGCTCACTGGTTAACTAATTATTTAAGTAACTATGTACTACTACATTATTTGTGCCCCCTCAAGTAAAGTGTTACCCATTTATGTTTTGTTGACGTCCGTCTATGCGCAGCGGCCGTCCTCTACTACTACTTGTACAAGCGCACGGCGGAGTACCTGGGCGATCCGCGGCTCTACGAGGATTCCGCGTGGCTGCGGGACGCCTTCGCTCGAGCGCGACAGTGAGGTCCGCGCGGCCTGGAGCAGGAGGGAGCGGGCGGAGGCTCTCTCGTGGGCCGAGCGCGAGCCAGACCCGAACGCGGAGACGGGGGTGACACAGGGGAGCACCGAGCAGGCTGGCGGGCCCTGAAACACAGCCGCGGTGGACAGCGCTGAGGACGTGGAGCGGACCGCGGAAGGAAAAAGGAGAGATCCGTGCCCAGCAAAGAGGTGACACACTTTCATGGAAGGAGGCCAGGCCGTTCGATGCTGGCTTGAGTAAAATTAGTCTTTTTCATAGCATGGTTGTTCACACTATGCAATGATCTCAAATATTTTTAATACAAAATTGAACTCTAACTGAAAGTGAACAGAGTTATAATCTTTTGGAGACGTTGTTGGTTTTCAATTCAATGTTTAGATATGGACAGTAAACTAGCAGTGTGGCCCGGTAAATATACTTTTATATATTTTTTAGAATAAAGAGTTTGAATTCTTCTTGGCTGTAGAAAACTGTCAATGTTGGCACAAAATACAGGTTTGTTCTTTTACGGGATCACAGTCTGTGTATGTTTAAGTAAGAGGGCTTTCAGACATGTTAGCTATAATAACTACAAATGACCATTCAACAGAAATGGCTTTATGGGCTTAAATTATTTGACCTGTACTGCGTGGTCATTTCGTTTTGCTTTTAATCCACATAAATGCACTGTAAACAGATGCATCCAGTAATACTGTTACTGGCTTCTAATGCAGACACATGCAGTAGGTATTGTCACATGTAAACATAGTTAAACCTTACACAGGGACCACATGGTTACCATAGCATATAGGAACATAAACCTCAGGGCCATCTGCACTTTACCTAGTGAATGTTAACTCATGCCAGCTGACAAAGGTATCAAGTGTCTCTCTCAGGAAGGTCCCCAAAGAACTGCAGAAGACACTGCTGATGTCAGCATATGTTCCCAGTGGGAATATTTTGCGATATTGTTTATAGATTCTGCCGATTCCCAAACCTGCACTACTAGAACGCCACAGACTCTTAAAGGTACATTGCTGGAGAGCTGAACCTCCGGACCCCACCAACGTCTGTCTATAATAAAACTTGAAATTTGGCACTATCTGTGTAGGTGATCTTCCACTTGTACTGCGGAGCCTGTTCTGGGTGTGGTCCATCGGAATAGCCATCAGCGTAACCGTGGTCTGATTGCAATCTATATTTATCCTGTGCCTTAATCCTGGATTGAGGTTTTAGTGTGTACAACAGATAACGTGTTACAAAATACCAAGACATCAGTCTGTACCTCTTTGCAGTTACCCGACTCCTCCCAGGCTTTTATAATATTAAGAAGTGCCTTTATTATGGCCTCTACATAAAAAGGAAGTCTTATCAGGATTGGATTTTTTATTAATCACTCTGAATTTTGTATCTCCAATTGTTGTTAAATTATGCTTATAACAGACCAAAATTGAGATCAAAGGCTGGTCTCTGATGGTATTGAAGTGTAATTATGGAGAAATCAAACACTTCAGTATTTGTTTTTCTGGTCGGCAAGGTTAAAAAACTTTTGAAGCATCAATTGTGTTTCATCTAGACGTTTGAATGGTCAAATCGTATCCTGGCTATGCAGATTACCACACTGTTCACTGTAGTTAATGTTACTATTACAGAAGCATTGACTTACACAATGTCCTTATTCTTTGTTGATGGAGATAGACACTGCTGCTTTAACGAGGAAAGTAACGTTAGACCTACTGACCCACAATGACGGTAATAAAAAAAAAAGGAAAACATTGAATGCAGAGAACTAATCAAATGCAGTACCACGCATAAGTCTTACGCAAGCAAAAGCTTTATCTGGATATTTAGTGTATATTTGCAAAAAACATAAGCATAATACAACCCTGATTAAATATAATTAAAATACTGTTATTTTGGTGGTACATTTACCTTTATTCTTTATCTGCTTAACTGATAAAACAGAACATGATATTTTAAAGACAGGAAAGCAAAAGAAAAAAAACAATTAATCCCAATTCCTTGTTTGAGCCCTCTCTCATATTTCAGGCCCCCTGTTCCCTTTAGCTCAAATTTTATAAATAAAACAAACAAGAATTTCTCCTGCTCTCCGAAAAGTTACTGATAGATCACTTTGGTTCCAAAACCACTCCTCAGGGGCACCTCTGCCATTCCATCCATCCATCCATCTTCTGTAACCATTTCAGGGTCACGGGGGGTCCAGAGGCTATCCTGAAGGCGATGGGCACAAGGCAGGGAACAACCCAGGATGGGCGCCAACCCATCACAGGGCACACTCATACACCATTCACTCACACATGCACACCTATGGACAATTTGGTAGCTATGATTAACCTCAGCATCATTTTGGTTTGGGGGGGGACCTGGAGGAAACCCCACAAAAACACAGGGAGAACCTGCAAACTGCACACACATGGGAGTCATGACAGGGACTCAAGCCCTGGTTCCAGAGATGTGAGGCAACAGCGTTAATCGCTGCAACACCATGCCACCCATATATATTTCAAAACCAGCTCAATTAGTCAAATCACTTAACTGGTTAAAACTCAATGAGGAATTGAATAGCCAAACAAGGTAGGGTAGTTGTAAAAAAATAAAATGAAAAATATATTGGTGTATTGGATGATCGCTGAAAATAACGTAGTGATTTTAGAGGTTTTGAAATGGCTAAACTGAACTAGCTTTACATCAATGTGAAAATCATTCAAGCATCATCTTCTTTGGCTGCCTGTGCTGTGCATTTCTATTGGATTAAGTAGGTGGAAGTGGGTTTGCAGCATCTTTGTAGGCTCAAGAATAGAATATTTCTGTGGTCTGGCTGAGGAGCCTCTTCCTGAACAAGGTGGCGCTCAGCGACGAAGCCGAGGAGCTGGCCGCCTCCGTTACGCGTCGACACGGACATCTTGGTTCATACCCATGCACACATCATACACCACGATACGGCACCTCGGAATAGGAAGCTGGGCGGCATCATCATTCTCCTGGAACTTCCAAACTTCCAAAGTTTCTCCTGGAACTTCCAAATTCAAGTGCCTTTTCAAAAATAATAATTTTAAAATACAATGGGTGGTTACACCAGTTATTCTTATCAGCTTTAGAATTATTATGACTGGTATTAGTATGACTGATAATCGATATCATTCTACTTAACTGTAATCATTACCTTGTAATTATTGCCAAATTCCATAAGCACTTATAAAAACATAAGCATAATACAAGCCTAATTAAAAATACAAATAATTAAAACCATCTTGGTGGAACATTTACCTTTATTCTTTATCTGCTTGATTGATTTTTAAAGTAAAAGAGAACAAGATATTTTAAAGACAGTAAACCAAGATAAAAGTACATTTAATACCAATTACTTGTTTGATCCCTTTCTCATGTTACAGGTCAGATTTGGTTACCCCCCTATACATCATAGAGCCAGAACAATCTTCCTGTTTTGCGAACCATGTCTGTAACTGTGACACGAAAAGTCTATGACAGTCTCCAAAAACTGGCTTGAAGATAATGGCACCGGTCTGTACATTTTGTACAGTCCAACTTGTTCTTAAGCTAGTTTCTTTCTCGGGTACAAAAAAAAAAGAAGAATATCTGATCATTTTGAGCATGAGCATAATCAGAGTATCAGCAATAACTCTTCTTTTTTCCCCACAATATCCACAAGAGGCAAACAGCAGAATCAACAAATCTGTTCATTTTTTCCTTTATCTGATAACTGACGATGTGAATGCAGTTACTGGTGGCAAATTAACCCACGGAGGACACAGTCAGCGTACAAAAAGAATCCAGTACTTTCTTCTGCAAACCCCAACGAAAAAAGGTGACATTTGGCTTTTTCCACTTGGCGATTATTCAATTTTTCATTTCCTGCACAAGAAGCCCCCAGATTACCCATGTGCTTATTGCTGTTGTAATTCAACAGAGGGAAAACTGAGAAAAAGAAATGGCCGCACCAGCCTGTGTCAAGGGGTCTCGTCGACTGATCCAGCGGAGAGAAAAAAATAATCGATCACAGTGAAATGCGCCAGCAGAGAGACCAACAATCACAAAGATCTCATCTCTTAAAAATAGGGCCAACCCCCCCCACCCCCCATTATATTTCGAGACCATGTGACACACAACAAATAAACCCTTTGGCAGACTGCGATATTCACACTCTCCATAACAATGAGCGCCAGCGTCCATGCACTCCGGTTAGTGGCGGTCCAGCTCCGACCGCGGTTGAAGCCCGGCGTACATATTTGGTTAGAGTCGGCGGATGACACAGGATACAGACCAACTGCAGCGGTAGAAAAGACCATCATTACATCAGCGACGGTGTTGCATGACGGCTACGGACGACGGCACCCGTGGCTTCGTTCGGCGGCAATCCGAGTCGCCCAAGTTTTGCCGGCCTCTCCCCCCAACCTCCACTCCGCACCACATCCTCCTTCTCCTGCTAACCGTTAGCCAATGATCCTTTAGCATGTATTAAATAAATGATACCCTTTTAAATATATATATATATATATATATAACTATATTTATACATCTACATTATTATCAAACACACGGACGCAGGTACACATAAGTACACATATACAGCAGACGTATGTACAGGTGGCTGCAGTGAGAGTGAGCTTTGGAGACTGTTACAGCTCCTCAGCCATCTGCAGTAGGGAGTTGATGGCGGCGTCCTTGTTTCCCTGCTGGGCCTCCAACACAGTGCGGACGACCTCCCTGTCCAAGTTGGGGAACATGTCCTGCAGTGCCTTGAGGTCCTCCTCGCTGCAGGGGGCGCCCTGTGGAGCGGGCGCGGACACGGCAGGCATCGCCATCGGCACCATCCCCTGGCTGTATATACCGGGCATTCCTGAAGGGAGAGGGTGAAATCATGGGGTCACCTACGCGTCCTCGTTTCTCCATATGCCCCATACCTACTAGTTAGAGAAACGATCCCAGGAGGAGCCTGGAAATCTGTTTTGAAGAGGTTTTCTGGAGCCTGTTTCCCGGTCGATCAGAAGCAGCGGCTTTGCAGTCTTAGCCAAGCTTTCCACGCACACAGCAATGCACATCCACAAGCATGCAGACAGGCATACAAGATGCGCCTTCAAGTCAGTACCTCTCCTTCTGGAAAGTATATAGCCATGCAATAGCTTGCCCCACACCCCTACCCAACCATTTAAAAGATAATTCTTTTTTTTCCCCCCAATGTCTATTTCACTGGTTGAAGCTTGACATTTAAAAAAATTAAAATGAATAGGCAGCAAATTCCACCAGCGTTAACCAGCTGCTTTGGCAGTGAAACCAAGGTAGGACAAGTATTCATATGAATGATCATACAAAGAAGGCTGAAAGAATGAAACTGAGTGTACCGGCAGTGTTCTAGTGCTGTTTTTATTCCATCCTGGTTTTTAGCGGTTCTGTGGTAATGTGGGAAGTGTGACACCCTCGGCAAGGGTGTGCAGATGCACCTAATGCTATATCTGGACACCTTCAGAGTGCCATGATCCAGTAGCAGGAACAGCGGGTTGACATTCCCGTTTAATGTAGCTTACTGGTCAATGCATTTGATGCATGTTATCAGAGCTGCCTGTCAGGGTCCCTACATTCTACAACTCTGTTCTTGCAATTCACTCTTTGTCCAGACTACACATACCATATAACATCCATAACTAAAAAGCTTAAATAGCAAATCGGTAATAATGCACTACAAATTGCATTTCTTTTTCTTCACATCATAATGCTTCTTAAAACTGGCTTGCAGTGTTGGGCATTTCAGGTCCAGAAGCTACAAATCCAGACCATGACTTTGTTTCTACCCAGCAGCTGGATACTCTGTGACCATGACTCCTTATGCTGAACTGGTTGGTAAAAACAAAATCCTGGTCTGGATTTGTAGCTTGTGAACCTGAAATGCCCAACACTGCTGGCCGTTTAGCTTTATGATCAACAGTGAGACAAGTGATTCTCAGTAAGGGGGGGGGGGGGGCAGTGCCATGGCAATGGTGTCAATGCACTTATTTCTTTGCCAGGAGTTGGATTTCAAATAATCCTTCACTCCACTCCACAGGGTGCCTTTTCAATTCTTACGTCATTCTTGGGGAACTTTGCATCAGGGCTTTTCTTAATGGATGCAAAAGCAAGTAAACGTGCATCGGTGAAGAAGCACAGAAGAGGTTTCGGAGCTCATCAGGGCGGCACAGCTGACGGCCCAACGCTTGATCCATCCAGAACCCCGGGGAACGTTCTGCTGGCAGGAGTTCACCTCCTTCTTCGGCATGCAGGAGGAGAAATGGAGGATCAAGCCAAAGAGATACAGGCTGAACTACAAATGGAACCTGGTGACGCGGTTCTGGGGCATCAAGAACATTCATACCTGTCCCTCAGGGACGGCCGCTACCCCTGACAGCCGACGTCAACACCAGATGAGGGTCAGCTTGACGGGCAGCTGGAACACTGACCTTCATTAGCGGAGCGGCTAACTAGACATGGCTGCAGCACACCGTGTGTGTTTACAGGTACGGCCCGACCTCCGTAACACCGGCACTCCCTGGGACAAGGAGCCGCTCATACTCGCAGCCCACAACTCTGAAAATGCTAGAAGAGGGAAAAGCTACGCTGATGTCAGACTAAAACTGGCTCACTGTCGTCCATCTGCAATGAAAGCATCTCCCACATCAGGCAGGTCCACTTCAATGCGTGCTTGAGATCAAAAGGTTCGGAAAGGTGTATAGTGATGGGTGGAGGAAGCTGGTCCCCAGGGGGGGTGTTCAGCACCAGTGAAACCACAACACGAGGTCTGGAGACCCTCTGATGGCCACAAATAGTCACTACATAAAATACGAAACTTTCTGTATTTAGGGGACATTGAAGCCAGATGTTTTGTTCAGCAGCTATCTGTGATGTTCTTCATTTATTCCGTAGCCATTTCTTTCATTTTTGAAACATCGGGGGGTGCAAAGTTACTTTTTGATTGAGGTACCCAGAATCACAAAATCCACCCTCAGGAAAGACAGAGAAAAAAAGAGGAATTTAGACCTAAAAATTCAGTTGATGCAGGACCCCTGTAACAAAATAATAATAAAAAAAAAATGCCTGTTTGGATAAGGGTTGGTCAGAGTGTATTCCGAAAGGTCAAAGGTCAGAGTGTATTCCAAAAGGTCAACCAAACAGCTGCTTATGCCCTAAATGGACTTTCAATTCAAGTCAAGGTCAGTGGCAGGACACAATCAGCCCACTCACATTGCTGTATTTTGGGAATTTAGCATCATGATCTGTTTAAACAGGATATTACCTGTGACAGTGAGTCACACTGCATGCAAACAGGTTCACAAAACACAAAAATATTAGACAGAAAAGCATCCAGCATTTCTCCATGTTCAGGATGTGACTCTATCCTGATCCCTTTCATGCCTCATAAACACGGGAACCTCACGGTTCAGCCCCCTGGACTCAGGTTACACATTAAACCCGATCGGCTTCTCAGCCTCGCACAGCTCCTGCTGCCTGACTTGCGGGTCTCGGTTTTAAAATCCTGAAACATTTACTGCTGTTGCACCAGGTGCCATTTTGCCCAGAGGTGGCAAAAAACTCATAGCAAACAAAAAAAAGTGAGGACAGTTTAGAGTCAACAAATATTAAATAATCTGACTGTTTTCCTCATGCAAATGCTTATGGTCTGGAACATATGAAACATAAAATCCGGGGGGTGAGTGGTTCTCGACTTTACATGACACACCAAACTCAAGGCCACACTGACTGCAGAGAGCTTTAAGTTAAACTGTTGAGTGTAGATTTGGGTAAAATCCATCCCTAAAAACAACTAGAACGTTCAAGAGCACTGGGAAGATGGCATGACAACGTGAGGCGGCCTGACAAGGTGAGGCGGCCTGACAAGGTGAGGCGGCCTGTCAACGTGAAGCGGCCTGACGAGATGAGGCGGCCTGACAAGGTGAGGCGGCCTGTCAAGGTGAGGCGGCCTGACAAGGTGAGGCGGCCTGTCAACGTGAAGCGGCCTGTCAAGGTGAGGCGGCCTGACAAGGTGAGGCGGCCTGACAAGGTGAGGCGGCCTGTCAACGTGAAGTGGCCTGTCAAGGTGAGGCGGCCTGTCAACGTGAAGCGGCCTGTCAACGTGAAGCGGCCTGACGAGATGAGGCGGCCTGACAAGATGAGGTGGCCTGACAAGGTGAGGCGGCCTGTCAACGTGAAGCGGCCTGACAAGGTGAGGCGGCCTGTCAAAATGAGGTGGCATGACAAGGTGAGGCGGCCTGTCAAGGTGAGGCGGCCTGACAAGGTGAGGCGGCTTGTCATTTTTTCCCCAATATCTCTATGCCAGGGTTTCTCAACCTTTTCAGATCTGAATAGGCTCCTAATCAGATAAAACAGGGTACATGCATGATTATAAAAATCCTGCTCTTGTGCTAATGAAGACCTGGTGTGATGGTGGGTCCGTGTAAAGGCGAGTGTGATGGTGGGTCCGTGTAAAGGCGAGTGTGATGGTGAGTCC
>JABFDZ020000008.1:14162948-14175488 GCA_019775955.2 Pollimyrus isidori
AAAAAAAAAAGAAAAATGAAAGAACTCTAATTGTTTGGTCATTGCAGTGCAGGCAGGCACACGCCGTCTTTATTAGTAACGTGTGTAACGTGCGTCTTCACACTCTCAAAAACCACAGGCAGACAGGACTGTAAGAGAAAGCTGGGCATATAGAAACTACTCAGTGTGGTATTTCCTGAGACTTAACAATATCAATCTACAGGACTGGATGTGGGAAAACTACGTTTTTACATCTGTAGGACCATCGTAGAAATGTTACGGTTATTAGGAAACTGTTGCTCATAGGAAAAGCAGGTTAATCCATGCCGGGGGAGGGGGGGGAAGGCTGGGTAGAGAACAGCATCTTTATTTGGGAAAGCTGTGCCCTTTCCAACAGGGTAGGCTAGGAACCAGACTGGCAGCACACACTGAGGAAATTAAAAATGAGGTGTCCTTTCTATATGAACTGAAAAGGCAACCAAATGGACAGTCAGTGTTTTTGTCAATCTAATAAAGGTCATGTGACGATATTGGCTGAAGGGATATCAGGAACTTTTTCCCCCTCATATCAGATCACATACAGAGCACCAGATCTGCAGAATTAAACATTAATACAAATGTATGCTAAATGTAATAATAATAAAATGAATTTATGATATTTAATGACCAGTAATACTATTATAAAATATCACATTTAAAACTGAACTGTATATTTAAGCTAAGAATTTTGTTGTTTAAGAAAAGCCCGGTGATACAATAAACATAAGAATGGTCCATTTGGTTTGTATTTTTTCTTTCTATCCTAACTGTTACAGCACATCAATTCCATTTCATATGCATTTCTACCAAGTCTTTCAACATTCCGTGCGCATATACCTTTTCATCCACATAATAAAAAATACTGCAGAATTTCCCAGTAAGCAGAATAACAAGCTAGACAGCCCAATCACCCACCGATCCATCCTTTTCCCACATCACTTAATCGTGAGTCAGTCATATGATTCGATATGTATGCAACACACACCATTGATTATACGTTTTAATACGTGGCCAGAAGTATTAAGTCTTACTGTGAAAATTGCATATATCCGTGAATTCAATATATGTTATTATAATGCCAACTTAATATATAAAAAGTTATGAACTACTCAGCTTATAGAAAAAAAATATCACGCATTAGGACTAACTAGAATTCTGCTGTAGGAGGTACTGTATCACTTTATTGCCTATTTTTAAAAAGTGAGGAAGAAATGAAAGAAGAGCCCATAAGAAGAAGCCGTTTACAGGGGCAGAGGGAAGCCCGTGTCACGGAGGGCCGGACAGTCGCATCACCACCCGCTAAACACGCGACGCATCTAAAGAACTCCACTTAAGGCGGATTATCTGACGGATATGTAGCGGCCATGACACTCTTGATTTCTTAAAACTTAATGTAAAGTTGCCGTTGTAAGCCCCCATATAAATCTTCATACGTGTCCGATGTCACCAAGACTTGCAGTTCACCCAGATCGACTCAAAAACAAAAATAGTAGCCTGGTTAGCCAGTTAGCTAATCAACTACACTGGGCTTTGAGAAAGGGATTTTTACACGAAACACGCTTAAATCGAATGGGAATTATCACGGCTAGATATAAAACAAAAACCGTTTCCAGCTCCTTTCAGTTTTGCTACGCTAGTGAACGCCAGTCGGGTTTAGCACCACAAATTTCATACATCTCTTCATAAGATAAACAGAAATTCGGGCAAAATAAGCAAAAGCGAGAGCTACGAAAATCCGCGTAGGTGTGGAAACGCAAATAAATATACACGTACCTGACCCCGTTGAGTAGTGATCGTTGTAGCCATTTGTCACACTTCCCGTCCTTATTAGTAAAACAACGTTAAAATGTTCTTTTTGTTTTTTAATTACGAACCCAAATACGCAATCAGACTCGGTGAGTACAACATCTACCCTTCCTACTCAGTCAGCTGATACGCCCACGGCTGGTTTACGATACGCGGTCACGTTTCTCTACGTCGTTTGCGCAGGAACCGCACTGCGCGAGCGCGTGGTGTTCATTATACTATTTGAATCCGGAAGGATTTTAAGTAGTTAGGGTAATAGGTAGTATCTTGTGTTTATGCCGACTGTCCTGTATATCGACTTGGTTTTCGTAGTCTCTTAAAGGAAGCAAATATGTATTTATATTATGCTGGTTTTCATCATTCGTATCGCTTTTCCTGGTGAGGATTGTGATTGCAGCAACTTGCAAGGGTGCCACGTTCACTTATGAATACCCTTGCGATTGAACATTATATTTGCTACGTACTGTCCATAGAACAGAAATCCAATAACTATTCATCACTTTAATTACAATAATGTCTAACTAGTACATTTCTATCTTCCTCTCCTTCGCCATTAGAAGGGCAGCATTACACATTCTCAAAGCCAGTATCCATTGCCATTGTTAGCTACCTCTTGGTCATTCTCACTACACCTGTCCCCCACCTTTTATCTTGGGGGTGTTGAGTCCACAAAATGGACCTGTGTTTCCATTTGGGGCTGAGTCTTGCCAGGGTTACATGGAGGCCCTGGCCACCAGGAACAGCACCTCCAGGCCTGGTTCCAAGGCTGGGTCCTAGTAATCCTGTTACAGACACGGTACTCTACTTTCTGTCAAAGATTTCATGGAGGTATATGGTGGGTCACAGTCTTCAAGAGTGTCCTACAAGGAGATCAAGCCATAGATGACACTCTTCAGAGTGGTTGTGGTGGTCTTTTCAACAGAAGTATGGCAAATTAATTATGGAGATATGTGCTTTTATTGCATTTAATTCAATGTCAAGTCAGCAACTGTGATCATATTAACTGCACAAGACTGGGATAAATATTATATTATACCACAGTTACTATACTATACTTAGAGCAAGGGCACTGAACTACAAAAGTCACAATCGTCACTGTAAAAAAAATAAAACAAAACATGATACTTCCCTTATTAAAAACTGTAGCCTAATAGTTAAAGCCATCTATCTATCTATCTATCTAGCTAGCTAGCTAGCTATATATTTATTTATTTTTGAGAAGTTGCTCTCCTCCCCCTTTTATTTAATGTACAATTGCCCTAATACACCAACACAGTACATGTGTGACGATGAAAAATTAATTAAATATGCATAAATTATTATTATAAGGCTCTTTGGATGTACTATTTATTCTTATACAAGTATAAGTTTAGGCACCATTTTTAGTGTTTCTAATGGCCTTTATTCATAAGATGTGAAATCTTAAGTGACTGATTAGATTCAGTCTAATGCAGCGCTGCTTCCCTTTGACCAGCAGGTGCTGCTAGTGAGTACCATGCAGTGAAGCTTCGAGTAATGAATCCTTTCCCGTGCCCACTTGGAAAGGAAGTTTCATTGCTTTTTGGAAGTTTTGTCTTGATATCACTAGAAAAATTCTGTGAGATATGCGAAATGGCACATCAGTAGCTTAGGCGTCTTAGGGATATAGAGAGAAAAAAATTGTAAAAAATAAAAAATATCAAGAAAGTCACAGAAACCGTGTAAGTTTATAATAACGTCAACGTAGACCTAAACAAACCAGCGAGCCCACATTTGAAAAGTTTAATTTTAAATATTCATTATCAGTATAATGGCACGAATGTTTTTTTTCTATGTATTAAACACCCGTAGACATGTTCACGGTCACTTTATTGAAAAGCCATTGTTTCCTCACCGGATGTATTTCAGTGTAACAGTCGGTTCGGAGTGCCGATGGAGGAGTTCGGAGTGGCGATTTTTGGGAAGTTGCACGTTTGTTTCCATTGATAATAACGAACATTAACGGTAAATTATCCGTCTTGCTGAGAACATCTTATTGTCCCAAAAATAATTACCACGATATTCACACGAATAACTCCGTCACGTAAGAGATATGTAAATATATTTGAAAGAGATTTCTGTCGAAAATGTAGCTAAGGTTGCTAGCCCTCACAAGTGCACGACCCTTGTCTTTTGCTAAGTAGCTAGCTGACCAGCTTAGTTCATAACGTCTGACTATAATTAACACAATAGAAAAGGATTTGGAGTAATCTGCCTGACTGAGAGTTACTAAGAAATGAACTTATGTACTTAAGTAGATGTTATTGAATAAAAATATCCTGATGGAATATTAGACTACATTTTTACTGTTGGTTGAATAATTGGTATGTTCACTAGCTGGACAGGCGTTTATGTAGCTGACACTTAAAATATGGTTTTTAATAATATGCTGCACTTGCGAAGGCTGATGTTTTTCTTACTTGTTTTACCAGGTTGGTATTTGATAAAATGTTGCGTGGTCCCATTAGTGAAGATATATTGTACAATATAAAAAGGATGCACCGGTATCTTATTCACGATAGACTGGTACCCTTTCATATCATGTAAAAATAAATCAGTGTAGTCTGGGCCGTTGACTGGTAATTATAAATAAAATATATTTCTAGCAACAGACAGGTAGAAGCCACATTTCTTGCTTCAGAATACTGACAACACCAATGCAGTCCACATTCCTTTAAGTAGCGTTTCATGGTGCAGCCTCTTGATAGGTTTCAGAAGTAGACCCATAGTTTCGTTTAATCTGGTTACAAGAATATTGCTTAGGTGACTTGGTGTGTTTACTGGTGTACGCCCTGAAATTAAACACCCATTCGGTGTTTTGCTTGTGCAGTTTACGTCTGTACAAGTGATTATCATTACTCTAGTGCTTCACAGGTCTAGGACCTAGGGGCGCTTTGCAGTTGCATCGGTTATAGTCTAACTTAAAAAAAAAAACGGTGCTTTTGTATAAATGACAGCTATTTCGTGGTTTTATGGGTCGCCAAGGAACAGGAACCAAATGCATGACTTTTTGGCTTTATTTTATGTAGTTCTTATTTTAATTTTATATTCTAAATTGTGCTTTTTAATTGATATGGTTAGAAATGATTTCACGTGTTTCTGTTTGGTTACATTTGTCATTACTAAAGGGCAGTTCCATGATAGGGTGCAGACTGCAAGATTAGTGGCAGTCAAAGCACGAGCTGCTGTGTAGTCAGCCTGCGCCCCTCTCTCCACATCCATCTGCTCCGATCCTTCGTCGAAGAATTGCCTCAGCTGCTCGTGTCGTGCCTCTTACGTGGGTGATGGTCAGCCTGTCTCTGTCTCTGTGCCCAGCCATGGCAGCCTCATCAGAGGAGGTGCTGCTGGTGGTGAAGAAAGTGCGGCAGAGGAAGCAGGATGGCACCCTGTACCTGATGGCTGAGAGGATCGCCTGGGGCCCAGAGGGGAAAGATCGCTTCACAGTCAGCCACCTGTATGCGGACATTCGCTGTGAGTCTTCCTTGCTTCCTCATGAACATGCATGCATTTGTTCACAGTGACACAAGATCTTATCTCATTTAATCAGCTGCCTAGCAAAATATTTTGTCCGATTCGACCTGCATTCTGTTCTTTTGGTGCACACTGTCGAAATGCCTGCCTTCACACTCTTGCAGGCCTGCGTTAACACTGCAGCATCCAGTTGAACACACTTTTCCACCAGAGTAATTCCATCTGCTATAAATGCCATTGCAGCTGCTACTGCAGTACAATAGAAGTGCCTGCACAGACGGATAGTTACATATGTTTTATGAATGTGAGGCATGCTCAAAGGCGATAACTGCGTTAAAGCACGATTAAAAATAACACAGTGACCAGTGCCATGTGACAGTAGAATGGTGGTTTTATTTAAGTTCATTTTAAAATTGAATATTATTCTTTCTATTGCTATGTAACAAAGCAAAATTGCACTTTCACTCTCCTGATCTGTGTACAACCTGTGTTTTGTAGCCTGCATGTAGAATTAGGTTATAGTTTCCCCGTGATAAGTCCACTATGCCTTCCTTTATGTTGCGATCATTTATGATAGAGTAATATATAATGTAAGATGTTGCTAGAGCAGAATGTGTTTTCAAATCAAAGAACAGAAGTTTTAAACTTTGTACTGGAGAACTTAACATCGTAGTATTTCTAAAAGCAGCATTAACTGTCACTTTCTGATTTGCAGCAATGTGCCTTATTGAGTAACAGCATGTTCTCCCAGTTGAACAGAAGGAACATGTGTCGAACGGGGTTTCGCAGTCCCACAGCTGGGCTCCCAGTCTCTTCTGGTTTTTATTGCAGCCAAGCTTGTTGAGATTTGAAGAATACTGTGTTCAAATCCCATTCAACACAAACATTACTTGGCCGACTTTTCAGGTGTTTCCATTCATATTAATAATTTTAGTTCAACTGAAGTTCAGTATATGTTTACTGTAATTTATGATGATGATGAAGTGATATTAATAACTCAGGTAATTTAAATTCTGATATATAAATGATTTGTCTTATCTTGCAAATATACATGTCCTCCAAATAATATGTTTTAATGATATTCCCCTAATGGCTTACGTAATTTATTGAAGGAATGGCTGAAAGATTAATGGTTAATTTAGACAGCCTTGGATAATTAGATGAAGTGAAAACTTTCACTCGACCTGACCAATATCCTGCACACTTTCATATTGACAAATACCGTGGTAATGCTGTGTGGCTCCTGTTTTGAGGATGTCCTTTGTGCTTCATATAAGAAGTTCTTGTTTTGTGAATAAATCACAGAATAGCTGCTACATTTCAGAGATGCTTGAAATACGGCAGTAGATTTTTTAGTTTTTAGGTATAATAGTAAGTATTGACTAAGAACGCTAAGATGTTGGTAGCAGTGCACATCTCACAGGGTGGATGCCATGGAGCAGATCTAGGTCATAGGAAAGAATAATATTCTCCAGACCAGTTTGGGAATGTATGGGGACAATCCAGAACAAACGGAGTTCATGGCTTCGGAGCAGAAGTCTGCTCTGACCTGCCCAGGGTACTAACATTGTGATGGAAGTGTTTAATGACTCTTTCCTATACTTCAGTAAGTTACTGAAGAGCAGTTAGACCTTTTAATTTATTTTTGGAGATGCCGAGTTCAATGCCTTGAGGAGTAATTCAGTTAAATGAATGTCATATCTGTAAGCAAATCTTGATCATCTGCTTTTAGTTACTGTACAAATGGTGACTGATAGATACTAAATAGTTGTGCTTTTATTTAGTAGCTCCATTTATTATTGAATTTTTTACTTAACCAAAAGGGAGTGTCCAACTCCCATTGATGACCAACTGTGGGTTGGACTCGCCTGTGCTTGTCCTACCTGATCAGTATGAGAGTCTCTTAAATTTAAGCAACGTTATCGTGGGACTTTCGCCGTCTTGCATGTGCCTGCAGACACATTCGGAATGAACAACCAGTGCCAATGGCTGTGCCCCTCAACGTAGCAGCTATCGGGGCACAGTAATACCCACCTAATGTGTCCGACCCATGAGTGTCGTGGTTGTCCGACCTCCCCCATCGCCCCCCACACAGGTCAAAAAATCAGCCCCGACGGCAAAGCCAAGATCCAACTTCAGCTGGTCCTTCACACTGGGGAGAGCAGCACGTTCCACTTTGCCAGCGAGAGCACGGCACTGAGGGACCGCGACGCCGCCAAGGACCTTCTGCAGCAGCTGCTGCCCAAGTTCAAGAAGAAGGCTAACAAGGAGCTGGAGGAGAAGAACCGGTGCGAGCCAGTCGATTGTGACCGCGACCCTGAGTCTGCACCACCCTGTCTGTACATTCATATCGTTTGCCATGATTGATCTTTGAATAATTCAATGGCTAAACTCATTCTTATCCAGAGCTTTTTGTTTGAAATGTATGTAATGAACATTTCTAATTGAAACTGCAAATTGACAATACCAGCGGGAGAATGCATGTCTTAGTCTGTGAGACTCATGCTTACTAGAGGTAAGAACCCAGGGAAAAGTACATTTTAACAGCTCTCATGCATTTAATTTTATGTTTACAGAATATTATCATTGACTTTAAATTCGCCCGTTGTCCGGGTTATTCATGAGGGCTATGCTTACCTTAAAATGAAATGTTTACAGTTGTGTCTATTGTCAGCTGAACAAAAATGTTTTAGTGGTGTGAGGGGTGTCCCGTTGCCATGGATATGTTTGTTTACAAGTTGCTGCTACTTATGACCTCCCAGGATGCTTCAGGAGGACCCCGTACTGTTCCAGCTGTACAAGGACCTGGTGGTCAGTCAAGTGATTAGTGCTGAGGAGTTTTGGGCCAATCGCCTTAGCATGAACTCGGTAGACCACGCCCACAGCAAGCAGGAAGTGGGGATCTCTGCTGCCTTCTTGGTAAGCCTTAATGACGCGAAGCTGGAGCCCACCGTGAAAAGACAGAGTGATGGGATTGCAAAAGCCGACAGGGCCATAATGGCGAATGGTGCCTAGTTCATCCCTGGGTACATTTGCGGCTCTGTGCGTTGCAGGCAGACATCAGGCCTCAGACAGACGGCTGCAACGGTTTGAGATACAACCTCACTTCAGACATCATAGAGTCCATCTTTAGAACGTACCCTGCAGGTACAGTGCCTGAAACGTCTGATTAATATCCAAGAATTGTTGCCTGGGGTTTTACGGTTTTGTCTTTCTGACTGTTGCCATCCTGAAGGTTTTGAATGTATTTATTTTTTCATGAGTCATATCTCCTTTGCTTTTGAATTTCGCCTCTGTCAGTTGCTCTGTGGCCTTGGCTTCCTGCCTGTAATCTTGTCCTTAATTGTTCTGATAATGACCGGTGGGAAGAGTTTGTGAGGTCATTTGATGTCTTGAATTTTATCATGTTTTGGTTTCTCTGCTCAACTTAATTTCCCATATTTAGGACCAGCGGCAAATTCATTACCTACAATCTGGTGCATACCAGCTCAGAGTGAGGGAGCCGTTGGCTTGTTTGCAGTAACTTGTACTGTAACCTCTCTCCTTGAAGTGAAGCAGAAGTATGCTGAGAACGTGCCACACAACCTGACGGAGAAGGAGTTCTGGACCCGGTTCTTCCAGTCCCACTACTTTCACCGGGACCGAATCAGCACTGGCCTGCAGGACCTCTTTTCAGAGTGTGCAAAGCAGGATGAGAAGGGTAATGGCTTGGTTAGCGATCGGGTCTGCAAGGCATCCATTGTCTCTGCTGGCTTGGTTAGCGATCGGGTCTGCAGGGCATCCATTGTCTCTGCTGGCTTGGTTAGCGATCGGGTCTGGAGGGCATCCATTGTCTCTGCTGGCATTGTTTGGTACAGGGAATTGAGCCAATAGGTGTCACCATGTCCTCCTGTTTATGTGATGCATCCAATGGCTGTGAAATGTATGGTAAACATACATTTCATTCGTTTTTTTGTGCCCCAGGCTTAAAATCTATGGTAGTCCAAGGCGTCAAGAACCCACTGGTGGATCTCCTGTCCCTGGAAGACAAGACGCTGGATGAGGTGGGGGCCGCCTGCTGCCATCTCCGAAACACCGCGGAGGGTGTGAGCATCTTGCACACAAACCCACGTTCGTATCTGTTGCAGGGTTACGGTCCAGCCCCCTCCACCTCCAGTACCGCTAAATCCGTAAAGGAGAACAGCAATTCTGCCATAATCAAGCGCTTCAACCACCACAGTGCCATGGTGCTGGCTGCAGGTCTACGCAAACAGTGAGTGAATGGAGTGAATCATTCATGGGGGGCTGTATGGACAGTGCAGGAAGTCTACAACCTATACAGGCCTTTAAAATGGGCATTTTGAGTCATTTTTATGCAAGTTTAGAGTCCTTGTCATATGAATTACTTATAGTATTTTTGGGTAGGTACCAACCAGCATAGCATATCTAGATTTTATAATAATTCTCACAGTCAGATTTTCAAGATGCTGTTATTAGACTGTTAGACACTCCCCGGGTTTCCAGTTTGGTCGAGATCAGGTCTCTGCCTGTGTTCTGGTTCTTATCTGTGCTTTAGCAAGCTGCACAGTTGCTTTGGCAGTGTTGCCAACGTTGCGTCAAAAGGTAAACTTCCTTCCCAGTTTTAGTTCGGTGGCGAGGCATGAGATTTTGTCAGAGGGCTCGACTTTGCCGTTTGTACAATACATACATTTGTAGTGTACATAGCTATACAGTGCATTTGTATAGCTACATACATCTTTTCTTTTTTAAATTTTGCATACCCACCTTGTTTTCCATGCGAGATCGACATACGTGTATGTACAGGTGAGAAAACTTTTGTGGTGTTGGAACGCAGGGTGAGCGGGTGTGTAGAGCCCCCACAGGATTTGGGATAAAAGGTCTTTTTCAAGGGCTTAACAGTGATGTGATGCTTCTGTTGTAGCTTGGGCCTTTTCATGCACTCGCTACAGTTTGTGATGCACGACGGGCTGCGGTCAGTGGGAGAAAAATCGTGGGGCTTTTTAAGCATTGGCTACTTGCGTATCCTTGCTTGGAAGCTATTCAAATTGACTTTATGCCTCAAGAACGCTTTAAACAAGACGTACTAATGAGGTGGAACAGTACGTTATGTATGTTTCCAGTAACCTAATTAAACATTTTTTTGACAATTTTCTTCATCTGTATTTACCAACTTAAAATATTACTAACATATAAACTATAAATATAGTTAATTAAAATATTAAAGTAAAACGAGCTCTGGGCAGTTGGATCGGAACGGAAAAAACGTGGATCGGCCCATCCCTGATTTTTATGGCCTGTTTTTGGGGTGGTGCGATTTTATTTTTAAATTCTCTAAATGTAGATGCTTTCACTTTGCAGATTAACCCACATGTAGGCACCATGTGAGTAAAACTAAACGTAAGAAAGTCAACTTTAAGGGGGGCTGTGTAACCTCCCTTGACTGTACTTGTAAACCTGGAGCAGAAACATGGGTCACTGCTTACCGGGGGTTTGCCTGGGAAATGGAAGGAAATTTGAGAGCGGAGCTGGATGTTCTAGGGAGCGTCACGAGTCTCACGTTCCCCTGTGACTGTCTCCTATCAGGGACCCTTTCAGTGACCAGGCCAGTGAGACGAGCAGCACCGATGGTAACTCCAGAGACTCCGACCTCTTCCAGCCACCCATCAAGAAGGTAATGACTGACGTGGGTCTAGCTTCTGATTTGGCTCTTCTGTCAGGATTGAGAGAAGCTGGTCCCATAAACCTATAATTGTCTCACTGAGTCCGTCTGTAAGGGTGTATTATTGCTGCTGCAGTGCCTCTGCGGTTATGGAGGAGAACATTACCCGGGGCTCATGGGCAGCGTCTCAAAGACACGGTGTTTCCCCAGGTAAAGCTGCAAGAGGCCATAGAATATGAGGACTTACAGAGAGGCAATGGGCAGAAGACCGTTGCCCTGAACCTTAAGAAATCTGACAGGTCGGTGTCTCCTTTAGCCGGTTTTCGGTGCCCAGGGGTAAATGTTGACGCTGCCGTTGGAGATTCTGTGGCAGCCCAGGTTTCCAGCAAAGCTGTGGAGCACAGTGTCACCCGCGTCTGAGCAGCTGATCTTGTGCGTCTGCCGCCAGGTATTCCCACGGCCCCGTGCCCATCCAGAATCAGCACTACCGCACAAGCCAGGACATCATCAACTCTGTCAGTATCATCCAGCAGGAAATCGCTGCTTACAAGCCCAGTCTTACTCAGGTGCTGATGCACACTAGCCTGGACAGAGCTGAGATTGACGTCAAGCCCATATTAGCTCAGCTGAAATCGGGTTTCGGCGTGTGCTGATATTTCCCCTCTCCTGTCGTAGGTTATGTCCAACAGTACGGCCAGTTCAGCAATCATCTCCCTCTCCCCTGGGGGTGTGCTTATGCAAGCCGGGACACAGCAGGCCATAAACCGTGAGTATCCCCAGTGTAGCTTCCATCAAACGGACGCAAATCGTCCTCTGGGTGTTCTTGTCCCTCAGGACTCAGTCATGTCGTCTCTCCTTACCGTATTCCTGAGCCACTGAGGACAGCGTGCATTTAATCTATGAAATATTTGCATCCGTGTTAATTCAAGTTTACTTCTTGGTAACTTGATGTTTTAAGGGAATACTGTGAATTGCTGCAAATACTGTGGAATAGGACAGATACCCAACTGAATTTTAGCTGCTGGAGAATTGAGTTGAAAATAGCTGGAAATCCACAGCCGCAGAACTAACTAGGGCAGTGTTTTTCAACCCGGTCCTTAGGGTCTCCGGACAATCCACATTTATGATCCATCCCAGCGCACCCAGGTATTTTGGTGTTCTTGGTCTGGCTGGGAGCTGGGAAGGAGGAAAAATGTGGATTGCCTGGGGGTCATTGGAGACTGGTATGAGAAACACTGGAATTCAAATCAAGTAAGTCATCAACGTGGACATTTTTCCTAATAATAGGAGATTATGTACAGGCCCCAACCATCGTGCTTCCTTTTCAGAGATGGTACCCAGTGAGGTGCAGTCAGAGCTGAAGCACCTGTATGTGGCAGCTGGGGAGCTGCTTCGCCACTTCTGGTCTTGCTTCCCTGTTAACACGCCCTTCCTAGAGGAGAAGGTGGGTTTCTCCCTCTCTGTTCACTTTTCTGTTTCACTTCGCTTTTTAGTATTGCTTAGGTGTGGGGGGGGGGGGGGGGGGGGGGGGGGGGGGGGGGGGGGGGGGGGGGGGGGGGGGGGGGGGG
>JABFDZ020000008.1:14185420-14195823 GCA_019775955.2 Pollimyrus isidori
CCAGGGTATATGTTTGCAGGGCTCGGCGTTCGTCGCGGTAACCAGGGTATATGTTTGCAGGGTTCGGCGTTCGTCGCTGTAACCAGGGTATATGTTTGCAGGGTTCGGCGTTTGTCATCTTTCCCATCCAGACCATCACCACCCTGGACTCAAGGGTGGTGCAGCTGGGCTACCAGGACGGCCGTCTGCTGGTTTCCTCACTCAGCCGTTGCTACTTGTGCGACACAGAGAGGTAGGCGGGACTCTGTGGACCAAACCATTATGGCATGGGGGTGCGTGGTGGTGGAAGCTCCGCCTGTACCAAAAAATAGGCGGCAAAGGGGTACACACATTCCAACACCGTATGAGTCTCCAAAAGTACTGCTATGTTCTGTAAAAAAATATTTGAAGAATAACATGAAATGCTCAGTGCTCTTGTCCAGCCCTGACATTCTAAGGACTGTTAGTGAACGAGTTTTCTTCCTGTGTAGGGAGAAGTTCTGGAAAGTGGGGAACAAGGAGCGGGACGGGGAATATGGGGCCTGCTTCTTGCCCCCGCCACGCGGCTCGCCAGCCGGCACGCCGCCCCTCCTGTACTGCGCGCGGCCGGGCTCCCGCGTCTGGGAGGCCAACTTCAGCGGCGAGGTGCAGAGCACCCACCAGTTCAAGCAGCTGCTCTCCTGCCCCCCTGTGCCCCTCATATCCTGCAGGTAGCTCCTCCCACAGTCACACCCGTGCACACGCTTGCGCCTCCGCGACCTGATCATATCGCCCCCTGCAGGTGTGAGCTGCAGTTTCACTCTGCTCCAAGAGGCCCCCAGTCGATCGCTTTCCCCAGGCTGCTATACCTCAGGTACCATGGCACCACCACACTACCTGTAGACCCTGCTGTCTGTCAGTCACCGAATGATACCCCTCTGCCCTTTGAATGTGTTGTTAATGTGTGTTATTAGTAATTATCGGTCACGAGCACATCACATCTGCCCATACTAAGTAATGGGAGCACTGGTCTCTCTGCTTATCTTGTCACTTTTGAACACTATACTCATCATAGTATTAGTTTAATACTTTCTTTCACTCTTATACACACATTTATATGGTTTGGTATATGGTATTTATATGGTGTATATGACTTTTTACACATACACACCCCGTTTTAGCTACCTTCTTACATACCTCATCTGTTTTTGCATCAGTGTATGCTTTATTTTATATCTTATTATTGCTTCCTTGTTTGTTGTTTTAATACTCCATGGTGAGAGCTATGGTTTGGAACAGTAATTTCCCTTAAAATGAATAGAGCTTTATCTTATTTTATCTTTAAATACGTTGTGTGTGGCTGACCTTCCTCTCCTCTGCTTCCTCTGATGCCTGGCGTTCTTCATTCAAACCTCTGGTGTTGTTTTTATGCAGTGATCAGAACCTGCTGACCTGGACTGAGTCAGCGATCTACATTTTCGTGCCTCAGTGCGACCAGGTCCTGCTCTGGACTGAAATTAAAGGTGCAAAGCTACCAGCTGGCCGGCGCCCTGGTCATTTCAGTGCTATACACACTGCCGTTTACCTCCCTACGGTGCCCTAATCGCTCTGTCTGCCCCCACCAACCTTCAGACCTGGTAGAGGTTGCAGTTTTCCGCAGTGAGCTCTTCTGCCTCCATGCCGACGGACGCCTGTCTCACTTGAGCCTGCTGTCCGCGGAGCGCTGTGTGGACCGGCTGATACGCAGGGAAGCCTGGTCCCTGGCCGCCTCCGTCTGCTGCATGTTCCAGCACGCCATCGCCCCCTGCAGAGTAAGACCACCACACCACAGTACATGCGCGTGCACGGTTATCTCACCTCAGGGCTATTCTGCAGAGCGCATTGCCAAATGTTATGTCTGCATAATGCATAATACACTATAACGATCACATGGCTATAATGTGTTATGCCTTTATGTGCCATGTTTATAGTGCTCTATGAATGCAATATAATGCATTTTGAATCTGTATATAAATTACTAACAACATGGCCTTAAGTGTTACAGGAAAATCAGTTAGTGGATCCAGCTGCTTAAAATGTACTTGGTTAATTTACCTTCCGCTGCGCTGCCTTCTTATCTTGGTCAATTGATGTCGCTAAATATTCAACCCCCCTCCCCCCCCCCAAAAAAAAAGGCCCGGAAGTCGCTTCCCATTGACCGGCTGGAGTATCTGCGCTCACAGCTCAACCCCAGCACCCAACAGGACCTTCTCAGCCAACTGGAGGACGTGATCCCCAAACTGGAGCCTCTGGACTCTGCCTCCAGCAGCCGCAGAAGCAGCATTTCTTCACATGTGAGTCTGAGGCACCGACCTCACAGAATGTGACTGTGAGTTTGTGCCTTTGGTGATGAGTGATTCTGTAATGCAGGATGATTATGGAGCTGTTGATAAATGAGCACGCAATTGCAGACAAAACTGTAAAACTTAACAATCACAAACTAATTATAGAATTATTCTTTAATTTGATTAGTCCCTGACATTCAAATGCGAATTTGGTGTGTAAAGTCTCCAAAAGCTTATAGAGTTTAGCTATTACATAAATGTTATTGCTGTTCAAAACATGTAGTAGATATATTTACACTTTGTTTCACATATTGACTAATATCCCTTGTAAGTGATCTTTTTGAACATCAATCGTTAATGCAGGAGAGCTTCAATGTGCTGGACTGCGGTATCTACAGGGTGATTAGTCGAAGAGGGAGCCAATCAGATGAGGAGACCAGTTCCCTGGTCAGCCAGTCAATGCTGGAGGAGGAGCGGCTAACGGAGTTTAGCTTTGTGCATGAGGAGGAGCCTGTGGAGCCTGGTAAGGGCTGTGACCTTTGACCTGGCTCGGTGGGTGCTGCTCCCCCTCTGGCCCACTACAGATTTCTGAGGAATGAAGGGCACCTCAAAAAGGATTTTTTTTTTTTTTTTACAAATAAAGGCACTATTTTAAAAATGTTTTATATATTTCTGGCTTAATTTCTTATAACGTCTATTTCTTGCAAATACCGTCTTATTAAAATGGTTCGACAGTTGAAGTTTTTTGTCTGACGTCACTCTTGAAGAACTTCTGTGAGATTCTTCAGCCGCTTCCCTGCATCCCACCCCAGGGGGTAAAAGAGCAGACGGACGATTAGCCCTTTCCTATCACTGTCCGACATGCCCATCACACCTCCATGCGCGTTTCTTTCAGTGTCGGGCATTTCAGGTTCACAAGCTACAAATCCAGACCAGGATTTTGTTTTTACCAACCAGTTCAGCATAAGGAGTCATGGTCACAGAGTGTTCACCTGCTGGGTAGAAACAAAATCATGGTCTGGATTTGTGGCTTCTGGACCTGAAATGCCCAACACTGGTTTCTTTGTTGCCCATTCAGCCGTTTGATTCTTGCGTATTACCGGCTCAGTTGGCTTTGGACTCCGCCCTTTGATTTGTTTGTGTCATATCCTGTCATCCACCTCCGTCTCATTTCTCTGCTTCACCCCACCCTGCCCTGCAAACTCCGGCCCCCCCCACGACCCGCCCCCGCTTCAGCCACCTCCGACCCCCCGCCCGGCGAGCGTGCGGAGCTCCAACGCTCCGAGTCCAGCCTTCAGTTTCACCTACCCCTCTCATTCCGCCCCAAACCCCCCCGTGTGGCTCTGCAGGCTGTTCGAGACAGGTGAGTGCCGCCCCCACCCCGCCCTGCCCACCAAACACCCTCGCATCGACCATCCTCATTAGTTTCGAGTCTTCAATGTGCGGTTAAAGACCGCGTGGTTTAAGACGAAAGCAGCGCTCGGGTCAAATCGCCGTCGTCATTGACACACAGCTAGCGCTGGGCTCTGCACTGGAATTTATTCAAGCTACCGGCATAGTCATTGAGCAGGTTGGAGAGGTCAACAAGTCCCTACGTCTGTCTGTCAGATGAAAGTGAGATATACTCGGCTTATAAAGACAAAACGAGATCAGGAATCTGACTTCTGATGCTCATGGGCTCAGATGAATTGAAGTTTTGAACATCGAGGACGTTACTGAGTTACAAAGTATTATTAGGGTGTCACTTTCAGAAGTGAAAATGGCATATTTTTCCAACAGCTGGTCATGTGGGGTCCCCCCCGTACACCAGATAAGTTTTCCCACTTCCCATTTTAAGTGAAACTCAGCTTTTATAAAGAGAAGTGAAACTGATACAATTAAAAAAAAAGGCTCTGTTTTTTTTGTTGTTCTTTTTGGGAGGGCTTACAGCTTTTATAACCAGACACTTCCTGCCTGGGGCTGGTCAGCAAGCCGTGTCTGTCCCTCACCTCTCAGTCCTGTTCAGAAGCTTTGAGGAACCTGAGCACCAGTAAATCTGGGTCGTGCTGTAAGCTTGTCACCCTGCACTGGTTAGTAGGTAGGGCAGTGGATTCACGTAACGTTAGGATGAATCGCTCAAGTGAATGATCTGCGGTTCAGTGCGTGCGGAGTTTCACAATCTGCGTCTTCTAATGACAGGTGACCCTCTCTGCTTTACGATACTTTCGTCGTACGTCATTTAAGTGTTCAGGCTTGGCTCAGTCTCTGACCGTTTCCTGTTGTTTTTTTTCCTCTTGATGTTTCTGCGTCTTGGATATTTTTTCTATCTCGAGACCCTCAGGGTGCATGAGCCGGTGTATCGGTCTGCTTGGGGCATTGATCATGATGCTAATATATAGCTTCCTTTTGCTTGTTTTTCGTTCACGAGACACAAATTAGGAAAATCGCCATGTTGGGACCATAACAGAGGTTTATACTGCTGTGGCACATGTATAGTGGTGTGGTGTGTGATATTAAATGAAGTGCTAAGGAGAGCAATGGAACGAAGATTACAAACTGATGATTTTTTTTTTTTAAATCTTTTTTGGACGTGATTTTTGATGTTTCTTTTTGTGCTCTTTCCTTCTCAGTGTTTCCAGCTTTGTAAAGAAGACCTCTGAGAGGATAAACACCCTACAGATGAACTCTGACCTTTGGCCCCGTCCCGATCAGAGAGAAGTAGGGCAAAATGACATCACGGCTGAAATGTCATCGTTTCCAGAAGAACTGGACCGCATGTGAGTTCGGGGACGGTGCCAGTCCTATTTCGGGTCTTTCTCTGAAATCTTCACAATGTAAGAGAAGCTTGTGCTGGTGACGGTGTAAGGTTGTAGTATCTTTTTCAGTAAGTACATTTCTGACTAAAATAACATTTTTATTGGCAAATAAACATGCATCTCAGAATTTGTAGCCTTAGTTTTTCATTCAGGCCCCATAAATATTCCCATGCATACACAATCTATCATTATGTCAAATATAACAAATTATCCGGATTGGTCTACTCAGGGCAACAAGGTTACAGTGTTACAGGTTACTAACCCGTCTTTCGCTTTGAGTGACTCTAAAGGTGGGAATTACCTCGCTAGAGAGAACTTCCCCACTGCTTGTCATTTTTGTTTCTCTTTTTTCACCCACCCCTTCTATAGGCATACTGCCAGTAACCACTGTCTGCCATATTTAACATGGTGGGAAAATTACGCCAATTTATCCATCCATGTTCTAACCGCTTCTCCTGGTCAGGATTACGTGGGGGACCCACAGTTCATCATAGACAGGCACCATGCTCTCAATCATACCCAAACTGTAATTTAGAAATGCCAGCTACCGCTACTCCCAGCAGGTGGCGCTGGAGAATAGATCGATTTGACTGGCACGTTGATCTCTGTTCGTCGTGTAGATCTGACGCTGATCGACCCAGTTCAGACACTGATTGGGAAGAGCTGAGAGGAGCAACTCAGAAAGCAGTGTGAGTATTGAACATGAATATGAACTGACTGTGTTTGATGGTCTCTATCAAGGTGCACAGCACGGGTCTTGAATAGCAGCTACATGCTAACTGTCTCTTATAATTCCTTCAGAGTCATCAGGGTTCGTATGTCTGGTTTCTGGAATGAGAGACCGTGCCACCATACTTGTCTTCTGTTCCTTTGGCACTTTTTAGGATCCTGATTCAAGATCCGCTTCTTCTCCTGGACCCGGCTTGTCTACAGGAGGTTCTGTGGCAGTGGCTTTCGGTGCTGGAACAAATTCTGGGCCCGGAGGCGATCCCTCCAGCTGGACAGTATCCTTCCGATCGCCCCGAGGAAGACACCCAGGGGCAAGAGCCCCCAGGATGCCAGATAGAGGAACGCGCTTTTGGGATTGGGGGAGTCAAGGAGCCGGAGGGGGAGCTGGCGCCTGCTGAGGAGGGGCAACAGCCTGGCGAGGAGTCCAGGCTGGGGGCGACGCTGATGGGGGACCCTAAAGTGAACGCAACCCAGCAAGAACCAGTCCGTGTGGAGCCTCCTAGGCCCGTACCGTCGGACCTGCAGGCCGACCTCACCCAGCTGGCCTCTCTCTGCCTGGACCTCGGCTCTTTCCGTGGTAACGCTCCTCAGGAACGGGTTCGAGCCGAGGAGCCCATGGGCCCTTGCGTGTTTCTCCGACGGTACTTCTTTCTACTGGACCTCGAGCGGACGCGGCGGAGCTGCCTGCTGCGCTACCGGGACCAGCCGGCGGTGTGGAAGGCCTACATGGCAGGCCTGCAGGGTGAGCCCTACCTGACTACTGCTGCTTTGACCCTTGACCCTGTTCTGCAGGCCTTTGCATTTACCTTGCAGATGTAAACTGTCCCCCTAGGCAGGGGGTTCCTATATTTCTACACCAGCAAGAGATGATATCTAGCTGAAAAATACTTTATCAGGGACTAACTTCTCTGGGGGCCCTTGGCTAGCATGAGTAGGGGGCCTCCTAAGGGGGCCATTGGCTAGCATGGGTAGGGGGCCCCCTAAGGGGGCCATTGGAGATATTCTTCGGAACTATAAAAAGGAGAGGGAGTTAAAAACATTGGAATGTCAATAATATGCTAATCAAAGCCTGGGGTCTCAACGGTAAAAGTTACCAATCAGGGTGGGGGGTCGGGGGGCGGGGGGTGTCACGCTGGTGCATTGATTGGCAAAATGTAAGACATATTACATTTTTATAAATTATAACATTGTAAGCAAAGTTGATGTATAAATGGTTTGGGGTGGACATTTCATGTATGTGTTTTGTTACTTAAGTTGGGATCAGCAGGGTTGATCCCCTCTGCAACCCCCACCCCCTCCTTGCCTGTTTGGGTCATGTGACTTACCCCGCTACGTTTTCCTTCCGCGTCTGTATGTGACGCAGCGCTGACCGGCTCCAGCGCGGTGGTGGAGGTGATCGAGAGGGGAGTCCTCCTGAGGTCCTTGAAGAGCCTGAGGGAGCTCCAGCCGGGGAATCCCTCCTTGCTGCTTGCCCACCTGCAGAGGTGCGGCCCTCCCTTCCGCTCCAAGTCTCCTCCTGTCCAGGGTCCCTTTGCTCTGTCCTCACATTTCGCACCCCCCACCCCAGGCTGTACGAGAAGCACGGGGAGGCAGCAGTACGCTCCTTCGTCCAGTTCTACCCCAAAGTCATCCCCTGTGATGTCATGGCTATGGCTCAGAAGAGCCACTTCCTTGCATATCTGGATAACTTGGTCCATTCGCAAGCTGAGGAGCAGAGGTAAGGGGCAAGGTCTCCAGAAGGTCAAAGCTTCCACGAATCCTCTTTGTCAATACATCTGTATTACGTGCAGTCATCAATGTTCATGCTAGTTTAAGTGGAGCCTGATAAAGTCTTTCAGGAGAATTCTGCCTTCTAATTGAAGATTTTCTGCCTCCCGTGTTCTTTTCCCAGACTTTCATTTTTAGCTTCCCTTCTTCAGCCTGAGACACTACGGCGGGATTGGCTTGAGCTTGCGCTATCCCATGATGCCCCTCACCTCGCAGACACAGTAACCCCAGAAGGACAGGCCAGGTGCTGCACCGTTGCATGCGGCCTTGTGCCTCCCTGCAGAGTCCACATACGTATGGGCTGTGATTCCTCCGCTCTCTACTCCAGGTGGCGCTCGCACCTCTTCACCTGGGGATATGGGCGTCTCCTCTCCCTCCTCATTCACCTGCCAGCTGATTTTGCGTCTAAGCAGAAGATGGCCGAGATGTGTAAAACCCATGGGTATGAGTATATTGACAATATTGCACAACGGTATCTACTAGGGATGCAACGGTACTCGGTAAAATACTGAACTGCTTGGTCCGGTCTGCAGGGTCTAATACGCCCTTATGGGCCGTTTTGTGATTCATTTTGAAATTGGTGCTTAATGCTTAACAGGCCAGTGTGCGCCAATGGGCGAGAGCCCTCCCCACGAGGTAATGTCCAATCGCTGTTCGGGCCCCCCCACCTACTTTATTCAAAATCTCCTGCGCCGGATCATTCCGGCGTTCCGGGCCAATTCAGTTTCCCTGTCGCCTCCTGATTTGTACACGGTTTTGCTTTTCTTTTTACGAAGCTCTTGAAGTAAACAAGCCATATATTTTAAAACATGACATGCCTTTTCGATTGTTTTTTGTTTTTACAGATAATAAATGAAAGTATTTATTTCGCTGGATAGAGAGAGAGATATTTCTTAATGAAAACGGCATAGTATTGCTTATAAGACTATATTATGCGCGACAATCTACTGTATTCACATGTGATAATGTATCTGAGTGATTTTCAGATATCTCACATACATATTTGCCTAAATATTAGGAGAAACATTATTTCCTGATAGACGGGGGAAACATAGGCAAACCGAATTGCCCGGAACACCGGAACGTCGGCCAGTCGCGCGACTCCAAAAGCTAACCGTGGCAGAACAACCGCCGTATCAAAAATGGATTTGAGCAGATATACACAGATATACACAGAGTAACCCGTGCGGTCGCCTTGCAGCTCACGGTGTTGACAGGCTGATCTAATTACAGAAGAACCTCTCAATAGCAGAGGACTGAATAGGTGGTGCCCATATTGGCTAATTGATATTGCACTTTACACCCTAGTGTAGCCTAACCCGGAACTATTCTTATGTTTATATAAGACGGGCAAAGCACCAGCTATTTCTGAATTTGTTTCCTCCAGATTGCATATGCCAGCACTTTTTAACACTTCTCTTTTTATACTTCTGTATTATGTGTACCAGTAGTCAAGGCTAAGATGCACTTCAACATTTTCGAAAGTGTTTTTTTTGTTAACATTTTGTATGTTAACATTTTATACATGAATAAGAGGCCATTTACCATTTGAAAGTGTGTTTTGTGACTGTTAACTTGAAAGAAACGTGTTATATTATTCTTTGAAATGCAGTACTGCTGCACCTTTACTATCTACTGGGGTTACGTATAACTGTATAGCGGATTAGGCATTGGTCCTTTGCCCAGAAGGTTTTTGGTTCCTGTCCCTGTTCTCTGACCCCACTTTGTATGCTGTAATAAATAAATGTGAACGGAACTTACTGGAGCTGTTGGATTGAGGGGAAGCCGACGGGAGGAGAGGCGTAAGGACTGACCTCCTGGCAGTCAGCATGCTAACCGGCTGTTCCCTCTGCAGCTACTGGCTCGGTTACCTGACTCTGTGCTGTGAGCTGCGTCACAGACCCCAGGCATTTGCCACCGTCTGCCGGCTGGATGACATGAGTCTGCTTCAGGAGCAGAGCGGTGAGGGACGGCGCTCGGCGTCAGAGGCGGGGCTGCCCCCTTATGGACGCTGGTATGTCTCACGCTGAACCCTTTCCCCCGCCGGCTATCAGGACTGATGCCCGAGACCCTAGACGAGTGGAAGCTGCTCATCCAGCTTTCGCAGAGCTGCTGTGACGCTAACGAGGCCGACTCCGGCCGGCCGAGCGCCCCGGACGGCGGCTTGTCCGACGGCTCCGGCCAGCAGGGCAGCTCCATCACTCCCGAGAGCCTGACGCTGCAGCTGGCCCGGGTGGTGGGGCCCGATCGGGCCCTGGACGTGCTTCACAGCTGGGGGGTGCGTGTGGAGCTGGGCCCGCACTCCACCGTGGTATGCGAGCTGCTGAGGATTGCAGAGAAGAGACAGAGGTGAGAGGCCATGCTCATCACCTGGCCAGTGTGGGCCTCAACGCCCGCAACAGTCATACAGCAACAGTCATACAGCAACAGTCATACAGCAACAGTCATACAGCAACAGTCATACAGCAACAGTCATGCATCAACAGTCATGCATCAACAGTCATAAATTCCTTCACTTATAAGACTACAGCTTTGAAAATCAAGTTTGCCACACAAAACAATGACTTGCATGCCAGTAATCCAATGACTATTTATAGCCTGTGGTCAGTTATAGTTGAAGTAGGTGACCTAATAAAAAATATGTATGCAGCTGTAAAAGCAAAGGACCTAAATTTATACTCTGCAGGTTAATCTGGGTTTCCTCGCTAAAACACAGTTAGGATGGTCCTTTATGTTCTAATCTGGGTTTCCTAGCTAAAACACAGTTAGGATGGTCCTTTATGTTCTAATCTGGGTTTCCTCGCTAAAACACAGTTAGGATGGTCCTTTA
>JABFDZ020000008.1:14211688-14221765 GCA_019775955.2 Pollimyrus isidori
CTTTCACTTTTAGTTTTCACTATGTATCCAATATACAGTTAAGGCACAAAAGAACAGTGTTTTCAACACAATATTACATCAGAGAGAAGCTACTAAATCTTCCAGTTGGAAAAGAAGTTGACCAAACAACTGATATCATGCGTTATTTAAAATAAACATTTTCCATTCTTATCTGCAATGTGCTATATCTACATTCTCTACTTTCATGGTGTACAGCCTCTTCTACTCGGAAATGAGTACATATCACAAAATGTATGATCTGGTTGGACTAGTCTAATTAGTGTCATTAAGTAACCCCTAGTGCGTGCTCATGTACGATTGTGCGCGATCATACAAAAGACAGCAAGGGGAGGTTGTACCTTTTGGGTACGTCCTTGTATGGCCCAAAATAGTCAACAGCTTGACACAAACAAACCACACGTGTTACACGACTGCAAGGTTGAGAGCAGTGTATCGCAAGATTAAAAATGCTGCATGAAACAAATTAAGAAATATAAACTAAGACATTCCTTTATAGAGGGAGTACAGCATTATTAATTAGAGGTAGAGAAACAATTTCTTTTTTGAAAGCACAGCAGGTTTGAGAGGCGCCCACTGCTAAACATGTGTGGCTTCTTTTCAGTTTTATCCACATTGATTTAAAATTTTAAAAAATTATTAGGTTTTTAACAGTTGGGTTTTTTTAAGGTTTGTACATTTCCGCCTCAATATCACGATATGGTGTAAAAAATGGGGAGAAATAATTTTTCTTGTCAATCTTTCTTTCCAGTGTTGTAATACCTGCATCAGAACTCAATAAAATTGTCCATCAAACTTCTGCGATTCCTAGAATTTTATATTCCTTGGTTATGTTATGGACATTTTGACACTCGTCAGGTACATAATTATCAGTTATCTATATGTGGATACACTGTACAAACAAAAACATGCTTTTATCCATTCCCCTCTCATACCTCTGTTTTGATTGCATCAGTCCAAACAGGTGTCTGAAATTTACTGCACACCTGGAACTTCAAACAGGAGGCAGAGGGAGAATGAGAGGAAGAGGTCAAGGTCAATGAAAGTCAAAGTAAATCCCTATTACTCTCAACCACTCCCTTTAATACTATCTGCAGTGTAGAGTAAGACATTTCTCACCATACATCCTTCTGCGACTCGCCCTCCTTCTTGAACCCTCTGTGTTCTCTTTACTCCACTCTTGCCCACCTGCTACCGATGTTCAAAGCCCTGGCGGACAGACGATCAGATCTCCAGTTCTGGCATGAGCGCGCGGAGTGGCCCAGCTTGCAGGTGAGAGCAGGCCGAACTATGATGTCATGCTTTCAGTCCTCCCGCTCATCATGCCAATTTTCACCTACCGCCTTCATTTTCATGCAACTTTACAACTGAGATCAAATCGCAGCCACTTCAGATACTGAGATTATCAGAAACAATGCTGAGAGAAACAGGAAATGCACCCTTCGCTAGACAGACCAGCTGCCCAGATCTCTTCTGCACTGCCTGAATCCTAAGGGTTAGGGATAGTATTTGAAGTTTCCAGTGGAAGCCTAAGGGCACAATGGCACAATGCCCTCCCATGATTCCTGCTGAATTACAGGTTCTAGTTACATTTTGCGGAGTCGAAATGATTTAAAGATTTAGCGTGGAAGGAAGAGGTGGAGGGCAAGTTAGCTGAATGTTCAGTAGTGCACCTGCTTTCGGGGAGAAATGAAGAGAGAGGTTTGTTGATGAAGCAGTGACAGTGAACACACCCATTCTCCTTGGAGGGTAGGAGAGAGGGGGTTTGTAAATGAAAGGCTATGGGGCGGGGGGGGGGGGGTGACTGCTGTTTTGATGTGAGACACTTGTCACCACAGACAGAGAAGTAGATTCTGCACATACCTGTGAGCTCTGCCAAGGTACAAAAGCCGATCCCTTGACCAGGAGACACAGATGCTCAGGGGGGCTAGAGGTCGAGCGCCAGGGAACTCTCCTCCTGACACGCAGGCAGACGTTCTCACCGATACGAAACAACAGACATACTGTTAAAGGCAAACACATAGCTATATATGTATAGAAAACTCGCACGTCGACATCCATTTCACTCATTATTAAGGGAGCCCATCATACCACACAAATCGCAGTAAAACACAGCTGTACACTCATTCTGGTGTGAAAAAAGTCTTTTGCTTCTGGATTTTGCAAAATTCTCAGTTAATTCTCGAGAGACGAAGGAGCTGGGCAGAAAGAGAAAAAGTGACAGACGCCAGACCAATGGTAAGACTCACTCTCTCATTAGTCCAACGTACCTCTTTTAATAGACTGGGACCAAAAAGGTTAAATAAATGCTTAGTAATTAAGCAAATCGTCAAACACAGCAATGTTTTGAACTAACGGTTAATGAGCAGATGCTATGAACTAATAGCATGTGTGTTGCCGGCAGCAGCGCACCAAGTCACTGGATTTATTGAACTATCTGTAAATTAAATGCTGCATTGCTTTGCTTCAGGTACAGCATGTCTCTTTAACGACGTATGTTCAGCCCAATGATGTATTCGTGGTATAGCATGTCAGTCAATTTTTTTCAGCTACCTTCTTCCTTATTCGCTCTGGCTTTCGCATTGGTCATCCCCCTACTACCTGCCCACTCCAAATCCCAGAATGCCTCAGGTATTCTCTGTTTTTCTTAAAAAGGATTCATCTTAGTGTGCTTGAAATGGTATATAGCCGACAGAGAAATTTAAGCGCACAATTCGCCATATGTGTAAAGCGATGCTTCGTGGTGTGTTCTGTGTGCAAGCGTTGTGCATTGTGTGCCCAGCAGGGGGCGTTTATCCTGGCTCAAAGTTCTTACAGGAAGCTCTCAGGAGAGCCACTGAGCTAACCAATGCCGCATATGCCCGTACTAGGGAGAGGTAAGTCTCAGGGCTGTGATCTCTGCCTCGAGCACAGATTACCTAATTGGCTAAAAATAAATCAGCCCATACATGTCTGTGCTATGTCTTACTGTAAAAACATACCTTGTGTACAGAATCTGAATAAAACATGTGCATCAATTATACAAACAGTATATGGTCTTTTTCTCGTGCAACTGTTATTTTAGTAGGACTAGGAATTTTTATTGGACCTATAAAATGCAAAGGAGGTGAAGTTTGTGATTGGCATGGCGTACTGCCAGCTGGAGCTGGGGAAGCTGTAATATCTATGTTCTTTTTCCCCAAGTTACCATATCACCACAGCCCCTCTACCCCTCTCACTTCAGTCATTTCTATATTCTGCCCTGACACAGGAGCTCCTTGCTTCTTTCTTTTCTCTGCCGCCTTATTCCTGAACCCAGGCTCATGTTCTTGCTTTTAACATCAGCATAACCTTACCTAGAACCCTGCCCAACCCCAAAGAAGGAAAGCACTCTAAATCAACATACTCCTCGCTGCCGAGAGTGCAGGACAAATGGTTCTGTTTGCTTACCTGAAATTTCTCACACAAACACTCTTATCTGTACTAGCTTGTCTGACTTTGAACAATAATTGCGCTGAAGAAATTCTGGATATTCTGTTACGTGTCACTGGTGTCGTGTGACCTGTGTCTGTTATTTGCCTGTTATTGCTGTTGTTCTCTCTATGGCTCAGGGTGAAGATTCTCCTGTCAGAGGGCTCTGTCAGCCCCAGTGACCTGTTGTCCCAGTTCAAGCATGTGGGGCCACGGACCAGAACCCATGTGCGGGCGGCAGAGCTGCTAGACACCACGGTGGAATTAATCAGAGAGATGGTCTACACCCACACCATGACCCAGCACAACTTCACTGGTACTGAGGACGCTCACTTTGGGCGTTAACGTCACTGAACGAGTCTCATAGACCAATAACTCCCCAAACACGACCACCCAACTGTCACCTGTCTGCTGAGCTGTGTGTCGACATGTGAGAATGGATGTTGGGAGGACGTGGTGTGACAAGCCTGCTGTCCCCAGAGCTGCTGAGTGGGGAGGACATGGATGAGCTGCTGCACGCCACAGGCTGCTCCGCCGAGCTGCGCCCCCCCCCCTGCAAGACGGACTGCTTGTCAAACCGCTATCGCGCCATCGGCGGGGAATGTAACAACAGGTGTGTGCCGCCCCGTTAACAGCAGGTCTGCAGCGTCACTGAGGGCCTCATCGACGCTCTAAGCGTGTGTCTCTTCTACTCAGACAGCACCCTCTGTGGGGGGCAGCCAACACCCCTTACACCCGCTGGCTGCCTCCACAGTACCAGGATGGGAGGGCGGTTCCTCGAGGCTGGGATCTCCAGTATGGTTACCATAATTTCACCCTCCCGCCGGTGAGTACGACCCCAGCGTAGCGAATATAGCATGGGTCCCCATATCCCTCCTATAGGTCACCTATTACTGTTTCTCCAACCAACCCCTAGACCAGGGGTGGCCAATCTTATCCGCAAAGGGCCGGTGTGTATTTGGGTTTTCCTGCAGCTCCTTAATTAGATTACTAAGTAGAGGGCTGATTGGCTGAATAGTCCTCACGCCTAGGTTTGAACAGCTGACGTACAGGTTACCCCAAAAACCTGCATACACACACCGGCCCCTTGCGGATAAGATTGGCCACCCCTGCCCTAGACAGTCCGCATTTTTGCTCTCTCTTATCTCCCAGGGAATTGGGAGAAAAGGGAAAATGTGAACAGTCTGGGGGCCCCTGAGGACTGGTTTTGGAAACACTGATCTATAGTATACAGCATAATATACAGCCTTGCGCTCACATTTGGGACCAGGACCACCGGATGCAAGTCAGTCTGGGTGTTTCTTGATAACGTCGCAGTCTATCACATATACGTTATGCTTGCATACTGTATTACCAGTTATATAAGGACAGTGGGTCGTTACATGGCTGACAGTGTTGTCCATTCTGCTGCACCTGTTACACTAAGCAATACACCCACTAACTAACATCATACTACGTCTGCTTTCTGTCATCTCATCACGCTTGCTGTAGTATCATAATAGTGCCAAGAGAATTGTCAGTCGCAGCTATACCCCTGACAGTATGAGGGTCAGCACCCTGCCCTTCGCGTTTCCTCCCCGTTTGGCCACCAGGTGGTGCTGGCCCACCCTTGTTTGTACAGCCCTTGTGATTGTTACCTCCTGGGATGGCTACATAGCGCAGTGGGCTGAGGGCTGAGAATGTTGCTTGGAGACTAAACCTGCAGGTTGTGTGTTTCAGGCTATGGCATAAAACCAGCCTGTTTGGCTTATTTGAGTTTTTGTGGTTTATAGTATTAGTCTTCTGTCCCCGAGTCTTAATTCCTTCCTGTGGTTCTCCCTCCTTGTGTTGTTTTGTACCTCTAGGACTTTATGATTATTCTACTTTGCTCAGGCTTCCTAGTCTCCGATTACTTTTTATAGTTTGTCTGTTAAGATTCTTAGTTCAGTGATTGTCTTTGTTATTAGTTCCACCTGTTGCCCAATTATCTGTGCCAGTACTTGTTAATTGTTCTGCCTGTTGCCACTTGTCCTGTGTCTTTGCTGATTGGTTGTTTTGCTTCATGTGCCACACCTGTCCCCTCATTAGCCCGGTTGTCTGTATTTAAGTGCCTGTCCGTGTTCTTTTCCTTAGTGAGTCATTGTGTGATTACTTTGTATTACTCAGCTGGTTCTCCTAGTTCTGTTCTGCTTTCCGGTTGTTTTACTTGTAGTTTGTTCTTGTTTTCTCTGTTTTGAACCCCTTGTACCTCTTCGTTTTGTGCTTTCCCCAGTTTTAGTTCGTTTAGCAGTATATCTATCAGTAGTCATGTTAGCATGTAGCTACAGTAGCCACAGTAGTTGGGGCCTGGATTTGGATGAAGTACAGATCAGCGGGGTATTCCAGAAAGCAGGGTTTCTCGCTTAGCTGGATAACTTGTTGGATTTAAGGTAGTCTGGGGTAAATATAAGTGAATAAAGATCAAGTTAATTTAGCCCAGACTACCTTAAATCTGACAACTTACTCAGCTAAGCAAGAAACCCTGCTTTCTGGAATACCCCGCTGGGCTCATGTTGTATGGCCATCCACTTTGGAAATATATTATCCATTCCCATCATCTGTGTAGTATCAGCGCTAAAAATTAGAACTGCCACCCTTCCCATTTTATAATGGCATTGTCCCATCTTTAAAAATAAAATACTGTCCCGTTTTGAGCCAACGCAGGATGCAATCTCTCCCATATTTTTTAATCCGGACCAAAACAATTAATGTAGACTATGCGATTTCTCCCCCCAACATGCAGACACACACACACCCCTTGCTCGAAAAATTTTATTGGCAGGGACCTAGGGGGTGACGGTAGGTACAATTCCGTCAGATTGAAAATGCTAACGTGGAATTTACCCCTACCGGGTTTTTCCGTTGCCTCTCTTTCCCAAGGTCCGTGCCGTGTCCCAGCAGGTCCTGTACACCCAAAATGAAGACATATCATTAGACTCCTCGCTGTCCCACCTGCTGGTGGAATGGGGCCAGTGGATCGATCATGACCTGGTCCTGACCCCTCAGACCTCAAGCAAAGCGGCCTTCCACACGGGAGTCGACTGCACCCTCACCTGCAGCCGCGACACCCCATGCTTCCCCATACAGGTCTCATCTGCATCCCTTTCCCATTTTTCCCACCTTTCTCTTCCTTTGATTCTATGACCTCTGCCGCTCTCTCATTCCCCTGTGTCTAGTTCAAAATGCTGCTCTTCCAGCCACTTAACATTATTAATTCAGGGCTGGTCCGGCTGTCTCGCATTCCAAGCCGATCCCCGGTGGGCAGATGTGCATTAATAATGGCCAAAATGAACCATCTGCTGTACTTTCTCACCCCACTAGATGGTGTTCTCTGTTCATAAAAGGCTCAAAGCATGCCCCTAAAGTAAACTAAGGCGTCCATCTAGTGGGGTCAGAAAATAAAGCATCGTTGTGGCCATCACTAATGCGTATGTGGGCCGACAAAATTTATGTTTGGAAGTCCTAGGCCAATTTTTAATCCCAGTCCAGCCCTGCCTGGGTTTTTATATCTCTTATAAAATTTGATACATACAAGGTTCGAGTTAATCACAAATTTAATTCAAGTATTAAAACTCAAACTAGGTAATTTCAAGCGAAAACTGGACCAGAATGTACCATTATCAATGCATCCAGATGGAATGTACCATTATCAATGCATCCAGATGGAATGTACCATTATCAATTATCTCCAGGTACAAGCGTCTTCTTTATGGCTTTATTCTCCCGTCTTAGATCCCATCCTCAGACCCTCGTGCTTCTTCCCAAAGCTGCATGCCCTTTTTCCGCTCGGCCCCCAGCTGCCAGGTGCTGGCGCTGTGCCACCGCGAGCAGCTCAACGCCATCACTTCCTTCGTCGATGCCAGCATGGTGTACGGCAGCACAGGCCCCCTGGCCTCTGCACTCCGTAACCACTCCAGTCCCTCCGGCCTGCTGGCCCACAACCTCCTGCACTCTGACCAGGGACTTGCCTACATGCCATACCTGCCGCGCCAGCCTTCCCGTCCAGATCCATGTGGCCCACGCCAAGGGCTCCACTCCACCGATCTGGAACCTTCTGCAGACCTGGGCAACTTTACGTCTTGCTTCCAGGCAGGTATGGGAATGTGGTCACCTGAGCGCCACATGGCAGGTGTGTGCAGATCCAGGTCCAACACAGTGAACAAGGAGACATGTGTTAAGACCTTCTAAGCCTCTTCATGTAGGTACAAATCCAGAAGGTTCTATGTATAACGACATAAAGGAAATACATTTTCCCTAGGTGAAAAATTCTGCCAACTACAATCTGATTGTTATCTGTTGTTACCTCAAGTACATTGCCTCCCTGTGGCCACTTAGGAGACTCACGGGCCAATGAGCACTTGGGAATGATTGCACTCCACACCCTGTTCCTGCGGGAGCACAACCGACTTGCCCAGGAGCTGCACCTCCTCAACCCCCATTGGAGTCCCGAGACACTGTACCAGGAAGCACGCAAGATCCTGGGTGCAGTCCATCAGGTCCTTCTCCTTTCCCTGCCCTCTCCATCCATCCTCTCCTGTCCATATCTATGTGGCCAGTGAAGTAGTGGTCTTCTGAATTCTGTCTTTGTTCCTTGTCAGTTGTTTGTTGGAAAGGCTGAGGGTACAACTCATGTGGCTCCACATGAAAAAACACTTTTAATTCAACCATTTTTCATAACTCACTTAGTTCACATAGTGATGTACATAGTGTGATGCAACATAATGGTAGAATCACTGCAGCACCTTCTGTCCAGGTGTTGACATGGGACCACTACCTGCCACATGTGCTTGGGCAGAAGGCCCATCTGGAGCTTCTCCCACCCTACCAGGGCTACCAGCCTGACACAGACCCCAGTATCGCCAACGCCTTCGCCACAGCAGCCTTCCGCTTCGCCCACGTGACTGTGCACCCCGTGGTGAATCGGCTAGACCCGGACTACCGCCCCAGCTCCCGCCACCCCGACCTGCCCCTGCACCTCTCACTCTTCGCCTCCTGGAGGCTCGCGCAAGAAGGTAGTTTTTTTCCCCCTCACTGATTCATCTACACAAGCAAATCTGACCATAGATCCATGTGGATGTTCTAGCAATTCAGAGCATCGGAACTGGAAACAAACAAGAAAACAAACTATGGTACTATGATAAAAGGTCAGATATGAAAACGGACATGAGCTTAGAATGGAAGGGAATTAAAAATTAAAAATGAAAACAAAAAATCGAATATCTTGGACTGCACTGTATCTGATTCACTTTCCCTTCATCCAGTTTGCTGCAGACAAGGATATAGGCTGCTGCCAGTAGATTAGTATATTGATATTTGCTAGAGTGAAGAAGAATAATTGTGTGTGAACAATTCTCCTTTTTTTGTGGATCTGCTTCCAAATTGGTCTCTGCTTTGCTCGTTTTCTTTCTGTAGATGGTCAGCAGGGTTTTCCCCTCAGAAAAGAAACGATGGAATCACAAAAAAGCATTAAGAGGAGCATGGTTCTAGGCAATGATTAACTTCAGCTAAAGCAATTAACATAAATGCTAGATGTTGAACAAACAAGAATAAACAAGGAGGTGTTTGGCGTCTGGGATTCATTAATTACGTTATTAAGTGAAAGTCTGGGAACACTCTGCTTTCTGGACCAGATCGGAGAAGCAGACCCAGAAGAATAATTCCATTTGTGATTTGTAAGTGCTCAACTGGGTAGACAGAAGAAAAACATCAAACAACCGTCAGCTAACGTCACCCTCTTAGTGCAGTGTTTCCCACCCCAGTCCTCACATACCCCCAGTCAGTCCATGATTTTGCTTCCTCTCAGCTCCCTGACAGGCAGTCTACATTTCTGCTCCCTTCTAGCTCCCAGACAACAGAAATGTGGTTTTGCACGGATTTGAGAGGAAGTAAAAATGCTGGGAAAACAGGCTGGGAAATGCAGATTTTTTTTCGATTTAACTGCAGTGTCCTGGTAATGAAGAACTGGTTGCCAGTGGTTTAACCCTTGAAAACATATCAGCAGCCAATCTCCAGGTGAACTGCCACAGAGGAGATGAAGGCACAGAAAGTGCACACTGTTGCACCCTCTAGTGTTTATGTGTGAAACTGCTCCACAAAGAAAGTTCTTGAAGCAGTAACAAAATAGCATTGACTTCTGACTAGGCCAGATTTGACTGTCTTGAAAAGAACAAAAAACAGAACATTATAGGGAAAAATACCTTGGATGGAATCATCCTTTCCACTGGATATAGTGAGTACTAAGTCTAACTAAGAGTCTCCGGGTTTTTCACACAAAGATTATCCCCAGCAACACCCTAACTCGGTGACCAATGCCACCCCCCTGCCCTTCTGCCCGCTTCTGCAGGTGGTATAGACCCTGTGCTCAGAGGCTTGCTGCTCTACCCAGCCAAGCTGCAGACGGCGGGTCAGATGATGGTGGAGGAGCTGACAGAGCGGCTGTTCCTGGCCCAGGGGGGGCTGCCGCTGGACCTGGGGGCGCTGAACCTGCAGCGGGGGCGGGACCACGGCCTGCCTGGTAGCTCGACCCCGTCCAGCATCTCTGATTTACGCTGTGAATCTCCAGGCGGCAGTCACACACACGGTGTCAGTCAC
>JABFDZ020000008.1:14243537-14257645 GCA_019775955.2 Pollimyrus isidori
CCTTATGCTGAACTGGTTGGTCAAAACAAAATCCTGGTCTGGATTTGTAGCTTGTGAACCTGAAATGCCCAACACTGGTAACAAGCACACTAACAGAAATACTGGCCCCCGCAGTGTACCCAAGGAGGAAATGGAGTTTCAGTCCAACCTGCAGCAGATCAAAGAGCATGAGGCGGCCAACCACTCCACACCTCTGCTAGGAGGCTTGGGGCGGCTACTGGGGGTTCAGCCTCAGAGCTTCTCTCGCTCCTCCACCTCATCGAGGATGTCTCTACTGCGTCGCAGGCCTGGGGCCCCACTGGGCTGCTTTCCTCTCTATCTGCACCCAGAGAGGCCCCTGGCCCCAGGCCACACTTGCCCTGACCCTCCCCTTGAGCAGAACGTGGACTACAGGTACTCCTCTATGCATGAGCGACCTGGCTTCTACAGCTGTCCTCAAACGCCCATCCATTGTGTGCCGCCAGCCGTTCCCCGCCCACGACCCACTCGGAGGCCCCAGACCGACTGGGACCACAGCTCCAGCTCACTTGCGCCCACGTTGTTGGGCTCACAGCTGTTGCCTCCAGACACACCAAACATTCATCCACCTCCATCTTCGGCTTTCCCATGGCTGAGTGGGCAAGGAGAACCTTCCACTGGTCCTACCTTTTCCTTCCCAGATCCTGTGCTTGAGCCATGTCCCCTTCCTGTCCCTCTACCCAAGATTAGGCCGACTCTGCTACGACAACCTCCACCCCCTCACTGCTCCCCGGACCCTATTCCCCCCTCAGACACACATCCAGGTTCCCCTAACCCACAGGGAGAACAGTTCTTGTCATTCACGCCACCATTTCGTGTCCCGGTCCCAAACTGCAACACAAGTTCTGGCAGCATCGATACAACAAACGTCAACAGCTCCTCCTCCACTGCTGGTAGCCATGGCAACATCTGCAGCCATGGGAACTTTAACTGTGCTAGCAGCAACACCAGTAACAGTCTTGCCAATGTAAACCCTGCATCGCCACCTTCTGCTTGCGTTCAACCAGCAGCCAGTCAGCAAGCATCACCCAAGGACTCAAGAAAGCCTTTGGCTCACCAGGACCTTCTAGGTATGTTGACGGGAAATGGGGAGAGGGCAAGAGCAACCAGTGGAAGGGAACAAGAATAACTGAATAGGCTGTAGTTGTACCTCTAGCCCAATGATTAGATGAAATCTTCCTGTTGCTGTAAGAAACTTTACAATACGTACAAAAGCTGCAGACCTGCCCAGAGGTGTAACAGCATAGATAGGGATTTGTGCTCTGTAAAATGCAAAGCTCTTAAACCACGGCCTGGTCATACCCCACAATGTATTACCAGCTAAAGATAGGAAAGGTTTGTCCTAGAACTATAGTTTAGTAATTATCCAAGTGTTCCGTCCCAGAAAGGATGAACTGTCATTATGCTGAGCTTTTGAACGGTGTAGAGTTTCTCATCTGCAGCGTAGATGTGAATCTATTAACTGGAAATAAGAGTATCCAGCAATTGAACACCTGCAGGACACCACTGAATATCCTTATCTTCAAGGTGAAGGCCCACATGCTCATTAAGTGCACAATACACAACCATTAGCACAGCATCACTCAAGTTTACATATAAATCCAAAAACAAGCTCATCCAGTCTCAAATGACACCAGAACACACTGAAAGCTGAGAAACAGGAGTTTCATTTATTTGAGTTTGACAAGTGAGCAACCAGTAATACATAGGATACAAAGCAGATGACTATGGCTTATGAGAGCTTTGGAAGGTACTACATGGGAGGCTGAGGGCAAGCTGGCGCCTAAGCTGAGCCATGCCTTGGGCCGCTGAGCAGACGCACACGCGGCCGTCAAGCAGAACATGCAGAAGCGAGCGCGGGGGTCTAGCTGCTCTCCTCTCCCAGCGTATGCTTGTCGAACAGGTACTCCGCCATGCCGTTCTGGGGGGCGCCCATGCGGCGCAGGTTGGTGACCCAATCCCCCAGCTCCTTGATGGACTTCACCTGCTCATCCAGGTAGTGTGTCTCGATGAAGTCACACATCTGCGGAGACACTGAACGTGAGACGCGGGGGGACAGCTAAAAACGCGACACCCGTGTCAGTCGCGGGCCACAGACTTACGTGAGGATCGTTGTGCTCCGTGGAAAGCTTGTGCATATCCAGCAGGGACTGGTTCACACTCCTCTCCAGCTGCAAGGCACACTCCAGAGCCTCCACACCACTACCCCAGTCATCCCTCTCTGGTTTCTGCAAACACCCATATTGGTGTCACACAGGATGCCGGAAACACAGCCCATCGCCGTTATCAGCAAACGGGCACACACCATCACACAGGGAGTTCACACTCCCCCCGGCCACAGCCTGGTGTCAGAGGAAGATAATACTTCCGCCTCTCCACATCAGCTTCTCCTCTTACTATCACATGAGCCCCGAGAGGCCTATACGTTCTATCAACAGGCAAAACAGTAGCAGTACAGGAATGTGCAACTGTGGGTCGACAGGCTAAGCCTCCTTTGGGAGCGATATCTAAAAAGCCAGGGCGTCATCGCCTAACAGTGCCCTCACACCTCCATGATCAGGCCTGAAGATCATACCTTGATGTCCTGCAAGAAGATACGGCCCCCTCTCTGATTCTGCAGCTTCATCAGCTTCTCCGCATGTTCCCGTTCCTCATGGGACTGCTTGCGGAAGAACTTGGCGAAGTTGTGCAGGGCCTGGTCGTCTCGGTCGAAATAGTACGCCTTGGGGGGGGAGAAGCAGAAGTCCTTATGGTCACCATGGGTGCACTGCGGTACATCATTTCTCGCGTTAAAGAAACTGAATATTGTCATAAACAAATTCCCCATTTCAACAGCCTCTCTCACCATGGACAGGTAAACATAGGAGGCATAGAGCTCCATGTTGATTTGCCGGTTAATGGCGGCTTCGCAGTCCTGGTGGAAGTTGTGCCTCACTTGGGATGCCATTGCTGTGAACACAAGGGAAAACCAAATAAAATGATGTGGCAGAGGCAGAAAGTTTTTGGAAACTTTCCAGGACACGCTGTGGATTTTTTGGAAATGCTTAACTCCAATCGATGCCAGGCCAAACGCTAAGCAAACTGTATGAATAATACAACTCCCAGAATCTTTACTACCCTAGTATTGGCTACAAGAAATACCCAGTTTGAGACTGAGACAGGCATGATTAAGCTGTATTTATGTTTCAAAACCCAACATTGAGCCAGTCACACTCGCCACAGCATACAGCTTAAGTTACCCGCATTCAGTTTAGGGTTACAGAACAGTGTAGATACTCATGAATGCAGAAAGTCTTCCCACGCCCAGTCAGATAAAGGGTACGTGAATCTGCAATTAACTCGTTTGAAAACACATAGGGTATATGCTAACTGCCGCCGTATCGGGTTCAGCAAACAGGAACACCGTTCGGTCGAAAGTCAAAAGCACAGGGGTACTTTGAGCCGAAACACCACATCGTAAAATAAAGTGCGAAGCACTTAACAGCGACAACGTATACTGAACACCGCGGTAGTACCTACGTTTGTCCTGTATCCATTACAAACGACCGTATCTCGGAATATACGTTATAAATACGTTTTATAAACCGCTTATAAATTAAGGATATAACCCCCAAGCATATGGCCTTCGATACCACAAACTTGATTTAATTAGTTAGTTATTTTCGTGCATCGTGCAATGCAAATAAGCAAAGCATAATGGGCCATACCGTAAACAAACAGGCAACTCACAACGCATTAGGTAAAAAAAAAAAACCCGGATCAAAACATCAGATAAACCGTTTTCGAAACTCGAAACCACGATTAAAATAAAAGCAGATATCAATATGCGAAATTAGCTTCGGGCTCTCGGCAATTATTTTTTATTGTGGTAAATCTCCATTGGAGAACGTGCGTCATTTGATGAGGAACATGGAGTCTGGGAAGACCAACTGCTTCTGTTGGAGATGGGGGGAGAAAGCAACCTGAATACTCAGGTAACATCTGCAAACTAAAATCGGTTCGGACCAACGGACAGAAAACCGGTAACAAACACCGAAATATTTAGGCAGCGTAAGCAAACATGGCTGTGCTGCCTCCGCGCCGCAAGACTGCCGAAGGTCACCAGCCCAAAGCCGCGGCAGCGCCAACGGGTCATAAAAACCGGGAATCCGAAATCCCCGTTCACCGCACACTTAGTATAGCCATATACAGTAGCGTTAAATATACACATAAAATGCGCCAGAATTTTAAAATGTTTATGATAAATTCCAACTTCCACTTGCAAAATTAAATTCGGTGATAATCAGCGATCGTACTTACCGTTATTTGCTGGATAGCACTGACGGCTGGTCCTGAAGAACGTAGCGAGTCTAATCTATTTGAAAATGTGGGCTGAAGGTTGTACCAATTTGCTGGTAGGCCGGTTGCCGTTCAAGCACTGTTGAAGCAGGTAACCTTCTCTACCTACAAAGGTGGAAGCATGTGGCAAAGCGCAAGGCACGTACCAATAAATACTAATTGCGTCATGGACTTGAAAAGGGGCGTGGTAAACCTGACTCTCATCAGCCAATCGATGCGCAGAAGATGAAGGATGACGTCACGAATTTACCAGAAGGTAAACTGAACGTAGACATGTTTACTGCATGGTAATATTGGTGTATTTCGACTTTTTATTATCTTAAACACCCTGCATTAAAACCAATTGTGAACGAATACATTTGTTGTTATTCACATTGTACAAACAACAGTATAACTACTGTTTCGCCTAAGACTAATTTCTAAAAAGTGGAAATGAGAAAGATAACGTTACGAATTTGTCATACGAATTCGAATTGTCATCCTGTAATTCCTCTAAAACAGTGAAGATCCATCAGCATAGAACATCCTGTTGTTATCATGACTATTCAATCCGTGACGCACATGTATTACACCATATGTTGGAATGACCGCGATTTCTTGTCTCCCCGTTAGCTGCATTACGTTCTATGCTTTACGCAATAGATTTAAGGATACAGTAAGGGTCGCAAATACTCTTCTGTTGTAAATCGGGTGCCTGTTTCACAAAGCAGGATTTCTTGCTTAGCCAGATAACTTGCCAGATTTAAGGTAGTCTGGGCTGAACTGACCTTATTTTCATCAATTTATATTTAGCCAAGACTACCTTAAATCTGGCAAGTTATCTGGCTAAGCAAGTAATCCTGCTTTGTGAAACAGGCCCCAGATGTATTAAACTACTTGGAGATGATTACCTAATTACTTACAAAAGCCAAATCAGAAAGTGTTTCTTTATAGTCAGCTTATTTATATTGATGTTTGCTGCCAGCATCATGGCTTCATCCATCCATTTCTCATAAACATTTATCCCACGCGCTGAGAAACACCATGGGAAGGCATCTGATAGCAGACAGAATGGATGAGATGTCAGTCTGTTGTAGGACACTGGCACAGAAACACACCTTGAGAAACGCAAGGACACCAGTTCACATGTTTTTGAATTATGAGTAGTAAGCAGAGTATCCAGCTTCAACCAAGACACTGGTCATGGTAGCCTCCCAGCTTCTGTGCCAAACAATGGAATATGAAATTCATATTCACATGTTGAAATTATTCATTTTTGATCACGTACATATATGGTCAAAATCTGACTTTAGTAGGATGGGTTTTGTGCACGTAAGGCCTTACATTTTTGGTAAAGTCCAATTCATAACATAGCAGGTACATCATCTAAAAACAGTAAGGGAATCGCGTGGTAATCCTCAAAAATGTACATGGATATATATATATGAGTTTATTGTTGTAATATGGTTGTAAACCATATTATTTTTTCAGGTATTGTTTCAGGGTTTTATTGTTCACTTATAAAAACATAAAGGTCAACGTGAAGTATATAGTTTAAGCAACAGTGGATAAATCCTGCCATGTGAGAAACCCATGTGAGTTATGGGTTTGTAAATGCTGGATGATGTCTCAGTAATTACAGTGACACATACGTTGCGGGCGGTTACAACATTACTGGAAGGTCAAAGATTATGTTTATCATGTGAGCCAAGGCTGCCTCTCCTTGAGATGAAGAGATTCAGTGCTGATTCATTTGGCCAGTGCCCCTCCCCCCATTTCACGAATGACAGGAATGATAAAATGTATATATATATATATATATATATATATAAATTCTTAAAGAGTAAAAACAAAAAAACCCTTAACCATAAACTATATATTATGTAACTATGACTTTCATTTGTTTAGAGGTTTCTAAATTTTGCCTGAATTGCTTAAGTTGGGTAAGATTTTCCAAAAAAAAACATAAAGTTCCTGAAACCAACCAAATCGAATAAAGCAGGATATCGCAGCCAAATTCCTGAGAACATCAGCTTTGGAAAATCTCTGACTCAGAAGGCCAGTGTTCCCAGGTTTGACACAATATCTGGCCGAATTAATAGGACAAGTATCTCAGACCCTGTTCCAGGCACTGAAGAGCAGCAGCTGAACTTACCCATTGACCAGTGACATTCTGACGATGATTCCTACACAGCCCAAGCGTTTGTTCACTCAGTGAAAGTAGTCAACTGATGCAGCTGAGTGTGGAGTCAAACTCATCACTGACTTTGCCACATCTATCACCACTAACCAAGGTCAAAGAGCAGCTTTGCCGCAAGTTGTTGAATATCATAGACAGTTGTATCCAATCAAAAGAAAATATTAAATGCTTGAAGTTGGGTTGACGTCAGCCAAACACTGGCAAACAACAGTTTCTCATCATAATTACAATTTGATTGGCTATCATTGTGCCCGTATTTTTATTTTACTGCAGTAGTCTTGTTACTTTTCTGTTTTTTGGATAGCCCTATTGGTTGGACTTTCAGTATTGCAGCGGACACAAGCTCATCGTTTAAAACATACTGCCGTGTTTGTCCTCTTATCCTGAGGACCCCACAGTTGCCCCACGCCCCTGGGTCAAGACGGCCCCAAAAGGGCCATCTAATCTTTAAATAATCTGGTGGAATAATTTGTTAAAAACATATTTGCAAGAATGTCAGGTGCTCAGAAAAAGACAAAAAGAGGAATTTGATGAAGGATGTTGCGTTGTGGAGGTGGGGCTACCCTTATATTAGCCTACATTTCAATTAAATTGTGTGTGCTCTTTTAATGGGAGTTCTTTTACCATATGCATATGGAGCGTGTTGTGTGTGTGCATTATAGCCAGTCAGTGACCTGTTTGCAGACAGGAAATGTGTGACTTGTTCCCAAGCATGAGCAAGACACTCAGTGGGGCAGGTAGGTCCCAAAAGAGTTTATTTTTTTTTTAAACACAAAATCGCAGTTGGTCCCTACAGTCCAGTGTTTTTTTTTGCCCCCTTTGTTCGCCTACAGAGGGCCTCTCCTGGGGCCGAGACCTTATCGTGGTGGAGGGCTTGGTGTATTCCAATGATACTGCCTGGGCCTTTATGCACCTGGTAGGGTCACCCAAGGCAAACAGGTCATAGGTGAGGAACCAGAGAAAGTGAGGCTCAAACAGACCCCTTTTGACGAGTAAAAACGCGGCTCTACATCTTCCCTCGGCTGGATGCGGGTCACCAGGCCCCCCCTCTGGAGCCAGGCCTGCACGCATGGAGCTGGATGAAGTAACCAGGGTAGAGGGAAGTCTGGGTTTCCCTGCTGAGACTGCTGTCCCCACAACCCGACCTCAGATCCAGCAGAAGATAATGGATGGATGGATGGCTGTCTTACAGAGGGAACCATAGGGATAGTGGGATGGGTACCCCCAGCTATAGAAGCCCATGGCCCATATGGAAGTGTATAACTACAGCAACAACCACAGCATCTAGAGATATAGATGCACCGAAGCAGTCGGCGAGCAATTTAAAAAAAAGTAAATGAAGCATAAGAGCCATGGCCGACTGGTCGGGATTTGGAAGCTTATAAAGGAGCCATGGTCTACTGCAGTACGGGCTTCCATTCTATGCTGCCATTATTTTTACATCAGTCCAATTCTCATGTGAAGCTCTTTGTCAGCTGCCTTTCTGTCAGTTTCGATTAGGCCTACCACTGTATACCACTGGCTGCCACATGATAAAAAAAAAAAACAAAAAATGCAGAAGTGCAGAAAATTCCATACCTAGAGTAGTGTGCCATTCGATTTCATACTGACATATGACGGTTGACTCACATACAGGCTTGTTGCGGAAATGTAATAGTGGAAAAATAAGTCACACACACACAAGCCGCCAGTCTGTTTGAAATCAATTAAAGGCTTTTGTTACAGCATCTATAAAACAATTGGACAGTAGTGCTGCATTTCAGAAACAATGTCATCAATATTCAAGACTGGAAGCTATAAATAGCATAATTTGATCTAATCCACCATCCACTTACCCATGTTCAATGAAGCTGACTTCTGAACCATGTGCTCTCAAAACCAGGCGCCATCAGAGGATACATTCATCATCCAGAATTCAAGTCAGGGATTCTAAATATGCTGTTACTATAGGTGCTATTGCCGGCAGGGGGCTACAGTGAATGTGTGTTGACAAGCCTCTTAACAAACCAGTTCCAGGTTCTCAGGAGAGGGGAAAGGCAATAAGAACCATGTCATAAGCCTGAATTCCCCGGTGCAGATGAGAATTCAAACAGGCTATAACAAAACCCAACAAACCACATAAGCAAAAACTGGAAGTTGTCCAGAACAAAAGGCATCCATACCCTCACAAAACCTACCTCCTCATTGATACAAAGGGGACCAGTTTCAGGCCAGACACCAGTTGTTGTTGTAAATCCCCTGGACTGAATACGACTTGAGTCACATCAGGGCAAATTTAAAAAAAAAAAAGACAAACTCCCCACAGATACAAATGTACTGTGCTGAATGAGGAGTCAGTACTCCACATTCCGCACAGCAGAGTCCCTAGCTGTCCATTTGAAGACATTAGCTTGTCAAGGTCCAAGTACTAGATCAGAAAGTACTCTGGCACCCAGCTAGTGAGCTTGGAAAAATATTGTAAATATTTGCATTAAGTCAGGGGACCAGTTGACGTTCCAACTCAAAGGGTGAGTGGAATCTGTACACCTCAGTGTACGGATTCTGGCAGACGGGCCACTTCCTGTTGACGCATAACTGTCAAGGTAGAATGAACTTGGAAGCAAGAAGCCTGATTTGTACACGTGGAAGAGTTTACCAAGAGCACAGGATAAATCCACGTTCCATAACTTTATTAAAATTTCGAAACATTTCAGAAAGAAAAACTATTCTGCCCCCATCTAACACAAAAACTGAGTTACAAAACTGAAGATGATAGATAAGAGCTGAAGACAGACGAAAAACAAAAAAAAAAACAAAAAAAACACGACCAGACAGTGCAAACAGAAGAATTTAAAAGGCTGTAGCTCCACCTCGAGGTGGCGAATGCCAGACAGCAGAGCTGGTGCGTTTAAAATATCGCGGCTTTTTCTTGTAAAATATCCGCTCCAGCTGTGGCTCCTCGACGGCCCCGAAGTAGGAGTCCACATCAACGGGGTTGAAGTACTGCTGCATCAAGGCCTGCTGGAGCTGCTGACCTGGAAGAGGGTGGCGAACCGGGCAAGCACACAAATTACAGCAGGTGAGGGTAAGACTAAGTGTCCGCGGTCCCGTTCAACGCATCTCTTCAGATCACATGAAAGTGCAAAGCGAGTGAAACCAAAGCCATCAAACTGCGTAGCCTGCGATTAATTCCTGCCCCAATGCATAAACGAGTCTCCTCCGTTGCGTTTAAAGAAGGCAAAATAAATGGGTGGGTTTTGTTGTCTAAGTTACCACACAATGCATAGTCTACAGAAAGATAAGGCAGGACAGTATACGAAAAGTAATGAGCTTCCGCGTGGCTGTGGTTTTTGGAATTTACAAAAGTTTAACCTTGAGGGAAACTACTTCATTTGTTCTCTAAACCAGTCAAGCATTTCAAGTGAAGGAGAATGAGCCTGACAGCTGTGAATTGTACTCAGACTTCCCACAAACAGCCTTCATCGCTACCAGTTTGTTGCTTCTCCATTTTAAGTCCTGTGACCCACCAGAAGTGCATTTCTTCAGCACAATTGGGTAAATCACGCCCTGGGAAATTCTTGGCTTCCACACTGGGGGGGGGAGTTGATGTTACTGCAGAGCAAACGAAGAGGCGAGAAACTCACCCTCAGCCCAGGATGGGATAGGTTTCCGAGGAGCTGATTCATCATCAGTAGAGTCATCGCTCTTCTGATCCATCCCATAATCTTCAGGGTTACTGTTGACTGGCTTATTTCCTCCCTTTGGGGTGATCTCATACGACTGAGGGGAATACTGTGGAATAACAACCTTGGATCAGCTGCTGGTCCAAGCTCTGATCCACATCACTTAAGATTACTCACCATTATATCACTTAAGCCCCTTTCTATGATTAAAGATTTCAGAGCATCCCAGGGCTTAAACACCACAAGCTAAAATCGCTATAGCAACGATAGCGGGCACCATACCTCCACAGTCACATTGAGGAGGTTGCTTTTGCCAACTGGCGTTTTGATCAGCGATTGCTGTGGGAGAGGGATACAGGGGACACAATGAAATATACCCTCTATCACACAGGGGTACAAACACTTAAAGAAACAATACTCATAACAAACTAACCATACTCTGGACCCATACTCCTACCAACAAGCAGTTGACTTTTCTAAATTCTAACAATTCACTGGCTACCATCGTTCCATTTCTGGAGAACAAGTCTAGCATAAGGAAAAAAAATAATTGCTATACAGTGGTTGGACGGGATTCCAGAAGATGGTAGAGGGATTAGACATGTGACTAAACGAGAGCCTGAGCCACAAGCCCACGCCCTACCTGTAGCTCCTCCTTGTTCTTGGCGGCGGCGGCCGCCGCCTGCTTCTGTAACGCGGCCTTTTCCTCCTCCGCCTTCTGTCTTTCCTGCGCCTCCTGTTGGAGACATTAAAAATTACGGCTCAAAGGCTCAGAGCATCTCAAAGGGCACGTCGGTGGCACGCCGGACGGCGGGCAGACCTTCCGCCTCCTCTCCTCCGCCTCCTTGCGCTCCTTCTCACGGGCAGCCAGCTCCAGCCGCAGGGCATCCGCTTTTTCCCGCTCCATCCTTTCCCTGTGGACGGCGGCTGGCGTAAGCTCACGGGCACTGGGTTCGTTTTCAGGAGCCAGCTGAAGAAGCTCTGGCTACATAACTTCTGCATTGCCCTACTCTGGAGTATCTAAAGACCAGATCATCTTTGGAGCACCTTTCAGCAGCTGCCTGCTGCAGCAGCCTCTCCTTCTCTCGTTCCTGTTCCCTCTCCAGCTCTCGCAGCCGCTCCTGAGCCCGTCGTGCCTCTGCGAGCTTGCGGGCTCGATCCTGCTCCTCCTCAGCTCGCCGCTTGGCCTGGAGCTCCTGCTGCCTTTTCTCCTCCTCCTGAGTCACCATTCACAGGAGGCCCAGTCAGCACCCCTCCCTTCATTAGAGCAGGGCACCAGAGGCCAGACAAGCCCATCTCCTCACCTGCTGCATCTTTTTCTTGGCAGCTTCATCCTCTTGAAGCTTCTTCCGCAGCAGCTCCTCTTGACGCTTGGAGGCCTCCTTTTTCTTGGCCTTCTCCGCAATTCGCTCCACTCTCATCTGTGATGGATAATAAGCTTTCAGTGGTGAACGTTCAGATCCATAAAGCAGCCAGTACATATTCATGATTTGATGCCATTAATTGTTTAGATTTTTGACCCCAAAACTCTGGCTCTCATTTGGGTCAGTTACTGCAGAACTACTAAGCGGAGTTCAGCTTAGGTGCGACTTCTCTGAAAGAGTGAGTGGAACAGTATGCATTCCATTCTCTTTTGGATTTATAGTCTCATCAGTTTAGTGAATCCGCCATTCAACAATGTGAACAGTCAGCAATCAGCAAGTTGCTCGTCAAACATGTTGGGCCTCGCAAAATTCAGGGATCGTAAGAGCAGCCCCGCCGCCTCACGAACCCTGAGTGAAGGCGACCCAGGTGATCTCTGACAACCTAAAATCCCACGTGCCAAGGCTCGGAGCAGCGGGAGGAACGGTCGTCAGGCAACGACCCAGGTTACCGAGTCTCACACAGTAGTAACATAAGATCACAAACCTTAAAATGTACCAGAATGGGACACTACAGTATAAGCAGCACCCTTTGGGTTAGATGCCCCATGTTTAATCCGTACACATGCAAGACTTCCCCTACTGCAAGGCACGCGACAGACCCAAGCAACCCTCTCTCACCTTGTCATTCTTTTCATCTATTTGGGCCATCTTCTGCTCTATTTTCTTCTTCATCTCTTCCTCTTTCTGCTCTTCTTTCACACGGGCCTCAACCACCTTTCTCAGGCGCTCATCTCTCTTCCTAGAGATATATATCCCCACCATTTAAACATCTAAAAATGTGGAGAAACCTGGCACACCGGTCACTAGTTAACTAGAATGCACCTTCCATGGCAAAACGAGCGTCTATATCCTTGCTTTATCCCCAGCGGACACAGAAGCCACCAGCCTTCTGAACATGTGGTGTTGGGCCTCGCAAAATTCAGGGATCGTAAGAGCAGCCCCGCCGCCTCACGAACCCTGAGTGAAGGCGACCCAGGTGATCTCTGACAACCTAAAATCCCACGTGCCAAGGCTCGGAGCAGCGGGAGGAACGGTCGTCAGCCAGAACATCAAGTTGCCAGGAGGGGGCAGTCAAACCTTTTCATCTCCTCCTGCCTTCGCTTCTTTTCCTCGTCCAACTTTTTCTTCCTCTCCAACTCCTGCTCCTGCTTCTTCTTTAGAGCCTCCAAACGCAATCGCTCTCGCTCCTGGGGAGACACACAGACACGAGATGATTCAGGTCAGGTCACCTAATGCACAATTTCAACTCAAGCTGTCAGACCAGTCACTGAGTATCAGTTCATACAGTGGAACATGTGCAAAAAGGAACAAGTCAATTACCAAACTCCTGCTGGCCTGATAATACACCCTTCCTGCTGGCACAGAATTAGGCAGGTTTTACAAAATAAAGCACAAAATGCATACTGAACCAGTCTATAGCTGCTATTAAAACTAACATTTCCCCACGTCAATGCACGTCAAACTTATATGCAGATAAGCCGCTCTGTACCCAAGGGAAAGCGATCCACAACACAATGTGTTTGGTCTTTGGAATGCAGTTAGCCATATAGCAATATGAAATGAGAAAAAGGCTCATTTTACTCCTTCCAAAGGGCCAGTCCGCATATTCTTTGCAAACTGACGCAGCTTGTCAGTAGATGAAGGTATAAAGATGAAACATGATGAATTGGTGAAGGTAACAATTCAAATGCATGAAATCTATGATATTAGATGTGGTTATAATCAAGTCGGCAAGCAAACTTGGTGCTGGTAGTGGGGGGTGTTACATCTTCATAAAAGCAAGTGTTAGCTGATCTTCGTGCTGTGGTGATTTTGCAAACTCCCCATTTTGTCGTGCAGAATGCACTCCAACAGTCCAGATGACAATCCATGACCCAGGTGACAGTGGCTGACCAGGTAGCTCGAGCAAGACCTTTAGAGGGAGACCTTCCGGCCAAACAGCATCTCACAGGCCAGGCAGGTAGCACTTCCTTTATGCACCCCCCCCCCATGGAATTTAGCAGTTGACCTTTGACATTCATTTGCGTTGAGCTTTTAATGTTTTTAGATTCTAATTTTGGTGTAATCCATTGATAATTCGCAAGTGTGATGATTTGTGAAATTTCAGTTAAAAAAAATAAAATAAAAAAAGTTACTCAACCAAAAATTAATGAGTTAAGCTAGAAATTAAAGATGCACTGAATTGTTCCCTAAACAAATTGTAACAGATTGCTTTGGGGCCCTGATATTTCCCCCCCCATAGACAGCATTGCTTCGAGTTCCGTTAGGTATGGGATGGAATGGGAGCATTGGATCCACAGAAACCTAGGGATGATAATGGGGAAAGACCAAGGCCCCCTACCCACCAGGGAATGTGACAGCGAATGTCCCACTACACCAAGTTAGTGACACTACAAATGGGGACAGACAGTGGAAGGTGCCAGACCATTTAAAAAGGGGGGGGGGGGGGGGGGGGCGGTGCGCCGTTAAATAGGGGAAGGGCACCAG
>JABFDZ020000008.1:14257745-14268536 GCA_019775955.2 Pollimyrus isidori
CCCCCCCCCCCCCCCCCCCCCCCCCCCCCCCCCCCCCCCGGGCCCCCCCCCCCCCCCAGGCCACCCGGAACTGGGGGTGTGAGAGTAGGGTACACCGGGCTGGAATACTTACAACCAAACTGGAAGACGGCTGGGGGCCGGTGGGGAGACAAGAGGAAGGAGATCGCATAAATAATGCATTTGTAAAGGGTCTAGACAGTTTAGGTTTTAAAACACAAGAAACCAAGGCATGTTTTAGAAGCACAAAGGACATAAGCACACAAACGGCACCTCAAGTGAGAGCTAGTCTTCCATGACAATGTGGTGACTTCACTTGAACTGACAAATCTGGCTCTACGACTCCTACATTATACTCCCTACTGGAGTACAGCCTGGGGGCTGTTTTTTTTATTCTCCCCCTCTTTCCTCATGTAATCCCGTTTCTCTCTTTTTCCTATATCCCCTGTCTTCCTGACCTGTCTACCCCCTATAATGTGATGTCTGTATATGTATGGTCAGGTTGATGGCCTGTTATTTCGCTGGTACTTGTGACTAGTGACATGGTATATTGCGACAGCAATAAAGGGTTTCTCATCTCATCTATTAAATGCATGGTTTTCACGGAATTAGCATATTATATGCAGTAAAAATGACCAAAACAGAATAAAAACTTCCAAAATTAAACACAGGCTGCACTGCAACAGCATTTGGAAACAGTCTTGCGTTTTGCAAACAAGTTATATTGCAAGTCAGTTTTGGGAAGAGTATCAGACGATGCCACCATCCTAGAATTTATTCTTGTACAAGACAGCAACCTTCCATGTACATAATACACCAGCTAAGCCCACAAGTTCTGTTCCAAACGCAAAAGGCATTCAACAATGGAAAAACATGCCACCCCACACTGAAAAGCAGAACCCTAGGCCCTTTCACACAGCAGGAACCAGAACCTTTCCTGGAACACCTCAGGTTCACACAGCAGGAACTGCAAAAATCAAGCAAAAGTTCCTCAGAGGTAGTTCTGGAAGCCTTTAGTCCCTACTCCAAACTAGGCACTTTTCCCATGAACACAAGCTACTGGGACAGTATATACAGTGATGAACTTGCTGAATGGTTTACCACAAGCAGTGGTGTTAGCTTGGAAGATATGTGGGGAAAGTAGTGGAACGAAAAAATATAACGCGAGCAGACAGTTTTGTGCCCCAAGTTATAATTCCACTTCTATCCCCTCATTTGTTGGAAAATTCAATCTATAACCTTCTGTCTCATCACAAGTACCGGTGGTGAAACTTGCCCATGTTTAATGGGGCAACATTACATTGTAAATTTGGCAAAGGAAAGCTGAATGTGCTGGCCAGCACATTAACATGTTGCAGACTGTATAAATACAAATAAAAGGCTTTCCCGTTTAGATTGTGATAGACTCCCCCCCCCCAAAAAAATAAAAAAACAACAGGACTTAATCTTCCATTGTTTTGGGGTGGTGGTGTAGATTTGTGTGTGAAGTCTGCCAATACAATTTTTCTACCTCCAACACTTTAGCATAAAAGGTCCATAAAGGTGGTGTGAATACAGCACAAGTGATCAGGAACTACAAGCCCCTAGGTGGGACTGCTGAGGAGCTTTTAAAGAGGCACCAGGATCCAGAACTTCCGTGTGCAAAGCACCTCGTACGTCCAGTGAATTAAACTGCTGGTATAAGCATCTCACCAAGCCATACAAATTCAAGAATTGAGGTAAATGAACATCGTACCTCAGGCTGATATGGACTTATACACTGGTGATTAAACCTAGTATCTCCTAGCACAAGGGAGACATTCAAATCTCATTGTGATCAAGGCTCTGTTGCACATGAAGTTCCAGAACACTGCATAAAGTGTGCCCAGGACTAGGATTGATAAGAGCACCATTAACCACATTGAGAAACCTGCAACAAAAATTAGCAAAGTACATTAAACGGTGTCAGAGATGACTGACCTTCAGATCTACTCTGAGGGGAGTAGAGTGCTTGATGAAAGACTTCACGATAGCATTTCGACCCAAGGAGCCAGGGGTTGACATCAGCATCTGGTTCTTCTGTACAGTGTGTAGGAATGACTTCATATTGGGCTTAATGACCTGGAAAAGTCAGATGCAATGTTTTACACCCAGAACATCTCTGCAGATCTCTGAAGACCGACCGGTTGAATTCACAGGGCATTACAACAGAGTGGCAGATTGTAATATGGTCACATGTCCCTTTTTCTAACTGATTAGGGAAGCTATTAAACATTTCCTAAAGCAAGGATGCCTCAATTAACATACCAGGATAGGGCCCCTATACCAGTAAGGATCACTAATGAACTAGCTAGTGAGGCCTCCCCTCCACTGAATACTTTTACTTTCAAAATTAATTACTTGGTTTATTCAGACGTGATGGTCACTGTACACCTCCATGTTGAAAATTAAAACGAAAAACCTGTTGGTTAGTAAACACAGGAGGTCTTACACTCTGGCTCCTGTTTGGGGGAGAGGGCTTCTTCCTTGGGGTAGCAATGTCTTCTGTGCTGGAGCCCAGGCGCTTGGCGCTAGAAAGGGCAATAGACAGGGCAGGCTGAGACAAACCCAAACACCGTAAAGTCCCTGGGGCCAGTTCCACAAAGCAGGGTTTCTTGCTTAGCTGGATAACTTATTGGATTTAAGGTAGTCTGGGGTAAATATAAGTGAATAAAGAAAGTTAATTTAGCCCAGACTGCCTTAAATCTGACAACTTATCCAGCTAAGCAAGAAATCCTGCTTCCTGAAACAGGCCCCAGGTCTCCCTCATAGAACTGTGTCACAAATCCAGATTTTTTTGCTTAGCCGGCTAACTTTGAGGATATGCAAGCTTTCTGACATGACGCCGATTTACTTCTTAGTGGGATACGTCGCTCTTAACTCTGGCTACAGGCCTAACTCTGTCCACTACAGGTTGTGTTACGGGCTCACAGATATCAAAACCTGCTTGGACTAGGGCTGTCGCGATCACACGGTGATGTAACCACGATTATAGGGCGAATGTACAATAACACTATATGCATGTGTACTTATGCCAACAATTTGGCAAGCAGATAAGTAGTATACCTAAAATAGAGAAATGCATTGAGACACCAAAAAGTTAGAGATGTTGAATTGCTACAGATCACTATGTTCATTAAAGAGTTAGCGGAGCAGGCCACCAGCTATCGTTTTGGTAAATCATGAAAGCAATAGGCACGGAAGTGGTGGTACTCTTTGCAGTTTGAAGTCCAACACGTTCATTACAGAAGAGGTCCAAGTAGTACTGAAAAGGCAGCATCAGGACAAATTCCAAATTACAGGTAAAATTACAGGTTATCCAGATCAGAGGTAAACTTCAGTATTTGAATGTTCACACGTGCACTTTACGGTCAATGACTGCTGCTCTTAGTGACTGGTGATGGATGGAAAAACCCTGCTGTGATCCATGCTTATGCGATTGTGGCACACGGCACAATCAGCCAGTTTTCTATGCTTGCGCTCTGGATGCAACCTTGTTTTCATTAAGAGGATATGGCACACAGATTCCCGGTAGCAGATAGTTTCACAGCTTTTATTCCGTCGTTAAAAATGGTTGCGTCACAACCCTGACTGTTCTACATTCATTTCATGATACAAGTCCCAGGTCTGTCAGAGTTTGATCCTTAAACTGAAGGGATCATTTAGTGGTTTCACTTTTTCGGAGCAAGTAATCAAAACAAGGGAACAGACCAGGGTCAGGGCATTTACAGGTCAGGGGGGGGAAAACTCACCTGAGACTTGAGATGGTCGCAAGGGGCTTCTTTCCACAGTCATCATCTGTAAAGGCCACACGTGTTACGCACCAGCATCACCACAACACCGACGACTCCACAGGCAGGTGGGGAAACGGCATCGTCACCTGAACCAGATGCACAGACTTTCTGAATGGCAGAGGGTGGGGCTGAGGGGCCCAGAGGGGTGCTGGTCTGGGCCATGGAGCGTGTGAAACGGCGGACGTCTTCTCCAGCCTGTTCCTCTTCTACCACCATCTGAACAGTCATACGAACGTCAGGCCCGTCGGCCAGAAGGCAACTCGCCAAAATCTGACAGTCGGTCTTACCTTAACCTCTGGCTCCACCACTGCCTCGACTGCTTCCTCAGCCAGCACACTGTTACAAGACAGTTACATCATTCGATAAACATTCAAATGAGTTCAGAAGCACCTGAGTTTGGATTAATGTACCCCAGCTTTACCCATGTCTCATGTCAGTACAGGAAACCACTTCTGATTTGTCCAAACAAAAGTCAAAATCGCAAAAATAAATATCATAAACATGCTATCGCAAGTAATATTGCAGTTGTGTGCAACTTAGTCTATGGCAATACCAAAAAAAATACGGTTCTATAATCTCACAAATATTTAAGGAGTCAACACGCAGCAAACTCATCAAATTTGTTTGAGAGAAGGTCTCGATCATTTCACATCTCACGCAGAAGGGTAAGTAGCTAAACAAAAACCACTTTCGCCCATCGCCAGCCACTACCTACGACATTCATTTTGATCTTAAACCTAATAAATTGTATGGGCCAGGAAATGAGTCGTACTACAATGCAATTTTTACTTGAATGCCTTCTTTACAGACTTTACAATTAACCAAATAAAGCAGCGCAACATTACAGTAACTAACAATAAATAAACCACTAACTTATGTATTTAAACTTTATACTATCAGGTAAATTAACTGAATATTCGGGAGAAAGATCCAATGTGTGAACTGTCTGGGATACAAACGTCATGTGTATAAGTAAACTCTTCAGCCAATAAGAACAAAGGTAGTACTGGGCGGTATAAACGGCATAAGCGATATATACGATATAAATTTGGCCAACGGGAGAGATTTTGATTATACCGTCCTACCGCAGAATTTTTCCCTCCTCACCTGCAAAAATGACGTAGCAAAGTAATGTCAAATTATTTGTATGATTTATGAAAATTGTTTATATGATTATTGCAGCACCCGGCAGCAGACTCCGCACAGGTCAGATTTTGGCAAACCACACCCGCCGGTACCAGTCATACTTAAACCTGAACCGTTATCCGACAGAAATAAAATAAGGTTCTGCACCAGATCTGCCATAAATATCGAAACCCAACCCGCACCCGAATGAAAATCAGATTAAGAATTAAAGACAAAAGTTTGGCACAATAAACGATCAGTTGAAAAAGTATGGCCAAATGTAAATGTTGCTTAACAGCCTAATAAGCAAAACAAATGGTTGTAGCCACTGTTCGATATTGCCATGCCCACACAGCCTTACCAGCTTACAATTAAATGTTTTAAAACTAACATTCTATAAAATGTACATTAGGCTACCCTGCACAGTATTGGGTTTTATAGGCTACCTACATGCACTGTATTTTCCTTTGATCACCCGAGTGGAATTCCTACGCCTCTGGTGCGGTGCTTTATATTACCATGTATAGCAGATGCTCCACAGCTGATGGCCTCAGCCGACTACAGCATCCATTTCAAACAACTGGAGGAGATCGCACGCGTTTTTTGAGAATGAAAGTGGGAGAAATTTCCGGGAATGTGCGTGCAGACATAAAACCCATATTAGTTTATCATCTTGAATGCAGGGATTGTGTCACTAAAATAAAGCTTTAGGGTATTTTTGTTGCCACATGTTTTGAAAACCCCAATTTAGCTCTCCTGCGATCCAACCCCGTATCCGACGCAGTAGAATATTTTTCACCCGTTTCAACAAGATTTGCACTCTGTCTGGCAGGACCTTTATGGGAGAGATGGTCATACTAATATAGATGGCATTATGACACTAGTTCCGTGTCTTGTTTTCTGTTTACCTATACAGTTTACTAAACCAACCTGTGTTTTCAATACTAGATAAAACCAGTGAAGTTACATAAAATGTTGTTTTCATATTATTTCTATAACTGCAGATTTGCACAATATATATATATATATATATATTCTACGTTCATGACTACTTTGAAATGTTTAAACAGTTTACAATACAACTTCCTGCTGCAATGCCTTTGCTATGGACAAAAATAAGCCTTTCAAAAAGTTATGATAAAATTTACAGATCAAATCATATACCGCAATATAATTTGAACCATAGATGGCATATACACCGCAGTATGAATTTCATGCCATGTGGCCCAGCTCTAGGCAAAGGCGTGTCATCACAGAGGCGGTTCCAGTTTGTGCAGCCGGGTGAGAGATCGCAAGGCATCCAACCATAATGCATGAGGATCAGTACTGAGGCACCACTGTATTTAAATGAGAGTGTTTTTCCATATCAATACAGAGGTACCAAAGCTGGCATCTATACTGAAATAACTTCGGTTTCAGTCGAGCCCCACTTACCCATCCATCTGATCCGCTGCTTCTCCATCAGTGACCTCCCCTGATTGTGAAAAGCACAATGCAAACCGTCCATAAAGTTCATTAATGAATTACAATCAAGTATAGCATGAATTTAACATACAAGCAGTGTAAGGTTTGGGGGGGTGACTCACCACTGGAGCTGCTCCGGCCTGCCGCCACCTTTTTCTTGAGGAAGGAGCGGCGTGACGCTCGCCGCACGGCCTGCTGGGTCATGCTGCGGCGCAGGCCGCTGAGGGAGCAGCGCACGGAGACCCGGCGGGCGGAGGAGCGGCGAGGGGCCGCCGCCTGGGGGCCGCCCTCATCAGCCACGCCGGGGGGCATCTTGGAAGCCGCCTGGGGGCCGCTCTCCTCAGCCACGCCGGGGGACATCTTGGAAGCCGCCTGCTTGCCGGACACTTCCTGTGGCAGCAGGAGATCCGCGGAGTTCCGCTCGGCGGTGGAGATGGTGACCACCAGCTGAGGGGGGGACGCAGCAGGCGGTAGGAGGGAGCTGACCGACTCCACCTCCGCCTCCTGGGGATGGGCGGCACGCGGCACCCCGGGCTGCACGAGGGCCTCCTTCCCAGTCTCCGGACCGCTTCCCTTGCTAGAGGCCTCGTCCGCCACCTTCAGTTCCATGGAGGCCTGCCGCTGCCTGTTACGGCGGGTGTTACGCTTGGGCAGCTCCGCCTCTACGTCTGGGGCGGCGCCCGCTCCCGTGGCGCTCACGTCCTCGGCGATCAGCCCAAGCGGCTGCGCCAGGTGGGTGGAGGAACGCAGGTTACTGCGGGCGCCTCTGGAGAAACTAAGACGTATGGAGAACAAGGTCAGTGTTAGAAGCTGACATAAGGAGTTTCCTCATTTCCCTGCTACATGGTACCTTACACCGAATCATATACATCACAGACATCATTGCTGTATTGAACTTACACCTAACCCTGAACGCCATTCCGAGGTCTGTAGCTGTTCATTTCGTGCATCATTACACCCCCACATATTTTACACAAATATACTCAACTGTAATTTATGTGATCAGATGTTCTTCCCCATAGACATTACAACCATCTCAAACTACCAAGCTCCTTTACTGGTGCACCACTCACTCCCAACACTTAGGTGGACCAATAAAGCCGTCACTCACCGTCTCTTGCCGTGGTTGTCTGTCCGGCCCACCGAAACCCGCTTCCTACGGTTACTCTTCTTTTGCGATGGAGTCTTTGGCATGAGTTCAGGTTCTGCACTGAAGTCACTAAAAGGACAGAAGAATTAAAAAAAAAAAAAAAACCTGCAGTGCCAATTTCTACAAGTCTCACTGCTCCGCTCCCATAAAACCCCAAGATCAAATGCACTGCCCACCTAGAGAACATGCGGACGGCCTCTTCTTGTATTTCATCCAGCCACACCATGTGGACCTTGTCCACTTCATCAGCAAACTCCCCCATCTTTGTATCAAACAATCCTCGGAGGGAGTGCATGGTGGAGAGCAGGGAGTTCATGGCTGCAGCCTGTTGCGGGTAGACGACACCAATGAGCAGTGGGAATACAACGATGCATCAGTTTTCAAAAGTCCGTCACTACACACAGCTGAACGTCAGTCCGTCAAGCATGCATTCTGGAAGGTCGTGTCAAGTTCATCAACACTAGTTTGTATTCAAGAGGAAAATTGCATCTTAAAATTATGTCATGCAAAAAACAATACCGAGAGGAAACTAATTTCATGTGCGCCGAATCACCGTTTATCATACTGTCTCTTATCGGTAGTAACAACAATATGCACTTGCTTCGCATCCACGTGTTCAGTTGTTTATGAACAATAAGTCTGACACATTCGACTCCTTCCGCACAAATTACAGCGTCGTGTTTCACGTAATACCACTCAGCCACAATCCAATTAACTGTAAGATCGACCACTTTTTAGAGAATTAATAACTGGTTCCCGTAAAGTGCAGAATACTCCACTGCAAAAGTAGCCATCTTATGATGCTGACATATTTGGACAACCAGAATGACCAACTAAACCTCAGACTAGATCAGGGGTAGCCAATCTTATCCGCAAAGAGCCGGTGTGTACGCAGGTTTTTGGGATAACCTGCAAGTCAGCAGTTCAAAACTAGGTGTAAGGACTCTTTCAGCCAATCAGTCTTCTAGTTAGGGAGTTGCAGCGAAAACCCGTACATACCTTTGCGGAGAAGATTGGCTACCGTTAGACTAGATTAAACGCAAGAACCTGCCGAAACAAAATCCCTCGGGGAAAAAAAAACAAAAAAAACGACTGACACTGAAACGACGTCTTAACTTGTACAAAGCTAGGAAGACATAAGGATATCGTGAAATAGAGATCAAAGTACCACATTGATCAGAAAACGAACTGTACACCAGAGTACGAATTCTGATTGATTCACAATCAAAAGAGCTGTGCAGACGGATAATGGTCAACAGTCCATATTCTGAGTAGTTTCCGGAAAGACCACGCAAATCAGTACCGATATCTCAGTAAATAGCATCGTAACTCAATATTAGCACTGTAGATCAATTCCATTCCATTTACTATGTCATAGAAGAAAAAATAAGATAACAATTGCGCAAAAGTTACAAGATAGACCCGGACATGTCACTACTGCGTTACATAGGCCTAATTAAAATCGGTAAAATAGCTTTACGTGTACCTTCAGAAAATCCTTTTTGGGTTATAAATACAAAAGGTTTTCCGATGAAAATCCCTTCGCTTTATAAATCCAAAAATATTAACTCAAACTTTCTTTTTTTAATTTCACTCCCTCCATGCAACGGCAAAACCAATTCCACACGACCATAGAACCCCGGTCCTATGATCAATTTTACAGTTTAAATACTCAAAAGAACCAATAGCCGAGAGATTTCTGAGTGACGTCTGAAATATGCATACCATTGGCCCTCTCAACGGAAGACTTGTAGGCGGTACCTTGCGCCAGCGACCAATTGTACAGAAGATGAAGGGGAACACGGAAAAGGAAGGCAATGGTCCTCATCCCTGATTGGACTATCCATTCCTCAGTCAGATTCAAATAAACCAATCTTTTCCCCGCGTTGTATCTCCTACGATTGTTTTCATAGGTTCGCTGTCCAGGCGGCAATGTTTTTACACTACTCCGTATCTTACCCATACATCCTATTCGAAGTAAATAAAACCATCCTTTTCAAAATAACATTGTAGGCCATTTTATACATGAAAAGTATTTATGAATCAAATTATGTACGTTATAGAACAGTGTTTACTTAAATATATACCGTTAACAGTTTAACAATACAAGGGCAGTTTTTGTTTATAAATTGTGACTAACACGAATGCATTTTATATATTAAATTTCAGTCAAGACTTATAATTGAATAATTTAATATATTTAAAAGGTTTGAACTTATAATGATAAACATGGATTGCTAACCGCACTCCTAAATCCCGGGAGACTCCCGCATATTAACAGCCGCTTCCCGATGCCCGCATCCCGGAAACTGGATCAAGCAAACAAGAGCATGCACGCTCAGACAGGAGCGTGTCCGTCGCGCACTTCAGAGAAGGACGGAATGATACAGAGAGGACGTGCGTATGTGTGGATCCCTGCGTGTGTTCCTTGCTTCATAAGCCAATCAGATTTCACTGCGGGTGGGCTTGGGGTCACCTCCCTGAAATGAGTATTTGCAGGTTGGGATGTATGGAATTTAGATGAGCTGTCATGCATTAATTGCTCCCTAAGGACAATTGGTTTTTGGACCACACTTTTATATGTCACGAATTAACGAACTTTGGGTTAATTTCTGTTTTTATGAATCAAGGCCTTGCATCACCATTACTGTGCTGCATCTCAATTCCTGGCAGAGCATTCATGTCTGTTTACTAATCACAAAATTAAAAGTGAATTTGTTACAGAAGCAAAAGGTTATGAACTCAAGAGAATCCAGTCTAAGTAAATTACACACAATGGGCAACAGGCCCGGATGGTATCTGTTCCAGACTTCTCAGAGACTGTGCTGATCATTCTTCACATTTTCTACCTCAGTCTGAGTCTGGAGAGAGTCCCCACCATGTGGAAGACCTCCTGTGTAGTTCTTGTCCCCAAGATTGCATTCGCCAGGGAGTCCAGTCACTTCAGGCCAGTAGCTTTGACATCCCATCTGATGAAGTGCCTGGAGAAGATTGTACTCAGTCACATTTGACACTTTGTGAGCAGTGAGCTGGACCCCCTTCAGTTTGTGCATAGGCCAGGTGTCGGCGTGGAGGACGCGATCATCTTCCTGCTCCATCCATTCCGTTCGCACCTGGAAAGCACTGTGAGAATCATGTTCTTTGACTTCTCCAGTGCTTTCAATATAGCTGTCATTGCTGAAAGAGAAGCTGAAGGGAGCTGGTGTGGATTTCCATCTGGTTGCATGGATCACTAACAGACCA
>JABFDZ020000008.1:14329225-14350572 GCA_019775955.2 Pollimyrus isidori
AGTTGATGACTGGAAAATTACAATGACTGCAATTCATATAGGTAATTTGGAAAATCTGAGAAAAATATGATTTGCATGATAATTTGGAACGCTGTGTATTGTTCTCCTATTTCTTAAAGACAGTGCGAGGCAGTTACGTGGTTAAGGTGTGATGCACAGGCTGTTTTAAATTTATAGAATGTAAATAAAATCATGTCCTCTACCTTTGTCATTGATTCATATCTAAAATGGTTGCAAATTGCAAATATATTTTTATGAATTTATTGTCAGAACTTGAGGTAATATATACAGACCCATTACACATCTAGACTACTTCAAGACCTTGAAAAAAAATCATCTGATATACATTTAAGTTTTTTTTACCAAGATAAACACATTTTCATTTAATTATTTTAATGCTAGCAAAGAGAATAGTTTTAAGGCTTCATATTAAATATATATTAAGAAGTAAAATGTGAAAGCATTAACACAGGTACACATTGAACAACGTAAAGCTCAGAAAAATTCCTGTATTCCTATTTAGGTCCAGTAAAAATAATCATTAGTTTATCACCCCCGACCGCGTGGTGAATTTATCTCGCATCGATTTTTTTTAAGTGTATTTTCCTGTGTAAATTCCACTGCCAGCGTTCACAAATTTCACAGGCAGACGATAGACACCAATTGCCACGCATTTGTATTTCTTTCATTCCAGCTTACTTTCTTCTTACTTTACTGTTGATGTTGAAAACTGTTATCTTCCCTTATCTTTCTTCTAAGAAATAAAAATAAAGAAAAAATTCACCCTCCCTCGTCACTTGTTTCTGATCGAAAGGATTATAAACTAATGATTTTTCTTACTGGGCCTCAACCATTTTCAAAAATCTTAAAATCTGGTGCCTGTCCCCAAGTCGAGCTGTTTACTGGCCCCTAGTCCTGCAGTGGCTCCTTGCACCTCCAGGTGTCCTGCCCCACATGCAGCTGCAGTTGGTCTTTTCCTGTTGACTTTGAAATACTGATGTTGTTATTTTGAGTTACGTGCTTTTTTTTTTGGGTAAAATCTTTCCAGAATCTGCTAACCATGGAGAAATAAAGATAAGAAATGTATCACTTTCATAAAAGGCCTGAGAAACTCACCATTGCAAAGAAAGTGACTGATGTTATCAGCGATGCTCTGTCAGGCTGATGAATACTAGCGGCTATCGGCATCGGTGACTATATACACACCTTTACTGTTTATGCTGGGGTATTATGCTGATTTATTTCTTCACGTAGTTAATCTCTGGGTACCGATGACCTCTAATCTTGTAGACTGGACTGTGTTTCTTTAAATATATACAGTATTTACCCTTTTTTTCTTCTTTAACTTTCTGTAGTGGTGGAAGAATTGCATTAAGGACATTAGTGTAAATTTGATATACAAATATGCTGCACCAAATGCAAATTTTAAGACTGCTCAGTTCCCCAGAACACCTTGCAGATGAGCAGAAGCGCTCTATGTGTGAAGAGAGGGAGGTGATGCGGGATCTTTTCTATGTTAGTGCGGCTGCCTGTGACTCCTGTCCTCTCCACCAAACACACACAGGCACATGTACAGTAGCGTAAACAGCCGTGGAAACAATCAAGAGAGCACTCTATGTTTTTAAACGGATCTGCATTTTTATAATCCTGGTTTAGTTATGGTTCTTGTGGCAGAAGGATACGCCACACAGCAAGATGGTTTCAGGTTTAACATTTTTAAGACTGCAGTTGTTGTGTTTTTCTACTCTTAACAACAATATAATAATCATACGGATAGGAGGTTCACAAACTCTTTTTACTGAAGCATTACATGAACAGGTACACTCCATACATCTCTGAGAACGGTATCAATCCGCAGCTTGATAGGAAAACATAGTGCCATGTTACTATGCATAATATAGTTCCTACAGAACACAGTAGGTCATTTGAACATAACAGCAGTACACAAAGATGAGGTGAAGCAGGAGACACTGGGGACGACCAGAAACCAGGCAGGTAAAGGGCAGAAGTGACTTTATAAAGCCCGAGATTATCTGAGGGCATAAGTTGTCTCACAGTTGAATCATGAATCGTAGGATGACATCAAATGACCCTGAAAAGGAATGGGGAACATTGAGTGCAGGTGTGAGGTGCACTGCTAGGATAGTATCACTGGAGTCCCATGAAGCAAGGAAGAAGCCTTTCATCACTGAGAAACAGGGAAGAATCAGGCTGAAGTTTGCAAAAAATCTATGTATGTTATTCACAGCTGCACACCTATAAATTGAGAAACGAGTGAAACAATAAATTGAGCTGCGGTCTCTTAATTTTTTCTGTGGCTGTATTAGCGCGTATCTGCACACTGGTGTTGGCCACCTACCCACAGCGTGGGGCTTTGTGTCCCTGTGACTGTGTGCACCATGCAGCCCTGATGCATTTTAAATTGGGCCGTTTGATACATGGGCAGGTAATGCAATGGGCGGGACTGTGCGGAGTGGCTAATTTTTTCATACCATCTTAGTTATATTTATATAGTCATATATTCTACATTGATGGGTGTGATGTTTGTCCAACTACATCACAGTCAACTTGAGCAAGTATTTCTGCACCAGTGAGATGTGAAGATTCCACACACCATCTTTAATAATTTAAAGCAATAAAATGTTAATACACTTCTAATTATGAAGGAATGTAACTAGAAAGAAGCTGTAGCTTATATTCATGAATTGGTACATTACATTTAATTGAAATACAATAAAACAAAGATAATTATGAAATGTCCTTGGAAGGCTGGGATCTGCATGCTCAGGTGGTGTCAGAGCCCCTTATAATAACATACGTCTCACTGGTTGATGTTAATGTCCTTCCAAGACAAACCTCTATTGTCCTATGTAGTGTCTCTCTAAGGCAAACGTTTATTGTTTTACAAAGAACTACTCTTTATAGTTATGAGATTTATGTAGTCATACTATTTTAATTTTAATCCAAGTTTTAATTTTCCCGTGTAAAAGCCACTTCTTCTATGCAGAATGGCAATAGTTTAACTGTACTTTACATTTAGCTGTTAGAATCTGATAAAAAATAAATACACCAGATGAACACTGACAGATGGTGTAACACAAAGAACAGCCAGGACTCACCCTGAAACATTCATCATGACCAGAAATAGTCCAGACCATTCTGCAGACATCGGTATGGCATGTATAAACATTCTGTTTTACCTTAGCTGTTCCTGTCTGTAGGTTTGTATGTGGTGGTGACCCACCAGTACCCACATTTCACCACTCCACAGTTCATTTAGGGCCGACCTGGGCCAAAGCCAGCCTGTGGGCCATATCTAGTCGGTGGAGCTATTTTTTCTAGCCGAGTCAATCTTTGCTGGCCAATCTTTAAAATGGAATAAAATAATGAAGCTTTGTGTTTAAGTCTCGTGAATAATCACAAATACGATTTGCTGCCAAAATTGCATGCAAAAATGATTCTATTGCCACTATAAATAAATAAATAGATAAAATGACCATTATTGCCATAGTGGAGCTGAGAGTTGGCCCTCCACAGAAAATAATATTTGAATATTTGGACTGCAGGGTGAGAGTTTTCGCTCTGTGTGAAAGCCAGTCATATTATCACTTACTCAATTATTCCATGTTTTTCTGGCAACATCTTTTCTCAGAATACAGCTATAAAGCATTAAGCGCAATGACAAAGATTCTTCATGATTTTTCTTGGTTTGGAATATAATAAATGGTTAAGTTGAATTACTACAGGTGAGAAATGGTAAATGGACTGCATTTATATAGCGCTTTTCTACTCTTCCAAGTACTCAAAGTGCTTTATAATATATGCCTCACATTCACCCATCCACACAAGCAATCACACACTGGTGGCAGAGGTTGCCATGCAAGGTGCCAACCTGCACACCGGGAGCAATTTGGGGTTCAGCATCTTGCTCAAGGACACTTTGATGGGGTCGGGAGAAGGCGGGTCTCGAACCGGCAACCCTCGGGTTGCCGAACGACAGCACTGCTCTCTGCACCACCAAATGTAAAGTTCTGATCATGGGTTGTTTTAATGGCAACATTTCTGTAGAGCAGTGTTTCCCAATCCGGTACTCAGGGACCCCCAGACAGTCCAAGCCTTTTCTCCCTCCCTGAGCTGAGTCTGGGAGGGGGCATAAAGTGGACTAATAGCGGGTCCCTGAAGACCACTGCTATGGAGGAAACAGAATGAATGGGGCCACAAGATTGTAGGTTGGCCCGATTACAAATTAACAACACTATACTGTATATATAACATATAAATTGTTTTATAAAGGTAGTTAAGACCTGATGAAGAGTCTTTCATTATTAATATACACAGGAGAAGCGTTTACTTTATGCTTCATGAGGAATGTAGCAGAAAGATGTGACAGCAGCATAATTCTCAGTTGAAAAATTCAGCTACTTCTCATTCCTGGGGGTGTGAAGTAATGACTGGAGGGTGTGGATGTAAGACAGAGGCCCCTTTCCCCCCCCACCCAACTGCCCAGGGATGCTATATCACCGCAGTGTGGTTGAAAATGATGGGTTACAAAAAGGAGAGTTTCATTGAATTACTAATAGTAGTAGAATTTTGGCTATTGACTTAATTTGCTTGTTGGTTTTTGGCTACATTTTCTTATCCATTGGTTTGACCTTGAAATAGGTCAGTTACTGTATATGTTGCTTTTGTAGTGTTTGTAAGATGAAGGTTCGTGTCAATTTTCAGATGACAGAAATTGTGATCCAGTAGAAAGACCACAAAATCTAGAAAATGAAGAGAAGCCTGGAAAACAGTGGATAGGGGGATGGAGCAAAAGGAGGAGATGGTCCAACCTGATGGGAGGAGGGACGTACTGGGGAGGGGGGGGGGGCTGGACTGCTGACTTATGGGGTGGTTTGTAGTCATGCTGGTGAGTCATCATTGAGGCATCTGGGACACTGCAGGGGATTAAATTTAAAGCGCAACGTGTGCACTGCACGCACGCATGCATAGATGTTCACAAGTAAAATGCACCCGCAGATCGAGTCACCTCAAGCAAAATGCACACTCACGCCTGTACGCACACGCTAACGTCACAAACACACTGATCAAACAGCACAAGAGCATGCACACATACACGTAAATACATACAGACCTAACGGCAATGTACACTCACCCAGAAACACACATTTTCACACAGACATACACAGATATTTGGATGTATAGTATGTGTCCAATTTATTAAAATCTTAATCTGGAAAACTCAATGAAATTGTACTTATTTGGATTAGTTTTTATCCCCCACCTGACCATTCATATTATAGTATACAAATGACACACACCTTACCTGTAAAACACACAATTTGGTAACTTATCCCTGCCTTTTGATGAACTGATGTGTAGCTGTCCATCTAAACGTTGGTTGGGTTCTCTATAATCTGCGTATAGAGCACATAAAGTCCACACCCCCAGGACTGCTGACAGTGTTCACTGAAACGTTATTTCAGACGCACTATAGCACACTCAATGATTTTCACAGTCCATTTTACTACCGTTGTACTTTATACCGGGTGGCGAAATAGGTCAACAAATGAGAGTACCTCCAAAAAAAACAGCCGTCTGCTTAAAATATGAATATGAACTACATTTTCTAAGTAGATATTCGGGAAGTTAGGAACTTCATTTATGGTGCCATTTTTATTGTTGTTAATTTCAAGGTCATGTAATATACAACAGTCGGCAAAACGACCCCCCCCACACACATGCGCGCACAATACTCACAGACACACACACTGTCCCCGGTACCGCGGATATTGTGCCTGCAATGACATGCTCCAGCCACCAGATGACCTCGTTTTCCCGTCTTCTCCTGCATTGCGAGTCATTACATTCTTCATCCATCTCCATATTCCTATCCTTCCTGTGCCCCGTTCTCTCTCTCTCTCTCTCTCTCTCTCTCTCCACCACAATCTCTCCTTCTCTCTCTCTTTTACACACTGGGACACAACTGCTAGTAACACCGGCAGAACTAAGGGGAGCGAAAGACAACTAGCGATCTCGATAAAAGCAAAGGGTGTCCAACTCTGCAAACAGGACAAGGCACGGTATGGGAATATTATAAGTGTATTATTGTTATTCCTTTGTCATTCTCTGACAATAAACATGCAGAAGCAGAACTTGAAATAATATTATATGTATATATATATAAAAGCATCACGATGTGCATGTGGGCATATCATTTTACATCAGCAATATTGAGAATTAAAATATATTCAAAATATGTTTTTCACTGATGACATTAATGCGAAAACGGATCGCGCTGATCGCGGAGGAACAGCGATTCGCTTCCCGTTATGTGTCGAAATATGATTGCACATAGGAATAGAGGGACAACTGTCATTGCACCTTTTTGAACGTTTATATTACCATCTACCAGCCATGTTTTAAATGTCATGTATTAATACATGTAACTATGTAGCTGGACTGTAACAGCGCATGCTTTATTTTAATGATTGGTGGTGGATTTGAAAACGTATACTAATGCATTATAGGATGAACCAGGTTTGGTAAATCACGTTACATCACTATTGTCAGCATAACAAGAATATTATAGTCACGACATATTATTTTTTATTTGGTATAGTATATATTCAAAATGGTTTAAAGGAGATGCTAGCCGACGAGCTAGTACTAGCTAGTTGTGTTTTTTTTTATCCTCGGATTAACGAGTCGTAGGAGCCAGCGTGTGTCTGCTGTGGATCACGCATCGTCCGGGGGTGTCCGTGTTTCGGGAGCCGACGTGCGTTTGTGTCAATGCAAGCCTACCCCTGCGTGCATCGGTGATAATGATAGTGAATTAGTAATGCTTTGGAGGAGTAGGTGGTAAGCGCGTCCCTGCCTGCGCGTGCGCGGACGCTCGCGACTCCTCGTCTAAAGCGCGAGGGAAGGGCCGAGAGGTGAATCTGCACCTTTGACAGCTCGCATCTGGTAATGGACGCGCCATGCATTAAAATCTGTTCATCCAACGACTTAGCCCGGACGGCGTTGAGGGGCGAGGGAGTTTACCCGACGCAGCAAAGTACATTTGCGCAGGATGCCAGCCCATCACAATGTATTTATGCACTAAAGTGCCATGCCTTTGGACTGCAGGAGGAAACCTGCAGGACATGGGGTGGGGGGGGGGGGTAACATTTATATTCCACACGAAGAGAATGGGGTCAATATTCAAACCCCCAGCAAGAAGTGTGATGCAACAGTGCTACTAGTCTGCCACCACTGCATCTCGCTGTGAAACATGTATATTGTTGTTGTGCGTTTACAGTCCTAAAAATTCCTGTTTGTCAATGGTGTCGTATTTCCATTCGAGGTGATAATGTGCCCAGGCACTTCAGTCTTTTTGTTGGTTAATAAATACCAATTATGACACTGGTGTGTTCATGTTCTCTGCCATTCAAGATTTGTTTGCGCTGAAGTGCACTGGAGTCGGGCAGTTGACCCCGTGAGAACAGTTAGGAACATAAACTGCAATGTATTAGATTGCGATATGTTAAGTATTAACTAAATCGCACATGCAAAACTTTAGGAAATTAATCACAAAAAATAGAGGCTTCAGTTAAAATGCTGGATTAATTGGGGGGACGGTGACCTCAGATTTCCTGGTTTGGGGGCTTCGAACCCAGTTCTTTATCTGCTAGAGAGGGGCGCATGTTTCTTGTGGCTTGGTAGTTTGGCAGGTAGCGTCGCCCCCTCCAGGGCCCTGCACTCCATTGCATCCTTGCTTCTGTGTTAGCAGAGTCTGCTCATTCTCCCGCTGCTTGTTGCCTCTTAGTGACATGTGACATGTTGTCCCCGTGAGGGACCGGCATCCTTTCCCACGTGTACGATGGCTCAATCCTTCCTTCCTGCCACAGTCGCTGACTAGCCATTTATTAGCCGTGAATGGAGCTCGAAGGTCACCTTATCTTTGCTCTTTTAATGTTGCTGTTGTCTTCTTCATATTAGTGTTATTACCATATTACCCTGCTTGCGTTCACAGGTCATTCAGAGCCATTAAGGAGAAAATTGAACTGAGAGATGTTTGAGTGTTTTGCTGCCTGAGCTCTTTCTAACTGGCGACATTTTTTACCTGGATTAATTTTTTCCACTCGAAGGTCCATGTCAATTAAATTCGCTTTACTGGATAAGTACTTATGGAAGCTGATGAAATACCCCCCACCCTGGGATAATCAGTAATTCTGTTGTCCCACTCTGTTAAGTGCTGTAGTGCTTTGCTTGTTATTCCGTGTCCTGTTAAATGTGCTCAGGGGTCTGTTTGCTTGCTGAAAGCAAAGGCAGCATAAGACTTCGAAGCTTGTTTAACTACAACGTGGATGTGAGTAGATTCCAGCAAGCCGGTGACGGTCAGTACTGTCTTCAGTCGGGTTAGAGAGTTGGGAGTAGGCCAGCGATTGTGGGGGGGGGAGGCTGCACCGTGGGTTTGAGATCATGGAGGTTTGCTTGTGACCAGGAAGCCCCCGCATTCAAATCTATAAGGAGAGTCCCGTTCATAAGCAAAGTGCTTCCAGCTGCATGGATGAATGGGATTGGCCTGCAGAATGAATGAAGAGATCGGCTGTGGGAATTAATGGAGGCCCGGCCTAGTGAATGAGTGACGAGTGTATATGAGCAAATGAGGGAGCTTTGTGCTCTGGGTTATCAGGAGTGGAGGTCCAGGCACGTGGACACACGCCCTTCAACTAAAGTGTCTCGAGAGTGACCACAGTAGTTTGAAACTGGTTTGTAAAAATGCCTTATTGACATTAAATGGTAATTAGTTGCATTATGGTATGAATTTTCTATATGAAATATCATTTTTAGCAAGAGAGAGGACTGAGAGGGAACGAGTGCGGTTGGAGACTGTGGGAGATTCTTTGTAAGAAGCAAAAGCCTTGAGAAGAAGTGAGAGAATCTTCTTCATGTGATAATACTTCCCCCTTTTCATCCCTCCTTTCTGTTTCAGTTTGAACTGGAAAGTTGCACTTTTTACTGCCTCCATTGATTGGCCTTTGGCCCGGTATTCCTTAACCCCAAATCACAGGAAGACTCCCGCAGCACTGGAGTGCTCATTGAACTCTGTAAGCGTAAGAGGCTCTTGTAACCCTGTACCTTGATACTTGGCGCCGAACGGGCGATTGTCTGCCTCTCTCGATGAGACTTTTTGTGAGCTCACGATTTTCCCCCGATTTCACCCCGTCAGCCTTCGGGATTGCAAAGGGGAGCTGTCTTCGAGAGACGGGGGCAGCGGAAGCAGTTGCAGGCGTTGGGTGTCGCTCTGACATCACCGATGCTATTATGTCTCTGTGGGGTGATCCGTGGTGACCGTACTGTCCTATGGTGACGGGGTGCTGTTTGAATAACTTAACAATGTAGCTGCAAGCCGAAGAAACCAAACGGGACAACTTGTGATCTTTGGAAACCGGGGGGAGATGTTAGCACCGTCCGCTTATGCTAATATGTTGAGTAAGTTCTGCAAGATTAAATGATTAAGAGTTAAATCTTACCATTCTAATCTAAACCTTTTTGAACCATTTTAATCCATTGTTGACTTCCCCCACCCCACTTGACTGTGGTACAGTCCTGTGCAGTTATGTCTTTTTCATGGTTGGCATCTTCCTAGGAGACGGCAGGAGATTGATAACTGCACTGGATACAGTCACAGCTCGGCTCAAGACATCTGACACACGGTGATTTTTAAATTCCATTAAAATTTGGTCCATGAACTGACCAACATGTCCCTGCAGTTGCTTTCTGAAGCACAATGACTACCTCTTTTTTTGCCCCACCACATACACACCAAAACATAAATCAGCTGCTTTTGATCTGTTATGTCATATAAAAATGTTATGCATACGACATTCCCTTTATGTAAAAGGGATACAGAATAATAATAGTAATATTCGAATTTTGGAACATCTAGGAACAGTGATTATCTTACAGTTCTTCATGAGAACGTCGGTATAAATGTTTTTTTTTTGAGGCGTGACATAAAAAATCCCCAGCTGCAGGCAGAGAGTCAGTCACCTAAAAGCGCCCCTTCCCTGCCCCTGGGGGCCTCGGCAGACCTGCCCTGTCAGTGGCTCAGGTTCCTGAGCTCTCCTCTTTCCCAGGGTGCGACATTGACAAAGGCTATCAGTGTACATCCTCCCTGCTCCAGCTTCTCTCTGCCTCAATTCAGTCTTCGGAGAACACACACACGCACACACACACACACACACACACACACACACACACACGCACACACACACACACACACACGCACACACACACACACACAGGTTTGTAATTATATCTTTGTGGGGACTCTATTAATTTCTATCGGGTAAACTCTAATCCCCACATGATGACCTTACCCCCCCACCCAGTCCTAACCATACAATGTCATAATAATAAGATTTTTTTACGTTGTGTGGGACATTTGGTCACACAAACACACACACACACACACACGCACGCACGCACACACACACACACACACGCACACACTCAGCATTTGAAGTGCTGCTCCTTTTCTGAGCAGGATGCCTGTTAAAGTTACAGTACACTGCAGTACAGTGGGTCGCTGGAAGGAGGACCTCTGCTTACATCACACTGGCGCGTAGACACAGGCCCACAGATGCGTGCTACGGATTCTGAGTGTGCAGAAACCTGGCCACGCCCCTTCCATGGCTAACCAATCAGAGAGGGGGTTAGGGAAAAGAGGAGGTACAGTATGTATCGTCATTCTCGACACGCCATGCTTCCTTCCAGTTTAGGACTCGCTGTTTTGTTGATGTGCACCCGTTGTGTCTACGTGTGCGTGCTTTACAGGTTATATGTGCATTGGAGTGTGCCTTGGGGATTGGTCGGAGTGGGGAGTTAGCTAACAAACTGTAGTCAGCAGCTTATGGGTTTGACGCAGAACTGAGGGCCCTATAGGGATCTCTAAGGCTCCCTCAGGCAGTGACTCGCACGGCGAGTCTCACTGGCTACTTAGCGTTTTTAGCTTGAGAGGGGCAGCAGAGAAATGCGGTCCCATGTTTAAAGAGATGTGTGTGAGAAGGGTCCTGCCGGGGGCCATAGCGTTGCAAGGGGAGTTGCTGAGGGTGCTTCAGCACTCCCCCCTCTGGTTGTCGGTGGTAATGCAGTATCAGGAGGCTTGCCCATGCGTATAGTTTTGGTGGAAGAGACCCATAGCGTTATGTTTTCTCGCAGTGGTTCAGAGGCAACTTTATGGTTACTTCTGCAAATGGACTACAGAACCGCCAGCAATAAGCAAATCAATGGTCAATTCCGACTTTCAGCACCCTGAGCTAAAAACATACTGTATTCCCACACATATGGGCAGGGGAGGAAGGGATGGGTAATGGGTGTCAGTAGTGCCCCTTGTGGACAGAACAAGTATTGCATTTCAAGCCTGTTACCCTAAAGGAAACAGTAAAATATGCAAGTAGGCTTCTGGAAAAATGTGCATCACCCTGGACTTTGACAAGAGACTCGCATTCGGTGCCCTGGAAACCCACCTGAGGAACATAAGTCAGAGCAGGAAATTGGAATGCAGACAGAGGATCCAGCATTTTTGGGTTAGTTCACTCTTAGCAAGGAACAGAAAGCCAGTCCTGTGGTGTTTTTTTAAATTTCATTTTGGTACAGTTAACCCATATAGAACTCTTATTTCTCATTTGGTGGTGAACGTTGAGTGTGAATTTTATATTTAATCTTATCTAATGAAAAAAATGAGAGTTCGGGCATGCCATAGAATTTCCTTTTGATAGTTTACACAGATATGAAATGGAAGTTCTGTTAGCACTTGTGTTTGTATTTTGATAGGAATGTGCTTCTTTATAAATGGTCTGTTAATTTTCTATTTTAATTCCTTGACTTGCCTATGTTCTTATTGATCCTCAGCCACTGAGCTTTTGAAGACTGGAGTCAGTTAACACATTGGAAGCCAGTGAGTCCCACACTGCGATGTGTGACACAGCAGGACAGTGTCTCTCAATCCAGTCTTCAGGAACTTTCACATTTTTGCTCCCTCTCAGCTTCCAATAGCAAAAACATGGACTGTCTGTGGGTTGCTGAGGGCGGGGTCAGAAACACTGCAGTAGAGTGTGACACCCTTGATGAGAAGTTATAGTTGTTGAGTGGGGTCAGGGGGGTTATTCACGCATTATGGATTAAACTGTATATTATATTTCAGTCCGGACATGAAAAAAACTCGACAAATCCCATCCTGTAAGAAACTAGGCTTAAAATTTTATTGAGCAAGGTTGATTGAGGCCGCTTTTTAGCTGAGATCCCTGGATATGACACATTAAAAATGCCATGGAGACAGAGAGGTGCACAAAGGTCAAGAGCCCAGAATGAAATGGGACCAGAAAGGGTCGGGATTAGAGTTTTAACCTCGTTCCAGGGAGAGCGAAGGGGCAGCATAAGCAGATTTACCCTGGACCTTGCTCTCTCAACCCATCCCACAATGACGCTCTCTGTTCCTGCTCTATCAGTAGAGCCAGACTTTAACACTGGGCTTCTGTGAGGGCTCTAGGCTGGATTGCACGGATGTGATAGAGAAGTGGGCTGAACACCAGAACTGGTTCAGAGTCTGTGGGTCACGATCTCTTGGTTTTCGAAGGTAACACTTGGTTTGTTTTTAGCTACAGCTTCATGTCACAAAGTTATATGTCACTATAGTACCTGTCACTACGGTACCTGTCACTACGGTACCTCGTTACCCCTGGTTGAGAGAGTCAGATTAGGGACTGCAGGTTGTACTCGGCCTAGAGGCAGTCACCAAAGACACCTCCACAGTCAAGAACTAAGATTCAGATCTTTTTTGCCATTGCTCATGGCAGCATAACAAAATTGAGATAGCAACGCCCCAGGTGGTAATGTGTAACAAAATAATAATAATAATAGATACTTTATTGATCCCCATGGGGAAATTGTCTTTTCACCTCCCTCAACTTGCTCTATGCAGAGCAAGCTGTCTATGAAAGGCAGCCACCTGTAGCGGCACCCAGGGGTTAAGGGTCTTGTTCAAGGACCTACAGAGCTGCTGACACTGGGTTTGAACCGGTGGCCTTCCGATTACAGGCGCACGAGTTTAGCCCACTGAACCACACACTGCCCCCGATAAAAGCAGTAAAGATGTGACAGTGATACTCAGATACATTCAGGGACAAAGATTTATACACAGACACTCATTCATAGACAGACATACTCAGATACATTCAAAGACTTGCATTTATACATAGGCACTCATTCATACACATACTCAGATATATTCGGAATCATAAATCTATACATAGACACTCATTTATAGGCAAACACACTCAGAGACACATCCATAAACAAGCATGTGCAGCGACACACTGAGGCAGCCATTCGCCATTCGAATGCACGTGTGAACACAGGTACACACTTGTAAGCACAATGTTACACACTCAGTGCTACGCAGTGTTAGAGAACGGCTGCTGAAAACAGAAAGTGACAATGAGGATATGAGAAAGAAAACTGTCCTCCGATTGTCATCTCTCTTTCTGCCGTGCTGTTCTCTGCCTGCTGTAGCAAAACTCATCTCTGAAGCTTTATACTCGTGCCCTGCTCAGGCCGGTTTAAGGCTACGGTGGAGAGAGTGTACTTTTAATCAGCTGCACACTCGCGGCTTACGCTCATTCCCTATTCGCTCCATTACTCCCGTCTGTCTTCAAACAGGAAGCAAGCTGCCTCTCATTAATTCTGCCTTGCCCCTGCCTCTCTTCTCCACCTCGCTCCACTCTCTGGTCGTCTTACTTTCCCTCATGCATGGTCACACATAAAACATGGTTCTTGTTAAAGAATCCCCCCCCCCCACCCACACACACACACACACAGAAAAGCTGCCTATTAACAGGAACAAAAGAGGCCAGGCAACAGCCAGTTCAGTTTGCATGCGTTGGGGTCGTGTGTGTTTTTGCTGCCGTTCCTGTTCGTTTATCCATCAGTAGGGAGGCATTATCCATTGGCTGGATTTGGCTGAGAGTCCCCAGTGGGTGGAAGACCAGCGGGGCATTGTGGGTAGGTGGAGGCTGCTAATTGCAGGGAGAAGTCGGTAGTGGTGTTAACACTCGGTCTAATTTTACACCGTTAGCAGCTTTGTTTGCCGTGGAGAATGAAACGGAAAAAGTGGATATTAGCAGGACTACAGCCGGGGGGGGGGAGTTAGTTTGTAGGTAAATGTCTGCTGATTGGTGGATGGGATCCTCACTCCTCATCATGGACAGTTCAAAGATCGCTTCCCGAATGAAGGTTAAACTGGGTTTGTTATCAGAGTCGGTTTGTGAGCAGAGATTGTTGTTATGGTGTCTTTGAGCCTTTGGTAGGTCATTATAGGGTCCATCCATCCATCCATCTTTTGAAACTGGTTGTCCTAGTCAGGGTTGCAGTGAGTCTAGAGGCGCAAAGCAGGGAAAAGCCCAGAAGGGGGCGCCAGCCTATGGTAGAGCACACTCACACACCTACAGACATTTCGGTAACTTCAGCCTCAGCATGTTTTTGGACTTTAGGGGAGAGAAACCAGAAGAAAACCCACAACCACATGGGGAGAACAAGCAAGCTCCACACACATGGAACCCTGGCAGAGACTCGACCCCAGATCCCAGAGGTGTGAGGTGACAGTACTAATGCTGGACCACCCCATTATAGGCTATCGGGACTTAATTCTACAATACTGTTCTATTCACTGGACAGCTTTCTATGGTCGCGATGTGCAGCTAGGGTTGGTTCTTCTGTGATCCCCTATAAATCATGTCGGCGTTAAATTGCTGTGTTGCTGAGCTGCACTGGGGACAGTGATGGCACACACCTCTGCTGCCATGTTTCTGGGCGTGCATTTCTGTAGGAAATCTATGGCTCCTCCTGCTGTCGCTGTCGGTCGGTCTACAACCCCTGTACAGACTCAAACATCAGCACAAAAGGCAGATATCGGAGTGGGTGAGCCGGCCGATAAGGGCTTGACTGGAACGAGGCTCAGTTATTTTGATGATAGAAGTATTATGAAACAGGGATTGATTTAAACTCTTTACATTTGCCGTGTTTAAATACTGTGTATTCATTTTGAAGATGAACAATGGACAGAGTTCTGTGCCTGTTCTGCTAATGTGACTTTGTGTCTTGCGTGTTGGTGGCACAGAGGTGGGGACTAATTTTGCTTGGGACTGTGGATGCTGGAGGCTTTATCACTTCTGTGTTGGCTGAATAGGCGCAGGCGTGGAGAGCCGGCCATTCCCGGATTTTGCAAGCCCACCTTATTGGTTGGGCCCATTTTAAATTTTGTTTGTAAAACTGTTTTATTAAACCATTCAACTCCAAATTTGTTGGGAATTGCTAGGACCTACATACAGTAACAGCTGCATAACAAAGGAGCAGAAGTGCAATATAATAATTATATGTAATGGAAACACAAAAAGTAGATGCTAACAAGGAGTAGGGCCACAATTTTATCTTGAGAACCGATCTCAGACTGCAGTCCTGAACTGTGTGTAGAGGGATATTGGGCCACTTTTCAAGAAGAAAAGCCTCCGATTGTTTGAAGGATGAAGGACATGAAAATCTTTGCATTCTGTGCTTCAAAAATTCCCATAAAGGATCTGTAAAATGACCTCATATTATTCAGAATTTAAAGTACCAGAACAGTCATCAGACATAATGATTCCCGCAAGATAGCCAACCTTACGAAAAGAAATTGTCAGTTGAAGGTATCCTCTGGCTTTCTTAGAGTGTGAATCCATCTGCATGTAGCTAGAAGTGTGAAAAATGACTCATCAGACAATAATACTTTTTTCAGTTGCTCAGGGCTCCAGGTGTTGTGCTTATGGCAGGATATTTGTTGCTTAGTGTTTGCCTTAGATAGAAGGGCTTTTTGTATGAATTTGTGCTTCTTGTGAATCTGACAATGCTACAGATTTTGGAAACGGGGTGACAGAGATGCTGATTTGGTTCTTTTTAGTAATTTCCGAGGCTGTAACGCTGCGCTGCTTAGCAGCCGTACCGCTAAGTGTCAGAGAGCTTCGATGACCGGCCGCCGTCCCGCTCTGCTATTGCAGTTTGTCACTCTTTGGCATGTGCCGTCACCACCGTTAAGGCTCTTCCCCATCAGGCTCTGTTTCTGAAAGCCACACGGAATGACAGACTGACACGTCGAGGTATCGGGAGTGACGAAGATGATTATCAACATCGCTCTTTAGCTCGGCGGGTAGCACTATGGTCTCACACAGTCATGGCTATGAGCCCCGGTTGGGTGAATCTTTATCTCTAAATTGGTTGATGTCAGGCCTAGATTCTATCCGATCATGAACTTCGTCCACTTGCCAGCCGTGAGAAGAGTGGAATAGCCAAAGCTGTAAAATCTGGCCTGCAAGCCCGGCCCCTCTAGAGGATCAGTGGTCCACCCAACAATTCAAAGTTGGACTCAGGCCTGCTCATAGTGTGTGAATTGAGCTCCGTGATGTCATCCTATCCAGCGAGTCTCCCTGCCTCGTACCATGTGCTTCCTGGGAGTAGCTCCAGGCTTGCTGAGAGCCTACACGTGGGTCATTGGTTATGCAACATGGGAGGGTGGATTATGCTTATCATTAGTATTACTGTTAGTTTGAATTGTTGTCCGGAGTGTCTACTGCTTCGTTCCTCTTTAGACACACATCGAGCTTTACAGAGTCCGCGAGGTCGAGCAGGAACCGGCCGGCAAATAAAACGAACAAGCGGGTGGAACACAAGGGCCAAGGGACGAGGAGGCTGTGCTTTTCTCACTCGACATGCCGTGTGTGAGGAAATCCGAGCACAACTGTGCACACTGACCTAGGTAACAAGGGAAAATAAACTTGTTATCAGGCAAGGAAACGCTAAGCCAGTGTCAACACTGGTGTGACTATACAGCGGGAGGCGGAGAGGTGGACTGGCAGAGCTGTGATTGGTGCAGAGAGGGGTGGAAAATGCAGGAAACAGGAAAGACCCTTTTCTGCTCAAGGACTGTAATGTATGCCAGACTGCCGCGTGCCAGACTGCCGCATGCCAGACGTGTGCAGCACAGACTCCAGAGCATCGACACAAGTAGCAGAGGCACCCAGTGGTCGTGTCTGTGCTTGTGCGCAGTGAGAAGCAGGTTCTCCAGTAGGCTAGTACATACGCTCTGCTGATTATTAAGATGAACCCAGAAGAAACATACATGGATTATAATGTGTTAGAATCAATCCAGTCTAAACAGAGGCACATTTTTGTCAACATGAAATATAGTCCATCCATCCATTTTCCAAACCGCTTATCCTAATGGGTCATGGGGGGTCCGGAGCCTATCACGGAAGCAACGGGCACGAGGCAGGGAACATGAAATATAGTATAATATTAAATCATCCAGTATTTAGAACTGCATTTTTTCCAAGACGCATTAGCATAGCAAGGTCATGGTCACCGAGCTTCAGGTTTGTATTGTGCTCACGTAGCGGTTAATGCCTGGTTATTCTTGACTAATGTTCAGGTGGATTAATTGGATGTTGAAACTCGCACTGTATAACGCAGAGAGACGCATGGACGCTGTTATTAGCTTACATAATGTGCTGAGACCCGGCATTTGCTTAGAGAGGCTCAGCCCACGATGGAGTGTTTTGCTACAGCACTGGAGCTACAGCCTAATGCTCTGGCGCTCAGTCCTCCTGCGGCAGCAGATGGACGCCTCAGTGACAGGTTTGGGGTCAGAGAGAGCGCAGGATGGAGAGGGGGGGCACAGAAATGCCAGGAGGGTCGGGAGAGAGGCCGTCGTCCAGACCGGCAAGCATTCAGTGGCAGGAAACGCCACAGAGAATCAGTCTGGTTTCTCCATCTTTCTCTTTCAGGACCGGCTCTGACTGGCTCCCCGGTGCACGCAGACTGATGCGGGACGTCGACAGACAGACCGACTGACGCTCGGACCACATAGACCAACCTTAAAGGCATCTACTCACGCTCCCGGGCCGACTGACCGATTAGCGGCGCCGCCAGAGTGTCGTGAGACGCGCTTATCGGGAGACGCGGTACACGGCCCAGCAAGCTGACGCGCTGAACGGGGTCCAACATAAATGGCTGACAAGCAGATAAGGTAAGTGCAAACTGTCAGGGGAGGCGTCTTTAATTAATTAGTGTTAATTAGCTGGAAAATTAAGTAAGACATATGCGCATTTATCCAGTTTGACGTTTTCTTTTAGATGGTTGGATGGATGGATTTAAAAGAAGGACCGTAAAGCTGTTTAGATTTAATAAAACTGGCCATGATGGAGGTAGAGCGCCCTCCGCCACTATAACCACATAGGCTTCGAACACTTAGCCGGGGTCACGCCGGGTTCACGCCCAGGCCGTGTAGGGGATGAGAATCTGAGAATCTGCCATCGTGTTGGGCTGGCGGGGGGGTCCTGACCGTGAGTCTGAGGGTGGGAGGCCTGCCTGAAGGTGAAGTCTGCCTCACAGGCTGGGCTGCAGACAGTCGGCTGCGCGATTAGCCGCTGGGTCCCTGTACAGGGCCTAGCCGTGCGTTTTTAGATTAGGGCTGGAGAATTAAAAACATCCCAATTAGACCAACTCAAAGAGTATCCAGAAAGCCACACACAAGATACAACAGATAACTATGAATGACTACACAGTAACCCCTTCACAAGATGGTTAGGGGTGTCGAATCCCTGGAAATGTGACAATTCCCAATTAATACTTGGGCACCACTAACTTCTACCCATACTGTAAGTCTGCTAGCCTGAAACATAACATAAAATGTCTACATATTATTAATTTCTTCTGCAGTACATGCAGTACAGTACTGTACACGTTGCATGTCAAATTGCTTTTTTATTACCTATGAAAATCTTTTAATATAATATGCAACCCATTTAAATTGTGTCCCAAAGTTAGGACTGAATGCACTGAGAGCACTAGGCTTTGGGCCCACCATTAAAAGTGCAAGATTAAAGGCACTGAAAAGTTTAAACTGCTGCGAGAAACATGAGATTCCACTGTCACAAAGACAGCTGACATGTGAGTTTGGCTGGTCGCCGAGACAAAGATGCGTGCCGCACCCCAAGCCTAGACGTTTAACATTAAAGATACGGTGTGCACTTACATGGGCAAATATCACGTATCACTAATATTTACATATTATATGATTTTTGTTTTGATGATCCAAATCGTCATCAGGATTGTCCTTGGCTCACGCATCTGCGAGTTTCTGTGCTCGCTCCGCAAGCTTCAGAAACATTCCGGTTCAGTTGTTCATGGCCGGCGTGTAAATAAGCAACACTGAGCATACGAGATACGGCCATGTTCCCCTTACGTAAATGTGTGTGTGCGCCCTGTGCCGGGTCAGCGCACAAGTAATGTGGGGGTAGAAAATGATTTGGGATGGATTTAGCCCTTCTTAATATCAGACTGTTGAATTAAATATAATGGTGTGTGTCAGGTTTATTTATTTTATAGTAGCTCATTACATCTGTAACGTTATATCAAAGAATCGGACAGTTTTGTAACTGTTCATCTCCAATTTGTTAAAAGCTAATAGCTATAGTATCAGTGTCACTACTCCCGCCTAAGCAGGTCTTTAAATGATAAATTACAATTAGTGAAGTAAATTAGGTGGGAATAGTATTTGTTGGTCATGGGTAGTGATGGTGATGGCAAATTAAACTTCATGAACCACTTGCTATATTTTCTGGCTCCACTAGATGGTGCTCTCTCTTCGGAAAGAGCTCAAAGCATGCCCCAAAGCAAACCAGGATCTAATGGGGTCAAAAAATACAGCAAATAGTTCATGAAGCTTCATTTAGCCATCACTAGGTAATGGTATTTAACAGGGTAAAATTTCAAGTCCAGTATATGTGAATAGTGATTTATTTATGATTTGGGTAAAAATGCTAAATATGTTAAACATGGTATGAACCAGGGTAACACTGTTACTCTGCACTGGCGTTGAGCAGGATGTGCTTGAACTCTGTCTCTCTTGTCCTCCAGTTTGCCTGCCAAGTTGATCAATGGGGGCATTGCAGGGCTGATCGGGGTGACCTGTGTGTTTCCCATAGACCTGGCCAAGACCCGCCTGCAGAACCAGCAGAATGGCTCGCGCCTCTATTCCAGCATGTATGTACAGTCTCCTCTTCCATGCCCCACGGTTGTATGTGCAGATGAGTTTTAACAGGCAGCCGGCCGCCTCTAAAAGCCTCAGACTTGACAAACCCGGAGGTACCTTCAGGGTTTATCACTACACGTCAAGTTCAAAGCAGCCCCACACTCAGACTTTCATCGCTATGGCGATACCAGTGTGCCTCTGCTCGGTGGTTTAACTGTTATTTTGTTGTATTCTCCATTGCTTATGGTCGTGCTCATGCGTGACACGCTTCAGTAATGCGTCTGTTATTTTAGTCAGGCTGCCTGCCTAGTAAACGGCACACACTATGGACGCTGTTACAGCACCTAACTGCATCACACACTAACTGTATTGGCTGTAACCACGGGCGATTTTACAGTGGGTGCATAGGATGCAATTGCACCCCCTACTGGTCAGATGAAAATGCTATTAGAACATGTTAAGTGCAATAAAATCGTATTAGACAGTTATATTAGATTTGAAATGTAGCTTGTGTTAGTGATATCAATGTGTAATAATAATTTGTTGTAAATGTACTTAATTTTTTTATCTGTATGACTGGTTGGGCTCTCTTACATTGCACCCCCTTTAAGTGAAGCGGAGATTAGTCTATGGCTGTCACCTTCATTTGCCCCCGTTTCCCTTGTCATTCAGTAGAGCCAGCAGATTCAGGGACAGCAAGCAGTAGCTGCCCACAAGGCATTTCGTACATTTCCTTTATCGAGCAGCGTCATGTGGTCCATCTGTCCAACCACGTCGCCCCCTGTCTGTGCCCTGCCTTGCAGGTCAGACTGCCTTATCAAGACCATCCGATCGGAGGGCTATTTCGGGATGTACAGAGGTAAGGGGCCAGGGACCGGGACCGTAAGGCGAGAAGCGCTATTGTGAGCTTCCTTCAGAGACCCAGCGATCTCTGTCTTTCAGGGGCAGCAGTGAACTTGACCTTGGTGACCCCGGAGAAGGCCATCAAACTCGCTGCAAATGACTTTTTCAGACACCACCTCTCCAAGGATGGGTGAGGGACACTGCGGCATTAAACCACCGATGGGCCCAACCAAACCAGATCTCACTGGCTCACATGGTTATACATGCTGGCTTACAGACATACAGCACTGTGCAAATGTCTTAGGTATCAATCCATCCATCTTCTGTACCTGCTTATCCTATGCAGGGTCTCGGGGGTCCAGAGCCCGTCCTGAAAGATATGGGGGCAAGGCAGGGA
>JABFDZ020000008.1:14450454-14464496 GCA_019775955.2 Pollimyrus isidori
ACAATCGATTACCGCATGTATCGTTCTTAAAGGTGAATGCGTACTTGCGTACCAGTTATGTGCACCCCTGTCTATAAATAAGGTCTCCTGCGGGCAGAGACCAGTCTCCCCAGCAGCTCAAGAGCTGTAACTTGCAGAATATGAAGGTGAGACCACCACTGCATCATCACTGCTGGTCTCCCAGTGTTCCACTGGCTGATTAGCTGAGGACTGGACAATCAGCGTCTGTCAGTAATTCCAACGTCATCTGTTCGAGGCATTTTAAATTAATTACCTGCCGAATGCAAGCTGAGAGGATGACAAACCAACATCCTCCAGCCATCCAACAATCCTACCAGAGGTGCATGGATGACATAATGCCCACGCTTGATTTTTGGCTGGGCAGCCATGAGCAGCTAATTTTGCGGATCCAACAATAAAACACCACTCCCATGACTTCAGCCCCTTGGGAATCTGTCATGGGATTGGCTTTAATTGCAGGTCTTACCGAGCGTAGTGGGTAGGTCTGTGTGTGGAGCCGTGTGTCCCCCGGGAACCCCGAACCCCCCCCCCATCATTTATCACTGGCCTCTCTACACTGTCGCATCAATGAGACCAAGAATGATTTATCTCCAGTTTGTCTTCTCGAGTTCCACTTCCTGCCCACATGTCTCCTCTGGCCCTTTGACTGAGCCCAGCAGTTGAAGGTAATAGAGAAATTGATTTGGCTTCATCTAGATCCAGCTCTTAATCAAAGATTTTATTTAAGATCGTTCGTGGATTTATATCTGACATGGAAACATGTCCATGTGTGAAATACAGAGCATCTGAAGAATAAGTCCGTGTTACTTGACAATGATGAAAGAAAATATGTAGTAATAAATACAATCGAGGTATTTCACTTATTCCAAGACTGTTCTGAATCTTTTTTACATGGTGAAAAAGGTTCTGGTCTTTAATATGAAGGAATATCTGACCTTCCTCTAGTCCTCACCACAGCCAACAGTAGATGACCTTACCATGCCTGACAGAAAACACACAGATTTTACTTCATTATCGTCGTCATTCTCTAGCAACCTTTGGTAGCCTTCATTAACTGTGTAGAAAAGGGTATCCTTACTACTTTAATCTCACTTAATATTAATATTAGAATTCTGATTTCCAGAATAACTTTCGGTTTGTTTTGGAGATCATCGTGCCGATGACACAATTTGTACTTGCGACTTTTAGGACTTTTCATAGCCCTTCTTGAAGCCAGCTACTCGTAAGGTTTCTAATGACCCTTATGCATCTTCTGATCCTTTTAGTACTCAATTATCCATGAAATTATGGATTTAATTTTCAGATTCCTTGAATATTTATAGTTCCTGTTCGGCCTATAGAAGCGTCAGCCTGCTATTTATTAAGCCACAGCTACACGTTCGAAATATTGAATATATGTTGGTCACAGACGACGAATTAGTGTGTAAATGGGCGGCTTTCTCTACAATTAGTATTATTATCTTCATCATTATTATTATTAATATTGCATTACTGTCTTCTCATTTCCTCAGAGGTGCGTTAGTTTGCTTTTTTGTGCTATTTTTATATGCTTAGGCAGTGACTGGGGAAATTAATTTTAAAACCGTTGTAATATGTAGCACATGAGATGGCCACCGTGGTTCCTACAATAAGAATTCTTGGTGGGACGGATTTGTATGAAAGGTGTGCAAATTGCCGATTTCGATAATGTGGAAAATGGCAATGCCTCAGTATTTTATAGTACGGAAATAAACCCTGCACCTGGGAGACGGCCTTCCAGAGGTCCTCCAAGCATTGCATGGAAATGGGTTAAAAACAAGCCTCCTGCCTGGAGTCACATACTGTAGATTCCTAAAATACAAAAAGTCCTGCTTTCAGCCTGCAGTCAGAAAGATTCCTAAAATACAATAAGTGCCAGAGTTTCCAGATGCCCTCAAGGGGGTAATCGGATCTGGCGAGAAACCAAAACTGGGTTTGGGTTCAGTGTATCTAAATATCATCTCCCAGATTCACTGGAAATCATTCAGAGTGAGGATGATCTGAGGCAGCGCGAGCCAGTTGCCCTGACCTAATCAACAAAATGTAGATTATTAACATATTGGTTATGACAAACATTTTGAAAGTGTTTCAGGGGGGAAAAAGTAAACTTGAAATGAACAAAACAGCCATTTTATTCCTAAGCAATGAAAATAATAGAAAAAAGGAAGCGGTTTCTTGTCCTTGTGGAATTTAAGATTCAAGTCTTATAGCACTGGCAGTTGGTCAGATTTTTCTTTTCTGATTGGTCTAGGCTCAAGGGACTGCCTGGACCACTGTGTTTAAGCGTAATACTATAATGACAGATTGGCATCTTATTTATGGATGCACCTTTTAAAGTCCAAACAAGTCTCGTCTGTCATGCCTGCCCAACCTACTCTGTCAGCCCTGTTTCTCACTGATCTCATGCCATTCCTCTTTTTTTCCCCTCGCTGCTCTCCTATCAGCCTTACACATCTATACACTCCCCCATCCATCTTGCCCATGTGCACAACGCGCACCCTTTGCTCTCTCGTGGCTGGTCCCCTAGGGTAGGGGTTGGCACATCACTCTGCTTTAGTCTGTTAAATAAGTTGTGTGCGTTTTTGAAGGCAGGCGTTTTTACACCATCCCTTCCACCAATCAGTTGAGTCATGTAACGTTGAATGTACGACAGACTGCAATAATCTGCCCATAACCTGCCTCTACAACTCCAGCTGTACCGCTGTGAGGCTGAATACTTTACTGCTCCACGGTGCTTCATGCTGAATGGAGTTGGATTCTCCTGGGTAGTTCTTGGGTCCAATGTCTGGAGCTTCCCTGTCCGCCTACTGGGTCACACCTGGAACAAAAATCCCTCCCATCAAAGCCCCCGCCAGCAGTCTTCTTTGCTGTACAATATTAATGCCGTATCACTTAGAGTTATAATGAGGCCCCAGCTCTCTACAGTATGTGTACAGAGATCGTGTGACATGATATTTCAGTTTTCGCACGTTCTCCGAGCATTCCACTTTCCAGCAGGTGAATTGGTGAATCTCGTCGCACCCATGTGAAGGCGTGTGAGTTTTGTGCATAAATGCCCAGTGCTGGGATGGCACACTGATCAGGGTGTGCCCTGCCTCATGTGCGCCAATTCACTGCAAACCTAATTGGAGGTGGCCACTAAGAACGGACAGTCGAATGAAATAAATGTTGAATTTCCGATGTAAATTTGCAAATGTGGATGGCAAAAGAGTCCATATTAGCATGCCAGTATTCATGGAAAGTCGACCTCGGTTTCTGGCCATGTGTGCAGTTTCATTATAGCCCTTTGTAACTCCAGTCAGAAAAACAAACAACCAATTACTCCTGTCATGGGCCGATGCCGGACAAATGAGTCCATTGAGAGATTCCCAACTCTAGATACGTCATTCTGCCCCTTCCATACTCATCATGAATGCTGATGGTCTTCAGGGTTCAGGGTTAGGCGATGAGATTGTTCATTGTGATAATGTGGAGTTTAAAGTATGAGTGAATAATCATTTCTCATGACAAGGGACAGCTAGAGTAAAGAATGGAATCCGGCATAGGCAAAAGATGTAGAACAACGTTTCCCAATACAGTCCTCATGGACCTGCCAGGATTTCCAAAACATGATCGTCTTTGCCCCACATTGCTCTTATGTAGATATTTATTGTATATTTATGCTATATTATTTGTTAATTTACAAAATCAGAAACCATACGGTTTCGACGGCCGAAATACCAACAATCTGTTCAGACTTATTAAAAACAATTAAGTGAAATGAAAACTGCTTCTGACAAAATACAAATTTATTCCAATATTAAGTCAGTTATTAGCTAAATATATAGTGATATTTCATAACACATAAGTCCTTCAATGAAAAAAATCGTGAAATTGATTAATTTTTATGAAAGCTAAAATGCAGCTGTGTGTAGTAAATTACGCAAAACAGAACTCATTAGCATACATAATGAATCCATTTACTGTTTCAGTTTGTTAATTCACTTTATATTTTATCTTTTTTCAATGAGTCATATTAATTTTATAAAGTAAGTGCTTTTAGATTGAGAAAAAAAGGTTTCATGTCTACTTTGTTGTATTCGTGCCGTCAGAACAGCCCCCGTTGCAAACTACTTACCGCAGAGACATGATTTCTGTACAAGCCCATTAGCTAATCGCAGCATAGCATAACCGGGAAAAAGAATCTCTGATTAAAGTTAAAATGCAAAGGATATTCTAAGCACACATACATACAATTTTGCTGTGTCACCGGTCCTCCTACACTTTCATTTGGAAGGGCTGTTTGTCTTGCAAGAGCCAGTGTTACACGTAAGCTTACGTCATTTCCGTATGCGTTGGGGTTTTTTTTTCCACTAAGTGGTTAACAGCGTAATAAATTGATTTCGTTCAAATACCTTAAATGTGCTAATTCACAGTAGTAATAGCGGTAATGTATTTATTATTCTAGTCATTTGTAATTATTATAAATAAGAAGAATACACCTTAGATTCACAGTTTTAGAACGCAAAACGTCCCATGAAAAAAAGTAATTATAATAACTTATTAAAAACGTTTAAAAGTTAATTGTTATGCATTTTGATAAATACGAGTCATTTGGAATAGTTAAAATGGTAAATTGCTTTGATATATCGATTAGCTAACTGTCGTTATATGTCACGTGCCAGAAACCGTTCAATATTCGTGCAAGGAAAACGTGCAAGAAGAAAAGCCAAAATGCATGTCTTGTGATGTTAATAAAACTATGTATACGAGGGGTTTTCAGTCTCGTTGTCCACAGAGAAAGGTCTAAATTATGCCAGCCATCGAAGCAAAAATTATTAAAATTATATTTCTGCTCTAGCTATTGTTACAGTCTAGTCCCTGGCTTACTTAACTTTTCCTTATTTTTGAAATTAGCATAATTGCTAGGTTTTCTTTTAGCTAGTTGCTCTGTTCTGGGTGTGTCATACGTTTCCGAGCATAGGTGTGCATGCAGAAAGACTATGGGGTGGACAGTGTTGCCTGAGGTGATACTGGGGGTAGCTGCATGGGGAGAGAGTATAGTAGCCTATATACTCACTGAGTGGTTTGCTTCAGAGAACTGGTGCCTCTTTAAAGTATTTCTAAATGTACCCCATAAAAAAATGCTGTTGTTTTTGGTTTTAAATGGAATGTGCTTGTGGTTTCACTCCAGCTTTAATCTAAGGATAGATAGCTTCTTCTCTAAATGTAAAAGTACCCTGGTTCCAAGAGCTTTTAAGACGAACTCAGTTCCGTATGACCAGTCGTACTAACAAGAGTGTTTTCTTGATCTGCTTTAAAAATGAGATCTCTAATGTTGCAGAATTTTTTTGTAAAATGTATCTAATGACACAAATGTGAATATGAATAAAATAGTTCTGCGCTTCAATCAGGGGCAATTCTAGTATTTGACCCTTATGGGGGGGGGGGGGGGCGGGCTCAGCTCTTAAGAAAAACGGGACAAATTCGCAAAATGGATTTAAAAAAATTTTTAAAGGGGAGGCAAAAAAAGGAATATGGTCTAGAATCACCTACGTTGGAAATGCCATATTCAGTTATTTTAAACGCATAACAAATTAAAGTCTTATACTGATAACTTGCATGCCAAACTGGGTGGACCTATGTTGCGCATACATTCTGCATTATACTAATTTATTTAAATGTCACTCCTGGTCATGTGATTCCACTGTGTATTTTTGTACCAGTACTCCAATTAATTACGGTTTATTGAATTCTTTCAAAATATTGATCCATCCATCAATTTTCTATACCCGTTTCTCCTGTGCAGGGTCATGGAGAAAATATTGACATATTTAAATATTAAATCTACATTTCATTTAGAATACATCTAGAGACTATGACCATATATATGACCTTATATAACAAAACAATACTAAATTATTGAGCATATAACTTCATTATATATGCATTTTTAAAGTGTGTAATTACTGTTTAAAAGGTTAAAAAACAGGAAAGGTCATTAAAAATGCATGAGTCAACCTGTCGACCTGGGATCAATTGTCTGCCAAGAAAATTGAGTCGGCGTTGCAAGTAAAAACCTTGACCCCTGCTTGCAGATATATGTGATGCTTATTTCGATGGCTATATGACCGGTAGTTGTGGCTGTACGTGGTGCAGTGTTTGCATGTACTTATGAGTTTACCACAAGCCCCTGCTCCCGTTGGGAGAGAAGGGGCCATTGTCTTTACCCTCAGCGCGTTGCACACACTATTCCAGGCGGTCTGGGTAAATCATGCTGTACTGCTGTGACACAGTCGTTGACTTTGAATTGGCAAGGCACTCCTGAGTAGTGTGTGCACGGGTGTATCATGGGTGTATCATGGGTGTATCATGCATGCTTTACGGTCTCATGTACGTGTGTCTGTACGTGCCCATGCGTTCCTTGCCTTAACACATACCTCTGCGTGCGACTGCACAAGTGTTTGAGTTTGCGGGCACCCTGTGCATTTCATTGTTCGCTTAATTACGTACGTATGTATGTATGTGCTCCTCTGCTCAGATTCAACTGAATGGAGAACTGTTTACGAGGAAGTCAATCACTCAGGGGTGTTTTTCTTCTTTTCTCTTCCCCAAGCGTGGCCCAGGAGTTCCGCGATATAGTTGCCGTTTACTGTTTAATCAAAAGGGTGAGTTAAATTATAGATGGAACGGGTAGGAATGGCAAAGAGACAAAGAAAGCAGCACAAAAGACCTGATCAGTTGAGGAGTTTGAAAAAAAAAGTAAACTCAGCATGTACTCATTCCTAGTTGTCTTAATGGGTTCAAAATTGCAATAATGAGAGAGATCAATCTCCACACTAACTACCGTAGTATTGTTAGAAGCAAGAATGTTTCGGGTGTGTTTATGGATAAATCAGGGTTTTACAAGGAGTTTCTGGATTGTACTGCACCTGGTGGCCTGGACCTGTACCAGTCTAGGAAGGTGTCATGATGGTTTAATGCTTTTATCGATATTATCAAACATACTCTAATCATTCACAGTCACTCCAGTGGGACCACAGGCAGTTGTTCGGTGGGGGGTGATGCGAGCAGCTTGTTGTTCCCCATACACTCTAACATTCAGCATGAGCCAGCGGCCTGCCTGGAGGGGCAAAGGGATTTAGCCGTAGTAAAGAGCACAAGTCGCCGCTTTTACAGGTCAGTGCTCAGATCAGCCGCTTCTCTGTGGAGGGAGCTGGGAGCTGTGGAGGGAGCTAGGAGCTGTGGAGGGAGCTAGGAGCTGTGGAGGGAGCTGGGAGCTGTGGAGGGAGCTAGGAGCCGTGGAGGGAGCTAGGAGCCATGGAGGGAGCTAGGAGCCGTGGGGGGAGCTAGGAGCCGTGGAGGGAGCTAGGAGCTGTGGAGGAGCTAGGAGCCGTGGGGGGAGCTAGGAGCCATGGAGGGAGCTAGGAGTCGTGGAGGGAGCTAGGAGCCGTGGGGGGAGCTAGGAGCTGTGGAGGAGCTAGGAGCCATGGAGGGAGCTAGGAGTCGTGGAGGGAGCTAGGAGCCGTGGGGGGAGCTAGGAGCCGTGGAGGGAGCTAGAGCTGTGGAGGAGCTAGGAGCCGTGGAGGAGCTAGGAGCCGTGGAGGGAACTAGGAGTCGTGGAGGGAGCTAGAGCTGTGGAGGAGCTAGGAGCCGTGGGGGGAGCTAGGAGCTGTGGAGGGAGTTAGAGCCGTGGAGGAGCTAGGAGCCGTGGAGGGAGCTAGGAGCTGTGGAGGGAGCTAGGAGCCGTGGAGGAGCTACAGTAGGAGCTGTGGAGGGAGCTAGGAGCTGTGGAGGGAGCTAGGAGCCGTGGAGGGTCTCCGCTCGGTGTCCACTGAGCTCTACCCAAAGGGAAGCCACTCGCCAAATTTTGAAAAAGCTTGCGGCGCCGCACGTGAGCCGCCTTTGTGTTAATCAGCAGACACCTCGAGCAGAGCCCTGCCTGTTGATTGCTTATATAAAACAGCCTATTACAGTGTGATCTCCAGCACAATAGGACTGAGGGTGGCTAACCTGCAGCGAAATGAGACTAAAGAGGCATAATAGAATCAGTAAGAGTTGCTTGTGAATTGGTGTGATGTGCTTGTGGCTTATTTCATTCTTTACTGGTTATGTAAGGGCTACTATTCTGCGGTGTTTTCCACTGTGCGACGTGTGTCTGCCCAGGGGTGGGGCAGCCCTGTAGCTGATCAGCTAGGCCAAGAACCTAGAGTGTGAAGTTGACAGCGAAAGGGTGTGTGTGTGCGTGCCTGAATGTTGGGTGCCGCTGGGGTCAAGGTGAATGTTGGGGCGGGCGGGGGGGCTGTCTCTCTCGCGTTTCTCTCCAGCCCTGAAGCGGAGTGTCTGCCCCCCTCCCCCTTCTTCAAGCAGACCGTCCTGGGTCAGGTAACACCAAAGGATAGTATCACAGGTCACGGTGAAACCCAAATTGCCCCGCGCGCCTCTGTGTGTCTGTCTCTGTGCGTGTGGGCGTGTGTATCTATCAGCGAGGCTCTCACCCGTACCTGTCATATATCCTGCCACGTCTGCCTTGTTTTTAATGTGCCTGCCTGTTTGCTGCCCTCTCCCCTTTCCTCTTCTCCTGCCACCCGCCCCCCCCAAGCCATCCCTGGCTCTCTGTGTTTCTCGAGCCGTTGCCATGTCGACAGCCCTCCTTCTTTGATGGTGCTGTGGGAGCGTCGGGCCTTCCTGTCAGTACAATTGGCCAGTCTGCTCCCTGCTGGCTGCTATACGACCCTGCAGGTTGGACACCATATTCACAGATTGCTCCCTTTTCTGCTGCGGTTACTGGTGCCAGATTTTCCTTCGCACAGTGGATGCTCAGTCTGAAAAAAGGACGCAACAGGACTTTTGGGTCTGGAGATACAATTTTGATTAATAATTCATGAATTTTTGCTCTGACCTTCCACAAGCTTTGCCCTTGGGCTTTTGTACTCCTGAGCCTCACCTATTACGAAATGCTAAGCTTGATTGTGAGCGTCGTGAAATCCACCATCCCTGTAAATCAATTAGCAGGTATTAAACCTGTTTGCAGGTAGCAGACACGTACAGATCTGGTTAGCATGCTTTCCTGTCAGCCTGCCTTCCAGCAGCCTGCTCCCCGTGCTCTAGTCAACTTGTGGGGTTTTCGGGTGGATGAAGGCTCCTTCTGAACGAAGCACAAAGCAGGGATTGATTATGTGTGCTGAGGTGTAGTGCTGCTTGCCCTCCTCCTTTGCCTGATGCGGTCCGTTCCTACGGCAGGACGGTCACAGTGCTGGTAGCATTGCATGAGCCTGCAGTTCAGTGTGTGGATGGATCTAGTGGGCGGCTAAGATCACATTGATCCAAAGGAATGTGACTCCCGTGTATTTGTGGAACCCAGCCAAGTGCAGCTGTGACATAGTCCCTCCCCCTTCTGAAAAACTGACCAGTGACCGCGTAGTTGTTCTTTTGTCTGTCTGCCTTACTTGCTTCGCTTGCCTTTTGCTGCCTGTCTGTCTGCCTGTCTGTCTGCCTGTCTGCTTGTCCGTTCTTTGGTCTGGGTACCTTTGTTTTCCTACTAGATGGAGTGCATTGTTTGCTATTTGTTGTTTATTGTACTTTTCTGTAAAAGTATTCACTCACCGTCTTTTAAACTGTAGCCCCAAGTTTGAACTATTGACAACACATGATAGACATTTAGACTTGCTATTCAGCTGCCCAGTATTCCACCTTCGTGAAATTAACCGTGTGCGACTGATGCAGGGCTTCATCCTAAGAGGGACTTTAGTTTTTGCTTTTCTCACACTCCTTTATTTATAGCTATACATTGGGGTCTGTCATTAACTGTAATGCCAAAGCACAGCCCCAGCCCTCCAGAACACTAACAGTTCCCAAAACCTCTGTGTAAGCAGGTATGATACCTGCTCACGATACTCATAACTAACAAGCTAGACACAGTCGATAGAGCCTTTCCTTCCCTATACATACAGTCTGGGCACAAAATTACTTTGACTGCAGTCCACAAAATCACCCAGACTGCAGTCCACAAAATTACCCTGACTGCAGTCCACAAAATCACCCAGACTGCAGTCCACAAAATCACCCAGACTGCAGTCCACAAAATCACCCAGACTGCAGGGCACAAAATCACCCAGACTGCAGTCCACAAAATCACCCAGACTGCAGGGCACAAAATCACCCAGACTGCAGTCCACAAAATCACCCAGACTGCAGGGCACAAAATCACCCAGACTGCAGGCCACAAAATCACCCAGACTGCAGGCCACAAAATCATCCAGACTGCAGTCCACAAAATCACCCAGACTGCAACACAAAATCACCCAGACTGCAGTCCACAAAATCACCCAGACTGCAGGGCACAAAATCACCCAGACTGCAGGGCACAAAATCACCCAGACTGCAGGCCACAAAATCACCCAGACTGCAGGCCACGAATCCGGCAGCAGGGCTGCGGTTATGTTAGTGTGTAGCCCCTTGCCCCTAAAATGCAATCTTTCTGATGTTTCTCACCACTTGCCTAGTGAATAGTAAGGTTAGTCTCTCAAATCTGGATGTAGTACGGTCTTTCATTGACACCAGCATGTAATTCTCTACTCCGGTGTCAAGCCTGGCCTGAATGCATGCTCAGTGCCGGGTATGAAAGACTTTATATGTCTCCTACAACACGCATCCCTCTTTTGAAGTAGTTTACTCTTAGGTAGAGTTCTTATATATACTTACATATGTATGAAGCCCCTAACACTCTGTTCTCTCTCCTTTTCCTGTGTGTTAATACACGTTTGGTTCTGGGTCTCTCTAATCTGTCTCTCTCTCCCTTCTACCATCTCTCTTGCTCTAAAGAAGCGCTTTACTCCTTGTCTGTTTCTTTTTGGCCACTAATCCTTATGTGGGTTTTTTTTTTTATTGTTTTCCTCCTGCCCCTGTATCTCTCCCCCTCCCAATTCCCCCGAGCATCTATGTTTAACTTGCTCCCTTCCCCCTCTGTGTAACGTGTACGTCCTCGTTGGTTTCTGTTCCTTTCCGTTCTCTGCTCCAAACTGACCAAACTAAGCCTCTCTTGTGTTTCCAGGCTTCCCTTTTCTCCTTTTTTCTTTCTTGCAGCTCAATAAAAAAAGCCGTGGTGTCTGTCAGTGTCTCACTCTCGTTTCGTTTGATTCTGTAACCTCACTTTGTTCATGCTAATAACATATGGCCTCTCCTCTTAACACAGACGAATGTTACCCCTATTCTTTACCCGCCTTTCCGCACAGCGCCCTCCATGTATGTTCTGTGTGCCTCTTCCACTGAATGTATGCTTCATCTGCCTCCTTTCTGGCTGCGTCTCAACGCCTAACAGCTCATCAATGTCTTGCCTCTGGACGTGCCTTGACCAGTCTGCTCTGGAGTGCCGTGTGTCCTTTGCTTTCTTCGCTGGGACCAGAATCTGGGTCGTTGCTACGTAGGGCTGCGAATAGTTGGTCTCACGGGGGTGTAGGATGTCGCCTTTGAACGCCGCCGTGTTCTGTGCCACGCCCGCTCCCCTCCTTCACAAAGACTTCGGTCTCTCCTTCGTTGGGTCTTGTTGCTTTGGCAGGCTGTGTTCTAAACACTAGGTGTGTGGAGACCCAGTCACATTCACACTCGTATGCTCTCAGATTTGCACGCACACACGCTTAGACAGAAGCCTCGGTCGTTTCTGTGCTGCGTTCGGCCATCTGCTGAGGTACTATGCTGCCACGTTCCCTATCTCAGGGTAGCCTCAAGCCGGGCAGAGAGGGCACAGCTTCCTGCCTCACCTGTGTCCACTTGTGTGTGAACGTTGCTCTTCAACTTCACTAGACTGGTTCCGGCCCATTCACACATTCATTAGTCCCGTACCGTTTCCTCGGGCATCCATCTGTTGACTGAATTATTATATTGCTGCAGTTTGGCTTGAGCCAGAGACATTGATGACCTGCTATGAGCCCGGCCAGATCATCCTTAGACAGGTGGCAGAGTTACTCTTCCTGCTAACCATCAGCTCGCCACTATTATCACATCTCCGGGCTGCTCTGAAGCACTGTGGCGGTATTTTGGAAAGGGGCCTGCTGGATTCTCCTGTAAATCAGTGGGTCACACTGAGACCCCTTGACCGGAGCAGCAGCTATTCCATGCTGGCCCTCCGCATCATCACTGTCTTTCGCCGATCTGGCCAAGCTCAGTGAAGCCGCACTTTGAAGAGTATGTCTGCGCACGTGCGCGTGTGAGTCTCTGTTTGTGTGTGTGTGCGTGTGTGTGTGCGTGCGTGTGTATGAACAAGACACGCCCAGAGCTTTTTAGATTTGCAGTGGACAAAGTCAAATCAATAAATAAACCTTCATGATCAGTATACTAAAGGATCCGTCACGTCGAAGAAATACCTCGAATCCAGGTCCTGTGTTTATTCAGATTCAATGTTCAGCTGCCAGGGAAAAGTCTCGATGTCACAGTGTCTACCTGAGTGTCCGTATGTTTTAACCAGGTTCGGGGCCTCTAATAGCCAATACGCTGGGACTTTGGAAGCACTTGGGCAGCCTCTGTCCCCCTTCTGAGATGTGACGCCTCACCGAGCTGCATCCAGTGATGCCGTGGTCTGTCTCCGCAGGGCTAGTGGCAACAGGCCCAGCAACAGCCCCAAGGGCCAGCCGCCCGATGACGCTGACCGCCGCACGGACGGCCACTCTTCTGTGTCCGACTTGGCCAACTCTTTAACCAGCGAGATGCTCATGGTAAGACGCGGTCACTACTCCTCATGTATAGCAGTGATCTGAGCTGTCAGCCAGCCATTGTGGTGCACAAGACACAGGATTCTGTGGGTGGGTAATGACAGAGTCTCTCTGAGGACGCCACGAGTCGCAACCGGGGTAACTCTCTAGATGCCGATGCACCTTATCATTAACAGAACGGCACTGTGGGAGGAGCACGCCGCGTCTTGTCACGCAGTTGAATAGCATAGTGTGATTACGATTAACCCACACACGCTGAAGATCTCTAATTTGTTACTACATTTGAAAAGGTAATAATACTGTCTAAAACAGCTCCGAATTAGGTGCGTCCACAAAGACCAGCTAGCTGGATAAAAAGGCCAAAATCTGGGGAATGCGCTGCTTTTCAGAGCCAAGACCAGATTCCGCTTTCCTGACCTCATTTATTTTAGCCAGTTAAATGAATAATCGACCTATCTAGCCTCAGTCCAGCCCTTATTCAAAACAGTGTATTATAGTTTGGGGCTACGCCGAATGTGTCTCTAAGGAGTATTTTAAAACAAGGTAACCGAAATATATCATTACCTCTAGTATGCTCTCGATTCATCTCATGTGTGTGCTCATTGGTCGCTGCCCTGGCTCCTTAGCGCAGCATGGGGATGCTGAAGAATTTTGCCAAAGCGTAAGGTTCCGTGATTGGCTGCCCGAAATATGAGATTGTGAAGTGCAGCCCCTGCTGCTGCTAAGGCTGCCGGAATATAATCAGATATCTCTTATTAGAATAAAATTATCTGGAAGAGACATTGAGCTTCAGTATTCTCTGTTAGAACAGCAGAGTTTCCCGGAGACACATAATTAGGACTCGCAGTTGCATCATACAGATCTTGAATCGCTCAGAAACGTGATAAAAGGTTAACAATGACAACACTAAAAACAGAGGGTGCTTCTGAACTCATTATATCAAATCCCGTGAGTGTAACCTGAATTATCAAACAAAAGTCTTAGGACGTTAATAAAATCTGAATTGTTACAAGTTTCTTGACTTGTACTTGTCTTGAAATTTCATCTTTGCTACTACAAACGACTGGTTTATTGTGAAAAGTTTGAATAGCCGTTGATCAATCAGTGCGAGTCACTGTAACACATGTTTGGCACATGGGTGCTATGCTCAGCATGGTCGCCTGGCAATGCTGGAGATCAGGGTTTCAGTATCTGATCCCCTCACCATCTAAACATGTTAAGGTTAATTGGAGTTGTAAAGTTACCAGTGTTGGGCATTTCAGGTTCACAAGCTACAAATCCAGACCAGGATTTTGTTTTTACCAACCAGTTCAGCAT
>JABFDZ020000008.1:14464596-14480847 GCA_019775955.2 Pollimyrus isidori
AGTATTCAGCTGCTGGGTAGAAACAAAATCATGGTCTGGATTTGTAGCTTCTGGACCTGAAATGCCCAACACTGAAAGTTACCCATAAGTTTGTGTGCCTTGTGTTGGGTTGCCACCCTGTCTTAGGTTATTTCCTGCCTTGTGCCCATTGCTTTTGACACTGTGGACCCCTGTCATCTTGCATAGAACAAGTAATGATGGATCTTAGTTAATGAAGTCATGTGAGTTTAAAAGTTTTGGGCAGGACACATGAATATTGTATTTACTTATCTTACGCAATACCATGTATACGTGAGCTTGTGCATGTTTACTCATCTGTGGGAGTGTGTGGGTGTATATTGTAACCATGATACATGTGCGGGCCAATTAACTGCATTGCAAGTATCTATACTGGATTTCAGCCTCTGCCGCCTCTGCATGTGGTCCAGCATGTGAATGATCATTAGGATCCAGTCATACTCAGTGCTCAACATACTGACTGACATCACAAATCTCACTAAATGCACAGCGCAACCTGCCGACTGACACGGTAAAGGTGAAATCTCAAATTGTTACTTCCGATTCCCGCTCAGCGTTCATCTGAAACCACAAACCCATGTTGCTGAGGTCAAACCTTATTCAGTGTGCAGCTCTACTTGCAAACTGACATTATTAAGGTCAATCCTTGGTCAGGCAGTAGTCCAACCCACCGACTAAAACCTTTGCGATCAAATATGGTGTCCTTTGCAGATTAACGCTGTGATATTTTTCGAGGTTGAATCTTGCCTTACACGCAGTTTGACCCGCCGACTGACAGCGGATGTCAAGTCTTGCTCACTCCATAGATTAACCCACAGTAAGGGTGAAGATGAGGCTATGGGGGGGTGGGGTTCAGGGCTGATCTAACCAGTGTTAAAACCAAACATACGTCCTTGAACCACAGACTAATATTATTAAGGTCAGACATCGATTGATATGCAGCTTACACCTCATTTTGATATTAAGGTAAAATCTTGCTCATTATACCACGTAACCTATTTATTGACATGCTTAAGGTGCGAGCTCACCTAGTTCCCAGCTTACCCCTTAGATATAGTTATAGATTGATGTCTTACCTCATTGACCCTGTGCATGCCTGTCGCACATAACCAATGAGGCTTCACCATTAAAAAGGACGGAAGTGATGAATGAGAAGGTCTGCTGCTTGATGTGATTATGTCACTCCTTTAAAGTGTGAGAGGGTGAGAGACAGAGAGAGCAGAAGTGACGGAAAGAAATATGGCAGGAATACCAGGGATGGATAATGAGCATCCGGTCCGAGAAGTCAACCTTGGGCCGTGCCTTTGGTCGCTCTCTCTTTCCGCATTTCCCTCGCTCTCTCTCTCCCTTGCTCTCCCCATCAGATAGCGGCCTTTTAAGCGGATTGCTATCACTCTCCCTGGGCTAAGTGATAAAGTGAAGGGAAGGGCGAGTAGGGAAGGCACTCTATCTGCCATCTGAGCACCTCCAGCCTCTTAAAACATTAGCCGACAAATGAAACGCCACCAATCTGCCTAATGACATAAAGACATCTCAGTTCGCTTCCTGCTCTCTCTTGCAGGAGAATCCAGAAAGCACGCGCACTCTTGGCTGGGCCACAGTGTTCCAAATGAGCTATCCCTGCTTTAGATCGGCACCTGGGTTTAGAAGACAAAGTCTGGGTTATGAAGCAGTGTGGCAAATGGCTTCGCATAAGAGCATGACATCCTAATGCACAAACATATCTTCATCCGTAGATTCAAGTTTAATTCCTTCCACACTGCGGTGCTGTTTGTTTAATCGCTCTGTTGTAGTGTAGGTGTGTTTTTGTCAGTGCAGTGGAGGGTCCCATCATCAGTGATTTCCTTGCAGCTGTCCCCTGGCTCGGAGGAAGATGACCACGAGGGCCCTATCAGTGAGAAACTGGGTCGTATTCAGTTCAGCGTGGGCTATAGCTTCCAGGACTCTACTCTCACCGTCAAGATCCTCAAGGGGCAGGATCTGCCCGCTAAGGACTTCTCTGGCACTTCTGACCCTTTTGTGAAGATCTACCTTCTTCCCGACAAGAAACACAAACTAGAGACCAAGGTGAAGAGGAAGAACCTAAACCCGCACTGGAATGAAACGTTCCTGTTTGAAGGTCAGTGTGGAGACGGGGTTGCCTCTCCTTTTTCTCAGCTGCATCTATTTGGAACCTCGCAGTAAATCTTAATTGGCTTTTCATTTAGGGCATGTTTCTGTTTTTCTTGTGGTTTATACATGAATGCCTTGTTTGTCTTTGCAGCTTCATAAAAGCGAACCGCAGCATGGCTCTTATGAAACGTCTCCTAAACGAACGTTTGTCGTTGTTGAACTGCTTACTTTTAAGATCTGTTTTTGAAATAATTGTGTTTTATGCAAATGATAATTAGCTGTCTGGATCTGAACTGTTATGTCTCCTTCTTAAAGGGTTCCCATATGAAAAGGTGGTCCAGCGGACCCTCTACTTGCAAGTGCTGGACTATGACCGCTTCAGCCGCAATGACCCAATTGGGGAGGTGTCTCTCCCTCTCAACAAGGTGGACTTGGGTCACATGCCGACGTTCTGGAAAGACCTGAAACCTTGCAGTGATGGCAGCGTAAGTCTGAAAGGATGGGGGGCTTGTAGAGAAATAATGCACTTTTATATCTCAGTGTGGTTTTTCCTGACTGCTCTTTTGAAGAGTAACTGATGCTAGAGTTTTGAAACCTTAAGAAAACCAAGATGTTTTTGGTCAATCTAGCCGTTAGCCCTTCCTGTTTTGGCATGGAAACAATGCAGTTCCTGAAATTAATTAATCTGCGGTGCGATAAACCGTTTAAATCTTGCCTGGGAAAAATAAAGGCTCGTTTAGAGGAATCGGGTGATGAGCAGATTAGAAGCACTCCTGAGTGAGCGCGGCATAAAGCTTCTGTGTGTGTCTGTCCAGGGAAGCCGTGGGGACCTTCTACTGTCCCTGTGCTACAACCCTACAGCTAACACCATCACTGTGAGCATTATCAAGGCCCGTAATCTGAAAGCCATGGACATCGGGGGCACCTCAGGTATCACTCCTGTCACTAACTGTGGGGATATCGAAGATTTCAAAAGGGGAGGAAGGATAGAGTGGAACCCCATTGGCTGGCTATTCCTGAAGTAGCCTTGCTGTCTGCCATACTCACTTCTCCCCTACCCTAGATCCCTATGTGAAGGTGTGGCTCATGCACAAGGATAAGCGCGTGGAGAAGAAGAAGACAGTGGTGATGAAGCGATGCCTGAACCCCGTGTTCAACGAGTCCTTCCCCTTTGATGTACCTGCCCATGTCCTGAGGGAAACCACCATCATCATCACCGTGATGGACAAAGACAGACTCAGTCGCAATGACGTTATTGGAAAGGTACTTATCCACTGCTTTTGAGGCTCATACTGAGGAGCCAGTACTGATGCCAGTACTGATGCCAGTACTGATACTGCATCGCACTGTTTCTAGATGCTTGACACCACGATGCTCCTGAGCAGAAGGCACAGTGCAATGTGCAACAAGGTAGTCGAGGATTCTGTCGTAGCAATTTTCATACTGGAGTTTGCCTATAGAAAATCATCACCAATACCCCTTTTAAAAGAGTGACTGTTTGTCATCGTACAGTCTGACCTCAAAACCTATTGCAAGCATCTTTTCCAGCTTTATTTGCACATTTTGCCTTACAACATTCAAGTAGCAAAAAAGGTCACAGTTCTGAAAATGTATTAAAACAAAACGAAAACCCAGAAAAACAGTAAAAGTGATAAGTACCCTGATTTAATACTTAGTAGAGTCACGTCTTGCTTTAATTATCGTCGTGTGTGTCAGCTTCTGATATTTCCCCTTTCTTCCTTACATAATGATTCATGTTCGGTCAAATCTTGTGCTGAGTGACAATGGACTGCTGTCCAGGTCCATCCACAGGTCACATTTGGGTCAGGGCTTTGACTTGGCCGTTCAAGGACCGTCACTTTCCTGTCCTTAAGCCACCATATTGTTTGTTTTGGAGGCATGTTTAGAGTCATTATTCTGCTGGAAATTGAACCACATTCCCATCCTCTGCTGTCTAGCAGAGGGCCACATATTTTCCTCAAAATTTTGGGTGCACTTGGCAGTAGGCGTTTTCCCTTCAATCCTGACCAAGTGCCCAGTCTCTGCTGAAGAGAAACTCCCCCACAACATAATGCCGCCACCGTCATGCTTCACAGTAGGTATGGTTTGTTTTGGGCGGTGTGCTGTGTTTGCTTTTCCGCCAGACATAGCACTTGGAGTTAATTCCAAAAAGTTCAGCCTTAGTCTCATCTGACCATAAAACCTTTTACCACATGGCATTGGAATCTTCCAAGTTTTTTTAAAATTTTTTTGCAAAGTGTAAGCGACACTCGCTATGGCACTTTTTCAGAAAAGGCTATTTTCCTGCCACACTGCCATGCAAGCCAGCGCTGTGTAAAGATCGTTGTCAAATGCCCAGATTGACAAATGTCAGCCCTAAAGACTTGCAAGTCCTTCAATGTTCCCATTGGCTATTCGATAGCTTCCCACATCAGTATCCTCCAGATCTAGTTTAGACAGTCGGCCAGGTCTAGGCAAGGTATTGATGGTGCCATCTGCTTTCCACATTTTAATAATGCTCTGAACAGTATTCAGATGGATTGTCGAAGCCTTTGAATTTTTTTTATATCCTTATCCTAACTTGTGCTTTCCACAACTTTATACTGAAGTGCTTTTGGAAGCACCTTTTCGCCCGTGTTGAATTCTTTGTGTTGCCATGCACTGCTATTGGTGGAATCCTTGAGGAAAAGATGGTTTAATTGCTACATCACTTCAGCTGATGTTAGGTGGACTCCAACCAGCCTTTGTGGGTGATCTGATACTTGAGCAAGTCTGTATAGGTCACTTGGAATGAAGTGAGAATTTGTCTAAACCAGGTATTTCAATAACTGTAGTCCCCCAGATGGCTTGGGTACTGATAACTTTGTCATAAAGGACAATAACTTGTAAGTATTTGACCAGTCTTTTTCAAACTTGCCACAGGGCGAGGATGTGGAACTGATCATATCTTCAAAGTCAAAGTCAAAGTCAGCTTTATTGTCAATTCTGCCATATGTACAGAACACACAGAGAATTGAAATAACGTTTTCTCACAAACCCTAATTAAACAGAAAAACATTAATACAAAAAAATAAAACATTTTAAAAAAGGGCCGTTTTAATCTTGAGATGGACTGCACCAAAACAGAAGTGGCACTGTATGGTGATCACCAAGAAAAGGGCAGTTTTAATGCCTGTTAGTATGATAACTCAAAAATTATTTGAAGGATCATTCTCCCACTTTGCAGACACATTGTACGGGTGATCGACTGATTTTGCAACAAATTGAGGCAGTGCTGCTCTGTGACAACGAAGGGAAGGGTGAAAGCAGATGACATTTGACCTTGTGAATGCCGTATGCCAAAGCGTATTTGATGGAACTTATTACGGCTTAAAAAGAACAATAACTCTGAAAGTATTTTGCAAACACGTTGTTTGAGTGACAAACTGGAAATGCTTTAATTTTGAGACAGATTGCCGCAAAATTGAAGCAGTCCCTTATAGTGATAGCAAAAACGAGCGGTTTCACACACTCGATCCCATTACTGCCATAGCTCAAAAACTGTTTGACAGCTCTCTGTCAACCTTTGCAGACATGTTTGTAAGGGTGAAGATCTAGACCTGATCCAACTTTGACACGAATTTAACCAAAATGGAAGCAGTGTCACATAGTGATAGCAATGAGAAGGGCAGCCTCAGACACTTGATTCTGTGCATGATAGGTCAAAAATTATTTGTTGGATATTTTCCAAAGTTTGCCGACACATTGCGCGGGTGAGACACATTGCCCCAAAACTGGCACAGCAATGGTAGGTGGAAAAGGGGCATTTCCAAACTTCCCAGGAGCATTATACAGGTCAGTGGTTCTCAAACTTTGGGTCAGGATATGATTTTCTGAATATTTTGAAATAAAGTTTATAATTTCTTTCTTTGCTTGCATCCCCGCTCGGTATGTATTATTGGTAGCAGCCTGGTAGCCAGTCAGCGAAACTAATTGTGGGGAGCTCGCCAAAATGATGCTAGGGGAATTTAATTAAAGTTGGGCTTTAAGGATGTTTTTGGAGAGGTGTAGTGTAGGCTTAAGAGGATTAGGGCCACCATGAAAATATTGTTTGAATTCTGACTTTAATGTCAGAATTCTGACTTTTTTCTCAGAATTATGACTTCTTTTCTAAACTCAGAATTCGGAGAAAAAAGTCAGAATTCAAATAATATTTTCATGGTGGCCCTAACCCTCTTCCATATCCGTACTTGCGCAGTAACATGGCAGTATTTTTGTTATACTATAGAATTTTTATTCGGTGAAGTTTACCCCCCCCATATAGTTATGAAGTGCACAAATGTTACTTGTAAATACGTTGTTGGCGAATTAAAATAAAAGATAAATTTATAAAAATCTACCCAATACTTTTTAATGTAACTAAATGGTAACCAAATGACGACAAAGCATAGTTTTTGTCCTTTAAACTGCAAGGGAATAAATTTGGAATCTGAGACTTCTATCCAGTCATCTCCTGGAGCCACTTATCCTGTTCAGGGTTGAAGGGTGTCCAGAACCTATGAGTACAAGGCAGGGAACATCCCAGGGCGAGGCACTGACCCAACACAGGGCACCAACCCATCACAGGGCACCAACCCATCACAGGGCACTAACCCATCACAGGGCACAAACCCATCACAGGGCACCAACCCATCACAGGGCACCAACCCATCACAGGGCACTAACCCATCACAGGGCGTCAACCCATCACAGGGCACTAACCCATCACAGGGCACTAACCCATCACAGGGCACTAACCCATCACAGGGCGTCAACCCATCACTGGGCACTAACCCATCACAGGGCACTAACCCATCACAGGGCATCAACCCATCATTGGGCATTAACCCATCGCAGGGCACCAACCCATCGCAGGGCACCAACCCATCGCAGGGCACCAACCCATCGCAGGGCACCAATCCATCACAGGGCACTAACCCATCACAGGGCACCAATCCATCACAGGGCACTAACCCATCACAGGGCACTAACCCATCACTGGGCACACTCACACCATTCACACCTATGGGAAATGTGGCAACTGAAATTAGCCTCAGCATGTTCTTGGACTGTGGGGGCAAATCGTACAGCGACACAGAGGAGAACATGCAAACTCCACACGCATGTAACTCAGGTCCCAGAGGCACAAGGCAACATTGCTAATCACCACACCACAATCTGAAACGTATTATGTATTGTTATAAAGATATGGGCTACATGATGTACACTTATTGATTTTTACCATCCACAATATTAGGTATTAGATTACTATAACCCCTAATTTCCACTGTAGAATTGGTTTGGACAAGTGGGTGGTCTATCAGAAAATGGAATGGAAGGTACAGTATATTATGCATTATTTGAAAGATTTGACAAAGTAAATTAACTACCATAAAACCCGTAGAATTTTAGCCATTGTAGAATTTGAGGTGTGTGTGGGCAGAGCAGGGATTAGATGCAGGGGGTGATGGGGTTCGAGGAATACACTGTTGTAGTTCTGACAGCATATTTTCTAGTTAAACTATAAGAATTGTTCAGGTTTTTTTTAAATGTTATTTTCACTTTGCTGTTGGGGGTCATAATGTGTAATTATAGCTGGAAAAAAATTGAGAGGGTGTGATGATTTTCTGTAGGCACTGTACATTCAGCCTATTCCTCCAAAGAATCAAATAGCTACAGCAGCACATGTACAGCATACAGGCATGGTCGAGGTTCGTTTGCTGCGTGGCTACGTATTCCATCAGCTAAGCCATGTGATCCAAGTAATTTTATATGTGGTGTGATGCTGCCACACATGGCGGTTCCCGAATTGCAGAAATAGTCACCCTCCTGGGATTTTTACTTATTACAGTGTCTAGAGTTTACTGAGAATATCGCAGTAAACAAAAAAGCATCCGGTCAGCAGCAGCTCTACTGTCGAAAACACCTTGTTAATGAGACGGGTCAGAGGAGAACGGCCACCAATGCAAAAATAACAGCTCAGTACAACAGCAGTGCGCAGAAAGACATCTTTGAAGATCCAATTCAAAAGGGTGCCAAACTTTGAAGTAAGTCTAGAAACAAAAGGGGGTCCTACCTGGTACTACACAGATGTATGTAGTATTGTCGAACGTACTAGCTTGTCCTTTCTTTTAACTCTCCTCAGTGAAAAGCGCCAAGATACTACAGTATGTTTTCAATGCCTGTGATCACCTCAGTGAGGTTTATTTAGGGTGAGGGCAGATTCGATGGCACTGGGGGAGCTGGAGGGTCGATCCTTTCTTTAAGTTATATTTCGTCACAATTGTTATACAGGGCGTCCCATAAGTTTCCATACATGGCTTTAAACATTGTATTTTTTTAAAATTTCAGATACCTCAGAGTAAGCATTTGAATAAAGAGCAACGAATTGAAATCATCCCGAGGGCCGGTTCGGGAAATATGTTTCCAACGAAATTGCAGTCATGTAGAGCATATTGTATAACTTTTTTTTTTTTGTCTAATAACGTGTATTTCTCCTATGTATGAAAACTTATGGGACACCCTGTATATTGAAGTACGACCGCAAAATAGTTCCCTCAACGTCAGCGAAAACGGGACACAATCGAAACCTCCCGCATAGCTGGAAAATTCAGTCCATAACAGGTATATATTAGTCTAATATCGCCAGTGCCAGCAGTGAAACAACTGGGCGGCTTATTAGCGGAATAACTTTCCCTTGTAAATTAAAACCATGCCACAGGTCTCATAAATAAAATATCATGGCGCTCAGGTGCGGAAGAGATCAAGAGGCAGACGGCAAAGTTCATTTATCAGCAGACTCTTTTATCGCACGATCCTTAAAATGTAAAACAACGAGCAAGAATCAAGAATAAACACACACAGGCGGGGAGCTTTTAAGGAGACGACAGTGGATGCAGGCAGCAGAGACGGGGAGCATGCAGTCTTACTCTGAAACCTTTTTTTTTATGGTTTTGGCATCTTATAAAAGCTTAAAATCCGAAACAGATCAAAACAGTTCAACAAAACATAATAGACAGGAACCCTTAGTTTGCTTACATTTCCATCCACATTCATTTTTGAAACCGGTGGAAATGCGGGCAAGTTCTCCTGCGAGCATCAGCCCAACCCCGCCTCTGAGTCAGTGGGAATGAGGCACGTGTGACACTCTTTAGATACGGCGCAGTGATACAGCTGATGTGAGATGTCCAAGTGCAATAAGGAGAACATCTCTTGTCCAAATGTCGTATGACGACTACTAAAGCACCTGTTAGAAATCAAGTTCTAACTGCATCTATCTATGATTTTTCTGACTGCCGGTGGGACTCAGGGTTGTGAGTCAGCCTGGAGCCCAGTCAGCACAGAGCACAATGCAGGGGTAACACCCTGCAGAATCAAAGTCCTCTCTCCAGGTTATTGATTATTAAAAGAATTTGGCTTTTATTAAATCATGCAGCCTGGTTCATCTGTCCTGCAAAAGTTCATTCCACAACCTGCCATACTACATGAATTATTTAAATAATGATTTACTTTGATCTGAGTGTTTTTCCTAGAACTATGCAAATCTGGTGAATATTACATGGATGATGTCATTACTTTCCATCCAAGGTGTAACCCAGAATTTTCCCCTGTGCTGCCTGGAATAGGCTCCAGGCTTCCCTGCCATCCTGAGTAGGATGAGTTGGGTGATGGATGGATGGACATTTTTCTGTGGGTTGGAACCAACGCTGACTGATGCTATACAGAAAAGCCAGTCAGTAAAACATCTCCACTTTTGCTAGTTTTTCTTTTGCGATTGAAAGAGGCTGGCGTGAGTGACAGCGATGTTGGGTAACTGCACCTCTTTCATTGATGGTCTTAAAGTTGAGCTTTAGATCATAGCACAAAAAGGTAGGCGCTACTGTAAAATGTTCATCCCGTAATGGAATTCATGTTGCATATGTGTGTCGTGAGTGAAGAATATTCGCAAAAAATTCTAGAAAATTCATTTGTTTTTTTTTTCTTCAACAGAAGCAGGTTCCGCTTAAAGTGCTAAAAATGTGGCTCCTGTGTTTTAGATGCATTTGCAGGATGCTTTTCAGGGAATCTTTCTTTTCTTTTCCTCCATCAGATCTACCTATCCTGGAAGAGTGGTCCTGCAGAGGTCAAGCATTGGAAGGATATGATGGGACACCCACGTACTGCAGTGGCCCAATGGCATGCCCTCAAGGCCTGAATGCCCGCCCTCTTCCCTGACCCATCACCCCATTGCCCCTCCCGTGCCCCGCCCCTTTTTCTCCAACCCTGTCCTTATGCACAAGACTGACTCGCTGCCAGGCTGCGAAACACGGGTACAATTAGCCATCCTTCAGACTCTCTGCTCTCCTCTCTTCCTGTCTCATCTCCTTCTTCATCTCTCCCTTCTCACCTTTAGTCTTTTGGATCATCTCCCAGGTCTCCTTCAGCCAATGGTTCTGCTGTTTACACTCGTCCGATTGTCAGGCTGTACTTGTACTGTCGTGGAAGTATGTTTTTTTTTTTCCAGCGGTCCCATCTTGTACATTGTACTCTGTAAAATATTCTTGCCATTTACTTGGCAGCCCCTTACAATAATACCATTTGTACAGTAAAATGCTCTAATACTACAATCGTGTTTAAGTAAACAGCTGCCCCACAAGACGTCGGGCTGGTGGTAAGACAGTAAGGCGCCCTGCTTTTGGCCTCTCTTCAGCTCCCTGGAGTTACTGTTCCCGCCTGCTGCCATGTCTTGCCACCACTGGCTGGTGAAGGATGCCCTTCCCGAGTTTGATTTAGTCCCCTTCTTATGGAGCCATCGTCCGCTACTCTCCCCGTTTCCGCCGCCAACCCGCCGTCTGTGTGTCCGGGAGGTTTCCATCTGCACGCTCCCACGTCCGCTCACATTCCTTATATCCGTGTCTTTCTCTGTTTAATTATACGAACCGAAAGTAACAGAAAAGCATCGTGAAGATGGCACAGCCCAAAAAAAAAACTGAAACAAAAAAACAAAACGAAAAAAAAAAAACCCCCACTAACGAGTGACCTGGAGACAAAGGGATGAGAGATGGACTCGTAACCGAGAGACGCCTGATGGGTTCCCTTCCCTTTCGGTCTCTTCCTTTCCGTCTCCAGTCGATGGCATAGTGATGGTGACTCTTCCCCTTCTCTGGACCCCTTGTCGTCTGTGTGTGCCGTAAGTGCTGTGTGTATCTCCAACAAAGTAGAATCCAAAAAAAAAAAAAAAAAAAAACACAAAAGATGAAACAAACTGAACTGGAATGAAACAAAAACGACAGACGTATAGAGGGCAGGCTGTTCCATACCAGAAGGAAGGAAAACGGAATCAACAGTGGTCAACACATGTTGGTTTTTTTTCCTCGATACGAAACAAATGATAAAGAAAAATAACTTATCAAAGCGTTCTTCCAGACTCCAGTGATAACTAGATGCAAAAATCCCGTTTTTTAGCCACACTGTGTGTGTATGTATGAGGGCGTCAGTGGTTGGAGTTGCCCTGTGTTTATGTGATCTCCACACCTGCAGCTGGGGGCCGCACTCCTGCAGGAACCCTTTCGCTGCAGAGGACTCCTCTCAACCTGCCCCCAATCTGCGCTAACGAGTGCCCATGTGTGTGTGTGTCGGTGTGCGCGTGTGCGAGCCTGCCTAAGTGTGTAAAAAAATAAAGCGTGTAAAGTGTGCTCACGAGGTCCTCTGGCCTCCTTCCTCCTTCTGCCCCTTTTTGTCCAACTCCTCCCCCTGCTTCCTCCATCTTTTCTCACGCTTCTTCTTCTTCCTCTTTCTTGTACTTACTCAACGAGATCCCCTCACATTTAGAGGTGAGGGACTGCGGTTGAGTTTGAGCTGCACTTTTTGGAAAATAGTAATAATAATAAGAGTGATGCTGAAATGCAATCGTTCCACATTTTTAAGGAGGGCATTACAGCGGGCCGGCATCCCCGCGGAGGCGGAGTCTGTTGGGGCGGAGGACCTGTCTCTGTTGCCTTTGGCTCCTGCCTGGTTATAGAGATGCAGAAAGCAGCCAGTGACTCGCTCTTTATAGAGTCATGCCAGGGCGTCGGGGCCAGCAGGCCACATGCTTGCCAGGGTGACTAAGGCGTGATGGCATGTGTGTGACTTAACTGCGTTGGCAGGACCACTAAGTTTATTACACCCGGAGCATTGTGGCCATGTTGCCGGGGGAACTGCAAGCTCTCTGCTCCGTCACTGCCGTAGAGGTGTCAAAAACGGGGAACTTTATTATCGGCTAGTTTAGCGAGCGCTTTACACCGCTGCCGGTGCCTCACGAGGTGCAGTAGTGCTGCTTGAGAGGACGGCCTGCTCGTTTAATGAAAACTGAGCGCCTCCCACAGCTGGAAGCAGAGCAGGAGACACTGAGTGACAGTGCCAGTTATATAACAGAGACTCTGTGGTGGCGCGGAGACGGGGAGCGAACGTGACGGGGCGTTGGGGACGGTGCAGCTGCGCTCTTCCCAGGGGAAACCCAGTTGCATTGTGGGTAGCTTTCGCAGGCACCTGCCGCTGACAAGATCGATATCTTATTTTCTGTGGGCCAATAGACCTTCCACTGCCAACACTCAACACTTAAAACGGGGTAAATAATGGCTATTGTGTAAATAGCAACTGCACTAGTTATCGTGCATGAAGAAAACAAATCGCAAAAGGCAGTCGAAGCCTTTGCTGATTATATGTGTTGATATAATAATAAAGTTATATGCTTTACCAAATCTAATATAACCTAAATTACTACAAATATAGAAAATGAGAACTAGTAAACAGCTGGACTGTCAAGCTTAGAACCCATGGATTCTTAATGACTCGAGAGGGAAGAGCGGCGCAAGGATGCATTGCTGCTCCTGCTAGAGCAAATGCCTACAGGCATAAGTGGGTAGAGGAGCTACTGAGCATGTTCACAGATCAGTAAGAACACGGATTGCTACTGAGCAGGTGCAGAGCAGTGAAACGGAGGTTATTACTGAGCATGTGCAGAGAGCAGTGAAACGGAGGTTATTACTGAGCATGTGCAAAGAGCAGTGAAACGGAGGGCATCGCTGAGCATGTGCAGAGAGCAGTGAAACGGAGGTTATTACTGAGCACGTGCAGAGAGCAGTGAAACGGAGGGCATCGCTGAGCATGTGCAGAGAGCAGTGAAACGGAAGCTATTGCTGAGCATGTGCAGAGAGCAGTGAAACGGAGGCTATTACTGAGCACGTGCAGAGCAGTGAAACGGAGGCTATTACTGAGCACGTGCAGAGCAGTGAAACGGAGGCTATTGCTGAGCATGTGCAGAGAGCAGTGAAACAGAGGTTATTGCTGAGCATGTGCAGAGAGCAGTGAAACGGAGGCTATTGCTGAGCATGTGCAGAGAGCAGTGAAACAGAGGCTATTGCTGAGCATGTGCAGAGAGCAGTGAAACGGAGGCTATTACTGAGCACGTGCAGAGCAGTGAAACGGAGGCTATTGCTGAGCATGTGCACACACCATTGAGACAGGTGGGCATCACATCCGCCTGCCAGATGGTACGGAAAACTATGCTTCAGACTTTAAATACTGGCTGCTGCATAAATCACTCTGAATAACAGCTTTGTGCCCAAATGACGAGCTGTGCTGGCCTCAATTTTTATCTAGTGAGCATTTATAGCTTGAATTAGGTCCTTGTCGTAGGAAGGGACAGGACTCTGGTGCAGTGTTTGTACCAGGCTTGCTGTGATATGTTGCATGGCTATTGTCCTTGCCTGAGTCCTCGCTTTTTGACTGTCTTTTGATTTCTCTTAATTGCCCTATAGCCTATGTTAGTGGTCTTGAGGCGTGTAGGAGTCGTGCAGCTGCGTGTCAAACGTTTGGTTAAGCGAAGTCTGCACTGCCTCCCCGCGACGTCCCCACTGGACACGTCAAACACTGACCCGACAAGCTGCAGCGAACAGATAAAATTTGCGGCTGAGCCAGTTCTGTCCGATGCGGGCATCTCTATCTTCACCTGCTAACCTACAGCGGTGGATGTGCCCCCCCCCCACCCCCCATGCGGCACGTTGTCTGGGCCCGGGTCAGTGAGCGGTGTGATGGCACACGACGGCCACGCTCATCAGATGCCCGGTGGAGCCTTTCGCTGCCCGTCGGAGCAGAGGCTCACTGCCTCTGCGGCAGGTCTCTTACAAATTGTGCTGTTTGGACCGATGTGTCGCTTCTGATCCCTGTGACATTTCGGGGAGGCCACACGCCGACTCAAGCCGAGGAATGAGCTGGTAGGAAAACTTACAGATATGGATAGATATCAGTGTCCATTTGCTTTTAAGATCTTTTCCATGCCATATGCAAGGGGAGCAGGGTATGACCCAGCCAGTAAAACAGCCCAGAAATACCATGGTATATTAATGTTGTGTACTGCAGAATTCGGCGTAGGTATTTCCGGGTGATTTCATCATGCTGGCTGCGTAATGACAAGACCCCCAAGTAGCTGGGTGCCTCTATTGCTCTTTGTGTGAATAGACATACTGCCTTTAAACTGAGATACACAGAAATCATTGATTTGATTCAGGTTTGCATGAATCAAGTAGACAGGTCCTTTGTGTGCGTGTTTTGTGCAAACGTGCACGACTGGCAAAAGATCCAATAGATCACGGCAAAAGGACAGGTGGGAGAGAGAAAGGAAATTATGGTAGCCAGTTATAACCAATCTGTCCATTTCCAGCCCCAAACTTTATGTTAACTCTTATTCCATTTCAGCAGCAGGTCTGCCAGCCTGTACCCAAGTCTGTCATTCACTTCAGGCAGATACCAGTTCCACCTGTCATACCTGGTGCTCTCCTGCTGCATGATCGTTAATGCACCGTTTGGTCTTTAACCTTCTGCAAGGCTCAGTCTCACTGCCGTTCCTCTCCTGTTTTCAGTCAACAGCTTATATGGACAAGTGCGTAGGAAAGGCTTTGAAACAGGGGGGGGGACACTGCATAATAATTTAAATCGAAAAGTCTACATTTTGTGGAGGGACGAATGAAGCCAAATTGAATATTGGGGGTACACATGCCCCCTGTCCCCCTGGTTTCTACACCCCTGCTTTTGGACATGCGAGATCGGACAGGATCAGTGTGTTAAGCAGGGTTTGTTTTCAGTGGCCTGTCTGTCAGGCATGTAGTCTCTGGCCCCGCCCACCCAGTCAGACTCCGCCTCTGCCAGATCAGCCCAGTCATTGTTTTACGCATGCGATGCATCCAGATGTGACTTCTTCCCTCATTGGGTTGAATTAAGCATTGCTTGAAATAAGAAGGATTTAAATATGAATGACAGTAACAAGAGTAATAACAATAATGTTGTGTTTACATATGACTGTGTGCGTGCATGTGTATGTGCTTGCGTGTGTATGTGTGTGTGCGTGCATGTGTGTGTGCGTGCGTGTGTGTGTGTGTGTGCAGTTGGTGTTCTTCCTCCTGGTCAGACCAGAGACCAGACCTTTTTCTGTACAGATTGTTGAGGGGAATCAATGACTATTTGTTGTAATTCTGCCTTTTGGTTTTGTCACTAAATGATGAAGAAACAATAATGATCCTGGTGATAGTGCTGATGATTATAAAAGCCCTTCTTGAATAAGGGCCTTTGATGTTTTTGTGTTTTTTAGGGACGGTGTGGGGTTGGGAGCTGGGGGGAGAGACCTAGCGCTACACCTCTGATTCTACAACTATTCCTAAATATTTATTGATAAAGTGACCAATAGTTCATGAGGAGTTACATCAAAGGCTCCCAAGGCCACGCCTTGATTCACGACATTAGATTAGGATGATCAGGTACTACGGAGGGCTCTGTGCTTGAGGCTGAGGGATTTCTCAGGTGATGCTGCTTACTTTTTCCAGTCTCCATCAGGGGGCGCCGCGAGGCACCAGTGTGGGCCCGCGGCTGGTCTCGCCCGTTCGGCATGCTCTTCAACGGCGGCTGTCTCACCACGACTACAGGTTGGGTCCAGTAGCCCCATGCCTCCCCCCTGGGATTTTTATTCCGCAAGGTCTCAGGCCTCCTGCCGAGCTGGGCCCCTCGCGGGAATGAGCAGGGCCGTTTGAAGGAATTTGGGGGCCCCAAGCAAAATGGGCGCTCACACAGTTTGTCGCTGCATTTTATTCT
>JABFDZ020000008.1:14487351-14498346 GCA_019775955.2 Pollimyrus isidori
ATACATAAAGAATTTTCATCTGGTATTTAACTTTCAGACCTTACACTTCCTACAAGTGTTGAATCAATACAGATTATCACCTGTGGGCTCAATTAATACATTATTGTTTCGGAATAATATTTACAAAACATGGTACCAAATAACATTATTTATTCACTTATGGAACCTGCAGCAAGATTGATTTTTGTTAGAAAAACAATACACATTAGCAGTTTGTGGGTGCCCATAATAAATTTACCTGTTGATAGGGATTATGTTAGAGATATTAATGTCCCAAGTAAGCACATTACATGAGCCCGCAAACCATACCAATGCAATTATATTACACATTTTTTAAGGCCCCTGTGTGGAATTGTCCTAACTCCCCCCCTCCTTTACAGTACCCCTGCCAGCTGAGGTCAATTTGGTCATAAACCCTTTAAATTAGCGCCATATATACTGTTCTACTGCAGGATTTTACTGCCCTCCAGTGGCCGTCACTTGGAGTTATTGAATACAGTAGAGCTCCTCACCAAGTAATGCTCATGTCTCCGCAAGTTTTTTTGGGGTTAATTTCCTTCCATAGACAGTACGGTTTGCTTCACATAATGCTTAGCATATTATGCTACTGTGCAACACCGGACGCCAAATATTGACTAAAAACAAAACTAGTGAACATAAAGCAGTTGACCTAGAGAAAGCTTTATAACAGACACGTTTCCCCATGGCTGCGGGGCGTGATGCCTTCCTCGAGTCTTTATTCCTGGACAGCAGTGCGTCATGACTCAGAGCAAAGACTCCAAGCGTCTGAGACATGTCTGCAGGGTGACAGCCAGCGAGTACAGAACAGAATGTGACAGAGCTGCCCTTCTGCTGAAGTGTCAGCCCTCCCTGAACAGCCCGACGCGGCTCCACGTCGAACTTCAGAACGTTTGCGCTGCGTATTCTCATGTGCATTTCAGGTTTAACTTATTAGGAGCAATAATAAATTCTGAAAACAACATGAACATTATAAATATCAATTATAATGACTGTAATAGAAAAATAAAAACGATAATAGTTATTTTATTTATTATATTATTAGTTTACATTTCCAGGACATTCAATTTTACACCAAAATAACCTCCTGCCTCTAGGTGGTGCCGATTCTATACACATTTATTTTGAAACGCGAAAGTCAGAAATTTGGAGCAAAACCCTCTTTCCACTTACCGGTAATTTAATTTAATGATCTGAAGTGACTTGAAACCAATCAGGAACCAGTACAGGTTTAAGTGGTAACCATTAAATCTGATGATCCATGTATGTCTGCGTCGAGTAGTTATTCCCCATCAGACCGCTCACCATAGCAGATCGCACACAGATTAGCAAACGGCTTCACGGCGCCAGTGACATCACGAGCCTCACTGGGACCAATCGCTTTGCTTTTCTGAGATCCGCTCACTGGTTTTACCGAACAGGAAAGAGATGCAGCGGCGCAATAAAGAAAAACACAGATTCTCCCTTGGGTTGGACGCCGTAACTCTACTGGTGACTGACATTATTAATCTCTGGTCTTCGTACGATTCCCTCTTACCGGTGTAGACAGGCCCAAGAGAGAGTTAAATGCCACTGATCTGGCCCGACAGATATTGAGTTTTACTAATCTACTGTATAAATGTTCCATGTACACGCAAACCCTTTTAATATCTCCCTAGCTGCAGAGGCTCAACTGGTGATACTATGGAGGTCGCAGTGTTCTGTCTCATCTAACAGACATGCAAATGAATCCGATGGGTGGAGAAATGAAATCGGTGCAGTCAGAGCTGAACTGAAACCAGACGCATCACTGATTTCCAGTGTCCAGATACTCCAGGTCTGGTGCCCTTAGCCTCTGCTCCTGTTGTCTGTTCTTAGCAAATTCCTGCAACAGGTCCATCACTTCTCCCTGGTAGCAGGGAGGCGTCGGTGTGGCCTCTTCCGGGTGGGAGGGGCACAGGAGGAGACAAAAACCATTAATAGAAAAAGCACGCACACGCGCGCGCACACGCACGCACACACGCACAGTGGATAGCAAATGCTGGAGCATCCCATAACTCAAAGTAATACAGAACACTTGCATAACTGAGAACACCAAAAGGATGGAATAAATCAAATACAAGATAAGATTTTTTATCTACTAACACAATGATGGCGATTCTTATTGTCTGATGATAAAAGAAGAAAACGTTGGGTCTTTAGTGAATATGCAGGGATTCAGTCTGTACAAACGTAATTGTTGGCCCCATCTGACCTGACACTGAAATTGAGCAAAGCACTACAAGATAAAGGAGTGTAAAACGGCTGGAGTCAAGGATGAAAACCTCCAACAACTCAGTATTTCATTAATATGAGTTTTTTTTTGTGAAAGCTAAAGCTGAAGGAGCATTCACAACACTCAGTGACAAAAGTTAAGCACCCAGGAATAACTTGGATGTAATTTGGTACATGTGCAGACCAGCGATGGGGACGTACACGACTCAATTTACAGAGCTGACACGTCCAGTCCCCAGACACAGAGGATGCCTTGTAGCCGCATTAGACAGCATTACCAGCACTTGACAGAGTTTGATAGGGGTCACATTGTGGGTTTGCACGAGGCCCGATGGTCGTATCGTGCAACTGCCTGGCATGTGAGACATGCAGATGTCAGAGTCACCCGATGTTGGAACCAATAGGCATGTGAGGGCAGCCAAGACACACCACACCAAGGGAGGATCGTCGTACTGTGCACCAAGCGTTACAGAACCCCTGTAGAGGACACTCTAAAACAGCCGGTATCATCCCGCACCGATGACTGGTTCACGGTCCCATGCGTAGGCTGCTATTAACACCAGCTCAGAGGCTGTGTTTGGAGTGGTGCTGTAACCAGGAGGCATGGATTGAGGACTAGTGATGTCTTACCATGTTCAACGATGGGTCTTGGTTCTGCATTACCATGGATGACTGTTGTGTGTGTGTATGGTTGTGCAGAGGGAAGAGGATCAATCCTGCCAATGTTGTGGAGAGACGCACCAGCGTTACTCCTGACATCATGGTGTGGGGAGCAATACGGTATGACATCATGGTGTGTGGAGCCATAGGGTATTAATTTAGGTTATCTCTGGTAGTGATTCGGGGAAGCCAGATGGGGGCGCCACACCCTACTGACATGGGACTAGCAGCGTGCCCATACTGCCAACTCTGTTGTCCTTTTGACCTGATATTACAGTCATTGCGACACAGTCACATGACCCTTCACCATGTATAGATTCATTTCATTTCCACCACGCTATCTGGGTGCTTAACTTTTTTGTCACTGAATATATTCAATAGTTCAATATTAATTAATTAATAAAAATACAGGTTTTTGAATTTGATTCCTACTCCATTGACTATGTGGGATAGAGAATTTAAATGAAGTTAACAGGCCATTTCTGCATCTCACAGTAGGACACTGTTAGCCTGGAGGCCATTCCAGGAAAGCATGGGGCAGCCCGAACATACATTACTATGCTTATTAACACAAGGTATCTTTATTTTTAATTAGCTGTCACTTTGGCTGTAATCAGTATTGTAATAATATTTAAATGAAGCTTAATTAAGACAAAAGGACTTGTGTCATGGCAGCCGAGACTCCCAGCTTCTTATCTACCATCACTGTCGCCGTGCAGAGCAGCTCGTCTCGGCCCGAGCCCAGCATTCATTAATCGCACGTCAGCTCGCCGCACGGCCCTCGACAGCGGCGGCCCTCCGTACCTGTGGCCCAGTAGTAGATGTCCCAGTCGTTACTTGGCTCGTTGATCAGCCGGTCATACTGCTTAAGCTGAGCCTCGGTCATGGTGTTCAGGTATTTCTTGGCAAACAAACTATAGTGGGATAGAAAACCAGAAAAGCTTCAACGAGGACCGGCAACAAGCAGACCATGAGGGAAAAGTACAGCAGTGCCAGAATTGAAGCCCCTTTTCTAGCCTTTTCTAGTCAAGATAGAAGCCCACACAACATACCAGGACTACAGGAAGAGTTTAAATCTGGGACGCTACAGCCCATTGCTGGAGGCCTTCGGAGTCCTGCGATGTCGACTGACTGTCTGGACAGATGGTGACACCAACAATTATCACAGCACAGTGATAAGTGAAAGCTCTGGCCCTTAAAGCTGTAACACCTGAACTGGAAGCAAATCCCAATTTACAATAAAAGGATAAAAGTCTAAAATGACAAGTGGGGGACATAGTCCACCGAGGAACACTAAGTGACGCATCTCGCCAGAAGGCCAATGTTGGGCCAGATTTGCTGCATTTTGAATTTTAAAATAAGGAGTTAGATTCTGCATCTATTCAGCAGACACTTTCATCCAAAGCCGCATACAGCTGAGAGGGGAACCAGTCGGTGTCCCTGGAGCAACTCGGCTTAAAGGCCCTGTGATGAAACCCCACACGATCACACACCCTCTAATTCCAGGTAACACCACATGCATATGAGGCACACAAAACCCAGCGAGACAGACGACGATCCTTTAAAGGGATGTCAGGTGAATGACATCACTGCTGGGAGTGATGAGGCTTTGCCTTGTACTGTAGGCGGGACGCAGCATCTCCTAGGTCTCATTTACTTATTGGCCACTTCCTGGGTTCGCTTCAGGTTAGTCACATGACCTCTGCTCTGTTGCCAAGAATAACATTCACCTTTTGGCTGCCCGATGCGTGAAGCGCTGTGCAGACGGAGCACGCTGCCAGTCTGCGCTCAAACAGCACCTCCCCTCTCTCCTTCACTCCTAATGAGCTACACCTGATGAACATTTTGAAGACTTTTTGTAAGAAGGCTTTTTTTAATAAAAAAAACACCCCGTTCTCATAAATTAGCTAAATAAATAATGACGTCTGTCACTGCACTTTTATATTGATGCATCCATTATTTCTTCAGAATGAAATCGGCAACCGAACCTCTAAGTGGTGAATGAGCTGCAGAAATCCCTCGCCCTCCAGTACAGAAGATGACTTATCGTCCTCTGCAGTCATCTCCATTACTTTAAGCACGGCTGTCTTTGGCTTTAGTGCTGCTAACTTTTAATACTGACACAGATTAAATATCAAACGGCAACATCAGTCAAAATCAACACATCAGACCAATATTGATATCTTAATTTTTTAACAAACTTCGGGCAATGCCAGTATATTAACTAATATGTTGCGCATCTCTAGCAAAAGATTTATTTTAAATCATTTAATCAAATTTTAAATGATGTTATTCAACAAATTAATTGTTAGATTACTTGACTAATCAGAAAAAAATAATAATAATAATCGGTAGACTGATCTATGCAAAAATAATCGTTGGACGCAGCCTAACAGACCGTCAGGAACCCAAAGGCGTAAAGTAACATTCACATATTTAACAGAGCAGGGTACTAGTGAGGCAAAGAGCACACTGCAAACATTCATACTGCCAAGCAGTCAACTAGGCATTAGTGCAGCTATGCGGTCAGGCTAATCAGCATTGTCCACAGAGCGTGTGTATACACGCTCCCTATGGCGGCCCAGAACCGGTCCTGGGTATACCCCTTCCTTGCATCCTGTGCTACCTGGGATTATCTCTAGGTCCCCAGTGACCCTCACCAAGTGATTAGAAGACTGATGGATAAAACACAGACTGTGTGTTACTCACCAAAAGCATTATATCCACACACAATCACTTAAAGGTGGATCACATTGGCTTTAGCACGGATCAAAACCTACCTGACACCAATCATAGAGATTTCAATCGCTGACACAATTCATATGACTCAAATTGGATTTAACTAATAGACTCGGGCAAGACCTCTCTCCTAACCGTGTCTGCAGTAAAAATGGTGTCAGGGTGTTAATGCTGAGAGGTGTAATTGCTGTTTTAATTAACAGTTTCAATCTGACAGCTTTCACTTTGCAATGTGTTACCATATCTATTACTAACCTGAGTAGGATGCAATTTTCCAACATGCCTCTCTTGCGACTCTCATACAGAAGCCTTCGCCTCTTGATGTCAATGGGCTCCCCCGCTCTCTCCTCCCAAGGCGGTAAGGGTATCTCTATCATGTTACGGCCGGAATCTCCTGGTGCCTCGCCGCGACATCCCCGGGCTGACACGGTTCCTGTCAATGCCAACCGCCATGCAGCCTGACGAAGTCTGACGGCCAGCTGGGACGACGGCGACAAAAATCTTTAACATCAATAATATGAAGTACACCCACAGTGGCATGGAGAGAACATGTCGTGGGCTGTGGATTGGAGTAACCCGCAGACAACCACTGAACATGCACCCAGTTAAACGAGTTTATAAAGATCACCCGAAGGGCATGAATTGCTTACCGATGTCCACGGAGACTTAAAGTGTGCAAATTGACTTTATACGGAACAGCACTGCTCTCAGTTTGGACTTTGTAGACAATGTACACAACCTCTTAAAGTTACCAAACTTCACACTAACGGAGAGAACACCAACGCTGCTTTTTTACTGAATCGCAGGACCGCCCAGTCAAATATTACATATTACATACACATGACACTGGTTTATTATGAGCCTCAAAACGTCTCTTAAAATGTGTACGTGGAGATTAAAACCTGCTATGGGATGGGCAAGCTAGGTGGATGAATTTGGCATAAAATGAATGTCATTTCACTACTTGAAAATTGTACAAAAGATAGAAAAATCATAAGTAAACCGAATAATGTTTTATATTAAAGAGAGGTTGGAAAAATTTCCCCCTAAATACGTACTCTGTTAGCAGCAAGCATTGCCTCTCCGCAGGTCACACTTCTTACTGATCCGTACGGAACCAAACGCTTACTCAAATTCACGTGACTCAGAGAAGCCATATTGGCCAGGGCATTCACCAATTTCCGTAATAAAAAAAAACCTAAATTCAAATAACAGGAGTAAAATGTTATTATCATAAAATTATAATATAATATGCTGTAAAAATTGTAAAACAGTTCCTTTAAGCAGCGGTGGGTCAGCTTCATATCTAAGTTTCGTCCCGAAGGCGGAACATTATGTCTTTATCAATGTTTTACACCGGACTGTTTACTACGCTGCAGCCGATGTGGTTCCGCTGTGCTCGGCGTTGCAGAGGGAAGGGAAGAAGGGAGGTTAGGTACAAATTTACGTTGTACTGAAACGGATTGTTTGCAAAGAAAAGGACAATGACTGTTGCTGATTTAACTGTCAGGAACATATCTGTACTTAGTAACCAGGTAGGAAATGAATTGTGACATTAGCCAGTTAGCCACAGGTTATCGTCATATTAGGACATAGAGTTGATCGCAGTCGCGAGTTTTATTACCGAATTGCTGCACTTTGCAACTTTGATATCAAGTTGGCGGAACGCTTATGAAGGGCTCGAATTTGAGACGTTATATTTAAATTACCCACACACTCAGATTTTTTTGGTTTGGAGTCAGGCAAGGTGAAAGACTTCTGACAGCAACTGAATTGTCAACACGAGTTGGCGGGGATGGCGGCAGCGGGCCCGCCAGGCGCAGTGGATCTCATTGACATCTATGGCGACGAAGAATTCAATCAAAGCAATTCCGAGGTGAGTCGAGCTGTGCCTCGAAAGCGTGGGGCGTTTTTCATTTAGGCATGTTACCATGTAGTCGCGGGTTTAACGCAGAGCGGGCTTTTCAGCTGCCGGTAATGATGCAATAAGCGGTGGACAGCACAATGTGGGACACGGTTCTGACTGAGTGACTGTCAAAACGAGTAAAGTGAAATGAAGGTTTGTAAAAACTATTAGCATATAAGAATCCTTTGAGAACGCAACAACGTCATTGCCTCGTACGAACACCTAACCTTTGGGGCAGTCTCCCTGTGGAATGTTGCATCAGCGTTTATAACGGATTATTTTCCCAGTGGTGAATTTTTGTTTTGCTCCAGTATCGGGAAAGTATTCACAGAAGAATGAATTTTCCGTGTAGACCACCATTTGTCAGTACAAGCCAATGTTGTATAATAATAAAATAATAAGAAGAAAAATGATTATTATTGTTATAATAATAATAATTATTATTATAAGAATATCTATTGATTACAGTATTTTTGCATCTATTTCTTCTTTATGCTAAAAACTTGTCTCTTGTGCTACCCTTCCTATTTGGTTACCTGTTGGCATTTTCTATAACAGACAGTGCAAACTTCTAACTAGTAATGTACCTAACCAGTTTCTCCCCCAGGATGGGGCATTTGTTGGGAGGACAGAACACACTGATCTCTATGACGATGTGCTCACTGGATCTGTGACCCAGCGCAGACTGTCGGGAAGTGAGTCCAGCCTTCCCAGCAAGGCTGAGGCCACAAAGTCGGAGAACAAGCCAGCAATACTCTATACGTACAGTGGGGGGAGAAGCAAGAGACTGGCAGTATACGTGGGAAATTTTTCCTGGGTGAGTGATAGCACAATGCTAGACATACCCTCTGTGGCAAACACACTTTATGCTTTTCATTTTACCATGTGATTTGCATGCTGTGTTACATAAACACAAGATCGCTATGGTGCTTGTCTTAATGTTTGACCTGCTAAGTCACTATGGTGGCAAATCTGGCCCCATTGACTCTTAACTCAATTTGCCAATTGCCTTTTTTTGCATTCCTTAGCACCCTCTAGGGGATACTTAGTGCAATAACATCTTATAGGCCTGAGCGTGCTGTACTGCATGGTAACATAACTCATTCACATAGGTCATGTTTGGGAGGTGGATCTCATGCATTCAAGATGAAAGCATTATGCCTTCAGTTGGACTAAAGTGCAGTTTTGCTTGACAGTTTGATGTGAAATTTATCTCTACATTTATTGTCTCGTTCAGTTGTGATCAGCTGTTGTGTGCAGTTATTCTATGAAAAGACTCAGTTTCACAATTAATGGCTGCTTCCAAACAAGTTTTGCACCAGGAGAGTGATGCCGATGGTGGAATATACTTTGAATGACAAGTCCTGATCATTCTCTGCCTCTTGTCTGCAGTGGACCACGGACACTGATCTGCTGAACCTGGCACGTGGTATTGGGGTGAAGGACATTGAGGAAATCAAATTTGCAGAGAACAGAGCTAATGGCCAGTCCAGGGGGTGAGGCGGCAGCCGGCAGACCTGCTTTTCTTGCGACAGATTCTTGAATTTGGGTTGATTTGGGGCACTGATAAGGACTGGAGGCCTAGAGGGGAATCCAGCCACTGGCTCAGTAGCTGCAGCGATAACCAGCACTTCCTGTTAGGGGAATCCATCCATCCACTGGGTGGGGGGTGGGGGGTGGACGTTGTCCCAGGCAACGCAGAGCACAAGGCCGGGATACAACCTGAATGGGATGCCACATTATCTCACACGCTATGGGCAATTAGAGATGCCAGTTAGCCTAACTGCATGTTTGAACAGGAGGAAGTGGATCCACACACAGAGCAGAGCTAAGGTTCAAGCTCCCAGTCTTAGAGGTGTGAGATAACAGTGGGACCCAGTGAGCCAGCTTTTCAGTCACACTTTCCCTACAGAGAATCTGTCCTGTTATTTGCCCCTGACTTTCCAGATCTGTGTATCTTATTGCGTTCCATCATTTCTTGTTCCTGTTACCAGAGGTGCAGATTTCAGGTCCAGACCAGCTAAGTAGAAAGAGTAACAGTCAGAGAGTACTCAGCTGGTAGGTTGAACCGAAATCTTGGTCTGAATTTGTACCTGGACCTGAAATCTCCACCTCTGGTGGACAGTCAGAGCCTTGTCATGCTGGGTTGCTGTTGGCTTTTGACGCCCTCCTGCCGGTCTCGGGGCAGTAGCTGCGTCTCTCTCTGTTTCTCTGTGCCGGCCCCAGTGCTGCAACGCTGTGTCCTTTGCCATGCGGCTGCAGGTACGCGGAGGTGGTGGTCTCCTCAGAGGCCTCCCTGCAGCGCCTCCTGGACACGCTGCCGCAGTGTCACATCGACGGGGAGAAGGTGGACTGCCGCTTCGCCACGCGCCAGAACTTCTCCCTCTTCGAGTCTTTGGCCAAGAAACGTGAGTCCAGGCGGGACCCTGCACCTCCTTTCGATTTCCGCACAAAATCAGCTGTGAAATATGGCATAGACCAGCACCCGGCACTCTCCTCACTCCTCACACAACACGGGAGACACCCGGCTTCCTTCCATCCGTTTTCCACACTTAAACACCAGGTAAAGATACAAAGCTAAAGAGTGAGCTGCTGTCCCACACCCCTGGAGTAATCTGACCTCAAAGCAATGTGATACTATGACAGTGGTGGTGAACGGGTCCTGTTCTCTTCAATGGGCAGCGGTTACTTTCCTCCTCAGATAGAAGCTCGCCTTCCCACACCCTAGACTCCCGCAGAGCCACGTTTGCCAGTCCCGCATCCAGCCCACGTTTTTGCTCCTTGCCAAACTGTCTGCCTGTGGGTCCCCAAGGATCCTATTGGGCGACACGCTGTAGAGACACAGGCCTGTTATGGCAGCTATAAGCAGCTCGGCCCCTTCTGAGTGACCCCAGCTGCCAGAGGGTCAATCTCCAAACTCTGCCTTAGACGGCTGCTGCAGTGTGACTTTACTCAGTGTGGCTTTACTCAGTGTGGCTTTACTCAGTGTGAGTAATGTGACTTTACTCAGTGTGGCTTTACTCAGTGTGAGTAATGTGACTTTACTCAGTGTGATCTTTATGCAGTGAAACACAATTAGGGTTCAATGATTGTAAAGGTTGTAAATTTCCCTTTAAACATTTAAAAATAGAATAAGGACTGAAATCTCTCCTCTTTTTTCTTCTCCCTCCCTCCTGTCCATCTCTCCATCTTGTTTTTCCCTCTCCCTCCTCTCCATCTCTCCATCCTGTTTTTCCCTCTCCATCTCTCCATCCTGTTTTTCCCTCTCCATCTCTCCATCCTGTTTTTGCCTCTCCCTCCCTCCTCTCCATCTCTCCATCCTGTTTTTGCCTCTCCCTCCCTCCTCTCCATCTCTCCATCCTGTTTTTCCCTCTCCCTCCCTCCTCTCCATCTCTCCATCCTGTTTTTGCCTCTCCATC
>JABFDZ020000008.1:14522277-14533009 GCA_019775955.2 Pollimyrus isidori
AGCAGGATAATGCACCATGTCACAAAGCTCGAATCATTTCAAATTGGTTTCTTGAACATGACAATGAGTTCACTGTATAAAATGCCCCCACAGTCACCAGATCTAAACACAATAGAGCATCTTTGGGATGTGGTGGAACGGGAGCTTCCTGCCCTGGATGTGCATCCCACAGATCTCCATCAACTGCAAGATGCTATCCTATAAATATGGGCCAACATTTCTGAAGAATGCTTTCAGCACCTTGTTGAATCAATGGCACGTAGAATTAACGCAGTTCTGAAGGCAAAAGGGGGTCAAACACTGGATTAGTACGGTATTCCTAATAATCCTTTAGTGAGTGTATATATTAATCTGTTCCTTCACAAAAATACTGATTAAAAATGCCAAGCATAAGAGCAACATTTTTTTTTCACTGCTTAATGTGAATCCAAGCAAAACAGTAACAATTCTGAAGTGTCTTAAATACAACTCTGGGAAAAATGAAGAGATCAGTCCATACTACAAAAGAATCTGCATTTTTGAATCCCGGTTTAATGCTGGTTCCGCTGGCAGAAGGCTGCACTGAGAGGAAGGCTGCTTCCAGGCTCAGAGTTCCTAAGAATGCAATACAAAAGAACAAAGCGAAGCAGGAGACACTGGGAGCAACGAAACACGAGCCAGGTGCCATGAAAAAGCTATGATGTTCTAATGCCAGAGATGACAGTTAAGTTATCCAAGAGTGCCTGATGAACTGACGGATGACATCAAGCGACCTTCAAAAGGGGTAAAGTGCACCGCTAGAACTGTTATAACAGGCTCCTAGAAGGGGGAGTCAAGACCCAAAAAGCAAGGAAGAAGCCTTTCATTAATGAGAACCGGAGAAGGACCAAGCTGCTGTTTGCAAAACAACGTATCTTTTACACAGACGCGTGATCATACAGTCGCGCATAAATTGAAAAATGAGTGAAACTGAAGATTTCGCTGCAGTCTCTTCTTCACAGTATATTCTGTGAGCCTAATAATATCAAAATCAACAAGATTTGTTTCGTTTTGTTTTTGTAATTTAATTGACAGATTTGCTTCCCCCACCGATGCAAATAACTCAAAACACCCAAATTAAAAACGACAGGGATCCTGCAGCTTATGCTGCTTGGATCCCAAAGCATTAAAAAACGACAAAAAACATTTGCGCACGACACTCCGCAGCATCTTAAAGATGTTAAGCATCAATACGCCCGAATGCAGCTTGTAAATCTAGTAAATCGTGATCGATCTAGTAAATCGTGATCGATCTAGTAAATCGTGGATCTATGTCTGGAATAAAACAACTAAACGTCCCCCTTATGTGTGCACTTGCCTTATGCACTGGGGTAGAGTCATACTGGGACAGAAAAGCACCTTCACCAAACTATCCCCACAAAACTGGAAGCACAGAATCGTCCAAAATATCTTTGCATGCATGACCGCGCCCCAGTGCACAAAGAAAGATTCATCAGGACACAGTTGCGTGAATCTGGATTGGAAGAAAATTGTTAGTCTACACTGAGCCCTGATCTCAACCCCAGTGAACAGCTTTGGGAAGCAGAATGGAGAACCAGGCCTTCGCGTCTAACATAAGTGCCTGACCTCACAGACGCTCTTCTGGATGAATGAGAAAAAATTCCCATAAACACACTACAAAGTCTTGTGGAAAGCCTTTCCAGAGACTGTCTGTTATACCTGCAAATGGGGAAACCAACTCCATATTGATGCCTATATGGATTCAGAATGAGATGTTCCCTTGAGAGGTGAGAGGTGCCCCAATACTTTTGTAGCGTATAATTTATTTTATATATTTTCAAAATACTTAACATCATGCTGAAGTTTGATACAAATTACATAATCATTTTTATGAGGTTAAATACAAATTATAAAATAAAATTTTGCTTTTAAAATAAAACTAATTTATCAGAAATATTGTCCATCCCTGCCTACAACTGCCCGCATTTTTATGATATTGGTCCAGAATAGTTTACTTCTTAAATAACACATTATTAGCTATAATTACCTGCAAGCTTAAAACACTGTTCACAGTTATGACACAAAACTCTATAATCTGTTTATTTTTTTACTTTTAGACAGAAAGAAATAAAACAATGTTGATGTCTCATTCTACCTGGTGAAACTTTATTCTCAGTAGAAAGAAAATTAAAAATTGAGACTGCCATGACAAACGAGACCCATGGGGACACTCCATTGTTCGTATGTTGGGGACCTTCTGCATTGTCATGAACAATATTCATTGTCAGGTTTCAGGGAAGGGTACGCATCCCGTGAAGTCTAGCATGAAGTGACAATTCTATGAAGGACAGGTAGCAGCTGGGAGACAAAGGCAGGGGGCGTGGCAGGATTAATAGGTGAGAACTGAAGGACGGGAAGAGTTAAAGGTTACACGTCTTCTGTAACACCCCAAACACGCACGACGTGCGTTTGAGGACCTGCGTCTAGTCACACCGATGTATGTGTGCAGGTGCGCACACATAACAGTGAAGGGTCAGATAGTCACTGGAGCGTAGAGACCAACAGTGAAATCACTCTGCCCACTATGGGATTTGAACTGGTAACCTTCTAATAACAGGCACGGCAGCCGCTAACACTGCCCCCCAGATTACCGATCATGTGATTTTTCCAGTAAAACAGCAAAAGCCTTAAAAATACTCTTACAAGTAGAAAAGAAACACACAAATAATGTATGCATTTATTCAGTGTAATGTACTTGCTGGGTGGGTAATTGCTTTAATCATTTAATGGATACTGAAATTTGGCCTCAGTTTTATATCCGGTCATTCTCTCTTGCTTCTAAGCCCAATTAGCATTTCTGAGAACAACCCAAAAAATTCACCCTAAGATAAAACCATGTAAAATATCACAATGAGGATTTTTCAATGTTCTTACGAACAAATTCGTTCTTAAACCCCACGCACTTTTTTTATGAAGATTCTGACATCTTATCTGAATTTGTTCTTAGCTAATAACAGAATCTACGCACACTCAAGACCATTCGTACACACATTTGAGTAATGATAGTTTGTTAAAAAAAATAATCGCTTATAGCAGTTTTGTTCATTGTACAGTTCATAAAATGAAAGTGTTTGAATAATTTATAAAAGTAAAATATAAAAAATAATTTTAAAGTGTGGGATGGGCTGGCCTCCCATCCAGGGTTGCTCCCTGCCTCGAGCCCGTTGCTTCCGAGATAGGCTCCGGACCCCCCGCGACCCAGTAGGACGAGCGGTTTGGAAAATGGATGGATGGAATTTTAAAGTGAAAAAAATATTTTCATGGTAGTAACGGCGATCATGAATACTGTAGGTCTGTTTCTGCGCATTGGCCTTGCTATCAAAAGATTATAGATAATATTTCGTTAAAAGCGAGACCACAATCACGCGATTTTACTGTAATACTTCTGCTTCAGCATTACTTAAGTTTTCTTTCCTCTTAATGCCAAGCGGCTCACAGCCTACACGCCTCTTCGCCTTGACTTGCACACGGCCCTACAGTGTCATGCCCTTTCTTGGAAAAGGGGCGTTTCCTTATGCTAATTAGGACAAACTGGCACGCGCTTTCAATTTGATTCACCATTCTTAAGAACAAAGATGCGAACAATTATGCTACTTAAGAACACGTCATCAATCCGACCTAAGTTGTTCTTAACAAATTACGCAGGAACAAATTTAAGAGAATTCTTAAGAAAATATTGGTGAATGAGGCCCAATGAGAGTATTAATAATATTTTCTTTGTAGCAGGAAAGCTAATTGTAGGTAATTTGTCCCGCTGTAAACTGTGACTCCTTCTTCATGCAGCTGGTAGAAGCTTCTCCAGCTTAGCTGAAGATCATATTCACCCCCATCTGTTGCACTAAGTTGACTTACTAACTGTATTCGTGTCACGCACATTTTCTTAACAAAATCAGTTAAACTTTCTAAAGGCTTATTAAATATCTACGAATCGCACAGACAACCGACTCCAGCATTACAGCTCTCAGACCCACACAGACTGCTAAGAACCAGGTGATTCACACACATCACTGGATACTAGGGGTGTGATGGTTCACAACAAACCTCATCCATTTCACGATTCAATGCAATTTCAGCACAACAGGGAAAAGTATTTATTATTAAAACTGCAAACACAAATAAGAACTCATGCAAAACAAAGGTAATGCGTCTATCAAAGTGCCTGAAACACAAAATCTACAAGGTGCTTATTTGCGCATTAAAAAAATTAAAGATGTAAAATAAATTTTCAAATAATAACAATGATAACAATAATGACAACAAAACAACAATCCCAATTAACTAAATCCCATCTAAATTTAGTTTTGTACTTCCTGTGTGAGGGCATGAAAAATACACTTTCAGAAGCAACCAGAAGGGGGAGCACTCACCCTTGCGCGAGTCACTAATTAGTGAACACCACCCTTGAGCATACGTGTCCCAAACATGTTGAGATTTGGGAACATCTGCTTGAAGAAGACAAATCAGCATTATCATCAGATGTAGAATTTACATCCAGAAAAATCAATATTTCAATGAAGTAAATTCAAATTCACATGATTTTTCCTATAGCATTCCAATAAACAAACAGAGTGTCATTAGGAATAAAGATATGTACAGGGGTTTGTGCCTATAGCCCCTGGGAGAGGATCCAGGATGTCCCCAATGATCCTGAATTGCACAAGGGCTTACAGAAAATGGAAGGATGGATAGATTGATGGATGTACCTGTACTAGGGTTGCAAAATATTGGAAAGAATCGCATGAAAATATTTACAATTTTATGATAAATACTGTGTTATTTAAGAAACATAAAAGGAGTGGAAAACATACCAACATAAACTATAGCCACCAAATGAGCCTGTCAAGTAAACAAATCAGTGCTGAAAAATCACTTGTTTTTCTTCAATATCATCTCCATGACACCTTAAAAATTCCTGTACTGCAGAGGATGGATGAGTCACTAAAAAAATGATTATTACTGGTAAAAGCATCGGCAGTAAACTTTAGACTGACTTGGAAAATATACTAGATATTCTTTCAAAGGAATTATCATTGAAATTGCAAAGCTTTCTAAGTTGATTCCTCTGACAGAGTAACAATCTCAGCCCAGATGAATATCATGGTCCTTGCAACATGATAATTAAAAGTGCGTAACATACACGCTGATATTAATATTGCACATCGTTCAGGCCTAACATGTACATAATAAATACTGAAACATTCTTTTGGGCCGTAGCATATATATATATAAAAGCAAGAAACGAAGAAAATATAGCTTTATAGTTTAATAATGCTACCTAATCTTAATTTGAATTATAATTCACATTATTCAAGTTTCAGGGGGTAACTGGGATGACTAATACTGCCCTACAAAAAGGCAAAACGTCGTTACTACGATAAAACTAAATATGGGAAAAAGCTGAAATTTCAAAAAGTTGATATTTTGTCATGAGACTAACCAAAGCCTAAGAGACCTGATTTTTGTCATAACGCAATTTTGACAAAGTATGCAATTACAGTGATTTGCTTTTGTATGGCAAAATACTCATAATCTTGTAGCACCCAGAAGACATGAATCATCTGTCACACCCCGCACACAAACACACACGGCTGCACGTCTCGAGCTCTGTTACACGCCCTGTTCTTCGCTCCAAACTCACCCAAGTGTCTAAATTGTGCAGCATGTGCGCATGTTTACATTCAGGCTGCTCAGCGACCGGGAGCGGGTTGCATCCTTAACTAAGCCGCCGCCCGGCGATAGTGACCATCACCGGGTTCTTGTGCCAGTGGCAAGTGAGCTCCAGAAAACCAAACATAATGTCAATAATGATAAACAAATAGCTATTGTCGGGCATTATGGTTTTTACTGATTTTGTACTTTGATGTTCTGGGCCTTTTATCATCCCCAGGAGGGCAGTGAGGGAAGGGGATGGGTCATGTTCCTCACTAGCACCTCTCTGGTTCCTCACCTTCCTTCGCCAGCCTTGTGTGCCGAGCCGAACCCTGATACTCCACGGGGTCTTGCTCGTACGCCATGCCGTCCTCGTCGTACTGTAGCTCCTCCTGCTCCCCGTGATATTTCATTTGCCCCGCACCCTCCGCCATCCCATCAGCCACGCCGCCGGACCGCCGGTCAAAGGAGGTGGAGTGTTTCAGGATCCCATGGATGACCGGCTCCTGCTCCTGCTCCGGCCCCAGGCTGGACGTTATGGTGGCGGACTTAGTGATCCTCATCTTGAGGAACCTCTTCTGCTCCATCTCGGCGAACTTCTTTGCCTCCGTTTGGGCAGCCATCTTCAGATCATCCTTCTTCTTCTGCCTCTTCTCCAGGTATATATCCGCCCCCCTCCCCACCACCAACGCCTCCTCGCGCACCAGCGGGGGATATTTCACCATGTTATGGTCGTAAGAGAAGAGGCGCAGGGCTGGCATGTGATCCAGTTCGGGCAACTTGGTGAGCCTGTTGCTGTCAAAGTCCAGGACCTCTAAGCCCTCCATGCGCAGCAGCACGTTTGGAAGCTTCGTGAAGCGGTTCCCGTAGAGCCAGAGGCAGCGCAGCGCTGACATGTGCCACAGGTTATTGGGCAGATCCTTCAGCATGTTCTCCCCCATCTGCAGTGCACTCAGCTTGGGCAATTTTATGAGCAGCCGGGGGAAATGCAGGAAGTAGTTACCGTCCAACCAGAGGCAGTGCAGTTTTTGCAGGTTGACCATCTCCGCAGGCAAGCTCATGAGCTTGTTGTTGCTGACGTAGAGGTGGGTGAGGTTGACCAGCTGGCACACGACCACTGGCAGGTCGTCCATTCTGTTCTGATCGAGCGCCAGCAGGCGGAGCCCCTGCAGCTGGGCCAGGCTGTTCGGCAGAGTCTGCAGCCGGTTATTACTCAGGTACAGCTTCACCAAGTATGTTAGCGAGCAGATGCGAGTCGGCAGGTTGTACATTCTACAGTAGCTCATGTTCAATATAACTTCTTTAGATTCAATATCATCCTCTACCCGTATTGGCAGTTCCTGGTCAAACTGCGGTTCTTCCTCTCTTTTTGCTGTAATCTCCTCCTCCTCTTCCTCATTCTCCTCTACCCGCACCTCGCCCTGTCCGCCCTCCTCCACCCCACCATCCTCTCCCCCTTCCGCGGCCTCCTTCTTAGACGAGTTGCCCATGTCCTCTTCCTGTGTCCTTCCTCCCCTCCCCTGTCAGCACCGGGACACAATCACACGGCAGGACGGCGCTGGGACTCTGCTGCCCTTCACTGCGGCCGCGCTCAGCTGGTGGGGTAACCAGGCCACAAAGCAGGCGGCCACCGGGGGCATGGTGGCTGCAGCACTCAGGTCGTTCACATTTTCAGGCCCCTCATTACTATACACACGAAAAACCTCAGGGGCAATTCCAGCTCACGTTTTCTGCACGACTTTAACTGTGATGTAGTTCACGGTCAGCTCTGTGCTCTCTGTATCCAATGAACATGCACCTACCCAGGTACATATAATGTCGGCAAGAACAATTATAATAATATGATCAAATAGACTTTCTCACAAAACCAATATATTCACAAGCCCCCACTATCCTCCACCAAGCGGGGCTGATCGATGGGAGTCAGATTATTATTAAAGCGCGGCAAATTCGAGATTTGCTTCCATGAGCTTTCTCCCATTTGTTTCGCCGGCAGCCAGTCCCGATGTTATATCCCAATTGTTGCTTCGTACAGGCTACCTTTGCAAACTTATCTTAAGATATCTCATCGTCGGCGTCGCTATATTTCCAGAAGAGTTTGTCAACGTCTAACCGGATTGCCCGAAACTCACCAAAGGAAATCCGCGGCTCACGCCCCCCGCGTTGCAGCTTTCAGCCCCCTCAGTGTGACTTGGCAGAAGGCAAAGTGAAGCTGTTTAAAAAGTCTTCTAGTCCGCTTCTCCTGTAAATGTTTCCAAAAAGCTCCTTGCAAAGCGTCTTCTGCTCCTTGTCTTTAATTATTATTTCTTGTTTTTGCTTTTTGATATTTTACCCCCATTTATGGTTTGACAGATAACGCCAGTTGACGGAGGACCGTCCGGTCCCATCCCAGTCGGGCTCCCGTCTGCTCTGTCGCACTTTCTGCCGACCTCTGTTTTTTTGGAGTTTGCCTAAAGCGTTGCTTAGGACAGGCTCCCTCCTAGCAACCGGAGCAGGGAAACAGGAATCACTGCGATCACATGGCAGAGGAGAGCTACTGAGGATGACAGAAAGGGGATAGGTTGTATGTAGAATTTCCACCCATTCCCAGTAAAAAAGGCATCTTATTTTTATTTGCTCCATAATACCTTACTCAAATGGCATTATTTATTGTTGCATATATAGTTAAAACACTGTTCACAAAAAATGTAAATGTATGTATTACTTTCTAGAATAATGCTCCGATGCTGTTGTTTGAAACAGAAAGCATCCTGTCTCATATCTTCTTCCTGATAGGTATCTGAGTACACCCTGTCCTGACAAAGGAGACATCCATGCAGACACTGAGCTTCCCACCAATCAGATGGACATGCATGTTCTTATCCCAGTACCAAGTACATAAATTTTACTGGGAACAAGTTCTGGTGAGATCTGAGTTCTGGTCTTCCACTTCACAATCTGCAATCCTGACCACATCAGGAAGGACAAGGGTCCTTAACGAGGCTGCTGCAATCAGTTCAATATGCCACTTTATTAACCGCAGCGTCTTCCGTGCCTCGCTGTCGAAGACCTTTAAACAAGTCCCGGGTCACCTCTGTGAAAAACACACGCGGCTGAGATCACTTTAAGAGTGATAAAGAGGCAGCGTGACCAGCAGTTCCCCAGCAGCTGAACGAACCAAAATCAACGATGTAATTCACATGAAGGACGGGGGATAGAATCCGGCAGGGTTTGGTCACCAGTTTCTCCAGAACCTGGTTGTTTTGAATGACAGATTGCTCGTCCAGTGCATCTCTGATTATACCACACAGCAGCGTATGATTATCAGTGTGAAAAGATTAGGGGATAAGTCAATGCATTATCTAATGTTTTACTTCACTTCCCTAACAGGAATAGAGACGTCATGGTCAAAAAAGGCTGATTAAAAAAACTGTAATTCTGATCCATAAAATGCTTATTAAATATCTGATGTCATTGGTGTCAAAAGCTTTTGCAGAGCCCTAGACTTCACTGCAGGCGCCAACGCCATGGCCCTTGGCGTCCCTCTGCGCTCCCATCATCGGCACCCGAGACAAAGTGAAATTGTCTCGCTAAGTCGACACCATGTCGTCTAATGGGTTGCCTGGCACTGAGCACAATACGTACAAAGCAGGTCATCTCTGCTAGAAGGAACATTGTTTATGCGTAGAAACGCGAGCAGGAGTTTCGGCCATGCGCTCTGCGTCGTCCCGAACGACATCCATTGTCAAGGTTTGAGTGACGTGTCAAGTCTAGCATGAAGTCGCAGATCTATAAAGGTCCTGTAACAGCTGGGAGACAAAGGCCGGGGGTGTGGCAGAATTCATAGGTGAGAACGGAATGATGGGTAGAGTTAAAGGTTATACGTCTTCTGTAACACCACGAACACACCCGACATACATCTGGGGACTTGTGGCCTGTCACGCCGATGTATGCATGCACAAACAAACACACACAATCACAGACACACACACACACGTAACACAACACATACGCATATAGGGAGTCACAGTCCCGTTCACGAACTATTACGTAAAGCATTCATTGTAAAAATTGGCCCTCGAATTGTTTCTTTCTTTATTCATTTGTTTTTATTTTGTCTTTGTATGTATGTACTGTTGTGATGCAACTTAGCCGCCTATCTTGGCCAGGTCTCCCTTGCAAAAGAGATTTTTAATCTCAGTGGGCTTCTCCTGGTTAAATAAAGGATATAATAATAATAATAACCCTTCGAGAAAGTAGTAGGCCTATTTTTGCAGCATTTTGTGTGACGCTATTGCACAGTACAGCTAAGATAATGGGTTTTTAGTTTACCTTTGTCATGGTGCCGTATTCTCAGTAACGATCTGTCTGCTTTCATGGTTAATTTACATGACGCCATCTTATTGTTGCCCTGCAAACTGACACCACACATTGTGCCCTGTAATCTTTAACAAACCTTTCCATGACACAATCAACCCCATGCATTCATGAATTTATAGCTCATTCATCTATATTAACGGTGGACTCTTGCTTCCAACTCATCTTTAAAATTCCCATGTAAGGTACGCATTTATATAGTTTAATGCACTTACCTATAATTGCTTTAAATCATCTGATGGACATTGAAATATGGCTCCATGTTTATATCCGTCCATTTCGGTTGGCTTTGAATTCAAATTTGGGTTTATGAAGACAGCCCATAAAGATCCACCCAGGAATGAGCTCATCTTAAATATCACCTTGAGGATGTAGTATGGCGGGAGTCCAGTAAGGTGAAAAAGCTGCATTCAGTCACATTGATCAAATGCTTTAAGGTGTTAAGTCTGGATTTTAACTCTCTTTACTCCGAGTCAGACGGGAAGTGATTTGGTTTCAAAGGATTCTGCTCTGGCATCCCTCTATAATAGTAAAATCAACCTCTGAATTATTATTTTTTTAAATTTTTTATTTTCCTTTTCATAAAGAAAATACATTCGCAGGCAAGGACATTTACTATGGAAGATTATAAGCACAAAAATTCAAATGGCAATTCATTTTGCAATTGGCAATTCAATATTCAATCAGA
>JABFDZ020000008.1:14534668-14548300 GCA_019775955.2 Pollimyrus isidori
TAAATTTTCTATCGTATTTCTTCTATTGACATTTATTACTTATAAGTTTCAATTCTCTTTTTAAGGTCACTGGCGGTTGTGTAAGCATTTCACTACATTTCATACTGTGTATGACTGTGTATGTGACAAATAAAATTTGAATTTGAATTTGAATACTCTCTCTACAGCTTGTCTTTTTGTTATCTGAGAAGACATTGAGACTTACAGAAATGTGCCCATTATTTACATCATTCAGTTTACCACAGAAAACGTGCTTGTGGATGCAGAACTAATCAAGTGACATTTCAAAAAGTAGGAAAGCTATTAAGCCGTCGTTCATAAAGGTTGCCAATCTAGATTCTAAACTGTTAATTTTACTAGAATGAACGTTTTGGAGATTGTGCCTTAGAAACTATTAAATATAAATGGTTTGGATAGACTAGTGGGAAGGAAAGTAAATAAGCTTAGGATGGAATAACAGCCAGATCCATTTAAGCATTCACGTAGCCAGTCATTAATCCGGCTTAAAGGGGTGTGCTAACTGGAGAGTGCAGTGGTGCGGATTTTTCTGGAGTTTTTCAGCCATGACACTCCTGCTGTAGTGACAAAGCACTCTGTTTACAGCGCATCTGCCTCTCGCATCACTAACTGGCCGCAAGCATCGTTTTGAGTTATGAGTCACGTCCATGAAGCATTTTAACTGGAATGAGAGGGAGCAGTGAAAGGGATTTTCACCAGTCTGCAATGAGTACGTGTGATGCAGCTTCTGGGATTGCAATATCAGTCCATAAAATATAAAATAAATCATGATGTTTGTAAATGGTAGCCAGTCCACGCCTGCCTGACACTGAGACGTCCGAATGGGATGGAACGTATCTTTTTGTAGAATTACCGCAAATGTCTGTTTAGATGCTGAATATATAATGAACAGAGTAAGGCATTGTCTGGTACTGGTTTTGTGTGACTTTTTCCATTTTATTTTAAAACCATTTATTGACCTTGGACTTTCCCGACCATCACTTTTGCTCTCAGGCCCAGACTGTCCCTGTCGACACGTCACCTGAGGCAGCTCCGCCGCCTGGTGACAGCCGCTCTCCATGAAGGTTTAATGACAGACACTAGCTAAAGTTCCATGGGCTGGACGACACAAAGGGAAGAGACAGAATGCATCACGGCCATAGGAAGAGGCAGAGCAAGGGAAGACAGAGGAGGAAGAGTGATGATGAGCGTCTGGGGGACTGGTGCGATTTACAGGAAAGCCTTCACAGTGAATGTTAAGAGAGCAGAGCCGAGAGAGGCGATGAGCTAAACTAAGCACAAAAGGCACAGTGACAAATGGGCAATCGCACAGTGAAACAGAAAAGAGGGTTTGATGGGCCTGAATCCGCTATGTTTGCAGAATGGCGTCTTAATGAATAATTAAAGTTTTATTGGTGCCTGACACTCCTCAGTGGAACATTATACCACTGTGGTAAGCATTATAGCTCCACATAAACATGCATTTTAGCCTTACATTTCATTCTGAACCCACTGATTTCCTCCGTGGCAACAATTCACAATATTTGCAGAAATAGTTACAATATATTTGAGGAAATGTATGTCAAAATGATCGATTTCTAGCGCCCTCTTCTGGTGAAGCATGCTGCTAACATGCGCCTCCCACTTACATTTATTTATTTATTCATTCCTCAGGCACTAGTGTCCAAAGAGACGAAGAAGTGGCGCCTAATACATCGCAAAGATACCGCTGTCCAGGAGAAAACTTACGCACAACTGATGCTGGGCTAAGCTTCCAGTGAGTGACCAGTAACAACTGCACGATAGCACAGTGTTGCAAAAAAAGAGCTACAAAAAATAGCACGAAAAAAGAACATCAGAAAAAGCAAGAACGGTGCATGCAGCAATGGCCGATGGAACAGTACTACCTACTGGATAGTAGCTCTCCAGGACCAGAGTTGGAGACCCCTGTTCTAGACTGTAGATGGAGGTTTGACATTGCGCCGCATTTCTATGTATTCCATACTGTACATCTCCTGCAATGAGCCTGGACCACACCGGACAGTCCATCACAGGGCACACAGTGGCTCACACATTAACACAACATGGGCAGCTTAGAGATAGCAGTTCACATAAGTGTTGAACGAAAACTGGGAAAACATCTACACATAACAGAGAGAGAGACTGGGACGTGATTCACACCCAGCGAGTTCCCCCCATGAGGTACCTTCATGTGCTGTTACTACCGTCCCATAGAGGGTCAAAGTAAGGGTCAGGCTGGGGCTGGACCCAGGAAGACCGGGGTATAAGGCTGGGGACGACTTGGATGGCCTGTACATTGTTAACTATTCATCTTAATGTGTCTGCCAGTAATAAAACTACATTATGACAAAACAGCTGGCTGTTTACAGATGAAGGAGTATAACACCTGTACTGTTAAGTTCATTTTATTAATTTTGAGGCTATGTCTAGATGAACATGCTGTTCTCTCCTAGGTGATTTACTTAATGAGCTGACAGCGTGACTTTAATGAAATCACCCAAAAAGTAAACATTTATGAACTCATTAGACAATTTTAGGAAATACATGGTATCACTGGCATCTTAAACGGAAGTAGTCAGGGTTTTGTAAGTTTTTAATTTTACATAGTACTTAAAAAAAGATCCCGCTAATTATATTCATTCTCCAACGAGCTCTAGAAAGTAAAGAACATATAGCAGTTCACACTTTTGCAAGACTTGGGCTTTTGTAGGTATCACAAGAGGAAATCGAAGTGAGAACATTTTAGAATTACTGTCGGTTCCGGTAACAGCTGTACGCAGTTGCTCACCCCCACCACGGATGCGGAATCTTTAGTCATGTGTAAAACGACTGTGAAACACCTTTCAGTAAAGGCGTGATATTACCCACAGGTTCTCGGTACACGTAAAACTAACCGGAGTTTTCAGTTTACGCCGAGAAAATTCGGAAGAGTCGCTGGGGGTTCAGGATCATAATAGCAAAGAATTATTGGGGCTCTTCGATCTATTGCTAATGATGCTATATAGAATAACTGTGACAAAACTGATTTTAGTGTTTGGACTTTTCAGAGATGAGTGCGCAGGTAAGAAGTTAGATGATAAGATTTCCTCTGTCGACATCGATTTTCTCCTTCGGTAGACACATGCAGATGGGTCACTACACACATACAGTATAGATGGATAGATGAACTTTGTTATCAGATTTTCACGCGTCTGGCGTAACTCGCGCTTCACAATTTTGTGTCTTACTATTAAGTGAAAACCTCTCGCTGTTATTCTTGGCCAATTTGTATTTTTTTAAAACACAAAATGCTGTATGTATTTGTATGTTGATACTTTGCTTGGTGGCTGTATTTTGTAGTTTACTTTGATACACCTATACAGTAAATAAGGTATTTTGTATCAAAGCCCATCTCTCTGTATATGTATCTGAATAACATTAACAAAAACAGTATTTGACACTACAGTATGTGAATATGACATTATGCATTGCTTACTGAGGAGATGCCTGAGAGCAGCTCATTGAACTGCATGATGTTGTTGGTTTGGTCTTTCCAGGAAAAGAAGTCTTTGCGCTCCTAGGAGGGCAAGCTGAACTAGATCCCAAAGTGGGCCGTAAACAAATCTTCAGCATCACTTGGATGTCTGGTCCACACAAGGCAGCGGAATGGGACAGTCCTGATACTCAGGTGGATTATTTTAAGATGTGTGAGCACAAATGTGAACTGAATATCATCACTGGGGTGCTAACAATTAAATTACTAATGGTGGATGATAACAAGAATTATTCTGTTGAAATAAATGGAGCAGCACTTCCAATACATTTTCAGCTAACTGTACTCTGTAAGTAATATTTTCTTCTTCTTTATTTACAAAAATCTGGTTTGTTTTTGCTGTAATTGCTTGTATAAAATTGCAGCAAATCATATGAGACTAGCTGTAGAAAACTGAAGATCACCTCTTTCGTTTTTATTTACTACTCAGTAGTTTTAAACCTTTTTGTTTTTTCTTTTTAAAGAAATATTTCTTTTCCTGTGCTCTGACGTTTCCAAAAAATGTCTGGGGTTAAATCGGAAACTGTTGAAATAAATGTAAATGTACATTATCAGGAAGTCTATTCCATACTCTAACTACACGCTGCGTAAAGAAGTGTTTCCTTAAATCCAGTTTGAAATGTTCTCCCGCTAATTTCCACCTATGGCCACGAGTTCTTGTATTTGAACTAATACTGAAGTAACTATGTGGTTGAACAGCATCCAAACCTGTTAGAATTTTATAGACCTGGATCATGTCCCCCCCCTCAGTCTCCTTTGCTTGAGGCTGAACAGACTTAGCTGTCTACAACTAAATGTGTAAACAATATGGAGGACAGGCAGTCATTTTAGTGACCTTTCTGATCTGTACTTTATTTGTCTGCTCCTCCTTCGTAGCACCAGTCCGCAAACCCAGCATCACTCCCACGTGCAACGAGACAGCCTGTACCTTGTCCTGCGATGGCGAGGAGGCCAAACACGCTTCCTGGAAGCTCCTCTGGAAGGAAAACGATAAGGAAAGCAGCGGTGAAAGAGTGTGGACTGTATGGAAGAGCGATCACCTGGATAAAACCTACAGCTGCATATGGCGCAATCCTTTGGACGAGGCGAAGAGCAAGCCTATCTCTGAGAAAGACCTCTTTCCACAAAGTGAGTAAACCAAGGCCCTATTTCTTTAGAGCTGGTCGTAATTGTATCGTGAAATTTAATCTAGCATTTGTAGTTGGGTTACTTAAGAGCTTATGCAAGGGGGTTATCTGAGAATGTGGACTTCTGTCAGTGTTTTGTAAGATGATGTGTCTTGTGGATTTACGGCATCTATTTATGTTAGATTCTCTGCGAGTAAAAAGCTGGACTTTGATTCTTGCGGTTTGTGCCCTGGCTTCTGCCGTCCCGCTCGGCGCCGGTGTTTCCCGGTCCTGCAGAGTGTTAAGGCGCACAGGTGAAAATTTAAACGTCATAAATATGATGTGCTGGGGATTTGGTGCTTACAGGATGCAAGCTATCGTGTGCTGATGCCATTCAACTGGGCATGTTTTTGTTCTAATTTTGGTTCTACAGAAGCCGTGAACAATATCTATGAAAATATACAGGAGCTCGGTGTTCAGAACCATTTTGATTCTGGTGTCACAGGTGAGGAACAAATTTCTGCTATGAAATTTGTGATCTTATTTTTTGCATCATATTTACTATTTAGCTTGTGAAGACTAATTGATAATGTGTTCCTGGGACTATCTGGCTGTGTTTTCATATATATATGTTTGTATGTATGTGAGTGTATGGATACGAATGTGTATGTATATTTGGGTGTGCAAGTGTACATATATACACTCACCTAAAGGATTATTAGGAACACCTGTTCAATTTCTCATTAATGCAGTTATCTAATCAACCAATCACATGGCAGTTGCTTCAATGCATTTAGGGGTGTGGTCCTGGTCCTGGCCCTGGCCCCACACCCCTAAATGCATTGAAGCAACTGAACAGGTGTTCCTAATAATCCTTTAGATGAGTGCATATATGTGTGTATGCATGTATATATATAGCATACAAGGAATAAAGCGATTCTAATGTTTTAATTTTGTTGTGCAGAAGCCATGAACATTATCTATGAAAATACAAAGGACCTCCGTGTTCAAGAGCATTATCAATCTGGTGTCACAGGTGAGGAACAGTTATGCTAAGAAATTGATGTTCTTATTTTGTGTGCCACAATAGAGGAGGAATGCAGCAAAGAGCCATTAGCAATTACCTTCTTATTATAAAAGTGCAGGACAACTGGTGATCTCCAGAAGTTAGTGCTTTGCAATCTGTCCTGACAGAATTTTGTGAAGCTCTGATTGCCCAGTACAGATTTTGAAGGAACCATATTCCTTCACACACCATATTTTGACATAGGAGCGGATGTGAGATCTGTGTATGACACCGTGACGGGCTCTCAAGCTCAAAACCATCAGTGCTCTGCTGTCACAGGTGAGAAACAAACAGTTTTGCTACAAAACTTGTTTTTTTGTGCCATAAATTAGCCTCCAGCTTTGTATTTTATACTTGTATCATCCCTCTGTTATGCTAGTTATTCCTGCTGTCCAGACTGTAGAATGGGGTGCACCTCCACTTTATAGGTAGTAAATATAGACCGTAAACAGTTCAACAACAAATAAGAATTTTATGGCAATCTGGCCGCACAGAAATCAACAAGAAAATGTACCAACTTGAGTTCTTGAAGGACGAACTTAACTGTTGCTTTTTGAATATTTCTTTATCATTGAAGGCTGTTTTTTTTTTTTCTTTTTTATAGTGTGACCACTTCCTTTAACACCAGACCAAAGGCATTTTCTGCATGGGTGCTGCACGCTGTCCCCTCTGCAAGGCTGTAGTGGCTTATATTTGCATTTATTTAGACGACACTTCTCTCCAAAGTGATATACAAGCACGAGAAATAGCGCATTACAAATTACAGACTTTGGCTATATGTGGGAGGCCAAGCGGACTGTGTTTCTGCATGGAGGTACTTTTTTCCTAGAACTTTGAAGCTGTCTTGATACATTTTCACTCAATTCTTACAAGACTTCTCACAAGTGCACAGGAAGTGCATGTTTTCGGAGTTGATTTATGCTTCAACACTGTAATACTACTTGCGGTTTTACTGTCAGCCATGACATAGAGCTCAGGAAAAACTGAGCTCTATGTCATTTTTTGTTTTATACATTTTTAAATACTGGTTTAGTCTTGTCCAGGTTCTGCTGGCAGAGAACTACAATGCAGGTTGGCTGCACACTCAAAATGTCTAAGACAGCAGTACAGAAGAACAAAGCAAAGCAGCAGACATTGGGAACGACCAGGATCCAGCCAGGTAGGGGACCGAAGAGACTCTCTGATTCCAGAGATGACGATCGACTTATCCGACAGTCTATCATGAATCAGATGGGTGACGCCTTCAAAGAGAATGAGAAACATCGAGTGCAGGTGCAAAGCGCACTGTTCATAACAGGCTCCTAGAAGGAGGACTTAAGTCCCAGAAAGCAAGAAAGCTGCTTTTCATTAATGAAGAATTAGGCTGCAGTTTGCAAAAAAAATAGATTTTATTCAGACTCACATCCATAAATTGAGAAATGAGTGAAACAGAAAATTGTGCTGCAGTCTGATTTTCTTCCAGAGCTGTATGAGTCTTTTATTGCCTGCAAAAGAACTGGCTCCATTACCACAGCTGCCCCCCCCCCCCCTCTCTCAATGGGTCCAAACCCTAATCCACTGACAGATGCCAAAATGCTCTGTATTGCTTAAACTGCATTGGTAATTATTTTTACAATCGGAATTTATTTTTACTTATTTATTCTTTTGCAAAGGGAGATGTATGGAATACAGGTAAATGTATCTTGCTTGAAAATTGTGATATAAATGCCTATTAAAATTACATTTACCTTAGTATTCATTTACAGAAACTGGCCTATTTTTTTCTGGCTGAAAACAGTAGACATTAATCCTACATCTACAGTGATGCAACAAAGAAGGTACATCCATCAATGTTCGCGAAACAGCATAACCTCTACAGGGTCATGGAGATGCCAGGAAACAGAGGACCTGAGGCAGGGGACACAGTGTGCTGGGTCCCCGTCCACTGCAGGGCCACATCCAGACCAGCCGCAAACACTCCCTGTCATACTTTAACTTCATCACACTGGGTGATGCTACTTTTTCCCCTCTATTGAGAAACTGACTCTACGCAACACTACACTCACCACACCCACAAAAAGCTGCCTTTTACAGCAAGCTCTACATAATTTATGAAAGACACATTTCTTAAAAAACTTTATTTAATCATTACAAACTGTACAGAAAAATGGGAAGCAGGATTACATTTACAGCAAGTGTCCCATGGTGCACTGGTGGGCTCACGGTGACGCCCCTAAGGACACCAGGAGGCGCTCAGCGTTCCTCACTTCTCCAAGGGGGCGTAGTTGAGCAGTTTCTCAATGAGGTCCACATGTGACAGCAGCATCCTGCGACAGCAGTATCTCTTTAAGCCCAGGGCGTCCAGCGCGTCACTGCCAATAAGCAGGACAGAACACATTAACATAGAGCGATAAATGGGAGGGGCCCCGATGAGATGGCATGCAAGTCCGGGTTTAATAACAGCTGAACACCCATAACGCTGCTGAATACCGCAAGGCACATAAAGGTAACTTACGTGTACATAACTTACGTGAATTATACACATCTTTGTTTCTGACGTGCATTTAAAAGCGTGTAATCAGGGATGCACATAACTGGCACACAAGTACGCATTCGCCATACCTATTCTAAATTGTAGTTCTACTAATAAATGTTTTCGCTTACTAAATGTGAAAAAGTCTTCAAGTACCAAAACGCAATGGTACAAGCCACTTTGCGTCGGGTGGTCAACTTTGCTTAACGGGCTGGCGTTAGGCTTTTGGGTCCGCGCGCGCACTTAACATGCATGTAGCAGTTTTATTACAATGTAAATAGTCTGTAGGGTTTGCAAGCTACCCTAAGGTTTTTGATGTAGCTAATTTCAGGTTTCTAATTTATAGGTAGTAATTAAATCAGGCTGAACAATCTTTTTCCACAGACTACAAAGCATTGGTCAGCACTGGCAAAGCCCCTACCAATCTTCAGTGTTTAGTGTAATATCTGTAGTTTTTTTTCCCTCCAGCTTCACATTTTCCCTTCTGCTAAAAACGCTAAGTGGGCCAAATGATGCTGTGTGTGTGAGGCATGTTAGAAATCCCGCTTCAAGGAACAGCCCCAGACCCAGTTATACTTGTATCGCAAACATAAAAAATGGTTGCTTTTTGAGTGATGTGACATGTTACTCGTGTTACCTTATCTCACAGAAATCGTTTAAGTTCACATTTGATTTAACCCGATTTCAGTATAGTGCTTGCTGAAGCCAAAATAGACCGAAGAATTGCGTCCTTTTAATGTACAAAATAGCTTCCTTGCCGGATAGAACAAATAAATACATTTACTGACACAGCTAAAATCTACATTCACAAGCAGATGTTAAACACAAAAACATTATGCTAATTGTGGCTGAGAGTTATGTTCCCAAACTGCCGCTTATGACTAACTGTATAAAGCGATATAATCAGCAATGCTAAACAGACCACACGGTTGTTGAGTGTGTAGTGGAATATCACAAATTCAGATTAGCTTAATATCACGCCAGCACTGGAGGGAAATGGCTTATTAGAGCAACAACAACAATTTCACTCATTCCCCATCGTTTTCATTGCGCTGTGATATCAAAACAGAATTCAGGAATACTTCACTGAAGGACTAAAGTTCGTACCTAGATTTGCAACAAATATTTGTGATTAAGATACATTTATATGCGACGTTCATTGATATATTTAAAATAATGTATATGTCACGTTAGTTTCCACTGTGCATTTAATTCAATAGTAACAAAATAGTTACGTGCTAATGAATATCAGCGACAAAAAGACTAATACTGCTGTTTGGGGCTACACGGCATTTACTTCGGGGGAGGCATGCTGTTTCCCACAGCAAAGAAACTACAATATCGCTTACCCTTCGGTGTACTCGGCTTGTAATAAGCCAAGATAAGCTTCCCATTTGTTTCCCACGATTTTTCCACAAGTGAAGCAGCGCACAGGGATAATCATCTCGCAATCCCTAACACATGGAAGACAAACGGCACACTGTGAAACACACGCCACAGCCACGCGAAGCATTTTCAGCTAAACGTCATTAAACTACACGGATAACGTCTTATAAAACGTCGGGAAGCTACAGCAGTTAATAAAGGTAAACATATTATACTATAAAATCCAACTACTTACGAATATGTATCTCCTTGCGTAAAATGTACAAGATAATGTATTTAACAACCAACGTTAGCCGCTTTCCTTGCCAAACACACCGCCATAAACTTCCGGTTAGTACCAAGATACGTAACATTGCGGGTACGCACCAAGATGACAAAATTTTGTATTAACTTAAAATTGATTAAATAAAAGACACTAGCATGTTTTTTTAAAAAAATAGTTTTAAATTATAAGAATCCTAATTATTTAAAATTATGAAAATAAAACAATCTTAAATATAATTAATAAAATCACACTCATCCGTCTGTTTTGAAATCTCCGCAAGATATGGTGGCTCCGGATGTTCAAAATTAATATTTTTATGCGTTTCGTTTGTTTCCAAGTGACGTAGGGGTAGTTGACGTATGTGTACATATTTAAGCTATAAACGTCTTATATAATTGTATGTTGTTCTTTTTATTACGTCTTTTTTCGTGTCTGGTCCTGTCACTGTCATTCTATTGTACTGTGGAGCTTATGTCACTATAACAAATTCCTAGTATGTGGAAACATACATGGCAATAAAGCACATTCTGATTCTGATATATAATTCAGCAACATAGGACTTTGTGGTCGAGTTTATTGTTCTGTGGAAAATTACACTGTCAAAGTGATGTGAACTGAATCATGAAATGACACCTTCAATTACGTTGCTTTTTTCGTTGATTTGTTAATATTAATGTCAAAGTTCATTTTAATCAAGTTGTAAAAGTGAAAATGAGATTCTATTGCTCATGGAATTCAGTTTCACAAGTGTGATCCATGAGTTCTTTAGCCACAGCTCATCATGGTGATCAGTGTGGAGTCATCCTCCTTCCTTCCAGTCTTCTACTACTGTTAATGTCTTGCATCCACCGTCACTGTTCTTTACCCACTGACACCATTATGTACTCAGTACCAGTGCTGATTGAAGCCCATGTGGAGCCTAGGTATTATAACATGGTTGTATATATTATAACATGATTGTATGTCTGATCACTCACCAAGGCATGTGATTAATCACAATTTATACAATCATTTGCTAGCCCCATTAACAATCTCTGACTCTTCAGTTTAAAATATTAATCTGCTTGACACAAATTCACTTAGTGTTTTTTTTCTGCCCCCACATGCTAACCTAACAGTGACATTGACACTTCCCCCTTCACCAACAGTGCATAGCTGTTCTGGGTTGATTGGCCCAGAGCTCCTGTATTATATCCCACTGAAAATGGCACAACACTGATAACATGTCAACATTAACAAAGACCACACAATGGTAGGTTAATCCTGCTTGTATTTATTCACCATTCTCCACGACACCTATATACATTGAGTACTTGATTCAGTACATTGTTAAAGACCGTTTTAAGATAACAAATATTAATATGCCATCCTATGCCCCAGCTAGATACAACACATCCCTAGAGGAGCTAAGGATCATTGGGCATCACAGGGCAGAGTCACTATATAGACCACGTTTATGTCCTACTTAGTCTTAAACTAGAGCATCAATGTCTGTTCTGTGAGGTTTCAGACAGGGAAATTATACTAATGATTGCTGAGCTAATTTACAGGTATTTTTACTCCTTATTCTGAAACTGAGATAAGGCAAATGAAATAAATATCTAGATTTGCTCACTTGTCCCACAAAACTCTCCAGAGATAGAGAACTGGGTCTTCAAAACTGAACCAACTTCAAACCAGGCTACTCCATTTCAGCACCCAGCCACGAGATTTAAGTTACTATGAGGAAAAACTTAACGCATTTCCCTTCTAAAAAAATCTGCATGAAGTACAGATTTTTATGGGTAATCTGGACATAGTACAGAAAGTCTGAACCAGGGTCTGACGTCACAGATACTTCTTTATCATGATATTTATCATGATATTACTTGACATCTACTTTATTTTCTCATTCGTGTCATTCTGCCTTGTCTTCAGATGTTGATGTCTGTTTGCCACTCACAGAAGAAACCTCTCCTTTCTCTCTGAAACATCACCGATATAACCACATGGTCTGAGGTGTCAATTTATCTATGAATGTGACAGTGGTGATTTATATATAAATGTCCTACAAAGTGATTCAGTAATATTTACATGTATATAGCCCGGTGTTTAAAAGGTTATTTGTACAGATGCAGTCTAAATCAGTTGTAATTGATACCCCACGAGAAAATCAATGCCACATACACAACAGGGACACACATCATACAAACATCATACATCTCGCATACAAATCCAGAGACACAGAAAGTGGATGTTTAAAATGTCAAAAAGACAGGCAAAGTGTGAAATGGAAATAATGTAAATTAAAATGAGAAATATGCAAATAATACAAATAAAATAAATATACAATTTAAAAACATAATATATCACAATATTTTAGTGTCTAACTGCATCCAGCAAAGAAAACTAACTGGAAGAGTGGAGGTCCAAGAGGAAAAGAAAAAATAAAAGATAATATTTTGTGGAGAGGTGGAGGTTTGGGTAAGATGGTCCATGATGCAATCGTAGTGATGATGTAATGACTGCAGCAGTGCGCGTGATTGGCCAGCCTCAGTTCTGGGCGGATGAGTTAATTTTCTCTTGCTGCCTTTTCATGATCTCCTGGAGCTCAGAGCTCCCACGGCTCTTCTGTAAAAGACAGGGCCTCAGTTAGGAGTGAAGCCTATACTTGTATATAAGCCATGTGTGTAACAGGGTCATTATTCCACACCGTTTGTGGTTCTGAGTAAAACGGAGAAGCATCCAAACTAGGTAATAGCGGGCAAGTATCAGTGTGCCCACAAATGCACACACCTCCAGCTGCGCTTTCTGCACGGTGATCTTGCTGTAGACCCGGGCGCCCTCGTCCCCACACACTGCCTTCAGCTCCTCCTTGTTGAGGGAAAAGAGCTGGGCTCCGGTGAGGATGCCCAGGCAGTCCACGGTCCTGGCAGGCCCGGGGAGGAGGAGCAGGCACACGGAGGAACAGAGGGAGACCGGGAGGAGACGCAGAGAGAAGAAGAAAACGGAAATCGCGTTATTATTCACACTTTAATCGAAGCCAAACAGGAAAGATCAGTCAGACGCTTTTAACATTTGTGTGACTGACTCACACACATACACATGCATCACGTCTTTGTGGACTTTGGGGACTGGCCATCGATTTTGATGTGAAAAACCTTAATCCCAACATGACAATTGTTAACCCAGCGCAAACGAATGAGCAATCAAACAACATACAAGACCTTTGACAATCTTATTTTTTTTATTGCAGATTTTTTTTTTTATGAAATTGAGTTTCCATTGTGAGGGCTGAAAGAAAGGTCCCCACAAAGTCAAAATAACAGATTTCTGCCACACTGACATAACTCTCACACACACACACTCACTCGTGCCGGCGACTCACGGTTTGGTGAAGCCCATGGCGTTGAGCCACGTAGTGACCTGCTCCGGTGGCGACTCGAAGTTGAGGGGAGCCGAGTGGCTGGAAGGGCGCTCGACGCGGAAGTTGCGCGCCGGAGGCTGCGTCTTGTTGGTGGTGATCCTCTTCAGCAGCTCGTCGTTCACCTCGTTCATCTGCTGATTCCGTGCTGGAAGCGGGTGATCAAGGCCGGAAATGAGACCCCCAAGCACAAGCTGGGCGAGGTTTCATTTCTCCTTATATATTATTTCTCACTATATTCTGATACCGAAGGGGTTCCTAGAAGCTTACAGTGTTGGGCATTTCAGGTTCACAAGCTACAAATCCAGACCAGGATTTTGTTTTTACCAACCAGTTCAGCATAA
>JABFDZ020000008.1:14559949-14577363 GCA_019775955.2 Pollimyrus isidori
AGGTCTTGGGCCCTGTGTGTTTTAATCGTGACTTTACTCGTGCAATTGGGTTCATCCACCCCCCCCCCCCCCCCCCGTGGTCCTGGGGGAATGACATATTCTGACACTGTATACTAGTGTATGGCTGCCACTACAATAAAGTCCCACTGGAATACTTGACAAATTTCCTCCTGGGATCAATAAAGTTTTTCTTGATCTTAAATGTGTGCGTTCTGGTGTTTTTTTCTATGTAGTGCATATTTTTAGAAAATATCACCACAGAAATTGTGGCTTCTCTCCTCGAGCTGGATTCCAAACAAACCCAGGTCCTCTTGTAAGAACTTTATCTTGATTTAAAAAAAGGCAAAATTTTGTTATTACATCTAAAAGTTCTGTTTGATAAGTAATCTGGCACTTAAAAGAGTCATTCATCACATCAAACCTGCACATAAACACATTTCTGGGGTCCTGCTCTTGGATCATGCTCCTGCACATGACTGGAGGACAGGACCCATACACCCAGGTCTACTTATGTCTAACTGCACACCCGTAAAGGCTTCTTAATGAGACTCTCTCGCCACGGCTGTTGATGAACTCTGCCTGTGCCAACTGGCCTGAAACCAGCTTTACAGCACATTGGCAGTAAAAAAAAACACAAAAAAAACAAAAAAAAACAAACGGACAATCAAAAATTAACCCACATGCCGGCTCTGATTGGTTTTTATGGAGGTCCGATAGAATCTAGTTTCCCTTTATAAACCAGATCCTATATATTACTGGTACAAAACAGCGCACTAGTGATTGGCATTGATTGATTGCTAGAATGAGTGCAAACAGAGACGGAGAAGGCTCTTACCTCCACGTGATACTGGGACGTTTCATGCATGATGATGTTGGAGTTGGAGTACTTCTTCCTCTGCTCTGTGAAGCGCATATGAGGGAGGCATATGAAGCACGCGCACTCTTAATGTGACCGTTCTCAGTGACAGAGACATCTGACGGGACGGCCATCCCACAGACAAGCCGACGCTAGTGCAGCTCCCGTCCAACGACATGCAAAAGCTCAGTCCATGTCTTCCCAATACTTATAATATAATGGACACATTCTCCATATTAAGATACACGGAAGCCCACACAGGTTAGACCTTAAGGCTCCATCGCTGCCTGTTCGCTCTCCAGAACCCATCATATCTGCAGTAATACTATCCTCCACCTCTCCACAAAAATAAATGACGTCGACAGACCGACCTTCCAGTGTGACCCAGCCCGCTATTACCTCTCTCTTTCCAGCTCAGCATTGCTCCTAATGATCGCAGTGCTCCCTCTGCCCCGTTCTGCTTGAGTATGACCCGTCACGGCAGGAGTATGCCGTGACCCATAGCCCCGCCCACCCGTCCACCCCGCTCTCCTATCTGTCAGCAGGGTTAAAGGTCAGCTGGCACACACGGAGTGACGCCTTTACTTGCAACAAATATGTTACTTCGACACTAGCTTTACATGTTTGAGCGCAGACATTTAAACGTAGTGTTGTTGTTTTTTTTTTTGGAATTTGTAGCAAAAGAGCAGCAGAAAGAACCAGAACTCTCTGGAGATCCTTACTGGAGGTTAATCCTCACACACACAAGCCATTATTCCAGTGTTATTCCACTCGGGTGCCTTTTACGTGATGTTCTCACTGCAATAAAATCACAGGCATAATACTAAACTCATAGATTTGCGTCATATTCGTACACATCATGCATGCTAGTTAGTGAACCTTACTGAGTGCTTATTGAATCGGTTACTGGAATAACCCTCTTAGGGGCCTTACTACGTTTCAATCTAAGCCCGTTTAGAGTAATTGACCAATATTTTATTTGGATAATGTTCAACAAAATGCAAATGAATGATATGAATTAAGTCTATAAACTCCAGTGAGTCATAAATTACCAATATGAGAGAGGAAGACCTGTGTCATATCACCCATGACAAAGTGACACGACAAGTTATGTATAATTCCCCATTCAAACATTTTCTTCCTTCTCTTAACACAAAGACTTTACAGTTCCTGTGTCCAGTGGACTGATCCTCATTCATTATGCTGCCAAGACTTCTCTCTTTCACTGTCTTTGTTTTATAGGTCCAATGGCTGGATAAACAGACATCCTCTGTTTTTTCTATGGTGTGACATAATTTCTGCCTTCTGCTTTCTACCTTACAGCAATTTCACGATATATATATATATATATATATATATATATATATAGTACATACACATCAGTAGCAAGTTTATTAAGTATGCCTGCTTGCCCATGCAAACAGTCTGCTCATCTATCCAGTGAATCATGGGGCAGCAACTGAACGTGAACAGCATACACACAGGGTCAAGATGGTCGGTTATTGTGTTGTCAAGCAGAGAGCAGTTAAGACGTGTGATCTTATAGACCAATGCATCCCAATCTGGTCCGCGGGGACCCTCAGCCAGTCCATATTTTTGTTCCCTCTGAGCTCCTTACTGGGAGAAAAAATGTGGACTGTCTGTGGGTCCCGAGGACTGTGTTAGGAAGGACTGTCATAGAGAGTGTGACTCCAGCATCTCAGAAACAGCAGACCACCTGGGATCTTCACAACCATGTCATGAGTTAATGACCAAGGAAAAATGAGCTTCAGTGGCCACCACACCTCACTGGTATCGAGTTCATAGAAAATATTGTAATAAACAAAATAATGACCATTTAGTGGCAGTGCTATTGCCAAAAACACCATGTTAATGTGAAAGGTCAGGGGAGAATGGCCAGACTGGTTATAGCTAACAGAAAGACCACAAGTGCAAAAATAAGAGCTCATTACATCAAGGCTGTAGAGAATGTTTTCTCTGAAGATAAAACTCATCCACTTTTGAAGAGGTTGTGGAGGCCAAAGTGGGTCCCACTTGGTACTAGTACAGGGGCCACAGAAGCCAGATATACAAAAATATATCCAGGCAGTGAATATTGATTGGCTCAGTAACTGTAGGTCTACCTTTAAGATCCCTTTGCCGCTCTCTTAGTCCCACTGAGTCTGCTTCTTCACCTCGATCTACTACCTTCTGTACTGGTCACTACCCACACATCCACATTTTAGTCACCTATCTCATTCATCCCTTTGTTGCAGGCTGAAACTCTATCCAACCCCCTGTCTCTCCTTCCTCCAAGTTCTCCCTGCCCCTTTGCTCTATCGCTCTTTTGCTTCCATTGTAGCACCCCCCCCTCCAACCCCTTAGAAAAGGAAACTGTGATACTTCCCCATTTCCTGCCCTGCCTCCCACCTCGGCTCCTGGAAGGTGAAACACAAGCGCGGGTGTCTGTGTAAGCTGACCGCCTCCTGCCTTATTAATGCATGGCGTTACTGGAAGCCCGTCCACAGGGCCCACCGCCATGAAAGGGGTCCGGGTGGCAGATGGGTAAAACGGCTTCAAAGTTCCAAAGTTAGGTTTTGGGTATTTTTGACCTCTGCTGGATGAAGTTTTGCTAGGACAGAAAAATGTGAAATGGCCCCAAAGCACAATTATTCTTCTTTTTTACTGGAATGGAATACAAAATGTGTGTGTGTATGTGTGTGTGTGTGTGTGTGTGTGTGTGTGTGTGTGTGTGTGTGTGTGTGTGTGTTATTGGGATTGGGGTTTTTCCTACAGAAATGAATGGATGGTCCTCACAAAGATATACCACACAAATGTGTGTGGTGTGTGTGTGTGTGTGTGTGTGTGTGTGTATATACAAAGTCAGCATGCTTTTCATCTGTGCAGGCATATGATACCTGCCACTTTTCTAACCTAAATCATCTTTAAAATAAACTTCGAAGTCGAAACACTTATCAAACTGTAACGCCAAACCGAACACGTCAATATTAGTACTTAGACCTCATTTCATCTTTAATTTCGACACAAGCTGCATCTGAAATTCAGCTGGAAGACCAGTCCAGCAGCCTCTGTCTACTGTGGCATGTTTACAAACATACTTATCTTCCTCACCAAGCAGGACGAAAGCTGAGGCTTTGTTTACACTACAGCTCCCCATGACTGACACAGGTTTTAGGAGTCATGCCAGAGTCACAGTGTCGCCAGTCACGGATGAGTCTTTTCTGGGACTCCTGTGCAGTGTGCTCTTCAGTCAGGCTTACACACACACTTGGTGTCAGTATCATTCCCGGCATGTCGGAGTAACCAGCTGCACAAACGCAGGGGCCTGCTTCTGGAAGCAGGATTTAAGGTAGTCTGGGCTAAATTAAGTTTATCTTTGTTCACTTATATTTACCTCAGACTATCTTAAATCCAACAAGTTATCCAGCTAAGCAACTGGCCCCTGTGGAACTGGCCCCTGGTCTTTGGCACCTATGCCCATCCAGGCTTCCTTAGTACAGAGGCTTCAATTTACAAGGCTGCATTATCACCTCATTCTGAGTAGATATCAGTACCTCATCAACAGTAAGGTTAGTAGCCTTCTTAGCATTCCAAACAGTTCTTTATATCATACATGGATCAGAACCTCATTCCAAACACATCTTTCTATCATACAGAGAATGGATCAGAACCTCATTCCAAACACATCTCTTTATATGATACACAGGATGGATCAGAACCTCATTCCAAACACGTCTTTATATCATACAGAAATAGTGACCACCTCATTCCAAACAGACTTCTTTATATCATACACAGGATGGATCAGAATCTCATTCCGAACAAACGTTAGCACAATGAGGCTCAGTCACAGCCTTCGCTCAACCAAGACTCAGCTAGAATCACAATATCAGTCTTTTACATAGAATGAAACCAAGAAGCACACTGACATTATGCATTAAAAAAAAACCCTCAAACACACATCACTCACAGTTCGCATTTGCCAAACACAGTGGAGAGGACAGAGCAAGTCATTAGCACAGAGAGAGAGGTGAATTAGGGCCGGGATAGAAAACGCCAAACAAAGACATGAACAAATAACAGAGGTGATAAGATGAGGAGCACAAAAAAACACGGTTAAATAGACACCGTTTCCAAGCTTACGGATCTGACGGCTTGAACGCAATTCCTCACACTAAGGCCTTCGCGTAGCTAGTGCCCGTATTCAGGACCGTAGTACCTGAAAGTGCCATGTTGCTCCCAAAAGAGACGCTGCAGAAATATTATTGTGTGTGAGTCCTTCTCTTCCACTCCTCAGGACACAAGCTGTGCTAACTGAGGCCCCTGAAGCTCAGCTCCTCATCCACCCCCTCCCCGCCCATCTAGCACCAGTAGATGCTAAGCAGGACAGCAGGGAAGGTGTAGCTCCCATTTGCATAGCTTACCTGCTAAACGGCACGGCCAGAGTGATTGTAAGATTTTTGCATGAAGGGAAAATTAGGCATTGAAAAGTGATCTGCGTCAGGACAGGCCTTTCCTCCTGGACCATGCAAACACTCTCTTGCCTGTGGAAACACACAAGTCCTTAGCTATGTCCCTGTACAGGAGCCCACCTGTGGCAGTTTATCCAAAGCGTTACTGCAGATATTTAAGTGCAGTTGTGTGTAGTAAGTGTCACATACACTGGGATACAGTGGAGCGTTTGCAGCAGCATTGGAGGTAGTCTGGTGCTCTGAACCTGCAGCCAGCATGAATATGTAGCCGACTTAAGTAATTACCCTTCACAGCACTTCACACAGCCAGCATGGTGACGCATCAGCGAATCGTCACACAGCACAGATTCTCAAACAGTTAGCACAGGACAGTGTCCACCCTCCACTCATAGGGAACAACATTTCGCACAGTCAGTGCAGTGTCTCGTATGCCAAAGACACAGATCACACGGTCAAAACATCATCTCAAACAGGCGACACAGCGTCCTACACAGCCAGCACCAGGTCTCGAACAACACAGGCTCAGACAGTCAGCACAGGGTTTACACAGTTAGCACAAAGTTTACACAGTCGGCACAGGGTTTACATAGTCAGCACAGGCTCGTATGCCGGGGCTTCATCTTCCACAGGAAGCTCAATGTCAACTGCACAGTCAGACACAGGGTCCTAGCAAGGGCCTCAGCTTGTAGTTGTGGCAGACAGCCACATGAGGAGTTTAAGGCACCCGCATCTGTGCCGGATGGGCGGGCAGTGCCACTGCTGCCATGCTAATGGGGCACCTCACACCACAGCCCCCAGCTCCAAATCAATGGCCCTTTTCATCCACCTGTATGTGGGAGGACACACCCTGTTCCTGCCACACACCCATGATACACCCTCTCCTTGCATAACACATGCAATCACACATTCTTACACACACCCTTTCCCTTTTATTGCTCTAGTTATTTGCTTTATTTTTTATTTTTATCTTTTTAGCTGAGTGAGTTATATGCCTTTCAGGCATTCATATTTCCATTTATATGTGCATTTTTCTCCCCATTCACATATACTGGTAACTTACCAAAGCAGACTGGCACCTTTCAGTCGCAAGGCTAGCACTTCAGCAGTGCAGTTCCCTGAACTTATCACCCTAGATACATGAATATCTGCCCATGGCTTAGCTAAGCCCCTGGCATACTCTCCATCCTCCAGAGTATCTCATTATCAGCACAGTGTCTCACACAGTCAGCACAGCGTTTCACAGTCTTCAGAGCATCTCAGGTTCAGCACAGTGTTTCACAGTCAGCACAGTGTCTAACAATCAGAACACAATCTCACATAGTCAGCACGGTTTTACAATCAGCACAGTGTTTTACAAGGTCATCAGAGCATCTTATAATCAGCAGTGTCTCAGTCAGCACAGTGTTTTATGCAGTCACCAGAACATCTCACAATCAGCAGTGTTTCACACAGTCAACACAGTGCCTCACACAGTCAATACACTGTTTCTCAACAGTCATCACAATGTCTCACACGTGAAACAGCATCTCACAGTTATCACAGCACCTCATAATATTAGCACATTGTCTCATAAAGCCAGCATGGCATCTCATAGTCAGCACAGCCATTCATACAGTAAGGATACACACACAGTCAGCACAGCCATTCATACAGTAAAGCTACACACACAGTCAGCACAGTGGGTTAGCGCACCTGATGGCTGATAATGACTGAGAGCTGATTTATCATTCTGAAACCTTTGTCCCACCTTATCAGACTACGCTGCTGTTCTGGGGGAGCAATCATAACAGATCCTGGATTTCCTGGCAGTGACATTTGACTCGCAAATCTGTCCATGACCAGGTTATTTGATTTTAAAAACTTCCATACCTAATAGGTGACTGAGGAAATGTGCACTTTAGACATAACCAACATGGTGGTTTACAGCAATTGTTTTATTGTGCGAAGATTTCTGCATCACGTAACCTTTAAACCTTAACTATGCTGTTGTGCACTGAACCTTGTCCTCCCTGATCACTCAGCTTGACTTCTGGCTCTACGACAGGAGCCCCTTTTCATACATCTGTTCTGGAAAGTGCCACCTCAGATTCACCGTACCACACCTGTATACATGTGGCAGTAACCGTAGCAACACCATGAATGGAAAAAGGGAAACATACATACGGGCAAACCTGCAGACGAGGCAGTCCCTCTGACTGACACACGCACACGAACACATAAACACAGATCTCTCGTAGATGTACTCGCTATGGCTTCTGGCCGATTCCCGTTTTTATGTAATTATGATCCATCAAAACAAAAAACTGACAACTAATAAAAGTGGCTACGGATGTCATGTGGGGACGTCGGTTTTGTTCCAGAAGACAGCCGAACAAGCAGACACAGACACACACTTACCATAAAGGGCCTTGGCACTCATCTTGCTGTCTGATCTAGCCACCCCACTGTGAAGAGAGGAAGAGGCTGGGTTACAGCGGCTCTGCTTCATCCTGACCCGTACCCCCACGCTGTCAGTGTCTCATAGGCAGATCCCGTCTGCTGTCCAGCGGACTGGACAGGACTGGTGTCCTGGTGGGGGGGGATAGGGGAGGGGACTGGAGGTCTCCAAACAGAGCAAATATTCCCCAACAGAGCTGCACTGTTAACTGGAACACCCCCCCCCACAGATCCCAAAACCGCACAAGGGGGGGACCGAAGTGTGAGTAAATGTCAGTAAACGGGGAGAGCCAAAAAGGCTGAGTGTGTGTGTGCGTGTGTGTGTGTGTGTGTGCGTGTGTGTGTGTGTGTGTGTGTGTGCACGCGCGTGTGTGTGTGTGCGTGTGTGTGTGCACGCGCGTGTGCGTGTGTGTGTGCGTGTGTGTGCGTGTGCGTGTGTGCGTGTGCGTGTGCGTGTGCGTGTGTGTGTGTGCGTGCGTGTGCGTGTGCGTGTGCGCGTGTGCGTGTGTGCGTGTGTGTCTGGGGTCAGTGTGAAATGCACATCAGACGTTATGGCTGAGGCCCCAGCCGAGAAGTGTGTATGACTGCATGCGTAGACACTTACGAATGTGTATCGAGGCATTTCTACGTGTAGAGGTGAGTGGAGGATGTGTGTCATACCGTGCGCGTGTACTTAAGTGATGAATATGTGCTTGTGTGCGTAGGAACAGAAAGCTTCAGACGGCATTTGTCGGTATCCCTGCGTCACTACAGAATACGAGACAGGATATGTGTGTGTTGGAGGAAAAAAGGACTGTGGAGCTATGCGCGTTTATAAATGGGTGTGTGTGTGTGTGTGGGTGTAAGAGTGAGTGTGAATCCACAACTGTGTGTACACATGTGTGAGTGATCATCGGACCCACTTGGTGTTTTTTGCTGGGGCTCCCTGGAGACTCATGGCTTAAGACATCCACCTGTCAGAAAGAGAGTAAAACATTCAGGACTGAAAAGTGTTTCTCTAGACCTCAAACAGTCTAACTAGGAGGAAGAGTACACTCATATTAGGTCATCCGTATCATGCCCAAGCACATTTGGCCCACAAATTCTTGTCCACTCGATTAGTGTGATCACTCCGTACTGTGCCTGGGATGTTTCCTCAGTCCAGTCACTGTATTGTCCGTCTGCGTTTTGCCTGCCTTACCTGTAATTAAACCGCGTATTCCCCGATAATCTGACGCCTGCGCCTTTTCTTAGGTCGCCATTCACGGTTTGACTTCTGAGATTCAGATCGAGCTCTAGGTATTTTTTTTTTCGAACTGGTTGGTTCGCCTTTTAACAAATTCGAGTTCTAATGGGTTTGAGAACTGAGGTACCACTGTATCTGTAAAAAAAAAAACATAAAACAGAATGCACAAATTCCCAGCATTACCAACTGTGAATGTCTGATCCACACATTTTTAGTGAGGCAACAGTTTGTAACAGATAAGGAAGACACAGAGATTATTCATATATTCAGACTGCCCGTCAGTAAAGACGGTAAAACTTCAACATATAAACACCCATTTTCCAAAGGGTGCATAAATAGATCCATCCATCTTCCCGTCACTTATCCTGGTCAGGTTCACTGACCAGACCTGGGGTCTAACCCAGGTAGCAACAGGCATAAATATGAGATACACTTTGGACACAACACCAGTCTATCACAGGACACGTACATACAATCACACACTGCGATCAATTTAAAAATGCCAGTTAAGATTAAGATTAAGATTAAGATTAAGATGGATTTTATTGACCCCCAGGGAGACATTGAGGTGCATCGAGCAGCTAGAATCTAGTGCACAGATTAACATCCATTCAGTGCCAGACAAGACGCGAAGACAGAACACGCAGTGCGAACATGGTGCAAAGAAGTTTATGGAGGACGCACTTAAAAAATGAAATGTCCAGAGAAATTGGATATTCTAATATTACAGAAATAAACATTTCAAGATAATAATAATAATAATAAAAAATAGGGATGCAGTAGCTATGCTGCTTGGATTGCTAATTAGCGGATGGCATAGAGTTATTTACAGGGGGGGACAAAATAAAGAAATCACCATTTGGAATAGGACTTTAAAGTAATAAAAGCAAAATTACAAAGAAGTTATCCCAGTGAGACATACTACGGTGAATATCAATCAGCAGTAGCCATAACAGTGGTCTGACAGTCGGCATATTAATGTGTGACTCTTCAAAGGACCAGGCAACTAAAGGCTATAGATTTGGTGCCTGAAATGCAGGGGCATTGGTCACAAAAAACTATTGACTATGTGTCAAGAGGAATAGACTCAAAAAACATAACAACAGACAAATTGGCTTAGGAAAGAGGTACAGTGTCGTCAAAGGTCATCAATATGCATGGCCACACCTAACATGACTCCCAATGTTTCTAAACCGCGAAAAATGAATCAGCACCCATGTGTTTATGGCAAGGCTGCTGTTTGGAACCAAATTACACACAAGGCCAGCGCACAAACACGTAAACATATAACCCTGTGCTCCAAACCTGGACCCCAGAGCAATGCAAAAAAAAAACACATAATAGTAACCTTTCGCGTGTTTTCCTATATGCAAACAGGTTTATGTTTGGAATAAGTCAATGGATACCCGCAACCACAAATATCAGTTGGTAAGGGAAACAATCAGGAGTCATTTGGTCTGATCAGTGCTCTGAATGGTTGAATAACAATTAAGAAATTTGAGTTTCCTCATGACGGTCTCATATTCCAAAATGATAATGCCTCCATACAGACAGCTAAACACCTTCGGGCTGGGATATCTCAACACCAGGATGCCATACGTCTGCGAACAATTAAGCACAGAGTGAGAGATAAGCTTCCGTCTTCATTCCCCAAAAAACTAGAGGTCTCGCTCTTGAAAAATTGCCTGATATACAGCTCAGGACATGTCCGGCAGCACTCCAATAGAAACTGAAGCTGTTATGAAGGTAACAGGTGATTGCGATATCATTGGCTGTTTCTCTTGTCCCGCCCACTCCCTATATATATGGCAATAGTGGCCCAGTGAAAGGCAGCACTGCCACCCAACGCTGCAAGCTCACTTCCTGCCTCCAGGAATGTGGTATGTGCATGAACTTCACCCTAACACTGCCCATTGTGTCTGTGCCCTAAAATAGACTGGCATGCCATCCAGGGTGTGCCCCGCCTTTCCCGGAATAGGTTCAAAACATTGCCGGTTGCAACCCAGTATAGTGTAAAAGATTTATAGTAAAGGATGTATATGGACTAACATTTCAGCCGCAGGACGAAACTCCAATTCTCCAATTAAATGTTTCTAACTGCTATTTATTTTTTCTTACTATCGGCATGTGGAACATTTATTTGCTTATGTGTCTTGCTTGGTTTATGTGAATTCTTCGAACAGACCGTTTCACTTGCTTGATCAACATTTTGTGCCTCTTATAAAGGCAGATGTGCTCTGCACACCACCCCGTAGTTTATACAGGCAAAAAAAAAGATCTACGCCCAGAACAGAGAGCATTATTCACACCACTAGGGCAGTGAGCTTAGTGGTCACACAGCCAGAGCTTCTTTCTACAGTTTAATCCAAGGTAGCATCACCCTGTATAGGATGCTCTCTTCAGCTGCCTTTCTGATGTGCACGTTTGGGCAAATAACGAAATGTTCATTCAGCTGCCCTTAAGTGTTTCCTTTTTCAGCAGCTGCTGCGAAATAACAGCATGGCGCGAGCCCAGCTAGTGAATTAAAAAGGACATTCAACTGCAAACGCTGGCGAAACGAGTTCCTTTGTAAAACGCACCACTGGCTGTAACTCTACCAAGGACCGGCTGCTGCTCTTGCAGAAAGGTCCCACATCTACCCAGACGGACAGCGATACCAGGGGAGGGGGAGCGAGAGCGCGGGCTGACAGGTGGAGCCGATCTCTAAACACCCACGATGCGGGTGCGTGGCGTAAGCAGTGCCCCACCCAGGAGACATGGCACCAAGCATTACTGACACAAAGCATAAGGGGCACTATGGCAGAACCGCCACAGGGCTCACCCTCCCTGAGGAGAAACTGACGTCTCCCACCGCACACCGAGATATCCGTCCAACTGCCAAATGGATGCCAAAACCCACAGATGCAAAGGTACAAAAATCACTTTTACCTCACATCGTCGATTTTAATCTTTAATATGAAACAAGTCATGTCAAACATACATGAATTCGGATGTAGCTTTAAGACAATGTCCAGGTCTATGTCAAGCTACTCCTCCTACCGACCACAAAATGATCCCCAGAAAGTCATAATAGCAGATTTTTATCACATGGTGGAGACAAAATGTCCCCACAATGTAATATATACACAACCCACACAACACTTGATTATAATGTGCAGGTGGGCGCTGGACTAACTTCTACAGCGCACTGCTGTGTACTCTTTGGCAGGTATGACGTTGCAAGGAATGAAGGACTCGAGGATAGGCGTTGCGGAAAACAAAAGGCCTTTATTATCAAAACAGGAGCAGGGAAACAAACAGGGCCGCGAGGGATCAAAAGAGGAAGACTATCTTTGGGAGAGGCAAAGGCAACAGGACGACTGCTGTTAATAACTAGACTGGAGCTGACAAGATAAACAGGTACTGAAGTACGAAAGACTGACAAGGGGCTAATGAGAGGCAGCTGGGAGCGATCTCCACATGAGGGTTAGCAACAAGAAACAGGAGGGGTACACAAGTAACAGGCGTGGCCTCCAAGGGCTATAACAGGGAGGAAATGGGCAGGGATATCACAGTACCCCCTGAAGTGTGCCTTATGGGGATAATAAGGGATACAGGCCAGAGTAAAACAAAGGTAGGACAGGGAACTGGCACAGGGGCTGAGGCATGAAAACGGGGGGTGTCTAAGGAGTCTTCTGGACCGTGGGGAGCTGGGCAACAACCCTGGGACGCGGGCCCTAGACCAATGGCAACACAAAGCCAATCTGGGCCTGAGGGCAGCAAAAGACCAACGAGGTCAGAAAGGACTGCAGTATAGGAGCAGGAGGCTGCCAGCAGTTCTTCCCTCCGGGCCTCAGCAGGAGGGTTTACCTGGGTGGGCAGGTAAACAGAAGTCTGGGAGGCCAGCATGGATGGCATGCTTCTCTGGGAGACGGGGACCTGGCCTCGCACTCAATCAGCCGCTGCATCACCCTTCTACAGCACAGGACCTTCTCCGCTTCATATCTGAGCCCTGCCAGGATCTCCCCCGCCTGCATGAAGGATGCTCTGGCTTCGGGGGAACCATCCGCATGGTGGGATTTCACCTGCACTTCAGGTGGGGTGGCTTCAGGTGCGCCCCCAAGTGGACTAATGGCTTCCTCAGCTCTCCTCCAGGGTCATAACCCATATGGAGTTAGCACCCGCGGGGCGATCGGCAGAGCGGGCGGCTCAGCAAGTTCGCTCGGCTTGTCAGGCTCCTCCAGGTCGCTGTTAATCGGCTGGTCCGGCAGCAGATCGTCCACAAATCGCCAAGGTGAGCAGACAAGAGGCTTGGATGGAAAAAGGAGACGAGGTGCAGAGGGAATCGTGTAGGCAGAGATGTGGAGTGCAGTGGGCTCCTGGGGGTACCTGCTAGGCAATTTGTGGGGTCCGGTCATTCTGTCATGCTGTAAAGGGATGAAAGACTCAAGGGCAGGCGTTCGGGGAAACAAAGAGGGACTTAAAACAGAAGGAGAGAAACAAACGGGACGGGGAAAGGCTAGCAGGCAGACTGACGTTAAAGACCATTCTGGGGCTGACAAGATAAACAGGTACAAAATATTAAGAAGGGGCTAACGAGAGGCAGCTGTTAGTGATTTCCACAGGACGGTTAGGAACAAGAGGCAAGACAAGAGGGTAAGTGAGTAACAGGCGTGGTTTGTTGGGGTTATGACAGAGACAAGACGGGCAGGAATATGACTGCAGGCTCTTGATCAGAGATGGGAGAGCCCTTCACGCACCCTGTGTTCATGATGTGATATTTATAGTGTCTCTCCAAAGAAACATTAAAAGACTTTGAATATATGAATACCTATATACATTCATTTTCTATACATGCTTATCAAGCCGTTATGTTGGGACACATAGGGCCTAGTCACTAAAATTTCTGAAAATAAAATATGACTTTATTGCTGACTGAGGTATTTCAAAATCAAAATATCCACCACACCACACCCGCAACAATACAAAGGCAGTGAAAATAATCTGAGGACTAGTGCAGGGCAGTGGTGAGCCTGCAGCCCATACCAGTGCACACTGGACGGGGTGCCAGTGAGCCGATACCAGTGTGAATAAATTATAAAAGCATTTTTCGGTCATTCCATCTATTTTCCTGTTTAAATGCTTGTGACGACTTGAAGCTGGATATGATTATGGGTGGCCTGTGGTTGGGTTTGTTCTGCGTTCTGGGGATTTATGTGTACGACAGTCTGCAGGAAACACAAAGGCATTGTTCTGAGACGCGCTTCTTTCCTGAATGTTATCGCGTCCGTGTTCGCACCGCGCTGCCCCCCCCGACCCCCCCCTGAAACCCCCCTCCCCGGCTCACAGCCGACCGCACGTCAGCCATTTAAATCACACTCAGCTCCATACAAATGTGCCTTTACAAGCCACATGGCACGCAGCTCGTATTTCACAGCCCGCTCTCCCGGGCTGCACTCTCCTTCTGGGCGCGGGCCGTTCATATTTGGCACACAATGCCACGGGTCCGGACCCAACCCCCAGTCCAATGGCTCTGCCATTCACAATACGCCCGATGGGTTTTACGGCCGTCCGGACAGGCAGCTGCGCTTAATGTCCAGAGCACGGACAAAAGAACAATTTCCACTGTATTCTTTTATCTCCCCACTCGTCTTTATTTTCCGTTGTTTTCTACACTGGCCCAAGTCCAGGTTTCAGGCAGGTGATACTAGGGGAGGGACCCTGTCATTTCCCATGATGAGAGACGCTGGTCCCTGGTTCTGTTAATCAAACGCTACTAAAACGCATCATCCATACAATGTGGGTGATATCAGAACAAACTGGCACACCGTGCTGCCAACTGGCAACATTTGCGTGTCCCCCAATGTCACAAGGCTTGCCCCCAGGTATAATACTCCGGTTCCCTCTGAAACACATTTAGGTTAACTGGCATCTCTAAACTGCCTGTAGGGTGTGATGATGATGTATTATTGTATTTGAGGATCTTCAGGCTTGGGGGGGGGGGGCAGAATCACACAGACAGCCGCCCCCTAAATCATTACGTCGTCATCCACGAGTGACATCACTACGTAAAATTCGTCCCTGACCTCTCAGGTTTTGAGTAATAGCCCACGAAACCGCATCCGACCGCACGGAGCATTTGCTTAGTTGGCCCTCGGAATTGCTTCCGTTTTGCATGCCCCCCATTTAAGCAGTGCCACCTGGGCATCCTTGGCACCTGGCCGACGGCGCCTCTGCGCCCCCTTCCCGTGACTCGTGCCCGCGTCCTGCCGCGGCAGAAACGTGGGGCTACGGACCGACTGTCACGCGGATAAAGCCGAACGGCAGGGAGGTGAAACACACAGAGAACGCAGTCCCGGGTCTCCAGCTTCCACCCACAATCCAGAAGCTCGCTGAGGTTAATTAGAGTCACTGGATGGTGCGAATGGCGTGCGAGTTCACACTCTGTGATGGGTTGGCGCCCCATCCTGGGCTCCTTGCCTCGCACCCATGGCCCATGCAGGCGGTGCAGACGTCTGCACTCTGGGGTGGTACGTGTCCGTCGCTCCAGAAAAGAATGAGCGAGAAGCAGAGGCAATAAATCCCCTTCCGGTTCCGCTCCAGCTTTTCCACGCTAGATAAACCCCGATTCGGCATTTAGCTACGCCACAGACATCCTCGAGCTAAAGAGGGCTCCGAAAAAGTCACACAAAAGTGCATCCCCTTCGTTTTTTAACTGAACCGAGTTTCAGAAACCAGGCAGCTGAGACTGATGTTAAGAATAGTACATTACATGAATGCTGCTAAGGATATTAATAGGAATACTGACTTTTAAAATAACACAAATTTGTGTCTGTGTATAGTTGACAAACAGTTAGGAAAAATCTAGCCCTGGTAAATTGCTGATTTGCTCATGCAAATGCCCCTGTGTGACTTAGTGACCCCCGATCCGCACTGACAAGGCCGACTCCAGCGTGACACCCACAGCTGACACAAACTGAGCCCTCACTGCACACTATCTTCTGTGACACACAGAAACTGCCCAAAATTGTCCTAAAAGGCACGTAAACTTACTGACTGGTTTCATACACACACGCAAAACACTCTCATTGGTACTTAACTGAACAATCAGTGTGTTGATAAAACAAGAGATGTCATAATTATTTGTATATGGTGTGTGCAGAAAACCACAACTACTGGGGCAAAATAAAACAAATTTAACTATCATGTCTGATCTTTCTTGCTTTCTATATCCAGTGGCTACACCTCAGAAAACAATGATAAGGATACGGCTATTTATAAAAGGAAATCCTGCAAAACATCACTGGATTTGACATTAGGGTTTGGGTAAATCATCCTCCACACCCTTACTACAGCCCAAAAAAGGCTGGTTTAGCATACCTTTAAAAACAAAATCTCAGTATTTTATTTGGCGGTTGTAGGACTGCTATAGATTGTAATAACTGACAGGAGCTCCACCACACCAATAGGAAGACATCAAATCTGAACCAACTCTTCTCTGCTTCATATGATAGGCTTCATATGTCAGTAAAATGTGTTTATTGTGTGTGTGTGTGTGTGTGTGTGTGTGTGTGTGTGTGTGTATCGGGGGGGTGGGGGTGATCTATTCTATGCCAGATCTATTTTTGCTGCATGTAGACTTTGATCCTTTCTCTATGTTTTACTTGTTGTCCCTCTATTTCCCCAACTTCCTACCCTGTTCCTTTCCTGTCCCTGAAAAGGATCATTTAATTATCGGACCTCTGGGCGACTGCTGCTTCCCCGCGACGTCGCACGACTCGAAAGAGCTGCGCTTGGGGCTTTTCTGCAGTTCCCTCAGATTACATTTATTACATCGGGAAATAAATACTGAAAACCAGCGTCTCTGCTATTCACACTGCGCAGCTGTAAATGAGCTGGTCTTACGTCCACACATTACACTGCTGAGGCATTCATGGGAGATTAAATTAATTAAAATCTCTTATTACCCGTTTGGGCCCAGTGACATCAGGCCAGTGCAGCAGTTGATTTTAAATATGATTTATTATATATATTCCTGAATGTTACTTAACTTATATTTTCGTAACTCTATTGGCTGTTTAGAAAACAGTTATTGAGAACTCTGGAAAATTATGCACACAAAGAACATGCGACGAGGTCAAGGGTTGGGCTTTTACGTAAAATGATGTCATCGCATTCCAGTCTGATTTATGTTAAGCTACCATGCATCAGCAAAAATGGGGCAGGTCCATGCTCCCCGACACCGTGGGTGGAGTGTCACACCTGGACCATTGTAGGTATGATGGGTGTGATGCTTCCTACGTGTCGCCTTCGATGGCTGCAAAGTGTTTTGTGCGGTTGGTGTGTCCCAGTGCTGGTATGGCAACGATCTAGTATTTCAGACGTGGTTTTAACCCGTAACTGAATACTAAGCAACAACACTCCATCTCCACTGCATTCAGCAGGA
>JABFDZ020000008.1:14582858-14595109 GCA_019775955.2 Pollimyrus isidori
GTCTTTCCCTCTCTTCTTCTCCTTTTTTTCGTTTGGGGGGTGTTGGGGTTGTCGCGTGTTGTTTGGGGGGGGGGGGGGGGGGCCCGCGGGGGGGGGGGGGGGCCCCCCAATGACAGGTGACTGTAGATAAATTTACCTACGAAGTGAAAGGGGAGGAGCTTCGACTCGATCTGACATACGGCACACTTGAATGACGGCAATGACACATTCAAGTCCGATCTAGTGGTTTACACCCATTTTGTGTTTAATTGTCGTTTGAAAAAACAGCAATCATCACACGCATGCTTCAAGCATCTTGGGAACTCCGTCAAAATATTATGCTATTTAACGTGCAATGCGATAATGACGGTAGATGTTTCCAGCGTTTCACCTTTGTGCCGTTGACACATCTCTGCCAACTGGATAGGAATGAACTGCGGGGTCACAGTGCAGGGACTGGGGTGTGGAAATCATCAAATGTATGATCTTAATAAAATGCTGTCCCTAAGTGCAAACTTCATCTTAATCTACAAGGGCCTCTTGTAACACTGAGCAAAGGCCAGTAATAACTCATGTACAGGGTGGCATCTGATTAAATAATTAGCACAATATAATTATAGGCCTACGAAAAATTCTATTTAAGTCTAAATCAAAGAGCACCACATCATTCTCTGGATGGATTGTGTAGTCAGACATTGTTTAAGGACAGCTAACAACAACAGAATTGTGCCAGTTTTGGTTGTTAATCTGTAACCTACATTTAACACAATATATGTTTTTTGGATGTACTGTAGTATGTTATGGGGGATTTGAGGGGACTGCCTCAATATTCCTCCTGGTCATACGAATGAAGATCAGAATAGCCTAGCTACCGCCTTATCAAGTTATGTAGTAGAGCCTGACTCATTGAATCTTAGATTTTCTTAAGTTGAGTATGAGGGAGTATTTGAAGAGCAGTTTCTCAGCGGCTTGTGAGCTGCCAATGAACTCAAACACTCCAGATAAGCCTTGACCCAAGAATACAGAGCTGTGTGGGCCCACATCTCTCCCAGGACATTGTACCTATGCGACATTAATGTGTTTCAGGGAAACCTTGGAAGCCTGCAATAACCAGGCCCCGATGGCTGATAATTAACCCAAGCTGTCACAGTACTGAGATGTGTTACATGAGCTCAGAATCTGGGGGTTTTGCAAAGAATGCAACTTTGTAAGAATGTGATAAGAGTATTGAACTTGAGTATGGAACGTGAACTTTACCTGCCTGAAGCACATACAATGATCTTTGACACTATTTGTTTTCCATTCTGAATATGCTTTGCAGCACAATTTAATAATAAACATTTAACATGACTCTGTTAAGGAATATCATCTTCCACAACATTTATATTCCACTGTTAACCTCTTTCTCTGGAGGCTATTATAGATAACAGTTCAAGTGTCCAGTTGTAATGTTGAATTCACTTGATGTCGTAATAGTGCTTAAGCCTAAAACTATTTTGTTTCCTACGCTGTTAGCTCGAAAAAGTATCTATTGGGCTAGATTTGGTACCTGTGTTGTTTCATATCAGAATCTCTAGTAATAAACGATACAATCAGCCTATGTTGATACTGTAACTGACTCTCACATGAGAGTACGTATAATCACAGTACGTCACAGAGTCACGCTGTCACACAATGGCCAAAAAAAATCTAGATATGAGGTTAGCCTAGTTCATCTGGACTGCTCCTCTGTTTCAGAATTCTCCGGTCTGTTGTGGACAGAATGTCATGATATTTTGTAAGCACAACCGCAGAGATGCGTCATGGAACTTTGATTACATAGAATTGTTATGGTACTCCGGGGCCCCCCGCAACCCAGGAGGATAAACAGTTCGGAAGATGGATGGATGGATGGGAAACAAACTCTCAAACCAAGTGGTAAAGACTACAGAAACTGAGTAAAGTCAGGTATAACTCTATTTAGGGTGACTTGTTGAATAATATTTTCCACCAACTGCAAGGTGTTTTCTGTTTGGTTACTTGTCGGGTGGTTTTAGATCAATGTAACGTGTAGTGAAGTGTCCTCCTTTAAAAGTAAAACCATTGTAAATGTTTTAGAATGTATAATCTCACTGTATTTATTATGTACCGGAAAAACAATCTTAAACTCTAAGCCACTGAATTTGACCTGCAAAATTGGGATTCGAATCGTGTTTTCATAACGTTAAAAAAATAACTACGAAAAACATTACAAGAAATGAACAGAAATGCTAAAATCTTGATTGATTTACATTCCAAGTATTCCCCCTAGTGGACAACACTGGCTAAGACAACAATTATACAAGCAATATCCTCTTCAAGTTGACCTGTGCTTAGCATTTTTGTTTCATGAAACTCAAAAAAGTAGAAAATGCAATGAAAGCTTCCAAATAAATATTTAACACAATTTCATTTGAAATTGGTTCATTACTTAAAATAAAATAAAAAAATTCTGGGAAAGAGCACAAACAACAATAACTCTGTCTGCGAGATTTAACTTTTTTTTTTTTTATCTAGCAGAACAGGCAGGCAGAGCACTAAAGAGAAAAAGGTCCAGAGCCTCACTACTGACATTATCAAAGGGCCGGCCTTCAGATTTTTAATGATGCTTTTCTATTAATAAATGCACAGAAGTTCCAAGCCCTATATCTAGTCTCTTGTCCCCCAAAAAGGCTATAAGGATCACAGAAGCCGTTATACAGAATGATACAAATACACATAGAGAACATGATCGATAAGAACTGACATGGCCATCTGTGGTGCCACTAACATTATAAGGCACTCCAATGCTCAAAATTACAAAAGCCCTTCATTTCTGAATTTCTTCACACTCGTGCTTCTACAGACTAGCTTATAATCAGGGTCCATTTGATGCTCAGGTTAGTGACCTCCTGGCACACAGCAGATCTCCTTGAGCTTGTTTTATGGACGGGAAGCCGAGGCAGAAGTTCCACAGACGGCGTCCGAAAGGCACAGGGGCAGAATGCAGACACAACCCCCTCATGCGCTGTAAGACACAGGAGAGCATTGTGACATGCTGTAATACCAGACCAAAGAAAGTCCTTCACTGAGGGCTGCATTCATCTGCTGCGTCATACTGTGCAGCAATAAGGTTACGTTCATTCTGATATCACTTTGCATGCATCACGGCACGTCGTCAGATTCATCCATCCATCCAAGTTTAATTATTTATCCATGAGATGGCTGATTTTCTGTATGTCATGTTTCTCTGTGCCTGTCGCCGGCTGAAGCCTGGCCTTGCCACCTAGACTGGTACACGAGCATGGCCCTTAACCCCCGGATCCCTGGGCAGATCCCCGGGCGGCTGCATTTCACTGCCAGCCTGCTCTTACCCATAGAGAGCAAGTTGGGGGAGCTATGAAGAGAATTTCCCCATGGGGACAACAGAAATATCAATTATTTATAATTTTATTATTACTAACGAGCTACAGCCAGCTGCTCATGTAAAACCACTGAATGTTTCATTAATCAAACACAGCGCCGGTTTGCCCCACAGACTTCTGTCTTTGGAATTTTGAAGTCTAGCCCCTCTATCTGGCGGTCTGACCTCATGAATCGGGTTAGGGTGACGAGCCCCAGGGCGCCGGACAGCCCGTACAGGGCCAGCAGCACGGCGCCAATGATGACGTCTGCTCGCAAGACGTAAGCCTGCCACAGCAGGAAGTAGACGGCCAACAGCGTGGTCAGCAGAGTCAGGGCGAGACTGAACCCCACACAGCGCTCACTCTCCTGCAAGTTACCTCTCACACCTGCGAGGGTTAGGGTGGGAAAATGGCAAAGAGTGAAAATACAGAACGCAGGATGGAGTATGGAACGCAAGATGGAACGCAAGTATGGAGGGACACCACTGAATCATAGAATGTCATCCCTGTAATAATATATAGCATAATTAACTGCTAGTAATGCACAGTTTGTCATATTTTGCTTATATCTGTTGGTTATGGATTTATTCTGATATACAGGTATCAGTTGACTTACAGTCCAGTTGCATTTAAATCCAAAGTTAATGTCCGAAAATAAAAAATACACACGGATCGAGAGACACCTAAATACAGTAGGATATTAGAGGGTGTATCTTTTTTATAAAGCGTTGTGCTTTTATATTTACATCATTATGTGTAAATAATGTAAATAAGGTGAGTATATTACAGTGTTTATATTACAGCACTGTGCTTAATGTCTTCCCCTTTAACTATCAAGATATGCCCAAACTGACTTGGGGATGCAAGCCGAAGGATACCTGCATTTCAGGTTGATAGGCTGATACTTTAGCACCAGAAAGACAGAGGCAGTGGACTCACCAATCAAATAAACCTTTGAAACGTTTTTAAAAATGACAGCATTGAAATCTTAAAGGAGCCTCATTCTGGCCTGGTTCAGACAGCCCTCCCGCATTTCCCCCTCCCATGATGCCCCAGGCCTCACCCCAGTACAGGCGCAGGGTCTCCAGCGCAGCCATGAGGAGCAGCAGACACACATCGAGAAGTAAAACCTCGCCTGGGTAGCTCAGCGCCTGGCCTGGGACAGATGACATGTTACTACGCCCATCTGGTACACATGGAGTAGCGGAGTAGCCCCTTCCCGTCTTACTCACTCTTATAGATAATCATGCTGAGTGTGCCCAGGAAGTAGAAGAGGGAGTAAACAGCTGAGAGGTAAAGGAGCAGTTGCAGGGACACTGACGATAGCTGGAATAGTAGTAAAGACTCTTAACACCGGAGACATAGTGAAAATGTGCATACGGCACGCACCTGTTTGTTTCCATACACATTTACACATCAAGCTGTTTACATAACACTGTCCAGATTAAAGCTGTTAAAGTTTACTGACTGCATAAACAGCATCCGGCAGCCCATATCTTCTTTCCTGCTGTGCTCCAAAGTGGCTTCAGTGACTGCTATACTGCCACTGCAGTTAGCTTTAACTCTCCTCACAGCCAGAGCAGCCATGACCACGTCCACTGCTGTCGGTATCCTATATCCTACCTAGTTGGACTATTTTTCTATTAGGCCCAGTAACGAAAATCATTATAGTTTATCTTCCCTGCCCGCGTGGCGAATTTAGCCCGCATCGATTTTTAAAAATTTTTTAAGAATGTATTTTCCTAGTAAATTCCACTGCCGTCGTTCACAAATTTTGAATTAAACATTTTTTAAAATATATTTTCTATTCATATTAATGATATTCATTGCAGATCAGCCCATATGTCATACATCTATTGCTGTTCCTTTTGTTTACTGTTGATGTTGAAAACTTATCTTCCGTTAACTTTTTTCTAAGAAATAAATCATTTTAAAATTCTCCCTCCCTCATTACTTGTCTATGATTGAAAGGATGATAAACTAATGATTTTTTTTACTGGGCTTTAATCGTACTGGAGAAAAAATACTTCATTGCCTGAGTGTCTATACTTTGATCTTGTTTTTCCTCGCGTATTCAACAAGTCTCTGTTTTGGCGTTTGAGATATAACTTCCACATTTTACTTTCAATATAATTCTTTAATAAGCATGTACTTATTTCGGACAAATTCATTTGCTCAAATTGTGGGAGGCTTGATTCCATTTTACACTGATTCGAATTAAATGGCGTGAATAAAAAACTAAAAAGAATCCATGCGATTGACCTAAAGGATACTACAGTCGCTGTTCTTCCTGGAAAGGGAGGAGAAATCAGGTTGGCAAGGTAAACGCTGTAATCCACAAACTACCAACTAAATGATTCACAAGAAAAAAATCCTGTGATGTTGACTGAATGCTCACGTTATTGATCAACTTCATTACGTTTGAAATCAATGATTAATGAAACAGTCGAATTGTCTCACAGTGTTAGCATAGCGTTTTCGCGGCTAAAAGCTATAGCGTTAGATAATATAATAATAATATCTGCGCTGGCATGAACATCAAATCTGAGTTATTTATATAAGCAGCGTGTTCCTATATAGACTCACGAAACAAAGATTAAGATTTATATGAATATAGTTTTTGCACCACATAGCAATGCATCCGCCAACTCTGGGCTATGTTGTTAGCCAAATAACTACTTCCAATTTTAATTAAATGGGAATTTAATGCCTAGTTCTGAGTAACTGCATGTAATATTTCAAATGCACGTTGCAGCCGCTAAATGTAATACTGCCTTTGATGCTACACTGCATATAAGCTTTCTTTACAAAATATGATTTCGTATCTATAGCAACGCGTCCACGACTCCACGTACCAGACCTAATGGCCGCCATCTTGAAACAGACATTCTCAGTATCTGGATGAGGTATCCATTCACAAATACACTCTCTCGACCCAGAGACGTATTAAAGCTATATTCCGCGGTATTAAATAATTCTCAACATAAAGAGTTACGAATATCGTTTAGGTTGTTTTATTAGTTCTCAAATTTGTCAGCAAAAGTGAAGCTCAGTTTCACTTGTTAACATAATACCAGAATTGTATTCGGAGTATTCAGAAGAGTATCATCATTTATTAGAAATATTAAACATCTAACCTCTCGTAATATCAGATTCATATGTAGCCTTGAGATAAAGAGAATATACAAAATGTTCACCCAGCAGTAACGTGTTTCTTTACCCAATATTTACATAAAATTAAAGATGAACAGGTTTGTTTTTTTGTGTTGTTATTCCCTTCATTTAAAGAATATTAAGATTTGGAAAATTTTGGAATATTGTAAAAATATGTAGGCCTACCTAGGGAAAATAGCTGTATTCCTATTATGACGGAATGGCATCCCTCTCAGGGAAATTGCCTAGGGCAGCATCCTCTGAGGGGACACCAATTTAACAAATCAACCACTTATGCTGTTGTCCCCCTCTTCCCACCCCTCGGGTCAAAGGTCTTAAACATTTGTCACATAATCCAGTTACAGACACCAAAGTCCCGTCTCTTGTTCTCCGCTTGTGTGATTCCCAACACAGATCAAAACCTTCACCTTCAAGGAAAATTCTGAAAACAAGGTGTCTTGTTACTGATATTCCAAACAGAAAGTGCGTGAATGGAACAAAAAAAAATTAGCGTCATGAGTACCTTATTAGTGTCAGATAGCAACATGTTTTTCAAAATGTTAATTCACAAACTGAAGGTAGTCAGGGGGTGTTATTATGGCATGGCATGCATTGGCACTGGATTGAAATGCTTCATATAAGTCTTTTGCAGCCAAATGTCATTTCAGCCTCTGAGGCTATTGGCAGTGAAATAGTGCTCACATGTGTATCAGGAACCCTGCCAAGTATGAGTAGACAGGAGAATTCTCTTGATCCCTGAAGCACTTTGTGCCTTCCTGTTGCTGATGAAACTTTGCCTGCAATCGACATTGATTTGTCAGGGATCTATACACACCGCCCTACAGTCACACTTATATTTTCTGATGCCTTGAGTTGAATGGGTTGTGTAATGAATCGGGTTTCACCAATGACCCATCAAACACTGTAATACTGGAATATAGCCAGTAGGGTGACCCCCTGATCCATGTCAAGGGCGACACTATTAGCTACTTCAGGTTTTACACACAACTTTAAAACTGAAAGACTCCTGTGCTTTTTGCTAATTAGTTCGGTGGTTCTTGTGTTTTTACTGGTTTGTTTTCTCGATTGAAAGTCTCATCCGGGTGTTTTACATTGACAGTATTGACGCATGCATGGCTATAGGGATATTGACCAATTATCATGGATTAGGTGGCCACCCCACCTGTGCGTAATCATAAACCACAACTCAGAAGTACCTTGCACTTTGTTTTATTAAGCCCAGTCATCAAAACACATTGACCAAAAAAATGAATCTATAACTAGAGTCGATACAACAAGGTAGTCAATGGATGTGAATGGGATCCTGAGGGTCTAACTCAGGGCTCCATAATATACAGAAACATCATTAATGACATTATCACTACACTTGCATTAGATGGTTTGTTCCAGACCAAGACATGTCCAGGCATAAGTGTGAATCAAACTTATGGCCTCTGTGCATTTGCACCTCAGCCTAAAAGAGATTCAGACTGAAAAGGGCTAGTTTAAATAATTATATAATGGTCAGAGAGGAGCCTTTTTCTCCTCCCGACATGCCAGTGAGTGGCAGGAACAGTTTAGCATGAGGGAAAGCCCATGGTATGGGGGGGGGAGGCGGGACTGGTTATATTGGGAATAAGAATAATCGTTATCATTTTCATTTTTATTATCATAACCATTATTGAGTCACAATAATGTGCTAAAACGTATATTCCTACTAGAATTATTGCATTTATACGCTCTGGAGAAGAATAAAAACAATAAAGTGAATAAAGCTAAACTTTTTTTGTTACTTTCCATAGAGAATCAGTGTCAGAGTATGCTCTATGCACTGCGGCATATGGTCTGCTAAGGGACTGTATGCATTCCAGGAGACGATTATGACGGTGCTCTTTTCGTGGGTTTAATGTCAGTGCGCAGGAAGGTCATCTATTATTAATAATCAGTGCAATTAGATGTGAAAATGGTTCCGACGGAAAGCCTGTAGAGCTCTGTTAAGTCAAAAGTGCAAGAGGAGATTCTGACACACCCTGGGATCACTAGCACAGAAGTATGTACATTATACTTACAAGTAGTGCATCCATACATTGTACACATTCTAGCTACCAAAATATCACACTTTTGCTTGTTTCCAGAAACAGCAAAATTAGGTGCCAAAAATAGACAATTTAGAGCCAAAAGAGACAGATCTTAAAACACACTTCATGCCAAGTGTGTTTCGGATAGTCTATATAATTGCCACAGAGACCTATAATAGACATTTTGCTCCACCGTATCCTGCCTGTGTAGCGTTAAATAAGAAAATAAATATACAAATTGGGTTTCCCTACCTACATAATTTACAAATTAAATCTACACAGACAATGAGACAAATACATATAAGTTTATCAATTATGTAATTCACACTGAAGTGATGTTCTTTTAATGCCCAACAAACATACACATTCCCTAGTCACTTAGAAGTGGCAAAGGTTTACTCGACAGTTAAATATATTTTCAGTATATTATTCAAAGCATGATATTGCTTCCAGTGTCAACCAATGACGTGTGTTACAAGAAACTGTATTGGCATCATAATCACTGTGGATAGAGCAATGGGGGTATGTAGGGCAGAAGCATGATAATCTACATCTTCAATGGAGGACATGGCGTCAATTTAGCAAGCATTCTAAGTACACACGGAGAGCTACTCGAAGCTCATCTGGCTAGTGGGAGCTCCCGTTTGCAGAGGATTCTTCAATCCATCCCCCACCAGAATCCCTACATCCTGTTGGAGTCACTAAGTAGACGATACCTAATGCTTTCATCTTACAGACTCACATTTAGACAATTATAACAATTTACTATTTTAAAACCATGGCCAATTACTTCAGAAGTAAATATTCCCCAGGTGGACCTATATGAGAGGTCTCAGTAGTTGGGTTCTTTTTGGCTAAGTCTCATAGAAAATGTCACTAACTGTATCACTAAAACTATAATGGAACAACTATTGCCACTCTTGCCATAAAACAATTATGACTTTCTATATGAGGAGATGTTCTTGAATCGTCAACATGCTACAGTTCGCCATAATGAGCCCCCACGCTGAAATGGATCAAAATAACAAAAATTATCTAGAAAATTTACTGTACGGTTGAAATGTTGTTCTTAATGTTGCCATAGCAACATAATTTAGTTTCATTTTACAGAAACGCCGTACCAAATGGATTAACATATTTGAAAGTACAGCCACGCATATGTTAGTATGCTGCCAAAATGGACTATGGGGTTTGGCATGTGATTGGTGGGTATACCTGTTTATATACATGGGTAAGTTTGCTCAGGGGTTTGTAAATGGAATATTGGGCTGGGTGCCTTCCACACATTCCTTTCCTCAGTTAATCAATATAAGCCAGTAAATTAACCAATCAGCAAGCACTGCTTTTGCCGATTAACCAATAAACTAAGCAGGATGCTCTCAATGCCTCCGCGCCAGCAGCAGTGCCCCCACCAGGACGGCTGCAGCAGCAATGACTGCTCCCCCAATAAGGAAAGGCTTCAGGTTCTCCAGGGAGTCTGTGCTGGGCTCTCTCGCCTCGCCGCCCTCTGGCGCCGCCTCCTGGTCAGCTGATCCATCCACAGCGGGCTTCTCAGGAGCGGGGGCCACTGGGGCATGATCAGCAGGGGCGGGGTTGGATTTGCGCGGTGTGGCCGAATCCTTCTTCTCCGCCTTTTCGCCCTGCTTCTCTTTGGAAGCGGGGGCTACTTTAGGAGCCCCTGCTCCGCTTTTCACTTTGGCCTCCATGGGATGCGAAAACAGAGGCGAGGGGGGGGCTGTTTCCTTAGACTGAAGGTTCTCTCTGGATGTCAAGTCCCAGGAGAAGCAAACACAAAGGAACAGATACTTTCCGTTAACATTAAAAATAATTAGCAGGTTTAATAGCCGATATTCTGATAAGTAGCTTGGTGTCAGGGTTAGTCTCCGGGTCACGTTTTTGCTCCCTCCCAGCTTCCTGCCAGACAGTCCACATTTCTGCAATTTTGGTCAGGAACTGGGAGGGAGCAAAAACACGGACTGGTTGTGGGTCCCTGAGGACTGGATTGGGAAACACTACTCTGGGTTTTAGATGGAAGGAACAAAACTAGAGGAAGAACATGACCTTGAAGAACACTGAACTCGGCGCAACTTTGCCTAACGCCTAGCTGACCTCACTCCCGCACAGTAATAACTGGACTACAGGCACACCGACCAGACCAAATGTGACAATATGGAGGGTGGGCATCGAGCCAGAACACAGGGGTCCCATTTCAAGGTGCTACATCAACACCCTCTGTGGTCGTCGTTGCAAGAGTGGCCCGATTTCCAGCAGACACGGCGCGCACCCAGGCTCATCATGGCCAGCCTGGAGGTACAGGATCAGGCTGAGACCTCATGTGGGCCCGGCTGCGCTGGGCCTATTGCAGGCCCGGGACAGCGGCACTGTGTGACTCACATGCCATGCTAATGGAGGACATTACAGGGAGAAAGAGGAGGGGGCAGGAGCAGTGACAGTATAGTATAAGGTCTCGGCTCGAGAGCTGAAGGATTTAATAAATAATGGAAGAAACGAGGCATTTTGACTGTGCTTGTGTATGAGGAGCCCATCTCTCCATACGCATCCCCCCCCACTGCATGGTATTATACCTGCGTTCGGGCAGAGCCTTGCAGTGGATGCAGCAGAGTGAGACGGCTCGGGCCCCCAGAGGTAGCGAGAGAGAGAGAGAGAGAGAGCGAGAGAGATGGCGATGATAACAGGGATAAAACGATTCTCGCTTACCGTGCTTCCTCTGGCTGCCTCAGTTCTAGTTGTGCAGCTTCTTGGGCCCGGATTTGGATAGAGAAACGATAACAGAGGGATAATGAGGCCTGCGGGGAGGGAATGCAGGGCTGTGCTCAGCGCCTTCCTCAAGGAGAAATGTCAGAGAATGAGGGAGGGGGAAGAGATGGAGGACACCGGGAGAGGGGGAGAGAGAGCAGCTGGGATGTACCACTCTGACTGTGCAATGGGGGTGATGTACATTTGGATTACATATAGTTATTCTGAGTCACTTCTTTCTGATTGAGCTTTCCTGCTAAAAGGACTTCTATATGTTTCTGACTACTTTTGTGTTATTGTTTACTTCTGTTTCTGTAAACCTGTGCATATTTTCTTTATCCCCCATAGTCTTTGCTGTTTTCCATAAGTGCAGAATTTTATATATTCTTCCATGCAACCCCGTTCACTGCAGAACAAAAAAATATAAAGCTAATGAAGATTATAGAAATATTTAAATACGTTTGTGTGGTATGTTTTATGTGCAGAATATTATAGTTATGTACCACATCACATGCATAAAATTAACTGCTTTTCTATGATACACTGACATCACTAGAATCAGAGTTTGATTGTGGTATTGATTTTTCCAATTTTATTGATTGTTTAATCACCGATGACATTTTTTTATAGGGATAATAAATCAATTAGTATAAACAGTATGACAAATTTACAGGGATGGTCTGAGGACAATCTATTTGTACCCTACACACATAATTATTCCTGTAATAATATCAGGACTCGAGTAAGTTTAACTCTGCAGCAAAACACACAAAATAGAAGATATAAATGGGGGAGAAATCAGTGTGTGCGTGTGTGTGTGTGTGTGAGAGAGAGAGAGAGAGAGAGAGAGAGAGAGAGAGAGAAAGAGAGTGAGAGTGTGTGT
>JABFDZ020000008.1:14611885-14634169 GCA_019775955.2 Pollimyrus isidori
CACAGCATTAGAGGCACCAACAGGCATACTCATACACATCACAGCATTAGAGGCACCAACAGGCATACTCATACACATCACAGCATTAGAGGCACCAACAGGCATACTCATACACACACCCCCTACACATTTCTCACACTTTGCAACAAATTAGGTTGACCAGATTCCATTTGGATGGATATGGAGTTGTGGTTTGGAGGGACACTGAGACACTTTAGTGCTTTACACTTTTTTGCTTGGTTAGAGATTAAGTGTCGTTACTGGGAGGCGCTGCTAGTACCACTTTGGACAGCTGCGGTTGCCAGAGTCTCAGAAATGTCCTTCAGCATGCTCTGGGTTATGGAAACATTTGATGACCCCCATCCATTAATTTCCGGTGGAATATGACTTTGCTTTCCGTAAATTACCCCGTATATGCGTGTATACGCATGCGTGCATCTGTATGTTGGGTCCAATCCGTGCCCCCTCTCTGTGGCAGGATGCCCTGACAGACCTGACCGGAGACTCCGAGCGCCTCCCAGTGGAGGAGCAGCATGGCACCTGGCTGGGGCATAAGGTGAGCTCTGCAAGCTCCGCCCCCTTCCCCACCCACGCTCGCCCACCCGAACTGGGTAGCAGTTGATGCTTGTCACATCTGGTTTCGCCTCTTCTCGCTGAGGGTCATTCTCATGTTCTCGCACACTATCTCCAGGGCATGGTGTTCTCAGCTGAGTACATCAAGAAGAAGCTGGAACAGGAGATGATTTTATCGCAGGCGTTCGGCAGAGATCTGGTATGTGACAAAGCGCTTGGCCCCGAGACTGCGTCAGTCTTCTCATGCCCAGCAGTGTGTAGGACTTGGGGGAAGGCGGGGGGGTGTGGGTGCAGAGCCCAGACACTGGCCAGCATTTCCGTTGCTCCGGCCTTCGAGGTGCTCGACCGGATTTCCGACAGCTATTGGTGTCACGGGGCCGTACTGAGGACGGTGACGGGTTGAGTCATGTGATTTAAGTCATGTGATTTAAGTCATGTGACTTAAAATATTGTAGATTTCTTACCGAGTGTCTGCTGCCCCCCCGCTCAGGGAAAAGGCACCAAACACTATGGGCTGGTCATCGTGGGTCACTCACTGGGGGCGGGTACCGCCACCATCCTCTCTTTCCTGCTGCGCCGCCAGTATCCCACGCTGCACTGCTACGCCTACTCCCCCCCCGGTGGCCTCCTCAGGTGAGAGTGCATTTGTAAATCAGACCGCGGTGCATTGTGGGTAAATCGTCGGCTGGATATCTAGTTGTATGGCTTTATTAGTCCGAGGTTTCTTTGAGCGCCTGGATAAGAACAGGGCTGCTCCTGTGCAGTGACACCTGCCTTGTGTTTTCCCGATGCCCTCTCGCTGTCCCTCTGCATCGCCCCCGCGACTCTGCCAGTGAGGATGCCATGGAGTACTCCAAACAGTTTGTCACCTCGGTGGTTCTGGGGAAGGATCTGGTCCCAAGGTTGGTGTGCCTCTGTCTGTGCCTGAGAATAGACTGCAGTGTGTGCGTGTGTGTGTGTGTGTGTGAGTGAGGTGACTGTTTGGTTGCTATGGAGCCGTCACCTGTTCTGTCACCTGCCTGTCAGGATCGGCCTCTCTCAACTGGAAGGGTTCCGACGCCACCTGCTGGAGGTTTTACGGAAGAGTGACAAGCCAAAAGTAAGAGATCAGTTTTACTTCTCATCCTCCAAACTGCTTAGCAGCCGCCCGCTGTGAATTATAAGAGGTCCGTGTTTCTCTATACGGCATTGTGCTCTTTAAAGACAAAAGAGAAGCTTTGATGATGCGTGTGTCGCCCCCCCGCAGTGGCGGATAATAATGGGGGGCACCAGGTGCATCCCGAAATCTGAGCTCCCCATGGACGACGACCCCCAGCCGCAGTCTGCGGCGCCCCCTAGTGACCTCAGCATCGCCCTCTCCGCCTCCACTCCCCTGTACCCGCCTGGCAAAGTCATCCACGTGGTCCACAACCATCCGCCGGAGTCATGGTGAGACATGGTGGAGGACAGGTAAACGGAGGGAGGTGGCACACTGCGGCTGTGATGCAGGGTGACCCCCCCCCCCCCGTGGCTGTCATGCACTGACGCACTCTGACTAACACACTGTGGCGGTGACGCGCTGCACCGTGCTGATGAGAAATGGTACGGTCTACCTGGTGTGGTCTACGTGATACCGAGACGGTAGTTTTTACCGTGTGGATTGACGGCTCTGATTTGCATTCTGAAGGTTTTACAAACCCCCCCCCCCCCCTCCATTTATCCATACACAGCTGTGGTCAGGAAGAGCCCACCTACTTTGCCCTATGGGGGGACAACAAGACTTTTGATGAGGTCATCATTTCCCCCGCGATGTTGAATGAACACCTGCCGCACATGGTGATGGAGGGCCTCAATAAGGTTGGTGTGTGTGTGTGTGTGTGTGTGTGCCTGTGTGTGTGTGTGCGTGTGTGTGTGCCGGTGTGTGTGTGTGTGTGCGTGTGTGTGTGCCTGTGTGTGCGTGTGTGTGTGTGTGCCTGTGTGTGTGTGTGTGCCTGTGTGTGTGTGTGTGTGTCTGTGTGTGTGTGTGTGTGTCTGTGTGCGCGATTCGCATAATGCAGCTAAAACACCCCAGGTCTGGCCTTATTCTGTTCCTGCTCTTCGCCGGTGGTCTGGAGCCCCTCCCAGGCACCCTGGGGCACAAGGCAGGGGGTTATCGTGTTTGTTAATCATTTAAAATCTCTTCCGTGCCCCTTGGATGAGATTGCAGGCGAAATAAGACGCATCTTCAAGGTTTCGGGGGAGACAGTTTGGACGTGGCTGTTTGTCAGTTTGCAGAGTTAAGCGCGACTGACAAGCTGCCGCTTCTCCTCATGAACCTGCCCCACACGACGCGGACCCCTGCATGTGTGTAGACAGCCAGCCTCGGCATTCAGGGTGGTTGGCGCAGGCCGGGGAAAACGGAAGGGCGGATATCATAAATGCACGAACCGCATAATAGGACTGGACAGATTTAGCAGATCCGCAACATAGATCTTATGCAACAGCCTGCATTGTTTTGTATGTGGACTTCTCTATTTTTGCAATCGTGCTTTGCAAAAGTAACAAGCTTACAGCCCTTAGTTAGCTGACCAGCATGGATGTTGTTTTTCTCTATATTATGTCCCATACATGTACTGCCACACGCTTAATTTCCTCTAATGGGAGGAGTTTGCAGGGAAACCACATGGTGTGTGATACTGTGACCTCAAAGTAGATTTTATTTTTCTTCATAATCCTAATTTGATGCCGGGTTCTCTGTCTTTGAAAGGGTGATTCTGTAGTTTTTTTTTTTTTTGCTCGGGTGTTTGTTTCTGGTATGTTGCATGGAGGGAGAACATTCCAGAGCATTTCTGTTTGGGGGGGGGTGTATTTCGGATGCATACTGTATATATGTATCAGGTGAAAGAGATTTGGGTGCAAGCTGCAGGCAACGGAGTGCCTGTTGTGGTTGATTGTCGGAGCATTAGCGTGAGGGTGTAGTTAGGTTCGTCTCAGTGTGTGTAATTAGGATCAGATGCTGCTCAGCTGGAGGTGAAATATAATAATTTTACCCTTCGCAGCAGCCTTGAGGAGCTCATTAATGAGAGTATCCAGGATGGTCTTGCCACATATTTCTAATTGTTGCACTAGTTCACTGTGTTCAAGGTTCACGAGGTTTGGAAGGCTGATGATTGACAGATATGGTTCATGTTTTTCATTAAAAAAATGTTGTTGTTGTTTTTTTTTTAAGAACGACTGGATTTTTTACATTTTGTGTTGGTGGAGATTTTAACATAAATGTGGACATTTATTGTTCGGCCAGAATATATCCTGGATTCTTAATTATTTCAAGCATATTCCGATATTAAAAATTTTGGAAAAACTTTCATTAAAATCAAGTGAACTTCATGCAGACTTAAGATAAGGAATAATGAGGCCCCATAGGAGTTCAGGTCGTGATGCTAATCATTTTTTTTTTTTTAGTTATCTGAGCTTCATGCTGCTAGGGATTACTGTACTTAAACTGTTTTTCTGTTCCCTTAACTGTCCCCATAACGAGATGTCTAATTTGGTTTTTGATATGGGCCAATTAAACAGGATTCCTTGCTAGCAAACCTGACTGGTGTCACACCTGTCTGAAGTATGCACATTAGACACTTGCCATTTTGACGCATTGGTGTGAATTGCTGTTGATGGTGGGAGCTGCATAGTTATCATGCAGATTGTTTTGTACATATATGCCTCATATGATTTTGGTGTTTTGTACTACTGGGAAGTATGGCTCCCGAGGTCTTATTGACTTGGCGGCTTCATTATTACCATAATACCAGTGTCTCCAGTGAGTGGTCATTACTGGCTTTTCCGTTCACCTAGATTTCATGTGTCTTGTACATGAACCTTCGAACCACCAGTGGAGACACTGAAATTGGAATTATCTCAAATGTACATTGTATTGGCACTAAAAATGTATGCATTGGCAATTTGAAAAAGGAGTAATTTGCAAGACTGCAATTGCAAAAGAAATTGTAAAGTACAAGAGCTATGTACAGTAATTCTGTGCAGTTCTACTTTAAAAACAGTGACAACTAAATTTATATTACTGATGGGACTTGATTATTTTTTTTATATCAATAAATTATTTCAAAACTCGTATAACAATACCCTTCTGCGGTGAGTAAACACGGTCTTTCTTGGTGATTTATGTTTGGGTAATTATTCGCAAGCGGCCTCCTCTATGCAATGTGCACTTCACCAACGCCTCTTCCCATTTCACATCCTATAAATTTCCCCATCGCAGTTTTCAACTCGAGCATCACAAGAACGGAACATGTTTTAGCTGCCGACATACATGGTGTTTTTTGTAACATGCTCCACGCTGAGCATAAATTTAAATCTTGCGGTATGATAAATGGCAAGTATTAACCGTGTGACATGGAAAGTTTGTTTGCAATTTAAATACTGTATGTCGAACCATTGAAAATGTCCTTCTTTGCCCGTAAAGTGTATGGAAACAGCTGTTGATCAGTGCTGGTATGCATTTTAGCCATTAGCATCGAATGTGGTAGACTGTTCATTTGGGCTTGAGGTTCTTGAAAGGGAAGAAGCATTGACTGATTGGAATGCTTCAATAAGGTCAGAGCCAAGGATGTTTATTAGAATGATTCTGGTGGGTCAAGAAAGATCGACTACATGACCCTGGGGAATGATGGATGGGAAAATGTATAAACTGTTGGAATGATACTGTCCAGGTGTGTGGATCTCTGCTGAACGAGCATGGCAGTGACCCTGAATGCTAGAGACACCTGCTGCCTTAATACTGGCATGCGTGGATGGTTAGCAGTTCCCAAGGTTTAAAAAAGAACAAAGCGGAACATTCTGGAAAGGACATTAAGTCATGCATTCCTAAAAACACAGTCGTCGTAACGGAATCTCTTGCCAGACTGTCAAAATAGGCTGTAACCCTAATTGTTTTATGGGAAGGTCACATGCAGGACTTTTAAAGTGGAAACCAAACCCCCTAAGTGTACTTTTACGACGTAGATGACAAATGGGTCTGTGCTGGGGTCCATGACTCCATTTTCTACGTCTTGTGTCTGCATCATAACTTCTGCTGGTGTCTCGACAGGTGCTGGAAAGCAGTTTTCACAGAGCAGAGTGGAGAGAAGATGAGCAGGAGGATTCGCAGGCTGGAGGCCCACCAGCCGCACCCCCTTAACCCCATCGCAAACACCCTCTTTCCCCCACACTCAGTCCTGCATGGCCTTCTGGAACCACCACTGCTCCACACTGATTAACATGCGCTTTCCTCTCCAGATTCATGAAGATCACTGTAGTTATTAGCATCTCCATCCCGCCCCTCTTTAAAGACCTTGCTATGCCTTGAAGCAGCTCGAAGCATTACTGATAGATGATGCAATGTCAGGCATGGATGACGTCCTCATGTTCAGGTTTAGTTTTGCAGTTTTAATGTAGTAAATGATTGAGTCGTACCAGGGGAGCTGAATATGCACTAGTCACTACTCAGAGCTGTAGCACTGAAATTCACTATTCGAGTGATTGTGGTAGCCACATAAACCCTCCTCGTGGCAGGTCTCTGAGTCAAAGTCTTGGATGGTATGATTATGCTCACAGATTCCTTCCTAGTGCTACTGATTGCCATATAAATCAAAGAAACCCATTCTCTTATGCATCATTGCTGAAATTATATACAGTACTCAGTATACAATTTGTGATTGTTATGTGATCAGCAGCTTTCATATGAACTGACCTGGCTCATAATCAGTTGAAGTAGAATATGAATCTAGCCAGTGTGCTAACGGAAGCGGCTCAAGGGTGGAAAGGGGCTTTAGAGGCTTGGTGCATCTGTCTTCCAGCTCTCGTAATACTGTGTGGTAGCCTGTCTTCTAACACCTCAGTTTTCCTGACCTTGGTATGCCTGAGTGACTAATAATGTATTCCGGATCCTGGTGCTGTGTATTTTTGCAGGGGGTTGTGGGGAATGGGGGGCGGGGGGGGCGGGTTATGTATGCGGAGCATTTTATAATAAACAGCCCTCCAGCCTCTCGCTGTTAAGAAATATTTGCACATTTAGCACGCCAGTTAATCAGCGCTTAGTTAATTAGAGGTGATACCAACGGGGTAACATTCTGCCCTTTCATTATTTTTAAAAAATCGATTCAACACAACTTGACAGTAGCTATCTCTCCAAGCGTGTGAGCCAATCAAGCCAAACTGGAGAGGCACGTGCCTTGTCTTCTCCCCCTGCGAAGCCAATCCAGAGACAGCCGTGCCTTATTGACGGGCCCTCCAGCCAATCGAGACTAACCCCAGAGCTGTGACGGTTCGGTGCCTTTCCTTTTCGTTCTTCCGCACAGTAGCCAATGGTGTTTATACACGATTACTCATGTTTTACATATTTACAAGGAGAATTCATATTTTATTTGAATTTTCCATGTGTTCTTCCCATGTGTCTGTTACTCCCCTAATCCTCCTCCAGTGTTCAGATATTTGTCATTCATGTGCCTCCGTGAATTAAAATGCACAGTTATAGCATAATAGATGTGTATTATCATTGCATGTATGTGTATTAATTGTTTTGACTTTTTTATTTTTTTTTCTTTAAGCCATGAATCTGAATTCTGCCAATTTCTGTAACTCATTAAAGAGGCCCGAGTTCGCCACCGTGTGCTCGCCCGTGTGGTCTTCAGCGTGTGAGACTGTCCGTAGCTCGCCTGTTGTGTGTGTGTGTGTGTGTGTGTGTGTGTGTGTGTGTGTGTGTGTGTGTGGGTGGTTTCTGTTGTGGTCTGTGGGGTCCGCTGAGGCTGGCTATTCGCGCTGTTTGCTCCGACCACTGCAGTGGTGCCTAGCAGGAGCAGGTACACATTACCCATAGAATGTGGCAGTTGTTTTAAAAACGTCAGTGGTCCCTGAAACAGGGCTGGTGTTGGCACGGCACACGCTTGGCGTTTGGGACACGTTGTGGACTGGTGCCTGCCATAAGTAGAAGACTGCATGAAATTTACTAACACATTTACAGCTGTTGATCTGTATAGGACGTCGATACTAAAATTAATATCAGCCCATCATTAACTTAAAAAAAAAAAGAAGACAAATATGGTTTTTTATACTGATGGATCGTTCGACTCAACACAGGTTGGTTCATGTTCTGGTTTTGGGTTTGATGCACGGGCCTTGGACCTTCAGGACAGAGGGATGCAGTTGCTTTAATTTAAAGGGCAGCAGTGATCCTGGTGCAGACCTCCATGGCTCTCTGGTGCAGACCTCCATGGCTCTCTGGTGTGTTTACGCTTCAGGATGAGAGAAGCAGTGTGGGGATGGACGTCAGTCACGCTGGTCACGCCTCTCCAGCTCAGCCCAGCGGAGATGGCTCTGCGGTGCCTATAAATGGGTCATACTCCCCTCCTGAATGTCATTGCAAAGTGTAATGTACTCCGTTCAGTCCAGGTGCCTGCAATGTAACCTTGACTGATGTTGGCGCAGTAACAAACTCCTGGGGGGGTGTTGGTGGTCTATTTTACACTCCGGGAAGAGACACTTGGCTCTTGTTTGCTCTGATCTCATTGTTCCTTGGCCCAGATCACCCTGATGTGATTAATAAAAAAACATCAGAGACTCTGACTCCATCTGTAAATGATACGCATTTTTTTTTTTTTTCCCAGGTTCTTCAATTCATAGGAAAATTAGGAGCTTATCCCACAGCTAGGTCCTTAGGTAGTTAATGTTCTGAACATTTTGCATAACCTGGCTTCAAGGGCTGTCATTTGACATATCTACATAAAACCTTTTCATGGTGACGGAGGTCACAGGCTGGTGCCTTCTGGGTATTATATCACTCAGGACTCCGCCGTGACGGTATATCAGGAAGGTACGGTTGAGGCTTCAGTAGTGGTACCGCAAAATTGGCGAGTCTCACCGAGGCTCAACCGAAGGGACCCGGTATCTCCTCGCAGCTGCAACCCGCTCAGCCGAGTGAAAGTGCAAACGTTTCAGGAAGACACCGCGACACGGATCTCGCTCGCAGCCTGTGACGGCCCTGCGCTGTTCACCGTTTCGCACGAGGCCTGTGCAGCCTGCACTTTCATTTCCACCCTCTGCTGGGTGTCCGGGAAAAAGCAGGGACCGGCAGGCTATATCAGCATGCTGATGGTGCGAACGGGCTGATAGCCACAAGGCATTGTGGGAAATTAACCGGCTCTCTGTAGCCACAGTGTGGTGTTTGCTCTCTGTGTGTTTGTCTGTGAACCTTGCGGAGGGTGTTAACTCTCCACCATGTGCGTAAATACAGGAAGTGTGGAGTATACGCGTCGGTGCTTCTGGAAGGGCTGTATGAAGGCTTATGTAACTGCAGCGTTATTGATTAAAAATAACTTGAGAAAGAAGGGAAAAAAAAAAACCAACGTATCCGTTCTCCTCCGCCGGCTCCAGATCTGCCGGCTCGTCCTCCCACGTGGCTCCATACAAACCGGCCTCGTCCTCATTCCTGCCCACAGGTCCTGGAGAACTACAACAAGGGCAAGACCGCCCTGCTGTCGGCCGCCAAGATCATGGTCAGCCCCACGGAGGTGGACCTGAACCCCGACACGGTGCTGCTGGGGCCCCTGGTCTCCGAGCATCCCACCCCCGTCGCCCAGCACCGCAGGAACAGCAGCGTCAGGTCGGTGTGGGAGGCTCTCCTAGGGTGCGTGACTGTCCCTTTTATACCTGTGTTTATCCCCCATCGCGCCACTGTCTGTCTGTCCCCGTGTGTGATTAACGCCACACACACACAGATTCCTGTGTGTTTTATACATACTGTGTTTTGGCTGTGTCACTGTGCCTCTACTACATTTACTTGCAGACTTGTTGATGTGCAGGTTCTGTTAGATCACTGACGGTGCCCCTGTGATCCCCCCCCCTTCCTCATCCTGATCCCAGTCCAGTCCTGTGCTCTTGTACCAGTAGATCTATTGTACGCTCAGGCAGTGACGATGACCTGCATCCCTCCTTCGCCTCCCACCCCGTACCTCCTGCCAAACCCCCTACACCTTTTGCTTTATGTCTGTCAATCTCGTTGTGTTTTATCCTCCCAACCATCCTCCATCCCGCTTTCCATCCCTTTTTGTTCTCTTGTCCGCGTTCCCTTCCTCTTCCCTAATCCCTTCTTTTACCCCCCCCCCTTCTTCTTCCTTTACCTCTGCCGCCACCTCCTCCCCGCTAGGTCTTGCGCCCGCTCTGAGATCTCCCTGGATGGTTTTTCGGAGTGCTCCCCTCCCCCGGTGCCGGTGGTCTTGCAGGGGGCACGGGAGCGGCTGACCGTGGAGCTGAGAGACCGCCGCGCCCCACTGGCCGTCATGGAGAGCCTGTCGGACGCCGAGTCGCTCTACAGCCTGGATTCCCGCCGCTCCTCCGCGGCGCTGCGCGGCTCCCCCAACCTTGGGGGGCTGCCCTTCCCCTTGGACACCCCCATCCCAGAGGAAAATCCCTCCCTAAGCTCCCGTACTGAGCTGCTGGCCGCTGACTGCCTCAGCCAGGCCAACCCTGTCCCAGACCTGGGAGAACACGGGCCCTACTCCACCCCCCCAGACTCTAGTCCCGCTCCTCCAGTCTACCACCAAATCTCCCCTGGCACTCCCAGCTACAACAACTTCTTCCCGCCCAGAACCCTGACCCAAACTGTCATAGACAAGTCTTACCACCAGGGGGTGGCACACCCCTACTCTTCCTCTAACACGATCAGTGGGCCCTACTCCTCGCCACCCGCCCATGCAGGCCTGGCCGCTGAAGAGACAGTGGCGTCGGAGAACGAGAGGGCAGAAGGGCCTTCGAAGCCCCCCACTTCCCTGCCTCCGTTGCCCAACGGGGGCCCCAGCCAGACCGTGCTGGAGTTTGCCCAGTTCCTGGACTCCCTCTTCAAGCTGGACGGCAGCGCCTCGCCCCCGCTGGATCTCTCGGACGGGGAGTCGGAGTCCGGTCGGGGCTCCTTCACGCAGGAGGAGCGGTCCGGAGACATGGTCGCGGTGGAGGAGCATCAGCTACTTGCGCGTGCCACCCTGGAGCCCAACCTGGTCCCCAAGCCCCCGCGCACGTTCGCCGGCTCCGCCGACCCCTCGTCCGGCATCTCCCTGTCTCCCTCCATACCGCTGTCCTCCTCTGGGGAGCTCAATGACCTCTCCCCGGGCGATGCTGTGCGAACTGCTGCATCTTCCCCATACGCCGGAGAAAAGACACTCTCGTCCGTAGTCTGACTCCCATCTTCCGTCCCACTTTCTCTCCCAGTGTACCTCCATCTCCTCTCCCATTCACTCTTCCCCTGCGCGCCCCCTCTCATCCCCTGCTCCTCAAACGGTTTACCTGCAACCCCCGGCACAGACTCTGTCGTCTCCACAGTTTGGGGAGGCGACCATCAGGACTCTCGATCAGTTGAGTGGACGCAACCACTAGGTGCAAAAGTTCCTGTGAGGTGTTTTTTCCGCCGGTGCGGGAGGTGGGTTGGGACGCCGCGCTTGGCCTTCACGCCATAGGCTGACTGTGACCCCGCCCGCTGCTCACACCAATGAGGTTTCGGCTGCTGGCCAATTCATTTAGTTCAAAAGAAAGCCTTATTGCTTGGCTGCTTTGCCCTTTACTTATACACATGCACTTTTAGACTACCCCCGTGCAGAAAGGTAACAGTGGACACAGTCAAAAATATCACCCAATAAATGTGCCCCCTACCCCCCAACCTCAAAATGGTTACTTCCAGCTGGGATTGAAAGGGAAGAATATGGGACAAATTTAAAAACAAAAAGAATGAACATACAGATGGACAGAGAGGGGAGGGAGTGTTTACAGTCAATTCCTCAGGTTAACGACGAGACAATGGAGTGAAGAGCAGCTCGATCGGAGTGGCAACGATCCCATTATCAAAGTGTCATGATTTGAAAGGAAGGCATTTTTCCTAGGCAGCGATAGCTAATACGTGGGTGATATAATTGTTTGGTCTTTTCCCGGTTTGCTTGCATCTTGCGTCGTGAATTTTGCTTTATCGTGTTGAAAAGTGAAGGATGTCAGGTTACCATGGCGCCAGAACCGCTAGGAAACGCCCGCACTGCCCCCTCCCTGCAGACGGACTCACACGCCGTAGCTTGTGCCACTCGCCAAACGTAAGTTTATCGTGGGATGTTGTGTGTGTTGCAGTTGTGCGGGAGGTGAGCATGCATGCGTTTAAGGCGGCGCTCTTTCCAAAGAGCAGCAGGGTTCACCCCGCCACCCAACCGCCCTCCCGCCTCGGCTAGGTGACGCAATCGCGGTAAGTGCTGGTGGTCGGGACCCCAGACCGTGCTGTGTGTGGACTGGACTAGCATGAGGGTCACATGTAGCTGATAGGGTCCAAATGTAGGAGTCGGTCCGTTTTCTCGGTTTGCGTCCAGCGACCACCACCAGGTGGCCCCCTTCAGCCGGGACAGCTAACACAACTTTTCTGATGGCCCTTTCTGTCCTGGAGGAGAAGGGGGGGGGGCAGTTACCATGATAACAGCTCTGAATCAGCCGATCTTAAGTGTGTTCGAATTTGCAGATGGAAACTTAGTCTTTCCTTCTCTTTTGTCATTTTCCAGACTTAGGATTGAGAGAGGCAGCTTCACATCTTCCTATTTATTAATGGTTTAATTGTTACTGGCATTTTTATACCGTTGGGTTTGCCTTTTTTATGGTGTGAATGGAGTGTTTTTAGGGCCTTGGATTTGTAGAAAGCAGCCCCCTCCAAAACAAAACAAAGATCAGAAAAGAAGGGAACGGTTCTCTGTCTAAGTGAAAGTGTGCGGGGCTGGGCGGCTGGCGCCCTTTCACACTGCCCTGCCGATCACGTCGTTTGGTAGAATCCACCCCTCCGATGAGTTTCTGATGCCAGTCTTCGGCGCGGAGGAGCATAGCAAGCGTGCGGCGGTTACCACGGCGATCACACCTGTGATTAGCACAGTGGTTGTGACTCTACAGCACTGTCTGCTTTGTGGACTTATTTATATAATATATCTGTAAGAATGGTCTTGTTTCCAAACTATTGTATATAACACTAATGCCCGTAGGAGACCGTGTCGAAAAAGTACTGTCTTATGATCATTGCCATATTATAAATATATATCATATTTGACACATCTATATATATATACATTATATATATTAAGAGAATGTGTATGAGAAACAAATCTATATAGTACAAAGATATATGAGAGGTTTATGCAGAGATATTATGTAGAGAACTAAGTCAATTATGTTTCTTCCATGTTTTTTTCTGATTCATATGCACCCCCCCCCCCCCCACCCCCCCCAACCCTATTCCTGTTTGAGAATGAGAATCAAGGATGTACTTTACCGAACCCCAACCCCCACCAAGCACACTGGTCTGCCTGTAATAAATAAAACAAAAACTCGATCTCAAAAGAAAAGGTTAAGAAAATCATTAATCGCCTGCTTGTTAATTCTTTTCAGCTGCCCTTGTCACTTTAGCTGCTGAAAAATGGTTTCACGCCACTTCAGATACTGGGGGGTGTGACTTCGGATGGAAACGTCCGCATTCATTTCAGTGATGAATTTGCTGCTGGTTCAAATGAGGAACAGCCAGAGCTACCCTGTGTATGAATTCTGTGATCCTCCGCAAGGTCTGGCTTTGACGCTGCCAAACAGCTATAGAGAAGTGCTTGGAACACGCAAAAAAAAAATGTGGAAATCTGCAGGTTTTCCCCCATAATCTATTCTCATTCTGTCACGGTGACATAACGAATAATATTTCTTTATTCTTTATCTAAACATTAAACTCCATATTTCTGCATTTTTATCGCTCACACTAACACGTTCATATGTGGATCTGGTCTCCACACACACATATGCAGCCGCCCACTCCTCACCACCCACGTTGCGGTGCCCCAGTAAGCCGGGCATACTGAAATGCTGCAAACCTCTCTACGGGAGAGGCACCGGAGCCCCACAAGCGAGACGCGGCCGCTCCCCTCCACGCCGCCGAGGTGGGAGCGCGGGGGTAGGTGAGCCGCACGCTCGCTGGGCTGACAGGGGCCCCGAGAGACGGCGGAAGATGCTGAAACGATGTTGCAGCCGGCAGCATCCGTGCGGGAGTTAAATCGTACAGTTAATGTCAGTGAAGAACGCCGAACGCAGAGCTTTGGTTGGGAGCTACGCAAGTCCCGGAAGACGCCTGTGTCGAGGTGTGCAGCTTCACGGTGCTACGAGCCAGTGGCCTAGTGTTCGGTTTTTTGTACTGATCCTTCCTCTAAATTACTTGCTTCAGCCGAGAGGGTGAGTTTCATTTCCAGCCCCATCTGTATCCCTCATTTTGAGAATTATAGAACCCCAGGCAAGTCCCTGATATAATAACACATGCAACCTCGCAGTCCAGCGCTATATCATGCTAAGAACCAACACTCTCACCAAGCATTCGGAGAGGTAGTTGTCCCTCAGTTTCTAGGCCTATTCGGAAACCACGTAGCCATGGTGTCCTGGAAATTTCCCTGAGGTCATAGGACTGGAATATTTCCTAGTGATTCAAGTGGGATGGAAATGGAAGTTTCATAAAGACCATAGTATATGGGACCTGTAAATTCATTGGTGATTGTTGCATTTTGGACTTGGATATTTCCTCTTGTTCGTGTAAGAGTTGGATCCGGTCCATTCTGCCCAGTTACATTGATGTCTCTGGCCACCCAATGTTAACGATGCCAGCAATATTGCTGCTCCAGTATAATAAAATAAACCACAATAACTACACAAATGATTTGGCTGTGTTTTCCAGCTAAACTGTTCCAAACAAAAATAATTATTCAGTTTGCAGACAGACTTAAGTCTTAAACAAAAGAATCAAACGGTGATGTTGAAGTACACATGCGCGTGCACACACACTCTCTCTCTCTCTCTCTCTCTCTCTGTCTCACACACACAGCTAGAGCAGAATGAACTGCTTTAACCATCCCAGCTGTTTCATTGTCACACTTCGTCTCTATCTCTCTCTCTTGCGCGTCTGTGTCCTCCTAAACAATCCGAGCTGTGTAACCGAAAGAACAGATGCGTTGTTCAGGGCAAACAGGCAAGGAAATGCGATGGAGAGTGAGAGAGAGAAGCAATCCAGCTGTGAGGGACAAGACAACCAAACAGCATCTCCCCCCAAGGGAGCGGAGGTGGGTGGACAGAGCTGGAGTGGAAGGACACATACACAGGACCTGATTCAAACAAATCATTTCCTTTGTTATACAACAATCTTCATTAATTTCAAGTGCCGCAACTTAGTTACGTTTATAATGATACGAAAACCCAATTTATTAAGAACCTCTTGAGGATACAACCTAAACAGGTGCTTAATAAATTGGGTCGCCACATCATTACAAACGTAAATAAGTTGACAGAACCCCCCGCTTCGACCTCATATTCCTGGAAATTTAGCTGATAACTTTTAATGGTTCAACAACGTAGGCCTACTTCAAACTCATACAAGCCAGTAAATTTCTGCACGCAAAGTCTTATTTCACCGCAGTGATGGACAATGGTAATATGGTAATGGACAAGCTACGAAGTGGCCATCAATGACCAGTGATCAGAGTTTTATAGGCCAACAATATTGTTTATTGCATTAATTATCACGTCATCACTTATTTCATCATAAAAACAATTAAACCACTACATGTATACTGTATTACCTACGAGTCCATACAACATATTCAGCAATTTTTAAAATATTTTCGAAATAATGAACGTTATATAAATAATAATTTTCAGTTTGTCGCAGTTTGAAGCTGCAATGGTTATGTATCTGCAAGTAAAATAATAATATATAATCTACGTATTTGTAAACTCCATATTTGTCGCTTAATCATGACTATATGTGTAGCAAGTGATTTGTTACCATGAAATATTCATACAGTCAAGCATATTTTAGAAACGAATTAGATTAGATGGAAAATTAATCTGAATGATTTAATAGCGTTGTGATAGTAGGAAATGAAAGAGGATGTATTTTGTATAAATCGGCAAAATCTGCCAGGTTACACAGTTGCCTGTATTAGTGTATAGAACACAACTGCCGCGTTATGCTAAAACACCTGTCGCAGTTCCTGGTGTGAAAAGTACGATTAAAAAGGTACCCTGGATAAACTATTCGAACTGTTGATCGATGTAAAACTGACCACAGGGACAAACGATGAAGGAGGGGGGTCCGTGACGCGAAAGTTCACGCTTGTGCTGCACATTGTTGCACCGGGCAGTCAATTTCTTATCCAGTAACATCATTAAACAGGGAAATGAGACTTTTAGTCATTAGGCAGAGCGTAGTAAAACTGAGGCTGTTATTATGATACAGGGCTATAACCACTTTCAGTTGTAAAACCAGATACTTTTTTTAGTTGTCCTTAAGTGAACGCGGGAGTCTAATTGGGCATTTCAATATTACCAGCGCATATAGGGCAGGATTTGTACATTTTAAAATGCTAGCTGGACGGAAGGACAAAGGGAAACTCCCAACTTTCCAGAAAGGGCATTAGGCGTAGGTTAGCATTTTAAGTATGTATTGAAAAAGAATAGCGCCCGTTTCTTCGCTGAAAAGGGAGGGACGAAAATTTTTAGTGATACGTTTATTCAGGTGAGCGAAGATCCCCGGGAAAAAGGCATCAAACGAGAAAGTCTGTGCAAACTCATTGGGATGCGTTTTCGCTGAAAGTCCCGATCGGCGCACATCTGCTCGTTTTGGAAGAGGAGACTTTCATGGCTTTTTCGAGGGACACTCGGTAGGATGGAGTTGGACGTGGTTGATGAAACGGAAGCCTTGCGAAGATTTTTCGAAGGTAAGACTCAAAATCTGTGAATCGTATCTTATCTTTTGCAGCTATTACAATGGGTGTAATGTGTTGAAATGCACTTGAACTTAATGCGCTCCTTACCCGGAGAGCGGTGCCTTTAAGCAACTTTTTGCACTATAATGAAAATTGCATTTTCTCTTGCTGGGACCAGTAATATTTACCTGAAATTGCAAGTTCTTCCCTTCATCCAGAAACACACATCAAACTATTCGATTAACTTAAAATCTATCGTATTTAAAAATTGATTCAACAACTACAAGATTTCTAGCGTCCAATAGCACACTAAATACTATAAATAAATGGATAGATGGCCTGACAAGATTTAATAATTTAATTCATCACAAAACATAGTTTGAATATGGTTGTACAATAATGTGTTCTGTGTTGTTTCTTAAGGCAGCAAAGTTCCCAGTGTTAGATGTTTATCAACAGAGGGGCCGGTGCATTTATGAGACAGTGAAGGGGAGGACAGGGTGGAATAGGTGGTGGTGCTGAATCTGTGTACCTCTGAAATCAAATACAGAAAATGAAGACAAAGCTTTTGCCAATAAAGAGTAAGTGCTGATAGTATAATGGTTTGGGGACAAGAGGACAGTATCGACTTTTCAGGGGGGATAGGGATTGGGGGGCAGTGGTGGGGGAGGTGGTGGTAGTTTGAGGGAGCCAGGAGAGTCCGAAGGGAGGACGGGGAGCAGGGTGGGGGTGCGGAGGGGGGTGCCCGAAAAGGAAGATAAATGATGTGTTTTGTAATAAGTAAAGCAAGGCTGGAATTTCAGGGCGAAAGATCCAACCCAGCTGAGCTTCCCAACCCATCTCCATGCCACCACTTTGCCACAATATAAAAGCCTCCTTCTGATCCGAGATCCACTTTCATTTGTCCTTCACTTGATCTCAGCTCTATATGTGCTTGGGGAATTTTAAAAGGATCTGCCTTTTTAGATAGCTGGACAGCTTCATTCCCGTCCCGTCCTCTCGCCACTAATCTCCTCACCCCCCGTGGCTGTACTAGCTAACCTACTAGTGGCATTTATCCCATTATTTGGCGAATCCTGGCCAGTCTGCCTCATGCAACAGGCTCAAGGATGTCAGCCGGTGTTTGTGTTCATACCAACCACAGAGCTTCAGTGGCTCTCACACCAGATAAATGCCACTGACTGAGACCTGTAATCGGTCGTGCTTGTATAATGGGAATTGAGGTGTGGCTCACTGATAACTGGCTTAGTACCTGTGATCAGATGGTGGCTGGTTCAAGTCCCGGGTCTGGGCAGATTGATTCGGCTGCTGGGCCCCAGTTAAAGGGTGGGTGCTGCACACTGGCTGACCCTGTGCTATGCCCCCCCCAAGCGTCCTCTCACCTGTCTGTGTGTTTCATCGAGATTGAGTTGCAAAAACTGACCTTTTCCATGAAGGTGTTGCTGCTCTGATCCGTTGCCATCCTCTGCCTGGAGTCCCGCCTCTCTTTCATATAGCGCCTTTACGTTTTGCTCTAGTTCTCTGTCTGAGGCAGCCGAGAGCTTCATTTAGTTTGTCGTTACTGCTGAATTTGTTTACAGTAGCTCTCCAGCTACCATAGCTGTGTAAATATTTATGCTCCACAGAAAATATTAATCATTACATTTTTAAGTAGCTAAAAGCACAGATACGTCTTTCATGCTCCCAGTCAATATAAGCAGTGTCATTTACACCTAATAGTCATGTTGGATTATGCGAAACAATATGTCAGTCTTGGTATTTAGTAGAAACTTACCCTTTAGGTACTGTAGACACTATAGAGCTCTGCGTTCCGGCAAATAACAGATAGGAATTGATTACTCTGTCCCGGAATAGACCTTGCTGACATTACTGCACATGTACGACTTATGTTACCTTGAAATGAGCGATTGTTGTGTTTTCTTCTGGGAATTAATTCTAATTTGGCAGAACAGATGTCAAATCTCAGTTGGATAGAGCAATGCTGAGGAAATCATGAATAGAGAGAACATCACACAGGCCATCAGATTATTCCACTCCAGCGCGATATAATGCTGCCAGTCTCTTTTCCCTTTGTACTATATTCTCACTAAACACTGTCAGCAACATAGACTGCTGCACTTGTCATTTTATTATATCGCCAGCCACCTCACAATGATGCTGCTAACTGGGGTTTCTCACTATTTTTTTTTTACAAGATTTGTTTTATTTATTCCTGGCTTATTCCTTTATATTTCTCTTATTTATTTACTTGTTTACCTAGCTCCCCATTCCCTTCTGCTTATTTATATTCTTGTGGGAAACAAGTATTGTATGTGTGATGCTATGTGCGATTCTCTGAGCTTCATAACGAGCGTTTCATGGTACTGATGAGTCGGCCGTACTCTGCATACGAGAAATAAAGACTTTAACTTGGCAAAATCTCGATAAACCATAGCTGAGGACAGAACGATAACTAAAATATTTTGTTTTATAATCATTCTTATGCAATTTACCTGGTTAATATTTTATTGTGGTGTTTTCCTGCATTGCTTAATGCAGGGGTGGCCAATCTTATCCGCAAATGGCCGCTGTATGTGTGGGTTTTTGCTGCAACTCTGGCCCTTTGCGGATAAGATTGCCCCCCCCGGCCTAATGTGTATGGTAGCTGATGTAAAGGGGGAAGTGAATATGGACCTGTAAGGAGTAGAGACAGCATGTGTGGAGATGATGTACAGAGGGGAGGAGAGACAGCATGTGGACATGATGTACAGAGGGGAGGAGAGACAGCATGTGGAGATGATGTACAGAAGGGGGGAGAGACAGCATGTGGAGATGATGTACAGAAGGGGGGAGAGACAGCATGTGGAGATGATGTACAGAGGGGGGGAGAGACAGCATATGGGGGTGATGTACAGAGGGGAGGAGAGACAGCATGTGGAGATGATGTACAGAGGGGAGGAGAGATAGCATGTGGAGATGATGTACAGAGGGGAGGAGAGACAGCATGTGGAGATGATGTACAGAGGGGAGGAGAGACAGCATGTGGAGATGATGTATAGAGGGTTACACTAATTTACTCTAAGCTATCAGGTACTATTTACATTTATATTAATTAAGATCTAATACTTGCCATGTGCCACTTTTTGTCCATTTCCTCCATTACAGACATGAATTGTTGCTCTCCTGGCATCTCATGCCCTGTTTTCCCCGTACTGTTTGCTTTATTTCTCCCTTGCTTCTCTTATCCTCCAACTTCATGTCCTAAGTTCTCTTTTTCATCTTCCAGCTGTAATGTGTTATATCACTCTACACTTTCTTTGTGATGGCGGTGTAGTCTGACAGTGCCGGGGTGGATTATGAGACACCCTCCGATGTTTATTGGCATCACACAGTATGTACAGTAGCTGTGGTTTTCCAGAAGTGTTAAGCAAAGGAACACTTTGTGCCAAATGAACTGATTAATCTTTGGAAACTCCTCACCCCTGAGCCTTCACTCAGTTCATATTCTACGGCAAGGGTTTTAAACTCACATTTCAGCCTGACGAGCTTCTGTTCCCCTCTCTGTGTGAGACTGAACCAACCTTAATAAGAGAAATGTAATTTTTTAATATATATAAAAGAGGCCCTTTAAAGCAGCTACCTGATATGTATGTTGTGTCAGCTTCCTTACACGTGTATGTGCCTGCGAGGGTCCCGTCGGATGATACCTCGTCATGACAGACTTTCTGAGTACGGTGGAAAAATCGGTAGCTTCAGGCTAACCCGCTAGCATCACATTTATGGCACAAATTAGCATGTATGCTGAGGTGTTCTGCAGGTAACACCTCACACCTCCATAATTATGGGTGTAAGTATGTGAAGAGGGTTTCTTTGTTCTCACGGTGGGTTTTTTTCACGCGTCAAAGATCGAGAAGACACGTTGTTCAGGTGAGTTTAAACTGCTCTGCGGGATTCAGTGTCGTTCTCTGTGTGTGTCTCGTGACAGATTGTTGTCCTGTTGAGAGTTTATTTTATGCTCTGGGCTTCCTGGGATGTAATCACTGCTGCTGATTAAATAAACTGTTGCTCATCCATCCTTCTATCCATCGTTCCATCCATCCCTCCATCATCTGTACCTGCTGATCCCATAAAGGCATTTGCAACCGCTCCTGAAAGCTATGGGTTTAATCCAGGAAACTGTCACTCATAATTAGTTAATGCATTTTTTGAGAAACATTAATATGAAGTAGTGATGTACAAATTAAGCATCTGTAGAATTTTGTGATTACTCTTCTTGCCATATTCACTACTTTGGAAAACAGATATGTAACTAAACAAAAAGAATATTTAGTATGTATTTATTTAGTAATATGTAATTTTCTCTACGCCTTAATAATTGGCATGGCTTTGTATTTGTTTTGGTAGCTAGATTTCACATTCAGTCCTCATAAAATTCTGCTTTTCTAAACCTGTGATTCATTTCCTCTTTTGTTAAAACAGTGTAAGTGTTGTGCATTTGTTAAAAATTCATAAATTAAAAAAATAATCTTTCTAATAATGAATGCACAAACTATTTTCAAAGGTGAAGGTGGTTATAAAGTTAAACTTTTGAGATCAAGTTAAAATCCATCCATCCATCCAATAACTCACCCAGGGCTGGACATTAAGCCCATCTGCTCACCCGAGGTGAGTAAATTCTGAGTAAGGGTGAGTACAAAACACTGAACACTAGACCCCTGCTGGTGACTCCTCACCTGAGGCAGGCAGAAGTAACTTAGTAACTGAGTTAAGACTCAAGTACAGATAATGAACAGATAAAATAATACATAATATGACTGATTAATAAAAATGGAATCAGAACATAACTAACACTTTTGTTAGTTACCATTTGTGGTTAGTTAATGCATTAAGTAATAGTGTATAACTACATTATTTATGCCCCATTAAGTAAAAGTGGTACCCCACTGGCTGGTAAAACAATAAATATTTTTTTGCTGAACTATCCCAGTTGGCTAGTAGTTCCACCCACCCATCAATCCATCCATCCATCCATCCACCCACCCATCCACCGACCCATCCATCCATCCATCCATCCATCCATCCATCCATTCATCCATCCATCCATCCATCCATTCATCCACGTTTTAATTACTTAGCCAGTATTGGGTCATGGGGAAGCCTGAAGTATATCTAGAGCAGCATAGAGCATAAGGCAGAGAGACCCCCTGGACAGGATGCCAGTCCATCACAGAACATGCAACACAGGGGCGCCGCTAGCAATCTTGGTCCCTATGACAAAATATGAGGTTGGGCCCCCCTAGGTAGTGCTATTATTAATAAAGCAGATCTCTGGGGGCCCCTAAAGGGCGTGGGCCCTTAGAATTGTCCCAACTTTCCCCCCCGTTAGCGGCGCCCCTGTGCACACAACACACACACAACTCACCAACTTTGTTTTTTGACAGTGGAAGGAAACCAGCCGAACGGGGGGAAACGTGCAAAAATAATAGCGGCTGCTTGCAGAAAAATGTTAAATCTCCCTGTCAGAGTGAGTGTGCTTGGGTGGCCAACAAAATCAATTACTACGAATGTAATCGAATGTACTCTACCTATGCTGAGTGCCGGGATGAATGATGCCTGTGCTCTTTAACGTTCTGAAGGAAATACTCCACTCTGCTCTGTATTATTCAGCTCATGTCTCTAAGCAGGTTGGCAGGCTGATAAAATGGACTGACTGAAGTGTGCCACGCCTTTTGTCACGAAAAAAAAAACAGATGAATTTAACTTCTAATCACCATAAGAACAAATAAGTCTGTTTGTTAAGACACTCTCTTGGCCAGCATCATTGATCCCAGCATGTTCTTCTGGCTGAACTGTCTAGAGATTCCATCAATGCAACACTTGCTTCCATTCCAGTAGTTTTCCAGGGAAAGGAGACTTTCAAGAACTGATAATTCAGGGGGGGGGGGGCGCGGGGGGGGGGGGGGGGGGGGGGGGGGGGGGGGGGGGGGGG
>JABFDZ020000008.1:14654916-14672177 GCA_019775955.2 Pollimyrus isidori
GTCTGCCTCATCACTATGGCTGTCTGCAGTGTCACTGCAGGCCTGCCTCATCCCCATGGCTGTTTGCAGTGTCACTGCAGACCTGCCTCATCCCCATGGCTGTTTGCAGTGTCACTGTAGACCTGCCTCATCCCCATGGCTGTCTGCAGTGTCACTACAGGCCTGCCTCATCCCCATGGCTGTCTGCAGTGTCACTGCAGGCCTGCCTCATCACTATGGCTGTCTGCAGTGTCACTGCAGGTCTGCCTCATCACTATGGCTGTCTGCAGTGTCACTGCAGGCCTGCCTCATCCCCATGGCTGTTTGCAGTGTCACTGTAGACCTGCCTCATCCCCATGGCTGTCTGCAGTGTCACTGTAGACCTGCCTCATCACTATGTCTATCTGTGTTTCTGGGTGTCAGACAGCTGGTGGCTTCAGGGATTCCAGAGGCTTCCAGAGGTTTTTAAAATGTTTGCTGTGTGTTCACACTATTTTTTAGCAACCTACCGACCTATAACCTGTCACCCTGTTCCCTTATAATTGGATGTGATTGTTAAGGTGATGGACTGATTGAGTTACTGATGTGAAGTCACTTGCCCAGTTTGTTACTCTGTTAAAATTGACTGAACAAGGGAAATGAAATATGGCATTTGCCGTAGGCTTGTCGTATATTTTTCTAATGATTATGATATTCCCTTGTGCGTTGTGACACCAATGATGAAGTCGCTAGAAATAAATTGAATCTGAAAAAACACGTAAAAGGAAGTGAGTGAATTAGAGTTTGGTAGGATTTATTTTTAAAAAAAGGTCACATATCATATGGTTTAGCATGTATTTTGATCAGCTAGACCAAATGCTTAACAATCTGCTCTATCAGAAACATTTAGCTTTTATTTAACCAGGTTAGTAAATTGAGAACAATCTGGCAATGAAGTGAAAGATTACAGCACAATATCACAAACATTACATAATGAACAAAAGGCACATATCTCAAATATACTAACGAGCAAGTGTATATACATAGAAAAAAAATGTACAGTGTCCACAATGCATCATTCAAAAATGGCAGATGCAAGTGTTTGATTTAAGGGTATGGATTTTAGGCTGCCATGGAAACTGAATTGTTGTAACATGTCAATTGTTTAGTGCTACAAATTGGAATGAAGAGGTTCCCAGAGTACAGTTTATGATGAAGAATTAACTAGATTAATAATTAGACAACGTTTCTTTTGTTATAAGAAGCTATGACATTTGTAATAAAAATTCCAGGAGATCATAATGAATTTTAACTTGCAATCAAGCCAGAAACACTCTAATTAGAGCAGAAACATGACCTATTTCCAGACTGCTACATGTATTTCAGGATAGTTAGGAATAAAATATTTTAAAGTTCTAGTCATAGAGACAAGATGAGAGAGGGCATGGAAAAATTCCTAAAGCTTTATTGCAAGTTGCCCATGACGTATGTCAGGGCAGGGCTGACAGAGTGTAAAATAGTGTCATGAAGATGGATGGAGATGCTGATCCATGGCAGATCTTTGGTAAATGGCCGTTTCACTGTGGGGGGACCAGCCATTAACAGCACGAAAAAACGGCACCGGCCTTCAACATTAAGGAACGCAACACAAGCGTGCCGTTAGTTTTTATGGGAGTCTCCGAGAGCTTGTATAACTTATCCTGCAGGACAGTGTTTCAGTTTGTCTTCAGTTGACCAGATATTGAGCAAAAAAAAAAAAAAAACAACAATGTATACATGGTTTACAAATGAGAATAAGAATTATGTAATCTTTTTTTTTAAAAGCACAACTGGCGAAACTGTTAAAATAAGGAGATAAGCATTTGTCCTGTTTATGTAGCATGTTCTAAAAAGACTGCTGATAAGGAAACGGAGAGTGAAGGAGAGTGAGTGGTGTAAGGCATGGGAATGGGTTTTCAGGGGGCAGTTAAAATAAGCGGGTTTTTTTCTTTTTTTTCTGGGGGGGGGGGTATGGGGTGGGGAAGAAGGCCTCTGAATTCCAGAATGGTGAGCTATGCGTGGGAGCGAGCAGGAGTTCACTTTCGGCCGAGAGGGTGAGGCGGACAGAGGATTTATTAGCACCTATTGCTGTATGTCAGTTCTGGAAACTGCGCGACAGATAAGGTTGAGTAGCCAACAGGGGAGAGAAGGCAGCTTGGCAGGACGACCGCGGAACATTTTCTTCATCATTATATCTGCATGGCTCATGATCACACAGCGGGTGAATCAGATCTATATTTAAAGAAACTCTGACAACCAGAAAATGGCATTTTCTTGAAGGTGCGCATGATTTCCGGCTCTGGGGCAGCGTTCATTGGCCCAGCCCTGGACATCACAGCCGGGACCTTATAATCGAACGGCCGCTGGCAGGATCTAAGGTGCCGGGGGAAGTGGAGCGGCCGCAAGAGCCGTGATATGACGTCATTTCCTTTCTCTCCTCTGCCCGTAGGCCGATGCCCACCTATCGCGTCGACGCTGACAAGGGCTTTAACTTCTCAGTGCCAGATGATGCCTTTGTGTGCCAGAAGAAGAACCACTTCCAGGTCACGGTGTACATCGGCATGTTGGGCGACCCTAAATACGTCAAGACCAGTGAGGGTCTGCAGCCCATAGACTGCTTCTACCTCAAACTCAATGGAGTGAAGGTAGGTAGCTGCCCCGCGGTTCCCCTCGCACACTTTGCGTACAATGTGTCACACTGACTTATACTCTGAGATACTTGCTGGACTCTGCGCCTGTAGACCCATATATCGGCTCACTGGAACGCAAAGACACGAGATGCTCTTGTCTTCCTCTACCGCAGCTTGAAGCCATGAACCAATGTATCAACGTGGAGCAATCTCAGTCTGATCGCAGCAAGAGACCTTTCAAGCCAGTTCTGTGAGTGGCCACCACAGCACTGACAGAGAATGAGGGTTGGGTGTGTGTGTGTGTTTATCTGGTACAAAAAAAAGGGTGTAAGAAAGTGACCAGGCAGTGCACAGGCTGAAAATGTTACTGGCTATCCACCTTTACACTGTCTACGGTGTAGTCAGCAGCATAAAACTTCAAGCCAAAAGCATTAATATAATCAGATTTGAAAAACTACTAAAAGCTGCCAAATTACTCAGTTGAAGAGCAAATTTCTAAAACCCGTTTACATTTTCCAGACATTTTGGTTTCCGATACTGTATGAGATATGAAAAGGAAGCCCAGCTTTAGGTTATTGGCGGTCTCCTCCCATAAAGGACAAAAATGGACCGAGCGAGTTAAACATGCTCTTTCGCGTTACCTTGTCAATGTGGACAGAATTCCACGCAACGTGGAACTGCAGTCTGTTTCAGCCTGAAGTGGTTTGGAGTTGAGACGGTCAAAGTCAGTCGTTATAGTGAAAGTGGGTTTGTGCGCCTTTCAGCGTGACTCTGCCCCCGGAGCAGGTGACCAAGGTCACAGTGGGGCGGCTTCATTTCAGTGAGACGACAGCCAACAACATGAGGAAGAAAGGAAAACCCAACCCGGACCAGCGGTAGGGGCCGCCGCGGACGCGCGCCCACGCGTCACATGACCATGCATTAACGCACACACACAGTCACAGGCCGTGAACACATACGTACGCATGCAAAGCCATGCATCCTTTGGTATGACACGTCTACAAACTAGTAGTTTGGAGGTTGTATACTGTGCTGTTGCTATAGTTACTGTTTGGGCTCCAAAACTGGAAAGCAACTGTATGTTGTTCCATAAATAGTTTTCTGCATTTTCTGTTAAACTCACATGTCTACTCCCACATTAATACAAATTCATAAACACACACACACACACACACACAAGAATTTAATTATTTAATAGTATGAAAATACCAACTCAAGAGAAAAAAAATCAGGTTCGGATATAAATAGATACAAACTAGACAGATAGAAACATCCTAGAGGAAATTGCAGATACACCTCCATTAATATTTCTATCCTTGTAATTAGTCGTTACTAGAAGATGGTATATTTTAGACCATCTTAGTTTTATACTCATATGTTTTTATGCTTCTGTCTGTGTGTGTGTGTTGTGTGTGTGTGTGTGTGTGTGTGTGTGTGTGTGTGTGTATAGGTACTTCATGCTGGTGGTGGCGCTGCAGGTCCAGTCCCACAACCAGAGCTACACTGTCGCGGCTCAGGTGTCAGAGAGGATTATCGTCAGGGTAACCTCTGTCAGTCTGGCCCTGTCTGTCTAACTGTCCCCTACAATGACTGCCTGTCTGAATTTGCTTATGTCTACGTCTTCCAAAGTGCATTTCTGCCTGCCTTTCTCTGAGCGTGTCTATCCAGCTATCTGGCTATCCCTTCCTCTTGATAACTTGATGTTTCTCAGCATTTTTATGTATTTGTCCTCACTGGCCTGAAATTTCATTCAGAATCAAATCACTATGTTTATATGAGCAGCAGAAGTAATAGGAATAAGTCGGGACCATATTTTTTGCAGTCGAGGGAAGATACAGTTTTACTATTATTAGTACATGGAAAACCACATCCAGTATAAACCATCTGTGCCATGTTGTTTTTCTTTATTTTCCCCTGAGACACAGTTAGAAAGCCAGGCAAAATATCAGCAACAGACCCCCCCTCACTTCAGGAAGATATGTTGTGTAATACAATTTGAGTCAGATATGCCTATTCCACATCTCTGGGCATGATTCCAGGCTGATCCTCAGGGTTGCCCCCCTCCCCCAATTTGCCACATTTTCCATCAATGACTATTATATATGTCTTGGTGCCAAATGACATTAACCGTAATGCTTGGACATGTTCGATCATTGACATAAGCTGAGAGTAAAATTATTATTTTTTTAGACTATAAGATTTTTCGCTTTGAGGTACTATACAAGGAATAGACAGATATATTCTCAGCCTTTTAATTGCTAGTTGCTACTGGGAAGACAGATTGTCTTGCACAGTGGCTACGTATTATTTGTTTGACATTTCTTTCCAAATCCGATTTATTGACAACTGTAGCCAGTTCCCTGCTCAATTTAAGACACACCCAAGTCCCAAGGTGACATAACAGCTTAGCAGTACACCTGAAAAAAAAACATACTGCATAAATTGTTGACCATATAAGGTCAAGGACATAGGGTACAGCCTTGCACTACGTCACCTTCTACACCATAAGTGAGCAGGCTCAGGTCACAAACCCTGAGACGTTATTTATCTACAATAAGAAAAAATAAATAAAAGCACAAATAATTGTGATTCTGTACTGGATAAGTGGTTATGGAAGATGGATGGATGGAAAATAATGAGACAAAACGTATAATAATTTATGTTAATATATAGTTCATATGTTTATAATTTTAATTTTGTTAAGGCTACATTTTTTTTAATAAGCAGGTTATTCAGGCCACTAACATAACTTTCTGTACTGTGTTGACTTGTATCTTAAATATTATGGAAATCTTATGCCAATGACATTGTAACATTGCGTATAATTAATACGACTGAAATTAAAAGGAATGACTGAGTTGTGATGTTTGACGTTCAAGAATAGCTTGTGTGTAAGTTTTCACATATTAATAACAATTTGCCATTTATACCAAAAATGTAAAAATTACTAATTATGAACAATTCAGAGAGGCATTCAAGCAGGAGAACTGTGCCAAAAGAGTAACCTATGTAATGACCAGCTTTAGGGTTCTGATTTCTAGTTAGCTATGGGTAATTATGGGTGAATTAGTCCTCCTCAGAATTTTCATAGCTGCATAGCACATCGGGGCTGAACTGTTCTGGCTGTAATTTATATCAGATGTAATGTTTATCTTTACTGGTGACACGAGTTCTGTAATGGAATGTAAGCTTCTGGCTCCTTTAACGACACATCTTCCCTTGTCTCCCCAGAGCTCTCTCAGTCTGAACTGTGCCTCTGTCTCTTTGTACCCCTGTCCGCCTTTTCTCTTGCCCCAGGCGTCCAACCCAGGGCAGTTTGAGAGCGACAGCGAGGTCCTGTGGCAACGGGGCCAACTTCCCGACTCTGTGTACCACCACGGCAGAGTGGGCATCAACACCGACCGGCCGGATGAAGCTCTGGTGGTTCATGGCAACCTCAAGGTCATGGGATCCTTGGTGCACCCCTCGGACATCCGTGCCAAGGAGAACGTTCAAGAGGTGAGAGTTTGGAGAACTTGCAAGTCTTCAGTGATGGATAGACCTGACTTGAGGTCTTCTTTTGCTAAAGGGACTAACCATTTTGAGGTCCCCATGAAAGAGGACGCTATCTGCCTGAAGCTTTTCAGTAAAGGAGAGCTACCACTGGAGACCTACTTGCTGACCTGGATCTTCAGTGACCCTACTCTACATGTGACTCTGTTTGGGCCCCAGGTAAACACCACGGACAATCTGAAGAGGATCTCTCAGATGCGGCTGGTCCACTATCACTACAAGCCTGAGTTTGCAGCCACCGTGGGGATTGAAAACACTGCAGAAACAGGTAAATTATCGCCAGATAATCAGCCTCCATTGCTCAGAGCCAATAGCACACTTGTTGTCAAACGGAGGGCTTTTTTTCGCAATATCGCGACCGGCTTAGTTCTCCAGATTGTTGGCATTCTGAATCATGGGCTCACTTCCAAGCCTGCCTGTGTTGTGTCTCTGTGCAGGAGTGATTGCCCAGGAGGTGCAACAGATCCTGCCAGAGGCAGTCAAGGAGGGTGGAGATGTTGTGTGCGTCAACGGGGAGACCATTCCTAACCTGCTGGTGGTCAACAAGGTCAGGGGCGGTCATCGAAACCAGCTGTAATGTGTATTATAGCCGCTGTGTGAAGCTCTGATCTGACCGGAGGCGCTCCTGGTTCCTCCCCCTACCCAGGACCGCATCTTCATGGAGAACGTTGGGGCGGTGAAGGAGCTATGCAAGCTGACGGACAACCTGGAGACGCGCATCGACGAGCTGGAGCGCTGGAGCCGCAAGCTGGCTAAGCTACGGAGGCTAGACAGCATGAAGAGCACCGTGAGCGGGGGGACGGCTAGGTGAGGCCTGGGGGGCACAGCCATACCAAGAACCTGCGTGCTGGGTACAGAAGGGCATGGAGATCGTGGGCTAGCCTCGGGGAAGGAGCTGAAAATGAGGGATACAATTGCAATACACGATATATACACTTACTACTTACTATATATTTTGATATACATCAGATGTTTTAAATTGGTAATTGAAAGGTTATCAGTAATGCATTGTTATGTCATAGTCTACATTTTGCTGTAATTTGCAGCCAATCAGGAAGTCAGTTCAGTCGAGCAGGAAGTGTTCCTATCAAGAAAAGATCGGGCAGATCTGGGAGCAAGGTCAGTACTGATATTTTCATTTCAACTAATAAATATATGTCACTCTGTTTTTCATCTTCAGTGACTGAAACTTTAAACTCAATGCTATAATCCCTAAACCCTTTGGTTGGGGCTTCAAATGCTGTGCTGAACAGGTTTCCCCTTGTAGTCCAAAAACATGCAGTTAGATTATTTGGTGGCATTAAATTGCCCATAGGGTATAATTATTGGTATATTCCCTGTGATGTACTGGCATCCCATTCAGTTTTTGCCCCAGGCTGTCACCCTGTCTGGATAAATGTTTGGATCTCTATGAATGTAACAATTCTGCAAATTTCAGTGTAGTATACATGTAATAACACTGCTATTGTCCTAACAAATACATGTAATAACACTGCTATTGTCCTAACAAATACATGTAATAACACTGCTATTGTTCTATCAAATACATGTAATAACACTGCTATTGTCCTTGTGTTTTTGTGGTTCCAGAGTCCTGCTCCAGAAAATGGCTGCATCAGCCAAAAGTTCCTGCAGGCTGCCATCTTGGCCCTGGCCATTATAATGGCATTCAGGTACAACCAATAGGTGCCTGCTGTAGGAATGAGAGATGGACAGGGCTGAGTGTCTGGGTTTCCCTAAGAATCTCCGTGTTCACGGACTGAGGACCGCCATGAAAATGGAATTATTGTACTACTGTACCTTCCACCATCTTGTCTCTCCACAGTGTTGTCTCCATGGCCACACTCTACGCATTGACTCAACACCAGCAAGGTGAAATAGAGGCTGATGGGTAGGTTTATATTAGATGTGATGCCCTAAACATAAGCTGGAACTGAGATTCTGTGCTGTGGCAACACGCACTCCTGCAGCACATGCTACACACCTTCAGCACATGCTACACACCTGCAGCACATGCTACCCACTGCCTTCAGCGCATGCTACATACCTTCAGCACATGCTACACACCTTCAGCACATGCTACACACCTGCAGCACATGCTACCCACTGCCTTCAGCGCATGCTACACACCTTCAGCACATGCTACACACCTTCAGCACATGCTACACACCTGCAGCACATGCTACCCACTGCCTTCAGCGCATGCTACACACCTTCAACATGCTACACACCTTCAGCACATGCTACCCACTGCCTTCAGCACATGCTACCCACCGCCTTCAGCACATACTACACACCACCTTCAGCACATGCTACACACCTTCAGCACATACTACACACCACCTTCAGCACATGCTACACACCTTCAGCACATGCTACACACTTAAATGTGTGTATTCAGTCATTAAATGTGATCTCCTGCTCGTTTCCTTGTAGCCCTGCATCCCTCTGCACTTTTTCTGTGTCTTGGACACCTGTCCTCACTGCAACTCTCACGCTCTGTCCATCTGTCTGTCCCTGGTATGTCCCTTTCACTTTTCCTTGTGTTTCTCTACAAGTAAGGAGCCTAATTCCACACGCGGAGCTCTGATTCCAAACACTCTTACTGACGTGCTTTGATTTTGTCGCCAGCAGCCATCTTTCTGTGCCTCACTCTCAATTGTCTTGTCACCAGCAGGTCGAGTTCCGGCCTGGGATCATCCCGCAAGGCCAGCTTCTCCCCAGTAGCTTCCACTCCTCCGCCACAAGGTGAGGTGGACTTCTACTAAGAAGGATAAACTGGGAACCAGTATTCTAAATATAGCTCCTGAAACCTTTCTTTTCGTCATACCCAGTCTTGATCCGACCTCAAGCGCTTTCATGTTTTACAGTCCCACCCTCTCCCTCGATGTCCAATAAAGATCCATGCTGCCCTTCTCCAACTTCCAAGAGCAACCAGTCAACCACAAGTGTGTTGCCAGGCAACAACCAGTCAACAACAGGTAGCGAAAAGTCACTCCGTCCTCATGGATTCGTACAGCCCTTATAAAAGATGGAGACACGTAGATTAGAACCAGTGACAGGTGAAATTTGGTTTTGACGCACATTGGACTACTGGCCACTGTGTTTAGACGCCCCGTTCCTCGCATTGCTATTCGTTGCGCCATGATGTGCATTTGAATTTTCTCGCAAATTTGCAACCCTTATCTATTTCAGCGCCCGTTAGCTTAGCCCCAACCCCAGGCAGCACCAACAAGAAGGCCAAGTCTCGTCCAATAGAAAAGGACGGGCGTCACCGGAACCGCCTGAGTCACACCTCAGCGCCAGCACCCTCCTTCCAATCCAAGACCAAGAGACCTGCAGACCAGGGCAGCTCCGGCGTGGACAAGTGGCTCCCAGCTCCGCGGCACCAACGTAGCATCCACACGAGGGGTGAGAAAGTCATATGGGCACAGAGTGGGATGTTAGGTTCACGTCAGCATCCGACGTCAAACATGAACCCAAACCGAAGGCCGGGTCCCAGCGCATGTAACAGTGTTACATCTGCAGCCTACTGCTTAGTTATTACAGAGTGCTTCTTTCTGGAGGAAACGCTTTGCTGTTTGCTGTAGGTCGAAGCCCCGCCCCCTCTCTGACATCAATGCAAATCCTGGAGACGGGCCAGCCTATCACCATGGAGTTCTGTCCTTTGCCTGATAGCTGCAGGTTTGTGTGTGTGTGTGTGTGTGTGTGTGTGTCAACAGTAGATAAGATATTACAGATCAGCATTAACCCAGGAAAAACAGTGCAGTTGAAAATGGATTTATAATAGTCTCTTTAGTGCAGGTGGAAGTTCTAATCATTAAAATGATTGTGATTTAACTTTAGCCAAATAATTTAACATATTAAAACATGAAAAGATGGATGTAACCTCTGGTATCCTTAAGTGATATTTTCCTGTTGTTTTTTGTTTTAAATTCATTAATGTGATTTTGTGATTGTTTTAGGACTGGAGTCCATAGCTACACTGTCTCTCTCCATGGAAACAACTACACCTCCCTTTCCCATGTGACTCTACACATGAGGTATGTACAGAACACAGGCCTACATGCACACTCATACACTCTTACACCATCTGTACGTCCTTCATCGGAAACAATGTGCTTCACATGGATTATTGAATTATTTCATTATCATCAAAGTGCATTATGCCACAGTAATGTGCAGTTAGTGATATAATTCTGAGTACCAATAAAATATTTATTTAAAATATTACATCAGTAAACAATTCAGATAAGTAATGTGTGACACATGATTAGGCAAAATGTACAATGCTGTATACCTTTCATAACTTATAAGTTTGGGATGAAGTTTATTTAAATTTTATTGACATAAAACTTGACATAATGTGAAGCCCTTTTACTGAATATGTAAATTAAGGCAGTGCTTTCTATGGCTGTCCTGTCCGCAGGTCCAACATCAGCGTTCTGGTGTTCCAGTGTGGCGTCACCAGGGGGCGCCACTGTTCACCCTATCCTGACAGGCAGACGCAGCACAGTGCAGAACAACCACACAGCCAGCAGAATGTTTTCACAAAGGTAAATGCAGACTGAAGACTGCTGGAGTAGCGTCAGTCGCTATGCTCCAACAGGCCCTTCGGTCTGTTGCTGTGCAGAGTACGATTTGGGCCTAGCAGGTCGACAAGTGGTTATAGCAGGGGTGGGCAATCTTATCCACAAAGGGCCGGTGTATATGCAAGTTTTCGGTGCAACTCCCTAATTAGATTACTAATTAGAGGACTGATTGGCTGAAGAGTCCTCACACCTGGGTTTGAGCAGCTCACCTACAGGTTATCCCAAAGACCTGCATACACACAGGCCCTTTGCAGATAAGATTGCCCACCTCTGGGTTATAGGCTGGACTGAGGACCTGAATGTTGGTAGTTGAAGGTCCCAGGATGGTTCCATTGTAGAATCCTTATGGAGCCTTATACTTAACCTGAGATAGTACTGAAAAATATGTATATCAAGAAAAAAATGTGGGTGGAACATGACTCAGTAGATAGCACTGTGGCCTCACAGCCTTACAGAGTTGTGGGTTTGAACCCCCCCCCCCCCCACACACACACACACACTTTCAAAAAAAAGTACCAATTTGTATTTTTGAGGGTACAATTACTTGTCACTGAGGCTGTACCCTTAATGGTCTGCCGCTTATACCCTTAGCTGTAGGCACATGTATATTTTAAGGTACAGAAATGGACTATGAGGAACATTTTTATACCATTGGGGGTACAGTAATGTTGTTTGTACCTTGGGGAATAAAACTGTACCAGGGAAGTATCCTTTGTTCTCTGTCTGCATAGATTGTACAGCTTCTCCTCTTATTCCCCCCATAGTGCGAAAAACTTAATGACTCAGCAAGTTTGACCGCAGTTTGCGTCCTGTGGTGAACTAACACCCCTTTAAAGTAGATCTTGCCTTGTGCCCCCCTCTTGATGGGATATACTCCAGGCTTACTCTGACCCTGCACTGTGTATGTGGTCATGGAAAATTGATAAAAATGGTACGTTGCTTTAAAGTGTCTGATAAGCAACTAAAAATGTAAATGTTTAACCATCTAATCCTCAGGGGCAGGAACACTTATGGTCTGTGCCAAGACTGTCCCTCCAGGACGTCAGCTACCACTTCCGTGTGGCGCTGTCTGTGAGTAAACACAGATACACGAGTGTCTGTGAGCTGTCCGGTCTGTTTTCACTTTATTGTATGCAGTGCTTATATTTTTTTCCACTGACTTTTGACCATTCTCCACTCACAGACACAAGTAATCTGTGCCACCAAGGAGGAGAAAGAATTCATCGGTCAATACTCCGATTACCACTTCCTGTTTCAGCGAAGCTGTGGATGAGAGAACGACGTTTATGTAAATGGAGTGCATTATGGGAGAAAAACAATGTCCCAGTGTTCCCATTCCGCACTCCATTAAGAGCACCTCCTTTTTGGGATAGCCTGTTTTTTTGAACCTACTCATCTCGCTTGAACAGAAAAGCCATTAACATTTGTTAAATTTGTAACCAGTTTTTTCAAGTATATATTTATGGAAAAAAAAACTGTTCATAGTTTCACAGATTTAGCCTTGGTTTAAGAGAGTTTATATAATGTACCACAGTGGAGCACATGTTTGAACTGTGCTCTGTGTTTCTAGTTACAATTTTTAATGCCCCACGATAACATCTGGATACCACAGGCCAATGTGTAGTTATTGAATAACTCTTTTAAGATGTACAGCTGTGGGTCCAGACTGACCTCAGTCTTCATAAATTGACGGAGATCAGTTTCTACATAGAGCGTTATTTGGAGAGCCTGTAATGTTAGTTACTTATGTTCTCACTTCCAACCCCCTTAATTCCAGTGGCTTTATTTGAAGCTTTGTCACCTGTCTTTACACAGGCAGACCCAACTTCACAGTGGAATTGATCTTGATGTAGTACAACAGCAAATTGGATGAACTGGATGAATCTCACTTAACATTCTCAATGCAGTGAAGGCAGAACAAGCCAGATGACCTGGAAATAGGGACAGTTAGACTTCCTCAGCATTATAAGCCCTGTGTACCATGTCTAAGTGAAGTTCTCTAGCTGCCACAGCTGGCGAAATGCTGTGTAAAACACATCTAAATTAATAATTGTAGAAAGTCGAATTAATCTGAACTAAATATCAGGGCAAGTTTGCGGATGTTAAGTCCACAATATCTTTGCAGAATACTGAAACATAAAGAGATTAAGGCCTCGCGCGCTTACAAATTATTAAACTGGAAATTGAATCAGTCCCAAAGTCCGAATGGATTCTTTGGACATGACAATTAAATTCATTCCCGCGTCCCCCAAAAAGGTATTTTTCTCAGTTTAAACTTGTGCAATGTTTTACGATACTGGTACATTTGAACTGGAATGCCACTGAATTATGGGCGGACAGAATCCTTTATTCTCTAGCCGTTTGAAAACCTTTTATGAGACACTCTCTTACTGTACATAGCAATACTGGAGCATCAGATCACCTGATAAACTGGATCGATTGAGTCTGACACTGAATTGTGGCCACATAACCCGACTTCACTGGTTAGGTTTAAGCCATTAATGAGTTACTGGATCCTCTTTAGGCTGCGTCACTGGATTTCTTAATCACTGTCAAGTTTGAATTCACTGGATCAAAGCAATGCTCACTGCTGGACCCTTCAGTCCCAAACCCTGAGATTTATATCAAATGGTTTTATACTTCAGGAATTGATCTTCTATTTATTCAACTGGGTCTTTTTTGTTGTTTTCTGTGTGTTTAGGAGAGTTTCATGCTGATTGTGGGTATGAGTGGGCTCAAACCGTCGTAGTCTCGGGGAGAGGAATGAGCCAGTACGCACTGTGAGGGTTGACTCTGACCTGGAACCTACATGATGGAACAGTTGAGGTCACCTTTGTAGACCAGAGGTGCTGAAAATGACGCCTTTACTTTTGTTCCTCTCTCTTTGCTCCTATAGGAAGTCTGCACTAGCTCCTCCTTTCCTGTTTTTCCTTTCTCTGTCTTTCACGTTTCTGTCCTTCTAAACAAGCTTCCACCAAGAGATATAGTTAAATTGTGCCATGTGACCGACTTGCTTCACCAATCGCGAGTTGTGGTGACGAGGACCTCGGCCCCCAGCTCGGCCCCCCGCTTCCCACTGATCAGTAATTGCCTGAATCCATCTGGTTGACTTTCATCTGACCCCCTCAAACCATATCACCAACCTCTCTGTGACCCCCCTCCCATCCACATCATCTCACTGATCTCTGCATGACCCTCTCACGGCGTCATACCTACTTCTTGTATCACCCCCCCAACACACACACACACACACACACACACACACACGCACGCCAGACGTGCCAATAGGGAATGCTGTGTTTTACCCTGATATGCAACAGTGGCCCAGTCATAAACACACATTATTTACCGGATACATACAATCCATATGTTGGTTTATGAGCCTGAACAATAATGACATACTTATAGTCTGGATTTTGCCTGGCACTCCGTTTTTCATCCTCTTCCAGCAAAAAACATTCTTTTATTCTTGACACTTAATCTTTGGACCTTTTAAATAAGGATATTTACTTGCCGTCTTCATATGAACATAGTATTTAGCTGTTTGTGAGAATGGTGAATGCTGTCCTTCTGTGCTTCAGTGAGTGAATGTTGTTGGAATCAAGAATTCTGTGACTCAGGTATTCGTAGAAATACCTAGACTTTAAAGACGGGGACTCGCTGCAAAATAAAGTAGGCATTTTCCCCCGTGGTAAAAACACACATACTGTGGCATTCTGGGAATTCCTCATGAAGCAGGCCTCCCCCACCCTGGTTCTAATGCAGTTGTCCGGCACTCAGCTTGCACTGAGCTGCCTTTTTGTTCCCAAAAACGAGTGTGGTTTAACAAACTCGAAAGCATCATATTATCTTCTAAAATAGAACGAAAGTGAAGTGGAAGTATTTTCAACCTTGTATCCTCTGCCAAGGCTAACATATACCGTATATCACTCCTTTTTGCCTGATCAAGTATAACCACTAGTAAGGGGAACTAATCTTTTTGGACATAACTGATACAAGAAGAAAAAAACCTTTGGGCACTTTTCTTTAATTCCCAAGGACAAATTTACTTCCCTCTTCATGGGTAAACGCTTGTTTTATTTAAGATATACATACTGTACCATTATTAAATGTTATACTGCACTTCTAGTTCATGTAAATATGCTGATCTTTTGGAATTTTGACTGGTTTTAAATGTGTGTTTTTTGTAATTTACTAATTTGTCTGACCTCTCTGATTTTTACGCCAGTCACGCAGTTGCCTTACCTTATTATGGAGTTTTTCATGTTGTATTGTCATTTTTAATATTCTGAGGAGTGTGAATTTCAGCATATCGGGGGGCATACAGACCATTACAGATCGAGATCATGGTGGGTTTTTTTTTTTTTTAATTCAAGTGTGATCATTTGCCTGAGTGAATTAATTAACATGGAAATGTCTCAATAACCACAAACAATAACTGCCTGTTTTTTTTTTTTTGGTTTGTTTTGTACGAATTTTTTAACCAAAATGTACTACCTGTAGGCGACAGTGCTGAGCTTCTTCACTCAGTGTTTTTCAGGAGATCATGAGCAACTATTTTGGAAATTTGGTTACAATGCTAGTCTTACAAGCTCGCTTCATGTACAGTTGTAGTCGAAGCTCCTCCCCCAATTTCCCTCACTTGTTTGTTTTAATATTATATTAGTCTCTACCTACCCCCTCCTCACTACATCTCTCATTGGTTGATACGCTTGTCTATTTTCGCCCCTTTCCCCTCTCATTGATTCACTTGTTTGTTTGTCTTAATGCATTATCATTATATTATATGAGATTACTTGCAGCGTCCTGGTTGTATTCTTTCTTATGGAGCGCCTCCACATTCTTGTAAGTAATTGGCACATGTGCTATGTGCATGTCTACACAAGATATACTGTATGGGTATGTGTGTATAAATATATAGGCTCGCATATGTGTGTGTTATGCAAGTGTCTTGTTAAAAAATTCATGACACCTGGACACACAAGACACCAGCTGTAAGAAATGTCAGCTGTGTGAGTTCTTTGGCATATGGGCAACGGTTAGCCAAAATAAACAATATCAAATGATAACTTGTTGTGATAATCACACCATAGCTAGATATGCTTCAGCAATGCAAGTATAACTACCTGACTATACATTAAGTCCTACTATTGGTTCAGTCATATAAAATTGCAGCCCTCCATCCATTGTCTGAATTTGCTCACCCTATTTAAGGGCAGGGAGGCTACAGATCCCAGAGGCTACAGGTGCAAGTCAGGGAACAACCCAGAGTGGGGCACCAACCCATAATCGTATAAAATTAAAAAGTTAATTTTTGTGTTTGACAATTCTAAAGGGTTACCTTCAAGTTGGGTTGAGTACAAAAGTGATTTTAATCATGAATGCACAAATGTATCAGATTGACAGATGTCTTCACACATTATTATACTAATACAGACAGTGGGAAAAAGATAAACACCCTTAATGAGAACGTAAATCAGAATTGCCTGTGTACACCCACATTAATGCAAGAACTATCCTGCCATGAAAAAGCTAATGAACTCAAGCCTGAATTACGGGGGTGGAAAACATTGTTCAAGACATTGTTCTGTCCCAATAAATAACTGCAATTTAAGGTCTAGTAAGTGAAAAAACACATTATATAAATATAATTGTCTTTCAACAATTTGTCAGCAACTCTGAATCCACAGATGAAGACATTTTTGCTGTAACCAGTAATCAGTGATTACTATTGACCTTGCCTTCTGAATTAAGGACACCGCATCAACAAATACACCACACACAGTTAAAGACTTTGTTCTTGAAATGCATGGTTCAGCTGAAAATAAGAGAAGGTAAGTTTAGTTTTCACTTTTAACTAGAAAAGGCCCTGGAATCATATCTGGCGTCTCTTGCCTTATGCTTCCTGAGAGAGAGTCCAAGGTCACTGCAACCCTGTAGTACATGGAGGATGGCGTGTGGATACAGAGATGATTTCACCAGGGGTGCATGCAGTGCAACTACACCCCCTTACTGGTCAGATGAAAATGCTATTGGAACTTCCATCCACCCATCCATCCTACTGACAGGGCACACTCACACACCATCCACTCGCACACCATTCACTCACACACCATTCACTCACACACCATCCACTCGCACACCATCCACTCACACACCATCCACTCACACACCATCACTCACACACCATTCACTCACACACCATCCACTCGCACACCATTCACTCGCACACCATTCACTCACACACCATCACTCACACACCATCCACTCACACACCATCCACTCGCACACCATTCACTCGCACACCATTCACTCGCACACCATCACTCGCACACCATCACTCACACACCATTCACTCACACACCATCACTCACACACCATTCACTCACACACCATCCACTCACACACCATCACTCACACACCATTCACTCGCATAAGCACACCTAGCGGGAAATTCGGTAACTCCAATTCACCTCAGCATGAATTTGGA
>JABFDZ020000008.1:14672277-14683626 GCA_019775955.2 Pollimyrus isidori
ACTCGCACACCATCACTCGCACACCATCACTCGCACACCATCCACTCACACACCATCCACTCGCACACCATTCACTCGCACACCATCACTCACACACCATCACTCACACACCATTCACTCACACACGATCACTCACACACCATTCACTCACACACCATCCACTCACACACCATTCACTCGCATAAGCACACCTAGCGGGAAATTCGGTAACTCCAATTAACCTCAGCATGACTTTGGACTGTGGAGGGAAACCGGAGAACCCGGAGGAAGCCCCACAATGACACGGGGAGAACATGCAAACTCCACACACAGTGAAGATAAGAGTGATGGTGTGAGACAACAGCGCCAACCGCTGTGCTGTCATGGCATCTCCACAACTGGAGCTTAAACTATTCAGTTTTATCGCACAAAAGATTACCTGTTAGATTACACTCGGAAATGTGGCCTTGTGTTAGTTATATACTTTTTTTTTTGTTGTTTTTTTTGGTAATTTATTTACCTGAGTGGATGACAAGCTAGGTTCTCTCAGTTTGCATCCCTTGGGAGAAAAATGTAAAGGCAGCTACATATGAATGGAGAGAAAGAAAAGCCAAATACTGTGTGTAAAGTTGCATGTAGGTTGCAAATAAAAAAGAAGAAAACAAATTGTGATTTTACCACTAAATTGGCACTAAGGGAGGGCTATTTAACAATATTTAAACATTTTTAAGATGGGACTGTTTGACAGAAGGTCTCCACTGTGTGTTTCGACATATTTCAAATAAGAATTTTGTTGAGTCCATTCAGGCCACAGGAATAAATGTTGATTTTCAACTTGAGAATGAAACTTGAATTACACGTGATAAAACATTAATGAGAAAAGCGGCAATGAAAAATGGATGGATGGATCTTAGAAAACAGCAGTTTTTCCAATTCTCTCTCAATTTATATAATTCTCACAGTATTTTCATATGTATTTCCACCTGTGCTTCACTACACCCTGTCTTAACACTACTCATAGTAAATAACTATGTTAAATGAATGACAACAGCGACATCTAGTGACCAAACGAAATATACTGCAAAATATGCTTAAATGTCAAAGAATCCTAGAATTCTGTTTTGACATTTTTATCGGATTATTACAGGATAATTGCACTGTCCATTGTTTAGATCAAATGAACAGTATAAAATCGCAGAAACCCTACAAAAAAAGAAAGACATACATCTAAATATAAATCAACGAATTAACAATGCCAATTATGAATTTCACTTTACGCAGTAAAAACAATGACCATCAAGATGCAATAAAATATATCATGTGTGTGTGGTTTTCTATACAAGTAAAATTAATCTCAAAAAGAAAGTAACCATAGGTCGCGAAAAAAGCTACCACCTATATCCCACCAGTTTACAAATTTAGAGCCCTCCGCTCCTTCGGCTGCTCCCGCTAGGGGTCGCTACAGCGAATCATCGGTTTGCATCTCTTGCTGCATCTTCCTCTTTCACACCCATCCCCTTAGATGTCTCGCTGCATCCATAAATCAACTTTTAGGCCTTCCTCTTTTGCTCTTGCCTGGCAGCTCTCTCCTCAGCATCTCTCCTCTATACATGTCCAAACCAACGCGGTCTCTAGCTGTCTCCAAACCGTCCAACCTGAGCCGTCCCTCTAATATACTCATTACTAATCACTCCCAACACAAATCTTAACACCTTCACTGCCACCTCCAGCTCTGCCTCCTGTTTCTTCCTCACTGCCACCGTCTCACTACCATCCTGAAAACCATCCTTGTTTCATATCCTGTTTCGCTCTTGCTGTGACCCGTCTGTCATAAATCACTCCCATCACTCTTTTCCACCCACTCCACCCTGCCCGCACTCTTTTTCACCTCTCTTCCAAATTCTTCGTTATTCTGAACTGTTGATCCCAAGTATTACATTTCTTGTAATTCCAAAAATATCACAGAATACAGGTATATTCTCAAATGCACTTAAGTAATGTCGAATCTCATAGATAATAAAGTTGTAGGATGATAGACCAGAACCAAACATCACGAAGACTTCAGGTGGAGCCTTACGTAAATATGGGCGACTAAACAAAGAACTACAGCACCCACAATTCAATGCGTAGTAGCAGCGTTACGACACGCGACTTCCGAACATACGTGGCTTTCCCTGAGACTGTGAGCTAGCTCAGTGCTTGGCCTACGCTGCACAATGGTGAGTTTGGGGTTAATTTCTTCAGAATCAGCGTTTAACGCATTATAAGACATGTATTTACTTTATTTAGTTTATAGAAGCATATAACTAGCATGGAGGGGAAACAGTTTTTTTTAGCAACTAGAAGTCGCGGCATCTTCTCTGACACGTCTCACACAGAGCAAGGTTGCTAGTTAGCATTGCCGTTGTTTTTTCTCCCAACTCATTTGGGTAATAATATACTTAATAAAAAAGTATCAACGCGAAACATTTAAAGTTTGCTGGCTTGTAGGCGGCCAATTGCATGGTGCTTCGCTGCAAGGCCAGGCTGCAATTTTCGCACATTGATATCCTGTTTAATGACATTACGATAGAAAAGCTATATGATGGCAGCAATGAGATGTTTATTCGAAATGCATATCTTATTTGAAATATTTTTAGAATTATTTTAGACATTTTAATCTTAAACTTGTTAAAGCCAAATGCCCCTTTATTCCAACATCAGTTTATAGAAAACTTGTGTGGTCTATGGCCAAATTCTTTTGAAAGTTTAAGTAATATTTTTGTAGTTACCTATTTTATTATGTAATGTACTTCTATTATGTTAGTTTATGCGATTTGGCTTATTTCATTCATTCATTGACTGGCTGCTGTCAGAGCCCATGCCAGCAGCAGTGCAGTTTTTATGTAGGTTATTTAATCAATATTTTAATTTTAAGTTTGCAAGATGTTATACTTTATTTCTGCACATGTGAAGTTAAATAATGTCTGGATATAGAGAAGCCGCTGGAAGTTTCTAACAACTGTTGTCCTGTGCAGGAGCTGGAGGCCATGACGAGATACACCAGCCCGGTGAATCCGGCAGTGTTTCCACATCTCACGGTTGTTCTGCTGGCCATCGGCATGTTCTTCACAGCTTGGTTTTTCGTGTATCCTTCCGGATGCTCGCTGGCGTTGGCTAATGCCTTGTCGTGTAATGCATGCTGAGGGTACAAGGCTCAGCTTTGGGTTGGGTTGTTATGAGAAAAGACAGCAATATTCTGAAAGCAGTGGTAAAATCTGAACCTGAGAGAGGCTTAAGAATAATCAAGTGGATATGAGAGCTGCAAAGAGGCATACAAGCCTATCAAAGTAGATAACCAGAAGCATCTATTAGAACCATATTCAAATTATTGGTGAACTATCTGGTACTAGAACTGCAACTGAGGGGTATGTTGCAGGTCAAAGCTGCATCATGAATTATAGTAGATGGGGATTCTAGTGGCACTTAACCATTCTGCCCCAGCTATGAAGTAACCTCCACGAAGTACACACGGGACGTCTACAAGGAGCTTCTCATCTCCCTGGTGGCCTCACTCTTCATGGGCTTTGGGGTCCTCTTCCTGCTGCTGTGGGTTGGCATCTACGTATGAGGGTGAGCAACACACAGGCGTGGTGATGTTTGCCTTAAGACGTCAGAATGTGACGTGTTGAGACTGCCAGTTTCAACCAAAGCAATATTATTCTTACACGTAAAGTAAGTCAAAGTTGATTCAGGACAAGAGTGCCATTTAACCTAAAATTGGTTTGTCTTTTTGCACACCAGGCACGTTTATTGTTTAGAGACCTAATAGCTTGTTTTCCCCGATTATTTTGCAGGATGTGTAGTTGGATGACTTGGTTCAGTTAACCCTGCCAACTGTCTTCCCATGTTCTCTTGTTTATTGTGTGTTATTGCTTAGTGAACTAGGCTTGTAGATGAATAATATCGCTAAATGGACCGCGACCGTGATGAATTAAGACCCCATGAATCTGGATTAGAAAAATATTGTAGGGGGGAGAAATGCAGCTTGGAAGGTCAGGAGTGATTTGTGTTAAACCGCTATCAATCGCATATTGCTGTAAGCAAAGATGGCGGGTGTTTTGGGTGTCCGTCTCCTTGCCCAGTACTGCTGTTGTAAGTGCTGTCGATTCATCCGTTTCCTTTATGGTTTCCTGTAACAGGTGCTCATGCAGGCATGGATGAATCGGAGGTGCACGTGGTCCACTGGTGGCCCTATCAAGACAACAGGGGCCTCCACTTTGGAAGTTGGGACTCTGGGTTTTCTTCACTAGGGGAGGGATTGGGATGGTTTGGATTTGTTGGAGTTGGTCAGTCACCAGTAAATAAGATTTGATATAAAATGCATCCTGTTGTCCTTGGATTTTGTCTCAGGGACAGAATTTATTTGTTATTGTTGAAGAGGCAAACAAAATTGAAAAGACATTTTATTCAGAGTAACATTTACCCTTCCTGCTTTAAAAGAGAAAATTGTTTGAAAATTCTGGAAGAGGCGGCCTGCATGGTGGTTAGTACTGTCATCTCACATTTCCACTCTGGAGTTTACACATATTAGGCAAATTAGCATCTAATTTGCCTATAGTGTGTGCATTCTGGCATCTCATCCAGGGTGAACCACAGTTTAACGCTACCGGGGCCTGGCTCCAGGTGACTCTGACCCAGATACGTGGTTAGAAGATACATGGAAGAGACGTGAGAGCTTATTATCTATATAAAAATGGAAATTCCCCGTCTGCAGGATCTGTTCAGTATTTCAGCAGTTCAGCCAAGTGGAAACAGCTGTTGTCACTTCCTGACTTAGGTGTGATGCTGCTCTGTGACAAGGCATTTACCACGGCTCAAGTTGATGCTCACCCTAGCTAAATACTGGGGAAAATGCAGAGGTAACTATATTGAAAGGAAATTTGTTTCTAAATTCAATGTCTTGGGTGAGCCAAATGAATTTTAAAAATCGCCTTACAAAATGCACCGTTGAATAAATATCACCGTGTCATTTTATGTGCGAATTAACTTACAAGCTCCACATTTCACCCACCAACCTGTTATGCATATTTAATACCCAGTAGGTTGCTTAACTGAAATGTAACAGAATAAGTTAATTGGCCATTGTTTAGGCCATTTAGACGCCATAAACTGTGTGGGGGGGGGGGACACAAAGGTAGGGGTGAGAGACAGACCCCTAACCCTGTTCCATGGAGCACGGAATGATTAACAACTTCTTATATATGAAGAAATGGTAGGAAAAAGGAGCTTGCAGGCTGAAAAGCGACAATTTTCTAAAACCAGATAAAATATAGATCACATTTTAGTTTTGACCGTCTATTTTCCTAAGCAGCTTTCTAAGCAGGCTCTATAGCTCCTCCTCCAGGTGTGGCTGGTAAGCAGCGTTTACTCTTTGCATGCAACACAAAATGAAAGCGAACCATCGCAGGTATGTGTACTTTATATTTGTAGGTTTCTTGGATTCTTTTTCAGTTCACCGCTGTTGGATCCATGGAAAAGAACATTTTTCAAACTGCACGTTTAACAGTCATTTAATTTGTCAGGCTTTTCAATCAATCATTTGGTTAATTAGGCACATAACATTGGCTGCAGTACATTATACCCTTTGATGCATCTTGGAGTGCCACACAAACTAGGTGTTTAACATTGGCTTAATGCAAACCATGTTTCCCAGTACAATCTGTCTTTTGGATATGTACAAATATACTATTCTGTTGTAAGGGACAGGGGTGACATTTACAAACAGAAGGGCTGTGTCCTGGTAAAGTCCTAAATAATTAGGCAGTGACTTATTTAATGCTTACCAGGTGACACTAAGGTGATTTGCATTATACATTATATTTACACCATCTGTAGTATTTGCATAATTTTGTATTGCACCAAGAAACTTAAAAATATCCTGGAACAAAAACCAGTACCGCAGTAGTAATCATGGGTCGGAACCATTTTTCTGGACCCGAGAGGTCGTATATTGTGTATAGAACAAACTTCCCTGGAGCTTAAACACGATGAAGGCGTATACAGGCTAATGAATACCAAACCAATCGCCGAACAGCATAAAAAACACAAACGTATCAAAGAAATTCAAGAGAAAGTTTTAAAAAGGAAAATCACTTAAAAAGGAAAATTCAGTTATACTCTGCCCAATTTACTTAAATACTCCTCATTTCATCGATATACTTAATACATCATTTACCTAAAATCAACATTTACCTTATTTTAAATTGCATAGTTGCTCCTTTAAAGCTTAAGACCAAAGAAAACTGTTGATGATTAACTGATTATGATTCATTGTGGAGATCTATCTTCTCTTGGACAAACTATCAGTTGCAATGGTGGACTCTTCCATAACAATTATCCTTTAAACAGGACTGTACCATGCTTTTTACATGCGCGGTTCAATTTACATTTGAATGTACTAATCTACCACATGGAATAAAAATACCACAGTATAAAGAGCCCAGAATGACTTGTCCAAATAACAAAACACATACTTGTTTAATAAAGTACACTTTGAATAGGTCAAGTCTGACTGCCACCGTCTGAGTGTATATATAAAAGGTAAGGCTATGACTTGCAGTCTCCCCTCACTAAGGTTGTCACTTTGCTTTCTATATACATAGAGAATAGAGTCTGTATTCATTTAAAGGACTTGATATCCACCTGTATAAATTATATACAAATATCAGGAAAATCTATGAATTATAGACGTATATTACTTGGGACAAAAATACTTAAAAGGCAAAAATGTGCAGTGTAATCTTGAAGTTCTAAAAATCTTAACTAAATTTCAGTTTAGTGACTGACATAAAACATGAGGATTGAACACAATGTCAATATTCAGAAAAATAAAATACGCACAGTTTTTAAATGTTACAATCATTTTACATTCCACTTATTACAAAAGTAAGCCTGTTCTCGAATCTTTGACGCACCTGCAAATGCCCAGGTTACAGGGGTAACAGGATGAGCAGTGCGTGAGTTTAGGCGATGGCTTTTCACCTCAGAATGGTTTCTCGACCTATCGGGAAATCTCAAAACTTAGCCCTACTGCCCAACTCATGCACCCAAATCAAGGATGACTACCACAAAGCTGCTGTCTAAAAACAACCTGCCTGAACGTGACGGTCACCTCATCAATCAGTTACAGGCTGCTCTGCTGTCTTACCCATCAATGTCAAGTAAGGACACTGGAGCTAGTAAGTCAATAGTCAGTCGATGGCCTTGCTGGGAATTACAAGAAGGTTTGCAGTTCTTTCTCATCTGCGGGATCGTAAGGAAAGACAGGCAGTTTGCATTCACTGCTCTCGTCAATGTCTTCGAGGGTCATGGTGGACAGATCGAGGCTGTTCTGCCCCCCAGGAGTCGGGGGCTGGTTGGGAGTGTCGCCTCTGCTGAACTGCTTCAGCTTCTCCAGCTCGTAGCTGTGCAGTTTCTTCTGGATGAGGTAGCGCTCCCGTTTAATCCGCATCTTGACCTCGCTGGGCACATCCGGAATTATCCAGGCCACGAAGAACTTCACGGTGAACACCACATGCTGGCAAGGGGGAGCGATTCAGCCCGACGTCACAATTTGCCGTCGATAAAGGACACAAATGCCTCCTTTCCACCAACCCGGAGCTGGTGCTGGTACCAGTGATGCGTTGGTTCTCGCTCGGTGCCGTTTGAGAACCTGCCTGCCTTTACTCCAGGTTTACAACAGCACGTAACAGAAATGTTGCGCAGATGGTGGCGAAAGTAAAGGTTAATCTGTATTTCATTTTTTGGGGTTTATTTTGCTGAGTATGACTGGTTGTGTCTCTATTGCCTGTATCCACTTTTGTCTCTATAAAGGCTCCCCATCTATGTGTATAAGCGAGTTTATTCTCGCACACTGTTTTACTGCTGTCCATTTAGTGATCTTGCAATAAAACAGTCTGCTAAAAACTGAGCTTGCAGTGCCCCTCATGATCTCTTTGCTTCCTGGAACACCACAAGAGACAGGGTGAGGAGCTCGGTCATTCGGGAGGGGTTCAGAGCAGAGCCGCTGCTCCTCCGCATTGAGAGGAGCCAGATGAGGAGGCTCGGGCATCTGCTTAGAATGCTTTCTAGACGCCTCCCTGGTGAGGTGTTCCGGGCATGTCCCACTGGGAGAAGGCCTCGGGGAGGACCCAGAACACGCTGGAGGGACTATGTCTCTCGGCTGGCCTGGGAGTGCCTCGGGATTCCCCCAGAGGAGCTGGAGGAAGTGGCCGGGAGAGGGAGGTCTGGGTTTCCCTGCTGAGACTGCTGCCCCTGCAACCTGACCTCGGATATGCGGAAGCTAATGGATGGATGAATGAATAATACATACTAATTTAAGCTATTTTTCGATATTTTGTCTCCGTAAAGGCTCCCTCGTCTGTGTGAATTAGTTTATTCTTGCTCGTCGTTTGATGAGGACGGTTTGGACACGATAGTCCGTCCCCCGTTCGCTGGCGTTAAGGCGCCAAATTCTGAGCCGAGCTTTCCCGCGGTGCCATGCTGAAACGTTTTATTTTCTGGCCCAGGGACATTTTTTGAGGTGGAAACACGTTGGAACCAGTGCCAGACTGGGAAAAAGTACAGCACCAGCGCTTTGTTGGTGGAACCGAGGCTAACAGGTCCATAAATAGTCTGTCACTCCGAAATACTCCTGTACTTGATCCACAGGTCAATAACTTTGTGTAAAAAAATCCTTAATAACGAAAACACAATCTTACTATTGAAAGTTTAAAGCCTAATAAAAACAAAATCATTAAATAAGTGCAATTAACTGTTCGATTATTAACACGCGTAGTTCCACAGCACAACATCCAAATAATAAAAAACATTCTTAAATGCGGAGCAAGAGCCTCACCTCCATAATGATGATGAAGGCCAGCTTGGCTGCTAGAATGTGCCAGAACTGGAGCGAATGAGAGTACTTGCTCTCGTGGTCTGGTGGGTAGCGGTAATCACGGTACCTGCAGTAAATCACCTTCAGATTCAGACGCGTCCCTTTATGTCCCACATGCAGTATGTGTGAACCGTCTGTAGACCCTTACTGAGTATAGTATCATTTAGCTTTGTCGAAAAGTCATCATTGTAAGATAGAAACAGATTTCTGAAGCAGAAAAGAAAATTTAAATGCTTCTTGACCATAATCGTGTGAATGTCGTCTCTGATTTATATCCTTTTAGAAGGGAACTGACCTGCAGAAGGTGATATTGGCGTTGAACCATTCTGGATTGACGACAGACTTGGGTTTGCTTTTCTCAAGGAAGTCGCTGATGCTGAAGACGGACAGGCTGTTGTTGATGTAGCCTTCCATGCCGACTCCGCTACCGGGGTGATTGGCGTAGTAGTACACCAGGCGTGGGATCATGTCCGAGGTGAAAGCCATGATGAAGGCCTGAGCAAATGCACGTCAGTGTCCCAAAGGGAATCCATGCACCACAAATGCTGCCGTGAGAGCACGGACAGTAAAGCGGTCGCCGTCAGGCACACGCGACTCTGCTATGATCATCGCCCGGGTGGAACAGGGAGAAACGCTTACCATAAAAGGACATGCATAACCGAAAAAAACATCAATTTAGCCCAAACTGGTTTCACATGGTTTGTACTTCCAGATCTCACTCAGTACTCAGTTTTCTGATTCAATTAAACTTAATTAATTGATTCATTTAGTATGAGATTACTTTTTCTGCTTAAAAGGTGCATTTCACACCGTGTTCAAAGTCTAAGCAGCTTTCAATCCTACATTATTTACTCACATGAATGTGATGTTTATAATACTTTAATATGACCAATTATGGCAAAACAAACTCCTTGTACTGGAATAAAATTCATTCTGATTCAAGATTTATAGATAAAACACATGGGAGGAGAATGGCTAATTTAATAGTTCCTGTAATTCCTTACAGGAAAATTAAGCACCTGCAAATTATTAACGCCCAATAGCACACTATCAAGCCTACGCTACTAGGAAGAACAGACAGGAATAATAAAAAAAAACACTCCCAGTCACACATAAACTCACATTAGTGACGACAGACAGGACTGCCACAGCATTAAGGATCTCCTCCCAGGCTCCGATGCTGTGCGCCTTGGCTGCCATCGGTCTCCGCAGCTGCGTGGTGAACTTCCAGGCGTCCACACGGACCTCCAGGATGTTGTTGAGAAGCGCCAGCAGGGGAGCCAGTGGGAAGGAGGCCACGAAGAGCGTGACGAAGCCGAACTGGATCACTGCCACCGCAGGAGAAAGACACAAATCACACCTACATTTTGTTCCTGTTTTTTTTCTCTGACTTAATTTTTCTTTGACCGGGGCTGGCCGGTATGTCATAAAAATAATACAGTATTTTCAGGGATTTTCATAATACCAATATTATTACAATAATCTGAAATACATATGTAGAAAAGTATAAAATGACAGGTTTTGAGTTTTTGTGGTTATGAATACCAAACTTATTAATAGTTATTTAGCATGTCCCAGGTATAATAATAAATTACAGCAACAAGACTGATAGAAATTCTGTAAAAATATTGCATCATAACTGCTAATTATGCAAGAAAACGAGTGTTTAGGCTATATCACGATATGATAATCAAATTGATGACAATATGAATGTTTATAATCACAAAAATATTATTTTTAGAGATGCACCGATCTGATATATTCCGATATACTTACTTATTTAGTTTTTTGTCTCTAAAATGTCTAAAACGATTTAACACGAAACAGGAGCCATTTGTACAATCTTTCCCATTTTGCATGTGTCTTTTTGCGGCAATGCTGTGACGTCATGCGCATAGACTTCGCAGTACAAGGAGCGTAAGGTAAGATGTGACGATCTGGGAGTATTTTATGCTTTTAACAGAAACCAGTAGCTCAGTGATTTGCAATCTTAGTAAAATAAAGTATCGAGAGGTGGGAATAGTGTTTAATGGACAATTCCACTTAAAGCACAGGCAACCGTGAGACAAACAAAGCAATGAAAGATTTGGGAGTCGGTAACCTGGACTGTCTAGCGAACGCACTGCAGCTTGTGATACAAGAGCGGCTGCCATGGCAACAAAGTGTAACTGCGCTGACACCAATGGGAGAAAAACTGTGTTGAAATTGTAAGTATTCGCTTTGAAGATATTCATATTGAATAGCAGATTCCTCAAAAAGGCAAGACGCGTACAAACAAGGTGGAACAGTACGTTATGTTTGTTTGTAGTAGCCTAATTACATATTTTTGTTATACATTTTTTCCATCTGTATTTACTAGTTATATATAAAGTAGGATGCTTAGGATGCCTCCTGGACGCCTCCCTGGTGAGGTGTTCCGGGCATGTCCCACTGGGAGGAGGCCCCGGGGAAGA
>JABFDZ020000008.1:14685970-14704227 GCA_019775955.2 Pollimyrus isidori
CTCTAACTACACGCTGTGTAAAGAAGTGCTTCCTTAAATCCAGTTTGAAATGTCCTCCCACTAATTTCCACCTGTGGTCACGAGTTCTTGTATTAGAACTAATGCTAAAGTAACTATTTCGTTGAACAGCATCCAAACTTGTTAGAATCTTATAGACCTGTATCATGTCCCCCCTGATACAGGTCTATAAGATTCTAACAGGTTTGGATGCTGTTCAACAAAATATATGCTATATATATATTAAATATCCAAATGAATTAGAAAATTGAAAAGCCTTATGTTCCTATAATGTATTATAATGTTAGACCAGGGGCCTCCAGCTCCAGGCCTGAAGAGCTACTGTCCAGCAGGTTTTCTATTCTACCTGGCTTCTGATGAGCCACACCCGTTGTCAGATAAATACCAGGAGCTCCCCAGGATGGTGGAGGTAGAGACCCCTGTGTTAGACCCTCCAGCCTAAATCTGTACCAGAAATATAACTACGCGGCATAAATACTGTCTTTTGAAATTAATGCATGGCTGAAAATAAAATCAGTATCTTACCCCAAATGCCCATGAATATAGCAAAGAACACAGTTCCAGCGTTGTCAAAAACGTGCGATTGCTTAAAAAGAAGAGACAGGTGAAGACCAGGATAGAGTACATAAGAAACACTTAGATCATAAACAAAACACCGAGGCACAAGGGAACAAACCATTGGTTTTCTAACCAAAACTTATTTTTTTAAAAATGCATGAGAAGTGACAGAGATTTAAATAATACTTGCAGGCCACCACTTGTTAAGTATTCTGGAGCGGATCCCTCACCCAAGAGGAGCTGCAGGTAGAGTTGAGCTTCCAGTAGCCACATAATTCATCACACAGTGGGCACATTATTATGGAGCCTCCAATCTCTGGGTCACAGATCTCCTTGCTGCAAGTGGTTACAGAAAACAGTTACCAAGCAAAGAACACGAGGTGAATTATGCAGAACCATCACACATTTAATGGGCCCATTTCATAAACTGTAATGTAGACTTCTTCAAGCACATATTGAAATTATGAAAGGCAAAATTTTCAGTTGTTTTATGTGAACTTCCAGGAAATGGTGAACATCAGTGTTTCTCAACTCTGTCCTCAAGGACCCACAGACGGTCCACATTTTGCTCCGTCCCAAGTCCAGGTACCAGGTACTTGGTATTCGTTGATCTTGACTGGCTGGCAGCTGGGAGGGAGAAAAAATGTAAACTGCCTGGGGGTCCCTGAAGGCTGGGTTGGAAAACACTGATCTACATGATTCCTGTGTGGGTTCACACAACATATTGTTTAGCTTCGTGAATCACAAAAAGCTAATTGTACTACATTTATGACAATTTGTTCTCCTTTCCAGCATCGTTCAAAGAAGACAAAGGTCAGCAAAGCATAGTTCTAAGTTTCTTGGTTCCTCATATTCTCCCCAATTCTGCTTTAAATACCCTTTCCCCAGAATACTGGCATGATTTCCAAATGCTCACCAACTACCAAGTGCCCAGAGACCATGAACAATCATTGTTATGAACAGAAAGAAAGTACTGGGTATTTCTGAGAAGAATGGCCCATCTGTGCAGTTCATACCTCCATACATTCTGGTGGTAGGTAAAGATGCCATAGAGGAAGCAGAGGAGGCCAATCACTGCGGCATACATCAGCATCTCTGTGTAGAAGCCCAACCAAGCGAAGTAGAGGCCGATTTTTTCTCCATAGTACTTCCTGTTATTAGTAACAAACACACGATTTCCATTCCATGCCCAGTATGGGAATATAGTGTTTCCCAATCTGGTCCACAGGGATCTACAGTCAGTCAACATTTTCGCTCCCCCCAAGCTGGCAAGGAGCAAAAACATGGACTGTCCGTGGGTCCCCAACGACCACACTGGGAAACACTGTGTTAATAACATGGTTGCCGATGGAATGTCACTACATTATATTGTACAGCATGCAGTAGATATATGGTTACTAATTATCTCCATTGATGGAAGTTCCTTACCTGATGAGATTGAGAGGCTGCTCCTTGTAGAAGGCGAGGAACCGAGCCCAGTACTGGTACAGGCTGTACCTCTCGTTCTCACTCTTTTCCATTCTCATCCAGTACTGGCACTGTTTGGAGAATTATAAGTCATTCGTGGCCTTTTTCTTCCAGTGCCCACCTCTCGCCAACATTGCCCAGCTGACAGAAATGTGGGCTGAATGGGCTCAGAATGTGTCACTTTGACTACAGTGAAGCATATACTTTTACTCTCATGCAAAATGATATTTATTCAGGCAGAAGGTGACTGATATACAGTCTGATATAAGTCTGATTAATCAATCTATACATTCAGATAATGAGCCTGACCCAAGCCGTCTTAGGTATCAATTACGTTGCAATACAACAAATTCGGATAGAACCTTGCAGCAAATCTGACTCGTGGTCATTTCCAGCTCCCTGTATTTGCACAGAAAACCCCTAAAACCAATGGCACACCAGTAGTGCAGCTTTCAAACAGACAAAGTCTCGGCTAGCACATTAGCTAATGGGGAGACCCTTACGTCATGAAGCGGGAATGCGGCAGTGTAGGTGCCGTTGCTTAGCAACCGCTTAATGCCCTTCTTTTCCTTCTCCACAGAGTATAAGCAGTGTGACAAGATGTAGTAAACCTGTGCAGGACAGAGTCAGTCAATGACATCAGAACAATCGGTTACACTGTGATTTGGACTAATCAAATCACCACCTGGCTCGGTAATAGACGTTTTAAACGATCGAAATTTAAATGTAGACTTCAGGTCCGAGAATACATGGAATATTTAGTTATTCTAAATCAGGGCCCACAAAAGCCATTGAAATACATTTAAAGTAACTTCATCATATTGGGAGTGCATATCTGAATGCAGAGCAGGGGGAGAACAGAAACTCACGATCCTGTTGCGAGTGGATGGCGTGAAGGAGGTCTTCTCCTTCGAGTTGATGAAGAAGTCAGTCTTCTCCTTGTCAAAAGTGGCAGTAAAATAATCAGGCTGGGGCTCCATGATGTTATGCGGCAAACGGAAGGGCTTGACAAGCCACTCAAACGTGGTGTCTCTGGGGCTGGGGGTGTCACTGACATCAAAGGGCACCTTGACCTTCAGCTTGTCAGCATACTTTGTTAAAACATTCCAGGGGGCATGGATCTTCACAAAGAAGACTTTTCTTTCATTATCAGGCTGGGAAGATCAAAGGTGAATTACTGATGAATGAATTACACTTATTCTCTGATGCTTAGCATTCTTGCTTAACTGTACAGGTATCTAATGCAAACAGTTTTACATCATATATTATATGCCATGTTCAATCAGTCTTAACCCATATATTGTTAGTGAGCCCCCCCATGCCCACTAAGAATCACTCCCTTTACATATTTATTCCGTTATCTACCTCACTGACTGCAATTTTGCACAGCATCTTCCAAATACTGTTGCACTTTATGTCATTGTGTCCTTGTTTAACTGCCTTTAATTACCCCTAGGGGTCAAATAAAGTTATTATGAATTTGAATACCCTATATACATCCTGTTTCTAAACTAGTGTAGGCTGCAATTTGGGTTCCGAAGCTAAACCAGTTGCAGTAACCAGGCTAGAACCCCTGCTCTACATGTTCTGTTGGTTCATAGCAAGCTATAATATTAATCCCAATTTGTTTTCAGCAATAATCATAATGGTAAAATAGCAAGTGAATATTTATAGATTTCTAGCCTCAGAAAACCCTTAATGTACAGACAGATTGAGTTAAAAAAAAATACATTCAAAAATACACTAATCTAACATACGGATTCCTCTTTCTCCAGCTCCAGTCCTTCTTCCATCAAATTGGCCTCGAACTTCCTCCTCCAATCCTAGAGACACACATATGAGTGCCATAAGGTTATAACACTGACCAGCACCTTCAAAGAGGCACAGTAACCAATTTCCTTTAAAGCTTTGAGGTAGGGTCAGTCTTTTGTTTTGCACACAACTTTCCTAAGTATATTTTACAGCCTTCCTTAAGCTACGTGTAGAAACAGTACTGCATCACGACATATGAAGTACTTAAACACTCAATAAAGTGACTATTACTAGTCAACAGGTACAAGAAACAAACGATATAACTTACACTGATACCCAAGTTGAATACTTAATTTGTACAACTGGCACGCAGCACTGACAGAGTGGGCTGTAGTATTGCCTCACATTTCCAAGGTTGGAGGTTTGAATCCCACCTCTGTTCCTGTCTCCCTAGCCTTGGGCCCTAAGCTGTCTGGTTGTCTGGTATTATCCTGCTCAGTATAATAGTTCAAAAGATGGATGGATGTTTTATATAGGAAAATACATTAAGGTACAATATGTGGATCAGATTTGTAACAGTCGAATGTAGATGCCTGAAGATGCTTCAAGCACCCGGGTCCCCCAAGACCAGAGTTTAAGTATCCTATTGAACCTCCTAACTAACATGCATTGTAAACTCCTGTCTCCATTCTAGCATTAATCCCACAATTATGCAACTCTATACAACTTTAATAGCTACCTGCAATCTAGCAATTATATATGAATATAATTCTATGAGCAAAGCACCACTTTATAGTCGTAAGGTTAGTAAGGTTAGTAAGGTTAGTAAGGTTAGTAAAGTTAGTAAGGTTAGTAAAGTTAGTAAGGTTATTAAGGTTATTAAGGTTAGTAAGGTTAGTAAAGTTAGTAAGGTTATTAAGGTTAGTAAGGTTAGTAAAGTTAGTAAGGTTAGTAAGGTTAGTAAGGTTATTAAGGTTAGTAAGGTTATTAAGGTTAGCCTCTGCAGTCCACAGATGCCTTCTCCACCCAAAGCTGAAGTAACAGAAATGTTTCTCTGCTCTGACACACTTTTTCTGCCAAGAAAAGCAGAATTCAGAAAAATATGTACTAACACGAGAACCAAAAGAGGAAGTACCTGTGAACAAGAAAAAAAAAACACAAAATTTCTGCCCTCGCAGTATGAACCAATATACCAATGGGGGATGAGTCACAGGGTCACGTGACCATGCCACTATGTATTCTGTAATAGTGAGGCCATGAAAGTGAGAGACAGCATAAGTCAAGGCCACATCCAACCATTCACGATTTAGACAAAAACACTTAAGATGCCTCTATAGAACAGCACAGAGAGATTTCAGACACAGGCAGGATTGGTACACCGGTGATTTGGTCTTAATGACTGTGAAAGTGTGTGTAATGGACTGGCAACCCACTCAAGATGTGCTCTACCTTACCCTCTATAATTGCCAGGACTAGTAATTTTAGTAGATAAGCATTTAATAATCATGGATGAATGAATGACCGGTTATATCAGAAATGCAGCTGAAAATCAGTCATTTTTATTTACTGTATATGGCCAGGCACACCATTTCACACCAGTTTGGCAAAATATGTTCTGTACCAATTTACAGTCTGTTGATGTAGCGGCAGTAGACATTAAAGTCTCACCAGTTTCCTGTTCCCATCCTCACTGCGGTCCTCCACATGGGACAAGACAAAGTCAATTCTACGTACGCCATCTCGGAAGAAGATGGAGTCTGGGGTCTGCCTTTCCGTTTCAGTCTGCATGAAGAAAAACCAACCAGCAGGAGAACTCACACACAAATATGTCGTTATGTTAGTCCCGGTTTCAATGCAAATAAAAATCCAAACCGACGAGACTCAAAAGCAGCTGGAAGAGACGAACAAGCAGAAAGAAAAGGAATCAGAGGCAACACTGCGATATTGAACAGCCAATATAATGTAGGCGCATACACACCCACAGACCCTTGGACCAAGCAAGGAACATGGGGCACAACTGAAACACTACAGCGGAGAGGGGGGTCCGGTATGCTACAGAACATGAGCTTGCAATGAGGCCTCACGCTACTAGTCTAACGGAACCACAAGGGTCAGGCGACAGCTGTCATGTGCATCAGTGGTTTACAGCTGCACACCTTCCTGACGTGCTCTAGGTAGGCCAACAGGAACGAGAGCGGCTGAAAACAAGTCTCACGGCTCACTATAATTCAACACATGCGAGTGTTATATTGTTTCTCATTGAGGATTGATAAAGTTTCAGTGTATTTGTTATTTTTATTCCTGCCAATGCTTTCATACATGGAGAGCTTAGCTGCAGTGTTACACTACTGTGGTATTGAAGATCGACTTAATGCAGCTCATGTTCTTTTTTCCAAAGGCAATTTATTCACAATAGAGGAATGCCTTTTTATAGACAACAAATACCAGTTCTTAGACAATTATCTGACATTAATTATTAAGATAAATCAAAAACATAAGCCCATACAACTGCTGAAACGCATAATGAAAACTTAATTGGTATAAACAGACAGAGACAAAGGAGTATATAAATGTACACACGTGGACCCACAGACAGACAGAGAATTTGTGGTTCCTGTGACAACCTACCTCAGACAGCAAAGGCAGAAGACGGACAGATTCAGTCTCATTTCCACTCTGTGCAGGGATTGGTTGTTAGGAAATGCTGCATGTTATGCAACTGCATAGATCTAAGCTGCTGATTGGTCAAGTTTGTAACAGTTCTGTGCAGGACACAGGCTTGCTGCTATGCACAATGTGCACAATGGGCTACAGATTCCTTAAATTTAAATTCAGCAGCCTCTAAGCCAGTATTCGGCTCAATTCTTGCAATGAAGACAAAATATAACTCTATTCTCATAAAGCAGCTTTAATATAAGCTATATTTAAAGGCAGTTCGTTTGAACAGACAAGTTGTTTCACACATCCGTTAAATTACTAATAATGAGAGAATGCTATATTTACCATTTGAATAAAATGAGCATGAGGCTCACATTAAATAAGGAAATGCAGTAGGCCTTACATCGAAGTTTCCTGTCGATCGAGGCTCTCTGTCTGACGTCAGTGTCAGGCTCACTGCATTGTCATCTACCAGATGGAGACAGACAAGGTTGGAAAAGAGACTAGCCATGCAAAATGAACAGAAATCAGGCAGGTTGTCATTAAGTGCATATACCAGTAACCGTCAAACTTGGATAAACCTGTCGAACAAACACAAAACAAACACGTCCACAAACACGTCAGAAACGTATCACATCACTTCGCGCGAATCTCCCCGGCACTGTAAGCATTTGTGCGCAACATAGCACACAACAGAACACAATACAAAGAAACAGAACAGAATGAAGGCACATTACTTATTTAGGGAAGTTGGGTAATTTTCACATACACAATCTCCATGAGAGACACAGACAAACATCTGTACACATACAAATACAGATGCCACCAGAACTGATACTTCAGTATCAATTCGAAACCAAAATGCTGAAAACATACTGGTGCCCATTTTTCTACAGTACTGTAGGTACTAGGGACACAAGACTATCAGACCTGATAGAAGTAGCATGTATGCCTACAAGTCTTCTAATTCACTTATCAAGCCCCCCCCCCGTTACAAAAAAATACCCAAAATAAAATGCATATTTTTCTTGAACCTCTTGTACTACGTTTATAAACATGGTTTAAATCCTGACAGCCTGAAAGACTTCTACAGTGGTAGTTTTTCACTGCTATAAATGATTTTGTGGTTTATTTTGTTATTAAAAACAATTGGTTTACCCCAGCGACCCATCTAACAAGTTGCTGAACTATATTACATTTCTTTTTAAGCTTGTAGCTATTGGGGATGTGAACCCTGTTTGTATTTTTCTTAAGCACAGTATTGTTTTAGATTCTTGGCTACATGCCACTGTGCTTTTTTTGTAATATTAATAGTTCAGTGTTTCCCCTACCATTATATTAGGTGCCCCCCCTGCCCCCCCCTGGATTATGATTTTAACTAAAAATGTTCTGACATTTTGGCCATAAACCTCCAGCCCTTCCCCCGGCTTAATCAGAAAATGAATGAAAATCCATGCTGTATGCACTGTTATGTACTATATGATGTACTATACTTCTCATTTACGTGCACAATGTTCTGCGGTGGTCCCTCCTAGTACAGACCCACTCTCATTAGCTTTTCATCGTTTGGAGTGTTTGACACAACAAGCTACTATTAACAGTTTGTGCATCACCCTACTTATATCACTGGACACAATCATATCATATCATTAAGATAAAGTAGTGGATTAGTAGTATAGAGTCTACTACAAGGGGCGGCACGGTGGTGCAGTGTTAAGCACTGTTGCCTCACACCTCTGGGTTCTGGTCTCCGCCTGGGCTTCCTGTGTGCGGAGTTTGCATGTTCTCCCCATGTCGTGGTGGGGTTCCCTCTGGGTACTCCGGTTTCCCCCCCACAGTCCAAAGACACGCTGAGGCTGGTTGGAGTTGCCAAATTGCCCGGAGGTGTGCGAGTGACTGGCGTGTGAGTGTGCCCTGTGATGGGCTGGCCCCCCGTCCAGGGTTGTTCCCTGCCTCGTGCCCGTTGCTTCTGGGATAGGCTCTGGACCCCCCGCGACCCAGTAGGATTAGCGGTTTGACAGCATTTAACAAAAAAAAAAAAGAGTGACTGTAATTTATAATTCAGCCATTATAAAATCCACAAGGCTAAATTAAATTGTGCCACATTGTTACTAGTAGTATTATAAGTTTCATATTCCCTTCAAACATCAGTGGGGAGTATGGGATAACCATACAGGCTGGTAGTGAAAGTTACGATTGCGTAATTAGTGTGGTGGAAAAGCTACTGAAAATACTACTGAAATATATAGTAATTCAGTAATAAAAGGGAATTCAAAGCATCAAATGACTGTCAACATCCGGAGCGGGAACAATATCTTGGTTGTTGTAAGAAATGCCATAAACGACGCCTCTCTGCACTTCTGCACGTACCACAAAGGGAGGCCAAGGATAGATTTCAGGCACGTTCACTCAGTTACATCCCTGAAACAAAATCAGCTAATGTCCCAAGTGACTCTGCATGGCAGATGATGTTATAGGAAAGCGTCCCCAGCGGAGGGATTTGAGGGGGTGACATGAGATGGCGACACCACCTGCTCCTGTGTTTGCCCCGGACACTATTCAATGCCAGGCTATTTACACAGCAGGTTGGGAAAGAAGATGAGGCTAATCAACAGGAAGCATCAGACAATAATACACAACATTAAATTATTATTATACAGCGCTAAAGCAGAAAAGTGATATTAGAAACATGTCAAAGCCATCCTGGAAGGTATATATAGCTGGACGTGACTATTTTAGGAGAGGTGTTTGAACTCTCACTTGCAATTAGGAGTGAGAGGACAACATACAACCTGTATTCTTAGGGAGTTTGTAAACTTGTACTGTTTTTCTCTCTCCTCCAGCCACTGATTGACAATTTTTGAAAATTTCGCTTTTTACCAGTTGTCTTTAGGAGCTGATGGATGTCGTCATCTGCTCACATTTCAAGAAGCCAACATATCTCACAGCTAGACCAAGTAAGACCTCGGTTCGTCTCCGCAAAGCACACCGGGCTACAGGAGTCGTTCAGCACAAACTCTCAGGATACACATGGTAGTTGGGTCGGATCACGTTCACGCCACAAATTAACCAAATGAACCGCTGCTTGCTGTATGTAGAGAAGAAAGTGCAGGGAGTTCAAACAAACCAAAGACACCAAGTGTATGTGAATGTGGAAGTGAGAGCCATTTCATTTCATATGAAAAAAAAATCTCCGGGATTTCAACAGTGCAATACCACTGATTACAACACATGCTTGCAAATGGACACCTAAACTCTATGTTCTTTGTGAGGATCTAATTTTCAGCACAATATTTGTCATACTACTCTGCACAGACTAATGTTCCAAAACCTTTATTCAGCAGTAGTAACTGTTAGAAGATCCTGGCAAAATAATATATAACTAATTCACGCAAAGTTTTGAAAAAAATACTTATAACATTAACACCACTTACAGTTAAACAGTATTAAACAGTTTTGGGGGCAGTGTGTGGCTCAGTGGGCTAAGCCTGTGTGCCTGTAATCATGAGGTCACAGGTTCAAACCCAGCCTCAGCACGTCTGCGGGCCCTTGAGCAAGGCCCTTAACCCCCAGCTCCCTGGGCGCTGCTACAGGTGGCTGCCTTTCGCAGACAACATGATCTACAAAGACCAAGTTGAGGGAGGCGTAAAAATAATTTCCCCACGGGGACAATAAAGGATTTATTATTATTACAAAAAATATGAGATGAACAATGCGACTGTCATTTGAGCAAACATTATTGTAGAATTGAACTGCGACAGACACACAGGCATGGTGCTGTAAGCAGGGCTGAAAAAACAATTACTTTGATAATTAATCATGTGATCTGGCAATCCGGCAACTAATCAGTTAGGCAAACACACAGGGTTTAAAGTGCAAGTGTTTTATTTGAAAAACATCATCAAGTGGAATTTTTTAAGTCACAGTCGTAATGAAAATTTTACAGGGTGTACAGACAGAGTGGCATAGAAGCAAAGATCCATTCGATGTATTTTCACAGTATATTCAAGAACAATGCTTGAAATCTGCATGATAAAATTCACTGATTGGGGAGCGGTCCAGCTAATTTTGTTGCAGAGATTTCAAAATAACGCAGCACGTTACTGTAATACCAAGCTTGGTAACAATCGTAAAACTGTCAATGCAAGTTTAATTGCATTTTTTAGTTGTGCAGCTTCATTTGTAAGATGAAGCACCTCTTCATCTGCTTCAATTAAAACTGCATGAACAGCATCGAATGGCCATAACAAACCGGCTCAGCCAGACGGTCTGGGAAACAGCACTCTGTCTGCGTTCACTGAATCGGTGTTGACAGCTCCTCACTTGAAATTGTGTTAAAATCTCATCAAGTGCATTTAAGTTAAGAATACAGGCCTGGGAATCCTGACATTCATTTAGTGATTTATTTTATACATACAGAAATGGAGAAGTTTGTTGGTACCCCTACAGCTCATTACATTGGTTACAACTCATTACACGCTTCATTTCTCCTAAAAAGTGATTCAATTAAAAGCAATTGTCTGCTGTATACCTGCAAGACTAGTATGTGATAAAGTAAACCAATACAATTGGTTATTGGTTAAAAAAGATTTGTTGCTTCACAAAATATGATAAAATAGTATGGACAGATTTGTTGGTATCTCAAAAGAGAAAATATACCCTAGCGTCTAGGCGTTTAACCTTAATTAGCAAAACAGGCGCCTTCGAGCTCTTCAACAGTCATTCAGTATATTTAAAGGGAAAGAACATGCTATTATGTTGTCTGGTGTCACACTGAACGTGGACCAAAGAAAGTGAAGGTGAGCTGTCAGAGGAAGCTAAGACAGAAGGTTATACATAATCAGGTTAAAGGTAAAGGCTATAAGACCATATCCACACAGCTTCATGTTCCTCTCAGAGGAAGCTAAGACAGAAGGTTATACATAATCAGGTTAAAGGTAAAGGCTATAAGACCATATCCACACAGCTTCATGTTCCTCTGACCATAGGACTATAGCCAGCCTCCCAGGACGTGAACAAAAGAGGAAATGCAACACCAGGTTGATCAGAAGGATAGTGCAGATGGTAGAAAAAGAGCCAAGGAAACCATCAGAAACCATTCAAGCTGAGTTCGAAAGTCAAGGTCGGTTATTTTCTGAAAACGCTGTCTGTTGCATTTTGAACAATAATGGGGTCCATCGAATAAGACCCAGGAGGAGTCTGCTATTGACAGGAAAACATAAAGAGCCAGAGTGGAATTCCCCAAAATGCATGTTGACAAGCCCCAAAGTTTCTCTGAGAATGAATGTCCTTTGGGCTCATGAGACAAAACTGCAGCTTTTTGGCCAGTTACATCAGCCCTATCTTTACAGAAGGAGCAAAATGAAACTTCAAAGTAAAAGACAACATGGAGGGGACTCAGTTTTGTTTTGGGGCTGCTTTACTGCATCTGGTGCAGGGAACCTTAAAACTATGCAGGACATAATGAAGTCTCAAGACTACCAAGGCGTCCAGGAGCAAAACATACTGCCTAGTGGCAGATAGCTGAGTCGCAGCTCAAAGGTCCTCCAATAGGATAATGACCTAGAACATGCAGCTAAAAGCACTTAAGAATGGCTGAGAGAAAAAAAAAACATTACATTGTTCTTTAATGGCCCTGCATGAGCCCAGATCTTACTCCTATCAAACATGGAAAGGTCTGAAAATTGCAGTGTGGAGCCGCTACCCTTCAAACCTGAGACAGCTTGAGCAGTTTGCTCAGGAAGAGTGGGCCAGACTAACTGTTGGTAAGTGTAGCCATGTCACTGTGAAGGACCCATGTCACTGTGAAGGACCCATCTCACTGTGAAGGACCCATCTCACTGTGAAGGACCCATATCACTTGCTGGCAGCGATTGCTGCAAAAGGTGGTCCCACCAAATATTAAATTAAGGGTACCATGCCATTTTCATTTGTTTAATTACCTAAAATATTCAACTGAATCAATAATCAAAAGCCAAGTCTGGTCCCACAAAGGTGGTCCCACAAAATATTAGGGTACCATGCCATTTTCATTTGTTTAATTACCTAAAATATTCAACTGAATCAATAATCAAAAGCCAAGTCTGATTTATGTTAAATATGGAATAAACAATAAGGGATGCAATTAAACTTTTTAGTTTCCAGTTATTTCAGAGATAGTTGTGTTTTTTTGTGGAAGGGTACCAACAAATTTGCCCGCATCATGCAACAAAGAGTAACTTTTTGTTAGCATTTGCCTTAATAAACAATAATATCTAGTTCGAGTTGGAGCTCAAAACATGGTTGGTCATCGAGGAGAGGTGGGTAAACTGATATCAACTGTAGGATGTTCAGGACTGTTATCTGTCTGATCCCTACCAGATACAGTACAGGTGTGTAGGCATAAGCATAAATATAAATAAAGAAATCCGCAGTAAAAAAGGCAATTTTATCAAAACTTCATGAGGAAAGAATGAAAGTAATGACTTTATAATGTATAATTAAAACATCTGAACATGCTAACCTTAAGTTATTTACCTGTCAATCATGTAGTATAAGCGTCTTCTCTAAAACATTTAACATAAGTACAACAGTACCTTTGACATCATCTTTGCTGTACCCCTCAGAAACTGCTTTTGAGATTTTTTTTTACTGGTTGTTCCTCCAGCAGCGAAATTACATTTTCGCCCATGTATGTGTGAGACAATCAGCGTCTAGGCTACAATGTTTCAGGTGTCACGCCCCTCCACAGCAGACCAATCACGTGCCTCGTTAGCCTGCTGTCATCACCAGCATAGCGCTGTCGCACCTGTCACCCGGAATGTGTTGCGTATATTTATCCTTCCCAGCAATCCCCCTGAACCCATTTCGTGCTCCAGAGCAGGATACAATGAGCTCAATAGTGCATTTAATCCACAAACCCAAAGCCACCCTGTGGACTGGAAGCTAACATATCATCTTGGGGGTAAATAAAATATGGCAAATCAGCAATAATTCAAAATAAAACAGAATTGTAAAACTTATCATGGTTAGAAAAATATGGGCTGTATGTGTCTAAACACCTCCTGTTAATGACTGCTAATAAGGTTGTGGTTGGTTCACCATAAAGTAAAAGTACTTAGTCAGCCAGGGACCTTCTTAATGCAAAAGACTGTTCAGACAAAAACCAGTCTATGATAGACCTGTGCCTGTGGTCTTTTATATGAATTGCTTTTATTAAGCACAGCTTGTACAACGCCTAAATAACAGTTAACTATAGATAGTCAGTTGTATTAAATGAATACTTTAGGACAATGTAATAAAGGTGCAAAAACAGACGCGAGAAATTTACACGAAATCAACGATGCAACGAACTGTTAGGCAATACGGAAAAAGGAATTTACACCGAATCCACTGTTAGAATTACCTGTGAATACAGTTGCGGTAAAACGCTACGACCACAGAACCTAAAATTTGTTAGCTGAAACCCCATCGTAAATAACTCGAATTATTCCGGTAAACAACCCAATGTACATAAAGGGCAACTGTGAGTTTCGATTAACAAATACTAATAAACAAATGGCGCACATTTAAACATGTGCTTTTTTTGTCCACTAGACAAAGGGGAGCAGTCTTCATATCAATGGTAGCATTAACTGGGAGGCCGTCCTCGGCATGCATAAACGGCAAGACTCTTCGGTAAGGAATCTAGACCAAGACGACAGTGATGCGTTTAAAAGGCGGTGATAATGAAATTAAGGGGAGGCCATTCGCGGCATGTTTGCTCTGAACAAAGGTGGTGGTAAATCATCGACGGCATTACCAACAAGTCATACTGCAGTAACGTATAATCCTTGAAAAGAGCAAAAAACATCTGTATGTCTACACGAGTCATTGGCCTTGCTCCAAATTAAACCCTTTGCAATATTTCCTTGGACGGATGTACTTGATGCAAGACCAACTAAAATACTTCACGTCATAAATGAGCTCTAAGCTACTTGTTGACAGGAAAATCACATCGTGACGTCGGAAATGCATAGACATAATGTTTTATAAGCACGACTATGCTTGAAATAATATTTTGTGACTAAAATAATTCAACACACGTCGAAAGTTCAATATTTTGCTTTAGTAATAGCCTACCACAAAAATAACTTCTTATAATACTGCTACAATTTTGTAATACAAAAAAACGTTTTAAAACTCTAATAGCATAATCACAGTTAAATAAGGCCCAGTAAAAAATCATTAGTTTATAATCCCCGCCCGCGTGGCGAATTGAGCCCGCATCGATTTTTAAAAATTATTTTTTAAGTGTATTTTCCTGCGTAAATTCCACTTTTTAAATATTTTCTTTTCATATTAATTTGCAGATCCGCCCATATGTCATTGCTGTTCCTTTTGTTTACTGTTGATGTTGAAAACTTATCTTCCGTTATCTTTTTTCTAAGAAAAAAAAAATAAAAAAATTCTCCCTCCCTCATCACTTGTTTCTGATTGAAAGGATGATAAACTAATGATTTTTTTTACTGGGCCTAACTATTAAGAAAAGAAACATTTTGGTGGCAACATCACCAAAACTACGGCACGGAACATGTCAGCTTACCTCCATCATGTGAATCTACCGCATTCTCCATTTCAATTAAAACGGTATTTTCTTGAAGTCCGTTCATTATGCCTTGAACGTATGGATTTTAAGGACGCGAGGATCCGGTTCCCGTTATTTCGCGTCGCAAGCCCGCGACAGTTTGCAGATGTTCCAGCCGTGAGCATATCACCATGAAAATGCACAGCCAGGACTACAAGGACGTGCCGCCGCGGAGTGACGTAGGCGTGGCATCGAATTTAAATCCGTCAATACAAATGTTATAGTAGGTTTTGTAGGTGCACGGCTTTTAACAGTAGAGTTGATGGTCTCTTTAAGACAAAATGATACCAAGTCTTGCTTATTGGGATCTGTAGTTATATGCGAAAAGCATCGCAATCAGCTGGAAAGCTGGTGTCTTGTATATTTTTTATCGGACAAGTACATCGTGAGCAGCTCATCTGTGTTTTCAGTTTCTCAACTAGAAAATTCATCATCGATTAACCAATTGAAAACTGAATTGGGATAAAGATACACAGCTTAAGCATCTTAAGAAAGCATTTTTTGTGGTTACAAGCAAAAATGATCTCTCTTCCACCTTGCTTTACACACTATCTCAGCTACCATTTTACTAAATGTACCTTGTTCAGGAAGGTGCCTATAATTAGACTTGGTAAACTGCTGTACCTCATCTTACGGTATTACGGCCCTTTAATTCTAAAACGCATTTGTTATGTGAGATGTTTATTTCCACCTGAAAACGAAAATTCTGTAGACGTCAATGAATTGTCGTTGGTGTTGTTTTATTTAGAGGAACTACTGTACGAATCAGTCATTTGGATTGGGACTAACAAACCCATAAGCAGAGTGAAATGTTTATAGAGAAGTGTATATATGGGGCACAAATCTCAGATAAGTTCTAACCTGTCTCGCCATATCCGCAGAACACTGGCTTCTAAATTAACATGTTAATGCAATTTTGCTCCATGGTTTTTGGATTTTCAGACTTTGGAGTGCACATCTTGTTTCTTAATCATTATTAATCTTTTTGAAGATCATATCCAATGTTGGTTAATAAAGCCATTTTTGATGCAACAAAAATGGCCGTGGTTTTTCAAAGGAATAAAACAATAATTACTATTAATAAGGTGGGCGACACCACAGCTGCTGTTACAATTTTGCGACACCAAAAATCATTGCAAGAAGTGCCTTCTTTTGCTAATGACATTAGGCCTATTATACCAATATTTTTGTTATTTTGTGGAATTTCAAATTCTTTTCGCTGTAGCCCGATAGGCCTAATTACATTAAATTTACATTAAATTATATACATTAGAGTTGGCTGTCAATCATCGCCTACTTCGATACTTACGCTAATGACACAGTGCGCGCATGTACAATAAAACCACTCGGTGCGGGTGTTTTCATTTCGATGTTTTTAACCTTCGAGTTATTGTGACAAAATATTGCGGATGTTTTATGTGGTCCAATGCCATGCAGCAAAAAATATAGGCCTACGAACCAAGACGCATTTATACCACGCTAAGGGAGCGTGTTATAGTTCTATTTTAAAATACATTACCCATCATGCATCACACACGGCTACTACATCAGCAGGAAAGAAGGTAAGATGGAAGACGCGGAAGAGTTCGTGAGCATACTTCTACGACGTTTGTTGTGGCGTACTTACAATTAGATCTAATATTCAGGTGGCGTTTCTGTGTAATAATCATTCTTATGCGTTAGACTGTTTTTATGACAATTATTTAGGTTGATCAAGTCGCGAATAGAGGAGCCCGTTAGTCCTCGGTATCATATGTAGGCCTGCTAATTAAAATTGTAACGTATGTTGCATTCCTGTTAAGGAAACTAGTCGTTCTGCTATACATACCAACTATGTTTTGCAATGAGTACTACTGGTAAAGATTTCTATAATAACTCTTAATTTGTTGTGTGTCCCCAGGTAGCGGTTAATAAGGCTGATCAGAGGGCGTGCACAACACGATGGAAGAGGCTGAAGCACAAATCTACTCCCATAGATCTGCCATTCTTACTGAGCTGTGCGATATCCTCACCAGCTCCCAGAACCTGTGAGTCTTCATTTCCAGTAAGATAGTCTCCTTACACACCCACATCACGCTGTCTGCAGTTTGAAGAACTCGTTTAAAATGACTTGGACAGGGAGTGTCATATGTATTGTTATACATGTATAATATGCTCGTTTCCAAACACATTTGCAAGCACCCTTGTATGTATACCGTAAAATGCATGCAACCTCAGTTCTTATAAAAGTATAACTCTTTCATCCCTAAAGTAGGCTGGGGATATATAGTATTCATGAGAATGATGAGTAAGTGGTATAACAGTTGAGATTTAAACTGGATATATTTCACCTACATGTTGAAGTCTAACTAGACTGAGATGCACCAGTCGGCTGCTTTTCTGCATGCTCGGCCCAGACTGGAGACTGGCCAGTCACGCTGATGTATTTCCGACACCGAACAAGTCTGTACGGACAGCGGTGCAGGCAGTAGAGTCACTCGCATTCAATGCTAACATGTTGGTGTGGAGGTTCTTCACTGTGAGTGAGGACAACAAATATTGCAATTTGACGTACACGTAAAGCCGAAGTGAACCATGGGGGAACCACCACGGAAACGTGGAGGAACGTCGGAGGTCAACTTTAAACTTATTAAACCTATATTAGGTAACCTTGAAAACAAATAATTATTCAAAATTACAAAGCTAGCTAAGGTTTTCTTCCTATGATAGAGTGAAAATGTAACCCCCTGTGCTATAAAGTCCTTCCAGTATAAAGGTATGAAAAAGCCCGATCTTGCACCAACTGCAATGAGTTAGATTATCTCTAATTTGTGCCATGATACCATAAGCAGCCCGTTTTGAATAGTGATTTATTTTAGGACGCGCGTTCGTTTTGAAACAAAGGGGAAAACGATGTCCAGAAATGTCTTAAATGAACAAATCGTCGAGTTGTGCTGCCCAGAATGAGATTGTTGCCTGAATAGAAACCTTCGCCTCGGCGCAGTAATGCATCCCCTTCTTATTCCTCATCAGTGTAAAGGAGCTGCAGACACTGGTAATCCTCACTGATCCAGAGACTGGGAAATTAGTCCAGTCGCAGACTAATGTGAGTAGCTGGCTTTCCCCGGACATGATGTGAGGGAATACAGGACTGTCACAGAAAATTAGAATATTGTGATAAAGTTCTTTATTGTCCGTAATGCAATTAAAAAAACAAAAA
>JABFDZ020000008.1:14722941-14763904 GCA_019775955.2 Pollimyrus isidori
TTCAAATTATTCCCCCCCCCCCCCCAAAAAAAAATAAAATACTCTGAAGCCTCTATATTCAAAATGACAAAGTTTAATGTGTGAAGAGGGTTTATTCAAGGTAGGACAACAACCAGTCATTACATGTATAAGAATGTCTGGTTTTTAAAGTGACACAAACTATGCAAGAACAAGCTCCTGCATGCTATAGCTGTTATGCCCCCCCCGGGAGTAAAGGGTGGCGCTTTGCCTGTTTAAACACGGAGAGTCCCACCCAAGGGCTCTACTGGTATAATGTGTTACAACGTATCTCCGTAGCTGGAGGAGAAGCATTTGCCGTTGATCAGACAACAGCTACAGCTATACAGCCCGTGTGTTTCATTCACATATAGAGAGTTTGCCAGGGCTCCTCAGTCACATTTCCCTAGTGACTACTTTGTAATAACTAACTAAATGCTCATTTGGTGATTCCCCCCAATGATTTCGGTCCCCTTTCTTTGCTCATTTTGTGGAACAGAGCAAATGGGACCTTCTGATGACCAATAAGTAGATTGTTGCAGAGACTTATAATGCCAGGAAGATAAAGGAAGAGCCCATATGTGCTCCCCGGAGTAACCATTCACGCTTTGCTGAAGTGCTCTCCTGTTTTGGTTATGGAGAATAGTATGAGAGTGCCTACTTGCTAATGTCACCTGACTCGGCTACGAAATGGAAGCCAAAAAAAAACAATTAAGCACCAGAAGTCCTGGACTGGTTTTCTCTGACTGATACCTGACTGGCCAAAGTTCAATAATCGTTAATGGTGCATGGAGCAGCAGTAAAGAACTCGTATCTCGGACAGTCCCACCTCAAGCTAAGCTATAAAGGTGTGTTTGCTGTATGAGGTCAAGTACTTTGGAATTTATCTCTATTACGGATATTAATGGAAAAACAAATGGGCACTGGCTACAGGAGAAGTGAACAAGGGGTGGCTGCACGAGAGACATAACATTACATCAAATTTCACACAACAATGATATAACAAGATATTGCAGGTGGTGTCAAATCCACTACTCATCTGAAGTAAACTGACTGCTATGCTCATGTCAATGTCTCTATGCCAGTCTATGTACATCCGACCTACTAGGACATCAGTCTTTACCTGGCCCACATCCAGAAGCCATCTCTCCTTTGCAGTTGTAGCCATATCCGGTTTGGTTTCCTGCCCATGTGGATGACGAACATGGGTATGGATTACATGACAGTGGCTTGCATGCTGATTATCAGCTTATTCTCAGTGATATACGATATAAATAAAAGCTCTTACTATCAAGTTACGATCACTCCAGCCTCCCTTTTCTTCAGCGGTACTGTTGCAGCACTCCCTTTTCATAAAGCTATTTTTAAAATGGCATGATGCAGTTTTAACTGTCATAGTCATATACATCCCATTGCATCCCATTGTGTTACACTCTACAGGTTTTACAAAGAGAGCTCGCTCTTCTTAAACTACGCAGAAGGCAGACTACTGGAAGGAAATGCATGACCTGGAAACTAATTCAGAACTACAACTGAACTTATTAGCAAGTTACCATTATCACGAGGTCCTGAAATGTTAGACTAGCCGCACAAAATAAAGTTCTCACTCAGTTGAGGAAAAACACACGTGCATATTTACATTAATTGTGCCACCAAATCAAGGGCGGGGTGTGGCTTGGAAATGAGGTAAATATGCAGTAATGTAGGTTTAACAACTTGAGCAAAGCAAATACCCTTTGACTACCTTCTGTAAATAGTGCCTGTATGATTACCTTCCCAAGTACTCAACATTATTTGTATGTAGTCTCCCCCTAACCAACCCAGAACACCCTTGTCTCCCAGGCCGGCCCTAGCTGTAGGCAGTAGCCCAGAGCCCCTTTATTGTGTGTGCTGTGGAAAAAGTGAAAGGATCATCAATTTTTCTTAACGCAAGCATTGCCTAGGGCCCCTGAACTAGTAGAGCCAGCCCTTCCTGTGAAACCGAACAAGAGGACCGACCGCTCTTTTTGGTTAAAGTTGACATGCACATAGACTCAGATTAGGGGGACAACGGATAGTGAGCACACAGAAACATACGAACAGACGTGTCTGGCGTGAAAACTCCCTGAACCGCGTGACACGGTACAGAAGACACGGCGTGCGACTGCACCAGACATTGAAGGCAATGGCGGATTTTTCAGTTTAGCTGAGCTGCAGGGACATTCATTTGTTTATTTTTACTTGACCTGTGGCCTGCGCTACGAAGCGGGGTTACTGGCTTACCGCATTAAAGGTACCACAGTTTAAATGGACTTCATATTCGTTCGCTTGCATTTTGCCCAGACTACCTTAAATCCGACTCGTTACCCCGATAAGCCAGTAACCCCGCTTTGTAAGTACAGGCCACAGGCATGTTCCCAACGTCAGCAGGAGTTTCAGTAAATGACGTCAAATATAGCGTGAAGAACAATGGCCATATACAGTTGTGTTATGGATGTGGTTTGAATGTTGGTATGAGGTACTGCCCCTCTGCAAGAGAAACTAGTATTAGGATTACTGGTGTTCCATTTTACTCACTGAAAACTGAAAAATACAGTAAAGAATAAAAGAAAAATCCAGACCTGTAACCCATCAAGCATGCAATTAGCCAAAGGCATAAATGTGTTACTTTTAGAAATTCAAATCAGATGCATGTCTAAGTTCTTTATTCCAAATGAATATTACATACAAAATTAGACCGAGAGCCTACCAGAGACTGTAAGCTACAGAAGAAATTTTGGCTGCAACTCAACAATGAGGCTACAGCTCTAAGTATTTCAAGGAGGACTAATGGACTGACAGTACCAAACAAGGAGCCAGAATACAGTGAAATTACTGTACGTCTCAGTGCTGCCTCGCGGTGGACAGAGGTGAAAATGCAGGTCTACTCAAGAACAGAAATTATAGTATAAAACCAAGCGAACTCCCATTTAGGTGCAAAAATGTTAGAGTGAAAGTTAATTTTTACTGAAGCCGCAGTCTTTAATGGGTTTAATCCAGAATATTTCGAGTAGATTTAGTCAGTTTTCCAACGAAAAACGAAAAGGTGCTACCTATTCAAGAATCACAAATCTATTCATAAGAACAATTAAATAAATACATTTTTACACAAAATTTTCCACTTTCAAAACACTCCCTTTATAGGCACTTAAGGTAACTAAATACTATAAAATGGTTAAAGGGGTTTGGTACCTATTAGATGCAATTTCCAAAACGGTTAGCTTTATGGTGGTGCTTAATTTAAGTAATTAAAAATAGAACAAGTTAGGTTTACCCAAAACCTGGCAAGACAGTGAAGACGAGCAGTGCACGGAACCTTTCTGAGATCATACAAAACGAGACGAACAGTGCAGCTGCCCTCGGCAAATTTTTTTTGCCTTGGTCGTTCGTGGGATCAGTAAACCTGTTTTCAGGTAGTTTTTTATTTTTATTATTATTTTTTTTTAAAAAAAAGTCTTCACAGAGGCCCACCGTAATCATTAACCAGGTACTTCATTAACTAGGCACTTATTTAGTGGAGACCAATCGTATATTTTCCTTAGGACATTATAAGCATAATGTTGAGCACCTGAAAATGGTAACACACGCTTATGTAGGCACCAAACTGACCGTCCATCTTACAGTATTTACCACCATTTTACAGCATTTAATAAAACAGGCAAGTTTAAAAGCAGAAAAAGACAAATACAAAATCCCTGACCCAGTGTATACTACAAGATCACTCAACCCGCTCAGCGTTTGCATTAAACAAACAGTGAACTCTTAACATACACAAGAACAATACTAAGTTTCAAAGATTCATGATTCAGCAGGATTGTGAGGAAATCCATAACATACCGATTGCTGGAAAAGCAAAGCTTTTTGATTGTCCTGTGTGTGAAGGCAAGGCAGTTAGCTACAAAGAGTCAGAGTAAAAATGTGACCCTTATCTCCACAGAAACTGCTGCCAGAATATGAGTGGCATGTGGGGGTGATCTGCAGAAAAAGGGGATTTCACAGCAGGCATGCTAGGAAGGGTATAAGTACAGGGCTCTTCAAATATGGCCCTCAATTGCTGGTATTCCAAATCCAGGCCTCATTTTCAGTTCTCCCAGGTAGTTAGTTTAATAATTACTGATTCTGATTGGTCACTAAGGCTTCACACCTATCTCATGGGCAAAGGAAGGCTGGAAAATCAGCAGCCCTCGCCCCCTGAGGAACCGTGATTTGAACAGCTCTAGTCTAGTACTCTCAGCAACACATAAACACGGCAGTGCTCAGTCCGGAACCAGCAAAAGGAGACCAGCGACTAGGTATGAAACACGGGGAATAGGAGCTCATTCTCCCATCCCTGAAATCTGCTTGGATCCTGCTTTTGAGTCGCCAGGGGAAAAGTCCTGAAGAATATTTAAACATATCCAAATAATGAGCGCAAATGGTCCGTTTGTGGGAGCTAGTCCTGCATCAGCCCCTACAGTTAGGGCTGCCACTTCGACAGGACGGGCAGCACCTAGCTGACTGTCTACAGCTAGCGTCACTTTGCTGAATATTCCTGCCTGAGGCAGAGTGGGTGCAAACTCATCTTGCAGGTGGAAAATAAGGAATAAAGGCTTATATAGTAATGTCCGCAAAGTCTTGTCTCCCGAACCCTTTCTGTAAAGAGAAAGAAAGCGGCACGTCAGTGGACACAGCACAGAGAGGTTTAAGGTCACTAACACAATGTGGTTTCACTCCCCTTTATCAATAATGTGTGAGATAAACATGAAATGGCCCGTCTGCAGTTTTGACTATAATGACAAAGCAGAGGCTTCCAGCCGCTTCCATAAATAGAGCATGTAAATGGGACACCAGCAGAAGAGAGGAAGCAGAAGAGAGGAAAGTCAGATGGTCATTTTTTTAAAAAAAGAACAGGGACACTCTGAGGGCAGGCTGATTTAGAGCAGCGTGGAGAGGAAGGGGAGATGTGCGAGGCACCTTCCCGCCTCCTCAACACGTGTGTGCACGTGTGCGACAGGCCGCGTTCGTGCCAAAGCGCGCACCTGCGCATTCACATTGTTAGCATGTCAAACGAGGGAAAACAGCCTGTGGCCAGGGCTGGGGCAGAAGGTATAAATTCACACACGCAAATATGATACGCAGCCACACACCTTTAAAAGTCAACAGCAAAAGCTAAAATGCTGAACGACAAGAGCGCTGGTTTAAGATCATGAGCGATGGTCATGATTTAAGACATCGTAAAAAAAAATTGTGGTTTAGTAAAATGTGCAAATTAAGGTTTTTTTCGGCAATGCTGAAAATTGCTGGCCAGCTACATTGTTACATGTCTATCAATATTATAACAGGACAGCAAACTTTGCAAGTAACGTCGGGGAAACACTTGTTAATTACCATCATTAGAAATAAGTTGCTGACAGGTTTAAGACGCTCTCTTCATAATGAAATCTCTGACTCAATCACATTCAAAATCCATGAGTTTAAATATCTAAATGGTAGATACAAGTGATCGGAATTAGAATTAAATTTAATTAGATACTAACTGCTATGAAATTTGAAATGCCCTGTCTAACCCTAGTATTTAACAAGAGTAATGGGGTTGGATGTACTGAGTGTAATATACACCTTCCCATGGATTAATAATTTATTGATGTTCTAGCATCATATTACACCACGAGCACACTCATAATGACTAAAGAGGGATCTCCAGGACAACAGCTGACTTAGGGATCTAATGAAGAAGTCTGAAAGGCAATGATTCACAGTGCTGCAGGACAGAATTGTGCTGCATGACATTAAATGTGCTTTATAGTTTAGAAAGCAAACTAACTTCCATGAATTGTAATTACTGTGCCGACTAAAGGGCACCCTGGATGTGATGTTGGTGTACAGTACTGTGCACAAGTCTTAGGCAGTCAAAGGAAATTTGACAGTTAAACAAGTTACACACTAAAACAGAATCCTCCTCTTTTCCAAAAGTGTTACTGATATCCTGTCGGATGGGTTGATGAACCATACTTTGGTCCACAACCTCTCCTCAGGGGCATCCCACCCATTCCAGGTATTAAATAAATTTCACCGTCAGCTCAATTAAATAATAAATTCACTTAGTTGTATAATCAGCGAGGTATTAATGGTAGGGGGTCAAGTAAAAAACAAAAGCTACACAGGCAGGTCCACAGCCACATCCTCATAGCTTTACACTAACATGAAGACCTTTTAAACATTTTCTTTGACTGCCTAAGATCTTCACACAGTACTACATCACCACGCACATGCATGCCTGCACACAGAAATGCAGTTACCAGCTGCACGTCTTTCGACTGGGGGAGGGGGGGACTAAATAAAGGAGAGCTCCGCAAGGCTGGGAAACACCCATGTGACGATGTGACCAACTGCGCTCATCGGGCCTGAAACATCATGCAGTGAATTGCTTTAAGAGGTAAAGAAAAAAAAATTAAACAGATTCCAGAAACAAATGGTATTCAAAACATGAGGAGGCCTTCAGTGTTTATGCTGTTGGCATGACTTCCCTAAAGCAGGTCACTGCTTGGTAGTGGACAGATTCTTTACGAGATTAAGAGAGGGTGAGAGAGAGAGATGCTGGAAGAGACACCTGGGAACGATCACTGAAGCAGAAGAAGGAGGAGAGGATTGGTAATTATGATTCTCCCCCCCCCCCGGCAATAAACCAGTGTCTCTTAATCTGGTCATCAGGGAAGCCCAGATGGGCCACGTTTTTGCTTCCTGCCAGACAGTTCACATTTCTACTAGACAGTTGGAAGGAAGCAGAAACATGGACTGCCTGAGAGCCGGTCTGAGAAACACCGGAGTAAAACTGAGACAATCACTTACTCCCAAAGCACGAGTTTGAATCTATTCAGGCAAAACCAAATTCAAAACCAGGCAACTTCAAGGCGACCAATCAATTATCTGCGATTTACTTAAAAAAATAAAAAAGTACACATCTTTACCCACTGATTCAGTTAGTGCACCATCTTGTGCAAACTGCTTCACTGTAGAGCACATTCCGAAGGTAACGACCAGGTCTGACGGTGGTCTGCACCGCTCCGAACCCCAGGTCTCTCACCTGTTTGTAGTCCCGGTGAAGCTTCTTGTACTGGAACATGTTGCAGAGCACGGTGGAAGCTGCTTTGGCGGCCTTCAGCTTCCCAGGGCTGGGGGACAAACAGAAACTCTGTGACATTCTCAGCTGGGCACCCCACCACCACCACCACCCACCCGGAGTGATTAGAATGTCACTTTTCATGCACTTGGTAACCAGCTCCATGCTTTATCGTACTGCCTAGAGCACTATGGGCTCGCCTGTGAAAAGCAGAGACTCCAGAGGTTCTGAGAGACCTCACTCACGGCCTACTTTCAAGAAGCGGCTCTCCACACGCCTTGGGACTTCAGCTCCCAAGCCAGCTAGGCAAAGATCACTAAGCAGCTCTTCCCTGCCTTTTGAGGACTTTCAATGGTTAATTCTGATGGGAATTCCAAGAGATTTAATACCTTTAACCTGAAATACCAAGTTTTATGGGCGCCAGTGGGAGTCAATTGAGATTTACAATGAGGCTTCAGTAATATGGAGGGCAGCGGCTCAAAGGAAATATCAAACAAAATGGACTTTATTCATCCTTTGCGAATTTCCAGCCCCCGCTTTGGTAGCAGAGTATCCGAGTCCCTTCAACCCCCCTTTCTCCAGGTTCCCTTTCCTTGTTGCTTTTGATGGTTAAGCCAGAGCCATGTTTACATACCGAAGTACACCAACTTCAGCTTTCGCATGCAAACTTTATTTGCAAATAGTTTTGTGTGTCAAAGCTCCTCAGGCAACAGTGCAATTTCTTAAGGAACGCGTTTAGAATACACAGCTGACTACCTAGTAAAACCCAACTTATAATAATGGTACTTTTATCAGTCCCCATGGGGAAATTGTCTATACTGTCTCCATGACACACATGTAGGTGACAGCGAGTTTGCAGTGGCACCCGTGGAGCTGAGGATCAGGTGCTGTGCTGAAGACCCACAGGCGCGATAATCCAGCGGCTGATCTGGCCGAGCCACACGCCGCCGGTACCTGCTATCGTGGGAGTTCTTGATCCCGACGAGTTTCTTCAACCCGTCGAAGTAGGTGATGTCCCGGGCCGCCACCGAGCTTCCCGCCACCAGGTTGTTCAAGGTGCCACAGATGTTCACCACGACGTCGGTGGAAGGTTCCTTCTGATAACCATCAGCGGGCAGCTTGGTGAGCAGGTTGGACACCAACTTAGTGGCTGGAGAAGGAAACCCAGAAATTAAGGTTTATCTAAATGTACGCCCTCTGTGTGACAAAGCTGGTATTGTGAAGCCACGAGGACGACATCTAACCATTTGGTAGTAACAAGAATTTAATCAACAGAAGTTAATACTTAAGGGAAACAAAAACCAAAAGATTTCAAGTCCCCGTAAATACTAATGGTGGAGAGAGACCATGAATCTAGTCCCAATAGTGACAGGATTGACAGTTACCCAGGTCACCCTTATTCTTGGTATGACGAGAGAGGTTCCGGAGGAAGCCAGTGACAGAGCGCAGCTCCAGATCGTTATCAGTACGAAGGTGGTCCAGCAGCACCGGGAGGATTCGCTCCTGTTCCAGTGCCACCTTGCTCAGAACGGACGCCCACTAGTGGAGGACAAGGGAGCGGCATCAATAAAAGGTCAGCAAATACCATCATAAGTCACCCTGTACGGACTGGGTAAGCAGATGACAAAAATTAGTCTGACGAGGAACAAAAAAAAAAAGCTGCAAGGTAGCATAGAGAAATAACCCAGTCGTGGCGGATAGACATTCGCCAACAGAGAAAGTCACTATAACAGCAAGCAAAAAAATGGAGTATTGCACATGGTACGCTTAGCTAGCAATCCAGCTAAATCAGTGTGACATTGTCACCAAAGGAGTGGAAGGTGGAATGCAGGGCAGTCTAGTCTGAGGAAGTAAAGTGCAACGATATCGGGGAAAAAAACCCGATTAACTAAAGTGAACAAACATGCCTAAAGAACTGTGGTAATAGTGCAGTTTCTCACGGTTGGACATGCCGTCTCGCTTAATAGCTGTAGATCTTACACCTGCACCAACCCCCAGACTGTTTCTACAGGACAGCCATAAATTAGTCTAGCAGCCATTCCCCTGTCAGCACTATTGCCCAACACACCCTGAAGCAGGTCGCGCCAACCTCCGAAGCATCCACGGGCTGCCAGGTAGCTAATCATGGCCCTCAGGTGCGATACTCCACTCCAGCTTTTCATTCTCTCCCCTGCCCGTCTTCCTCCCACTTACAAAGGCAGCAGCTGACTTTATCTTGACCAGAACCTGCTCTACATAGCAAGGGCACTGACTGGCGCTGGCTCTGATTGTATACCCTCTCCTGTACTGCCGGTGCCAGCTACTGGTCTGAGATCGCATCCCATACACCTCCCTGGGGGCCACTTTTTACTGTTATTCATTAAAAGATTTTACGGTAAAAGTAAAAAAAAGAATGAGCTTGTATAATAAGCAGTTGCTGTTCTATGAATATTTAAAATAACATCTGCCTGAATACTGCCCACGGTTACTTTACTGAGACACTGTATCTCTTTCCATTTCCATCCACTGTAGGCATAACTCACCCTTTTGTCCCCGGCAGTGATGTTCTGCAGGGCACCAGCAGCCGCCTCGCGTGTGACACTGTTGACGTCGCAGCGCTGCAGCACAAGGTTATACAACCTCACCACTTGGGGGTGCCAGAGCCACTCTTGCCCCTTGGGTTCCTTTGACACCTCTGTAAAAGTGGATATTTCCTGGTTTTGTCTCTGTAGTGAGAAACAGACCAACGGATAAATCAGAATAAAAATGTCAAAGGTCAAAGCAATATTCACGGCAAGTTTGACGTACGTTCATTTCTCATTGGCTTCTCTCAATGCGTAGAATGATCAGTTGTAATCTAAGAAACTATTTAATACATTTCTAAGAATCCAGTATTTAACTCTGCATGGTGGCCTCTATGTTCTAGATGCTTATTCTGATCAGGGTCAAATGGGGGCCTGGAGCCTCTCCCAGGCTGGGGAGCCGATCCATCGGAGGGTGCAGTATATGGGCAATATGACTGTGTCCCGATGTAAGTGTTAATCTAACTGCATGTCTTTGCACTACAGGAGGGAACCAAAGTACCTGGAAGAAACCCAGACGACAAGAAAACCAAGCAAACGGCAAAAACACAGAGCAGAGGCCTGATTCAAACCCTGAACCCTGGAGGAGTGAGGGGACAGTGCTAGGCAATGGGCCATCATGCTACCTGCTGCATCAAGCCAAGGAATATACACCTTTCAGGAAGTGAAACTGATAATTAATAATAAATATGTATTCATGCATTTTATATTTAAATGCTGCCACGTACATCCTTTGCCTTCTTGCTCTGTGGGGTGAAGCACCCAATCGGGTCATTCTTAGGGTCATCCTGCCCTCTTGTGGGTCCCTCCAGTCGTAATTGAACAGCGGTTGGCATTTCGCTGTACAGCTGATAAGACAGGTTCCTCAGCACACAGACGCTGTTCTCCACACCCTGAAAGTGAAACAGCATGGGCCAGAGGACTCAGCGTCAAGGTCACCTGTCGGTCGACACATGACTAGTGACACTTTTAGCTCATGGGAGTTTTACTGACACAAAAATGTTCTGAGGGCAGAAGGAACAACGATTGGTTCAGGGAGATAACCAATCACACTGTAGAGGAGGTGGGTTCAAAAATCTCCTCTAAAATCCGATTGGTTCAGAGAGATAACCAATCATTGTTCCTTCTGCCCTCGCGCAAACTTCTATGGCTCACTCCACGGTACAAATAGGAAACGTCCTGCTCAAGACACCCACCACAGAGCCAGTCGTTCAGCAGCTGCCTCACCTTTTCTTCCATCGTGCCAGCATCGATGCAGCTCTTGATGTAGGCGACCAAGGAGTCCACCAGACCAGACGTCTCCCGCATCTGCTGCCGTGTCTTCTCGTTCACAGAGCTCAGGTTCCTAAGTGAGGAGGTGCCAAGACCAGCAGGGTCAACGAGACGAGGCCACCCTACAGTTAAGATAAGTGCTTGAATGGAGACATTTATGTGGCAGCCCTGTGCCACATGCCCTTGTACCTTAAGCAGCCGGTGGTGTTGTAGAAAATGTCCACCTCAGATGGGCTTGGAGGTCCCAAGGGTTGGATCACCCCAGTCTCTCCCTCATGAGAAGGTGGAATCAGGGGGACCAGGATCCTCTTTGTCAGCTCACCGAGTGTCTCTCTTGCCAGCTTCTCCTTGAGGTTGTCTTTAGAGGACAGGTTCCACAAGATTCCTGGGGAGAAGCAGGGAAAGTCTTCTTCAGGCAAGCAGAACTGACTCTTGGTAGGAGTAGAGTGTATGCAGTGGCCTGCAGGAACCTAGCCTCATTCGAGAGGTGGACAACTCCTGTGCACGACTCCTGTGCACGACTCCTGTGCACGACTCCTGTGCACGACTCCTGTGCACGACTCCTGTGCACGACTCTTCTGTAATATGATATGCCCCCCCAGCCTGGCCATGCTGCCTATCTAAAACAGAATCTAAGTATTGCGTGATGATATTTTTCTATTGAAGATGCCTGACAATAACCAAGCGCTCTAGACATCACCTGGAGACAAAATTCATAAAAACAAACAACAAAAAAAAACATCTGGCCTGACACATGCACACATGAATCATGTTTAGACATCTGTAATGAGTAATACTCAGAGACCTCAAGAAGAAAATTCCTCCCTGGTTGTGACCCATACATCTGTGAATCGCCTCCACTGAAATAAGTCAGACCGCTCCCACTGAAAATGACTTACTTTGCAAACAATTCTAAGCATTAGTGAGCTAGCGGAGTTTTGTTCGTCATTAATTCATCGTTCATGTTAATGTTTTCAAACGTTCGCCTTGAATGCAAACAGTTTTGCATTATTAGCTATTAAACAGCTGTGTAGGCTAACCTATCAGAAGCATTAACAAGCTTATAGTTACTGATACAGGTCTTAGTCAAGATAATAGCCTCAGAGCAAAGCTTGACTGGTCCAGTGCACGAGGAAGTTTAGTGTGAAGGAGATTCTCACACAGAAGAGCTACAGAGATAAACCGGTGACTCATGTTTATTTTGGTTGGCCCTCAGAACAAGCCTGCACACTGGCGTCCTATAGGATGGAATCTCAAGGACTGTTTAACTTTGGCTGGGGGGGGAGAGACATCGGAGCTTAGACTAGAGGAGAGGCACGCCTCGTCCCAGCGGCCGAGAGCTCCACACACGCTGGGATCGCACGGCCAGCTGGGGCAGAGCTCTTACAGCAGACGGGAAACCGTGTGAAAAGCCTGGAGATGCCGAGATAGAAGCAGGAGCTTCTGCAAGCACTGGGCTGGGAAACCAGGTAGTGTGGAGACTAATGATGGCCATACATAGCATTTGACTGGAGAGACCCTGAAGGAGCATTTGATGCAGCACCACTAACATAGCCCCAATGACCTAATGGATAAGGCAACCCAGAGACTATGGGTTCGAGTCCCACAGAGGGAAGTATTTTGGTGTGGTGTGTGACTGCATGATAGGACACTGTGCCCATGATCGAAAGGTTGCTGGTTCAAACCCCATGGCCAGTAGACTGATTCAACATTGAGGCCTTGAGCAAGGCCCTTAACCCAACTATATTCAGGGCATTATCTGACCCCATTTTCTTGTTTGTATGCTGGGCTTAATAAAGAAACGTAAATACCGGTGATGTTCTTGCGGAGCTCGTCGTCGGGCACTGCCAGCGCGTTGACCAGCTGGGGGATGCCCCCCGCCTCGATGAGTGCCGCCTTGTTGTCCATGTTCTCGTAGATGATGTTGCGCATGGCACCTGTGGCGTAGCGCTGGACCTCCTGGTTGTCGCTGCTTAGAAGCTGCACCAAGGCTGGGATTCCTCCGAGCTGACGTACCTGCGGGGAGGCGGCGAGAAACCAGGCGAGTCCCTTAAAAACCTCTCGCCGTTTAGTCACAGGCTGGTCCAGTATGCGTGACCCAATTTAATTAGCCCAGAAAAAGCTCAGCAACTACCTTGTGCTCCACCCCGAGTTTGTTTTCGCTATTAGGTTACAGAAATAAGGCAGATTTCTTACAGGTCTAACTGTAATTCACTTGCTGCCATTCATGTCAATCTATTTCACATAGCGTCGTTACAAATAAAGTGTAGTAGCACAATAAATAAGGCCCCATATGAACAGAGAAGAGCAGTGCAGAAAATGTTGAATCTGTACCTGGTCTTTGGCTTCACGGTTATGGTAGCATTCGTGCTGGATGTATGCAGCCCCCGGAACCTGCATCTCTGGGTCCTGCAGGTTCAGGTAGTGGACTGCTGTGTTCATATCCATGTTAGCGATCCTGTAGGGAGACGCAGGGCGGGGGTGTGACTAAGCACCATACCGTCACACAGAAGGGCATTTCCACACGCTGCTGTCAGAAACGCATCCTGGGGGAGAGGGCGCAGTTTCACCCCGTGCATTTACGCAGCGATTCTCAACACTCAGATTTCATTAGAACTACCATGAATAGGGCTGGGCAGCTCAGCCACACCCAGACCTGCCCTGCTCCTGTAATCCTGCCTGGTGGGCAGACTCCATTTCAGCATTTTTCCAGACCTGCTCCTCCACTAAACACTTAAAGCACATCAGATACAGGAGGGGACTTAATCATGAGACCATAAGAAATTTACAGACGAGAGGAGGCCATTTGGCCCATCAAGCTCGTTTGGGGAGAACTTAACTAATAGCTCAGTGTTGTTAAAATCTTATCCATCTCCAATTTAAAGCAACCCAGGGTTTTAGCTTCCACTACACTGGCAGGAAGGCTATTCCATACTCTACACGCTGTGTAAAGTGCTTCCACAAATCTGTTTTAAAATGTTTTCCCAATAATTTCCACTTATGGCTACAAGTTCTAGTATTTCAAGTAATACTGAAATTTGGCTGAACAGCATCCAGACCCATTAGACCTGGATCATGTCCCCCCTTAGTCTCCTTTGATCAAGGTTAAACAGATTCAGCTCAGCTAACCTCTCCCCGTAAGACGTTCCTCTAATCGTACGAAGAACATCCACAACCAATATTCACGTTTTTGGGTAACAAAGGCGTACAAAAAACATATATTATTCCTCCAAACGTGCTGGGATGTTAATGTGGTGGTTAAAGCACCAACCCCCCCCCGTTGAAAGCCCCCCCCACAAAGGGAGCCATTTGCCATCTGACGGGTGATGAAAGGGGCTCATCACAGACCCAGCTCCTCACCCGTTGAGGTTGCCCATGCTTCCGCTCATGTTCCAGTTGTCCATCACATCCACGCCGCGGCCCACACTGTGCAGGCTTTTGACGGACAGAGCGCGGGGCAGCGTGGCCTGGCGCTGCTGCATGAGGACCACGCTGCCCGGCCCGCTGCTCCCCATCTGGCCCATGGCCATGCGGCCGCTGCTCCCGTAGACGCTGCCCGACATCTGCTGCATGCCCCCAGCGGCGGACGCCATGGACCCCACGCTCATGCGGTTGCTGCGGTTGTTTATGCGGCTGATGGTGCGGAAGGCCGGGCCCTTGAACGACTGCTGCTGCACCATCTCGCCGGTGGCGACGCCGCCCCCAGACATCAGCGGGCCTAGCGTGCCGCTGAGCGAGCGGCGCATGGTGGAGGGCGCGGAGGAGACCTGCCGCACTTGGGCGGAGTACCCGTTGGTGGTGGCGTAGACGGGCGCCTGGTACGGCCCGGCCTCGCGCTCCGACAGCAGGCTGCCCTCGCTGCCGTCCTGCGCCACCCAGTTGGCGACGGGATTGGGCTGCGGGGGTGTGCTGTACATCCGCATGGAGTGCAGGGACATGGTTTCCGGATCGGGCCGGCTCACGGTGCGGCTCAGCATCTGCTGCCGGGTGGCCTGGTAGCCAGCCATCGGAAGCTCCTCCTGGTAGGTACCGCCCCCGACCACGCTGGGCCTCATCCGAGGGCCGAAATCCACCGCGGAGCGAGACGAGAAGCCCGCGGAATAGCCGGCGGAGTACTGGGACGTCCGGGGCGGCTGCGGTTAAAACACAAAGACGTAAAATAAGTATGAGCTAAATTACCCATGTTGACTTTAACGCTGCCACAAGCACCTGGAGAACAAACAGGCAAGCGAGTGAACGGTGAGGACCGGCAATCAAAAAAAAAGGGCCACTACATGTAGACTGTAGACACCACCATAGATCTTCCAGCAAAGATATTCCACTTCATTCAAGAGTTTAATATCTGCAGCCCATATATTAAACGCTGAACGTCTCAGCAACCACAACAACTGCAACTAACGCAGAGAACCAAATGCTTCATGTCTGGAGCCAGTGACGGTGGACATGGCCTGCACTAGACTTTGCTTAATGTATGACTGTCATGCTTACGCCATTAAAACTTAATAAAGTTAGCATCAGCATCAACATTCCACAGTGGCTTATTCCCTGCTCTGTGCCCCTGGCTTCTGGGATAGGCTACGTTCCTGTGCAGTCCTGCACAGGGCAAGCAGGTACGGCAAATAAAACGGATGGATAATATGGAAATTTAGAGGAAGTTTAAACGCGCTTCTCTTAAAGTTGCAGTCTGGGTTTTCAAAATGCAGGTCCCTTCAGTTTCATTGGTAGAGTGGCCTTTGATGAGTGAAGCCAATCAACAGACAATGGCAGCCCATTATAGCAGCGCGATGGGCTAAAGAGCCCCACGGTGGAGCGGGCAGCAGCCTCCAGAGACGTCTTACTCCCTGCAGGAGCGTCTGGAGTCTGAAACAGGCCATTGAATACAGAGTCCATAGGGTGATATGTATGGTTAAAATGACATGTGGCGTAGGTGTGCTCCTCTGGTATAGGTGTGAAGCATACCAGACCATACAAACAGAACGTTCACCCTCAGCACATGGGCTACATAATAAACAAGATGCCCTTTCTTTGTGGTGCATGCGTACTCGGAATGGGGCTGTACCAAGTTATTGTAAATACATAAGATATTTTGTTATTTTCAAATACTCAATAGGGAAGAAAAAAAGCACTTGACAGTAGAACACCGACATATTTAAAATAATTGTCAGAGACCAGCCGTTACTATTGTATAGAGACTGCCTGCAGCCAGGGGAACACTTTATGCATCTCATAAGCCATTAGCGACTGCTGTCATAGTCTCACGCAAACGGCACCTGCGAATGGAAAACAGGAAGTGCAGGCGCAGTGCCACGGAGGAAGGTGACACACTCACCGGCAGCGTCCTGTTCACGCTGTACATTTGCGACCTGGAGCTGAACCCAGGGCTGTAGGTGGAGAACTTCATCGCAGTGGCACCTCCGTAGTCTAGGAGAGAGGAGAAATTAGTCAACAAAGGAGACGCTGGAGGCAGAATTTGGAAAAATAGGGAGACACGTCGCTAGACATTGGGGACACCGAAACGTCAACACGAGGAGCATTTTAAAAGTCACCAAAAAAGTGACTTCATCCTGTTAAAATGAAAAGAATATCGTTTCACAGCAAGTGTGAATATTCTGTACAGTTCTCCGAGTCAAAGACCCTGAGGAGTATTACTGGAGAGCACACACACACACACACACACACACACACACACACACACACACACCATCAGCAGTCTGGTTGCCATTACCACGGCGTTTCCCAACCTGGTGCCCAGGGGCTGCCAGACGGTGCACGCTTTTGCTCCCACAAACATGGTCTGTGTGGGGGTCCCCGAGGACTGGTTTTAGAAACACTGACTATCCTCATTATCACCACCAATATTACTATCAGGAGTCCACTACTCCAGCCCTGACAATATGGAAAAACAAGGAGCATCTTTACAAATAATAAGATTACCTACAGGGATTAAATTATAAATAAGGCACCTTACATTGGCTTTAATTAAAAAATGTATAACTTCCTCTGGTTTAACCTTAGTAAAAACATCTGGCAAAGTACTGGTTAACCTTATGGGCAATGCACAGTAACTGAAATAGCACAAGTCCCAGGCAGATGGATTCCTGCTAAAGAGCCCTGCTTAACCTCATCAGCCTCTTCATTCATGACCCGTCAACCAAAACGGCTGGCTGGAGCGGCTTTGTATTACGCATGAACCAGCTTGAATCATTGCTAATCTAAAGGCCTCCTACCAGGGACACCGCGATCTGGGCGGGACCAGACGCTTATCAGTGACAAACCTCACACCATGTGCAAATGTTTATACAGACTGTCAAGATGGATCTTGTGTTGCCCAGCCTACTGAGACTCACTTCTGCTGCTCCCAGGTTCTGGATGAAATGGCAGGATAAAAGACTCCTATTGTCTTAACTGAGCTAGCATGAAGTGTTTTTTTTACCCCCACACAGTTTGAGGAGAGAACATTTGAAGTCACTATAATGCAGATGAGGTAAGCATGTTGTCAAAGCAGATCAGCAGCCAGATCAGCTTTCGGTGATGAATCTCAGCCAGTTCGACAGCCATCAAATACTGCAGGGCTCACATTTATCAGCACTCTATGGTCAGAATGACTGTTCTGTTAATGAAAAGGACCCAGAGTCTTTGTTGTTTTAAAGTTGTGGTTCTCAAGAGCACAGATCCCTCACTAAGTATTATATGGTGCCAGTGTTACAATTTTGCTTGTATTTTATTCAACACTTGTTTAGCAGATGCTCTTGTCCAAGTGAGGACCAGAGAGTAGGGTCAGCTAGCATCCCTGGAGCAGTAGGGCGTTAAGGGCCTTGCTCACAACTCCAACAGTGATGCAATAACTGTACAGGCAACAGGATTTCAAGTCACAACATTCCAGGTATAGGAACAGATCACAAAATTAGCAGGCTGCAAACCTCCACAGTCATATCGACGGATTTCAAACAAAGGTGTCCTTGTATTCAAGTAATGAGGAAGGAATCAACAAATTATAACTGGTAATAAAGACGATTTATGCACAGAGATGTTTCAGGGACTGAACCAAAAGAAACAAAACTGAAAAATGTGACTGGCATCAGAACACATCACACTGCCATGTCTTGTATAATACAGCATAGAATGATATATGTAGAAAGGGAAATTAAGCAAATTAAAATAATGAAAATCACAGCTAAGAACCAAAGTCAGCACGCTTGCAATAAACAAGCCAAGTAACAGAGATACTTGCATGTAATGCATTCTTGAAATCCTCTATCATGCAAAGAAATAAAAACCACAACACCCTAAAAAAATAAATTGGAAGGCCAGAAAACACTGAGCCTCATTCATCTATATCATCCTAACTTTTATCTTAAATCTGGTTCTTCAGAAAAGTCTTAAGACGGTTTCAAGAAAAGTCTACACCATGTTCACTACGTGTTCTTAAACTACAAAACTGTTCGCAAATGTATTCTTATAAAGATTACCCGCATTGTTCTTGGTAATTGAAGCGTATGCCAATTGTTCCTAATTGGCAGAGGTAAACGCTCCGCCGATCCCCATAAAGTTTGTGTGCACACACAGAAATCAAGAATAAATGCTGAGAGAGAAGTGAAGAACACCCAAACGAAAATCCAAAAATGGTGGAGTACTAGACTCCAGAGGTGAAAAGTTCAGTTGCAGAAAACATAAATCCAGACCATGGTTTTGTTTCATTCAACCAGTTCAGCGTGAAGAGTCACAGTCACAGAGTACTCACCTGGTTGGTTGAAACAAAACCTTGGTCTGGATTAGAACTTTCTGGACCTGAACTTTCGACCTCGACCAAATTACAAGTGCAAGAATAACTCAGCAGTTCTTAAGTGGAGGTACTGCTCTAGTAAGAACAGCAGATGAGCTGTCACCTTGAGTAGTGTCAGCTGTGGATATAAAATAACACACGAAAAAAAAAAAAAAATCCTGGGATGCTATTACTCATTTTTCTACTCATTAAAAATAACAATTATTAAATCATAATTAAATATATAGTTAAGAATCAAAAATATCACTAATTAAAATCTTATAATATAAAAATGTAGACTTGAAGAAGATGGAATAAGGGATTGTTTTGCCATCGATGAACGTCACAATCATTGTGAAAACTGAGTAAGAGGGTTTTAAGAAAAACATTCTTCTTAAGAACAGTTGGTGAATGAGGCCAATTGACCTTAAACACAGGGACAGAGAGAACGAACCTAAGCTTCATGAACACACAAGCCAGCTACATCTGCGGTTTCTCCAAAGTGAAGTTGTCCTCCCACACTCCAGGTTATCAAAGGGCTGACGAAGCCTCTGTTCACCCACAGATTAATAGACCTTAAAGACACGGAGTCTGGGGATCACTGACAAAAACAAACAGGCCAAGGAATTTAACCTTCCTAACCAGGAGGACGCAGGGCGAGCTCCGGTCAGAGCTAAAGCGCCACAAAGGAAAAAGCCGGGATCTCCAAAACACACCACCACCACACAGATACCACCCCCCTCCACCGACGGCCTCTTCTAACACAGAAAGCCTTACCAGTTTTTCCACACCAAAACATTCCTCCAAAGACACAAATGGGCGATATCTTGAAAATCAGACACTGGTGAGGAATTTCCCAGGTTAACTTTGACGTTTGACAGCATTTCCAAGGAGGGAGAGACCCCAGAGGGTGAAGTGGCCTGCAGGCCATAAGCTGCCATCAGTAAAGGCGCATTAGATACTGCACCGCTCCTGTTTGTGTTCTTTATTTCCTTAGGTTACCCAAAAATTATGCACAGAAGAGGATACTGAGTCATATGAATGTTTGAAATGATCCCCGCATGCTGCACAACAGGTGTGCTTTTATTCTTCAGTTATCAGAGCATTTCTACATTGCTTGTGCCACCAAAGTCTAGATAAGAGGCACTTTCACTGGTCTTTGTGGCCGACATGTTGAAGTCTGATGGTTTCCAAGCAAAGAAATTGACTTTTTCTATCCATTAAAGAAAACAATATGAAAATGATTTTTAAACCAAATAAAAAAAACAACAAAATAAACAGACACACCCCCAACACACTAACCACCCACACCCAAGGATTAGCAAACAACTCGGCTGTTAAGAATTAAAGCGTATTGTGCAATTTCACAATGCACCACAGTGTTCCCCTATTGACATGGCCATGGTTGCTTTAATATTTTAAACACGGCGTTTCTTTGTGGACAGATGCGTGGTGAGTGGTTCAGGGGGCTAACACTCGTGCCTGTGCTTGAAAGGTTGTCGGTTCAAGCTCCAACTTGGTGGAACGGTCACATGTCCAAGCACCCTTGAACCCCAGCTCCAGGGCCGCTGCATGCTGGCTGACTGCGTGCTGTGAACCTCAAGCTATTGCGAGCAAGACGGGCCGAGCAAGATTTCCCATGTACTTGTGCAAATGGCAATCGCAAGATTTCTCATTATCAAATGTAACAACGTGAATCAGATTCAGTAACTATGACACATGCATAGCTCTGTGTGCGTAGTTTGGACGGAATACGGATGTCACCGTGTGAAAGTGTGGGCCCGTGAGAAGCTGCCTTGGGACATGCATGTATGAAGTGGGGGAGAAAGAAAAGGAAAAACCAGTCTGGCTGGCATTTATCTGTCTTCGCCCAAACCACACCTGAATTATACCAGATGACCAAAGTCCATTATCTCCTGTGAAGTTTGACCCCACTTCAACTAAGAGTTGGATGCATCCACTTTAATACATCCTACAATCACTCTCTACATGACCACGGGTGGATTTTAGCTAAAGGTTCCCAAAGATTCGCATGTATTTAAATGAAATACAGAATTTGATTTTAACAGAGTATATCCATCAGCACGGCTAGAAATTCTGGGTCCCCTGTAAAAGAAGTCATCTTAGCCCCCCACCACCCCAAAATAAAACTTACACATTATTTTTTTAATACAGGGGCCCCTATAAAGTGCTGGGTCTTCCAAATATGCCAATGCTATCAATCATCATCAACTCTGAAGCATCCCATTAAATTCAGTGGCAGCTTTGTAGGTGTTCAAAAAAAAAAAAAAACCTGAAATTCCTCAACAAATTCCCCAGCACTTAACCTTCTCCACCCACCCGGCCCCCAACCGCCTGTCCCGCAGAGTTCCACAAAATGGGGTTACGCAGATCCCCACTGCACTGACGCCGGGACCTACAGACAGGCTGGAGCTTCAGGACAAGGGCGCTAACTTTTTACATTTCTACAAAACATATCAAGTTGCCAAAATTGGACCAGTCACCCTTGTTTTCATATATATTTATTAGTGGAAAGCAAAAAAATAAGCCAGCGCGGCACTCCTCAGGTGTGTCCTTTACAAGGATCAAAGACGAAACCTATTTTTTCCCCGCTATTATTGTCCATTCTTGCAACAATAATGTACCAAACAGATGAAAATAAAGAAGAAGAAAGAGTATCACGACGCAGTGGTGTAGCAGTTCAAACAAGCACAGGGATTTATGCTTCTTCTCGACCGTGTGCCTTTTGTAGGAAGGTATAAGGGGTTAACCGGCCTGTTCTCAGGTGTGTCAGCCTGGGGCTTGTCAGAGGGTGTATCCATTCTGGCAGGAAGCCCGCAGTCCTCAGACCTTAACCTGTTACAATCGCAGGGCTCAGCGGAACATACCTGCAGCGTGCTCTCAGCTACAGAGCTTGAACTAACATGTTGGCATAATTGCCAGAGATGGAGGAATATAATTAACCTCCAACCCACTACAAAACACCAAACACTACATTTTATTCACATTAAGGAAGTAATCAAGAAAAAAATAAGATGAAATAAGAATGGGATGTAGATTTTCTAACTTTTAAAGCAACCAATACATTTCAGACAGGAGGAAAAAAAGAACACGGCCTCTGTGTTTGTATTAACCTGTCAATACTGGTTTTAAAACGAACAACCCCCCCCCCCCCCCACACACACACACACACAAGTACCCAAGCTTTGTGCCTTAATTATGGTTTTGTGTTAAACCAGTTCCCTTACGTAACATTCGAATCATCCATCTAAATTTGTCAAGCTGAATGGCACAAGATTCTCCATAACTGCAATGTGGCAGGTTTCCACTTAGCATGCAAGCGGAAGGTGCTGCGTAAACTGCATACAACTGTACACAAAACGCCAGTGCTGAGCTCATCCAAGTCAAATCCGCCGTAGAGCCATTCGGTTCTTCATCTGTTTTTTTTTTTCTTGGCAGAGGGCATAAGTGCATATCCAACTTTACACTGGGGTGTGAGGTAAAACTGAACAAATATGGGACGAGTGCGGTTTGGAGCTCATCTGGGACGGACTTTAATTTAAGAGACAGCGTTACTCATGTGATACAATTCCTAGAAATTCATGGAGCCAGTGCCATTTTTATCAGCTACTTATTACATCTTTAATAATATCGCAGCATCATTAGGGACGTTTTATGCACTTGTCTTTAGGGGATGATGCCTTTTGCATGCTGGGAAGGCAAAATTTATGCTGACACCTCCATATTTGTATGTGGAGACTGAATCATATGCTACAATATACGTGGAAGGAGAAATTGGACACACTGGGAGAACTGGCAAAGGGTAGAAACCCCTCTCCTGCTCTAATGGGTTCAGGACTAGTAATATTTCCATGAACCAATGAAAATACCCGGCCGATTTGTCCTAAAGCACCTTCGCCTGAAATTTTGGTGCCGGCAAAAACCTTGACACCCATTGCCGAAACTGGCTATGAAGTCTTTGCCAAGATACGACAGCCGGTCATCATTCGGTTCGTTAATATGAGAATACGAGCAAAGTCAGTTTCAGGAACTATCACGTTCATTTGCATTTTTTTTGCAATTTTCCTCTAGTGGCAAGAAGTTTCAAACACTGAGGGTGACAATATGTCTCTGTGCATAAGCTCATGTAGAACCTCCACAAAAGTCCCACTTTAGGTTTTCTACAACGTGAAACTTTACCCTTTTAGAATTTGGAAATCCTAGGTAGTCAGGCTTTCAGCTCAAGGCTCACATGCCGCCACACACCTCTTGGCACAGACCCACCCTTTCATCTGCATTACAAAATGGCTGTCACCTGAAGAGCACGCGTGGCTGCTTTGACCTGCATTAGGCTACATACAGAGCTCTCATGATGCATAGATTTCTGAGCACCCTACATTTCCATTTCAGCAAGTGGGGACATGGATATACCACATGACCAAATTCCAAATACCCCAGCAGCACTAAGCCAATGGCTGCCATGCACACAAAAACCTAAAAACACTGACATTCTACAAGAATGGAAGGTTTATGTTTACTAGGGAAATGCATTCAGACTGGCTAACTGTCCACGGACTGCCTCATTAAGATACCAGAAAGAATTTCAGCCGTTCCTACAAATTGTTAATCTCATGAAGGTGGATTAACTCACCAACATCAAGTATAGATTAAAAGTTATGAAATAGTGGTTTTTGACAGATTTCCCCGTTCCCTGAAGGACATACCCGGAATTTTTTTAGGCTTAATGAAGTTGATATGGGACTTGGCTCCGATGATGTCACCCTATATAGTCTGGCTTACGTTTTTGGCTGGATACGAACCAAAACTGCAGCAAACAGAAGAGCAGAATGTCCACCTCTACTCATCAATCACCGTAAATAGATCTCTCAGCATCATCCAGGATTATTTTAAGCAGAATGCCACTTACTGGTTGCATGATATATTTCAAGGCATTGATTAATTCCAAACTACGCAATTTAAATGTCTTTAAAGATATAATGAAAACACATTCTTGTGCTTGAGTGCAAGTTTTGTTCTATACATCAACTGGACATTAAAGAGAAGTTTTTCCAATATTATTATATCTTTCTGTCCTGGCGCAAACGTTGCATTACATTCGAGACAATTTATTTTTAAAGCGCTCGAAAAATCAAATTACGCGGCGAAATACTTATACAACAATTAACTGTCATTCCCAGTCAATAGTTTATTTTACTGACGACTTTAAATGCATTTATAAAATGTCCAAACTAATAACATGTTTTTGAATTCGGACCGCGTGATGAGGGCAGTGGGGGGCGAAACTTCAGCGTTTAGTCTTATAGTTACACCAAAGCAGCCCCGGGGAAATACAAGCGCTTTAAACTCACCCGACGCTGCGTAATTAGACACGGAGCCGTTCATCCGGGACAGGGTGCCGGATGAGACGCTGGACTTCTCTGCCAGGCGCAGCTGGACCTGCTGCTGGACCCTCCTGGCTTTTGCAGCCTCGTCCGACAGGCTGCCCGCATGCTCCAACTGGAGCTCGGAGGGCACCGCGTAGGAGGTCACCGCGCTGTTGTTGGGCTGCAGGACGGAGAGAAACACACTTTCTGAGGCGACGCTCGCTGCCATCTTCGGAAAAAAATGTCTTTCGGTTCGCAGTCGCGCTGGTGAAATTCTGTCAGAGGAAGTCCTCAGGTCCACTGCAGCGGTTTTCTTTTTCAAAAACGAATTCCTTGCAGTGTTTTGAGAAAAGAAAATATTTTGAAACAGTACTCAAAGCAAGTCGGTTAAAAATGATCGAAGGTTATATAAGTGCAGTTCTATCGAACTATTTACAATCTCCAACTTTACGTTCCCAGTGAAGGTTAAAATACCATGCTTTTTATTTATTTGTTTGTTTTTAATATCTTCAGCTCAAGTGAAAGATATTCCCGACCTTCGCTCTCCGGCAGGTCTGCGCGAGTAAAAACCGAGCCCTGCGTTTAGGGAGGAGTCTGAGTGACGTCACGCACTACCTTATCCAGGTACTAGAATCACGCTGTTATGAATAATGCGCTTTTATTCGAAGCGCTTGACATTAAACCATTTATTTCGTCTAGTACAGAACGTTATGCCTGCGGCATGTTAAAACCGTGTTAAGCCAAAAACAATTATAATAATCGTTATAATTGAAATAATAATAAGGGTGGTAGGCCTACTCCGTGGCCGAATCCTAGCTCTGCTCTGTGTTCACATCCAGGCTGTATCACAGCATTATATTCCGTTCTGCCTAGGATACCCCACCCTCCAGGATCCTATTCAGGATAACCGATTAGATAATGGATGGATAGATGGATGGATAGAAAAAAAGAAATACATATAACATTTAAGGTTAAAATAGAAGAAAACAAAATCTAGTCTTGCTTAATTCTCAAACAGATGCCTACTCCGTCAAAGGTTGTAACTGAATACAAAGAATTCACTGAAACAATATTGGGTACATGAATATTTATCAGATTTTGTCATTTTCTCTCTGGAATTCCCAAAGAGTTCTCCAAATATAATTTCACACTATAAGAAATATGTTCAATTCAGTTTATATTCAATGAATTTGTGAAAATTAGCTCGATCTTTTTTTCTGCTTTTCATTTTAATTTAGTTATCATTATAATCAATACACTTTCTAATTTATTTTTGGTACCACCTTAAAATAAGGCGATGAGGGACGGAACGTAGGTTGAAGTCTAATGAGGTTACTGATGGAACACCGTCCTGCTGTGCCTACGATTCTGTATGGTATGTGTCATAACCAATAAATAGAAGTTTCGGGGAAAATAACTGAGCCTGAGTAAAATGGTAAATATCACTTATTACTGATGTAGCAAAATGCTTGTCAGGTTCAAACAGGAAACGTTCTACTGGAAGTCTTCATGAGATCGCTTCATTTTTTTCTAAAGTGTAGTAAAACTGTTCGTTTTTTCAATATACTGCACCCTACATAACTAGTTGCCTTGTCACTTTTGAGATCGGTTGGCCTCATTTTCACAGTTTATGTGTTACGCAATATCCTCCCGCATCTAACATGATCTTGATGACTTTTACTGCATTTAATACAGACCGGAAATTGACCAGTCAGCATTGAAAGTGGAATTGGAGTTTGACATAGTGACATCATCACAGATTATCATGTGGTATGCCCTAATATGGTATTTTGGTTTTTTTTTATTATAAGAATAATACGGTGGACAGGATTGGTGGATCACACTGAAAAACATAAAACAAAGCTGTTGTTTCTTCAAATGGTTTCTTCTCAATCAAATAGTTGAAAATAATTTATTACAATTAGTTCAAATATTTAAGATTGATTCAGCATTTCCAACATTTTGTTTTTTCTCATTATATGTTTCTACTGATCGTCATTTTCAAACATTTTCACGGTTTGTAAGTAGCTTGCACTATATCATTTTAAATGTCATAATTTAAATTGTGTTTATTACATACAGTACTATGTACTGTAGACGTCTTGCATGTAATTCTTGTTAATACTAATAATACAGTTGTATGCAAGTATATATTTATGTCTAGTTTACCTCCAGGTTTTAAAATATTGAAATTCCATTTTACTTTTCTGTTCATTTATGTTTGTTACCAACATTGAACATGATGAAAATACTCATTAATGGCTAATTGCAGTGTTATTTTCATCTCGGACTGACAATGGTGTTGCTGTTTGTAGATTCTCTGAATCTTTCCTTGGCTGCATCCAGTGTATAATTTAGTTTTGTAAGATCTGAGTTTCTATCCAAAGCACTGTATTCAGTTTCTTTTCCCTATACTGTAGATTTTAAAGCCACGGCATGACTGCATCCAGCCTTAATGGAGTCCAAGTAACGATGTTTTCATAAGGGTATGGAAGCCTTTCGAAGTTCACGAGACTTATGGAACATCAAAGAATTACAAGTGACGGCCCAGGATCATCTCAGTGGGAGTTTGCATGTTAACCACTGTGGTAGGCTGGCAGTAACCACTCAGAGACTTCGGATTAACATAAATACACGCAAAGGACCAATGGGTTCATGGGCAGCATTCAAACTGGACAGTGTCCCAATGACCTGGCAGTGGCTGATTACCTGAGGCTCCCACGACCTTCCTTGCATGACACCTGTAACGATGCCCAACACCGTGGGAAGACTTCAAGTTCCTTGCCAGTGACAGTGACATTGACATTATAACAGCGCAGGTCTTTAGCTGTTCCAGTTATATGTTCTTCTGGTTAATCAGAGGCAAACGCCTGTGTATTACTACACTTACAATCTACTACACTTAGAATCTGGGGAATACCAGCCGGGCCCAGCGGAAGGTTAAGTTACACACAGTTATAGAGTGATTGCAAAACGTACTTCGGTAGCTGCCGTCTCACGCTGCTCAGTGAAGTTTAACGTTTTTTTTTGTTTGTTATTGTTTTGTTTTGTTTATGCGATTCGCAAGAAGTTTTGTCGCCCTAACCTTCTTAAATGTGTAATGCCATCCATGAATTTATGCGAAAAATATCACACACAGCAAAAAAAAAGGATTTAGGTTAAAGGACTGTCATGTATAGAAATGTTGCTTCTGGAACTATATGCGTTTAGAGAAGTTTAAAGAAATAGCATAAAATATGTTCCCACTTACCATGAATGCTCTCCTCTCCTGACTGAAATTCATCTGGGTGAGCCTTCTGGTATGGGCACCATTGTCCTGCACCTTGGAAGCTAACCTCCCTTAGAACAAAAGGTGTCACATTCCCACCCGAAACATGTCCAAAGCAGTTTTGGAGGCAATGAGATATGAGTCAAGTAGGGAGTGGTCTGGATGCCAGATCGCAAGACAAAACTGTGCTTGGGTCTCAAGATGGCACAAAATCCATGCTAATATATAATCGCTAACTAAACATCTCTGTTGTTTTCTTTTGAAAATGTGCAAAAGGTATCTTTCTGATCTTCCTGGAAGATGTCATACTGAAAGCAAGTTAAATCCATGTCGAAGAGCAGTGACCGAAAGTTTGATACTGAACTCGGAAAAAAAAAGTTTGAACTTGGTTTTACCTGCTCTCCTGTACCATCATACTGCATTTTAACATTATCTTAAAGATTTTTTTAATAAGCCTTCCGCAGATATGATTCATGATGGCTATTATAGGAAGGTGTGCAATCAAATATTAATAAGTTGGCATTAAAAGTGACTAAAAGGAAAAGATAAAAGTAGAGCATGCCTTTAAGATGCTTTCTTCAATTTTTAAACATTTTCCTTCTACTTTCCAGAGCTGTTTATATATTCTTCTTATGAAACGAATATGAAGTCATGAATAAATAACTGTTATCCGTGATTTTAATATTTACCAGAACAGGAGTAATTAAATTTGGCTCAGCAATTCTCTCATTAACTTCATGAACACTCTAAACGGGTATTTTAATTAATGAGATTTGTTTACAACGTTCACCTTTGTAAAAAAAAAAAAAGAATTGTAAGTTATTGCTGAGAAATATAAACACACACTTCATGTATTTGGAAACTTTGGACTCTTACAATTCCAGTTTTTCTCATAATGTAATTGAAATTTATTTCATTAATATTTACTTAATCATTTTTTGAGGCAAGTGGCCTTGTTTGCTATTTTCACTTCATAAAAGTTAAAAATAGTAGAAGAAAATAAATAGAAAATATGATAATTTTGCCATAAGACATCTTTCCTCATGTGAATCAGCGGCTTGTTGAATGTTAATGCTTTATAAATATACAATTAACCCTAAATGTTATTGTGACCGGTTTTTCCAAACTGAAGATATTGGCACGGACTCAGTTTCATTTTTTAAATGCAAGCTTTTGACGCATATGAAAGGATCTTCTCAGAGACCTGCCTCTTCATGTTGTTTTAGTGAGAGCTATGAGTCAGTGGCAAGGAAATATAGCAAGTGAACGTGGAGTCACACACTATATTCTCAGCTCAGACAAACATCTAACTTCCCAGTCACACAGTGGGCTGAGTCACAGGACCAGGTACCTTCAAAACCTTCGAAGAGACACAGCAGTAAGTCTGGGTGAATGCAGGGAAAAGTGGATGGATATGGGGTGTATTTTTGTATTCAGTTTAATATCTTACTTTGGTTGGACAGCGGAGCTACCCCAGAGACAAAAGCAATATTTATTTGTATGTTACTTAACTCCAATCATTTTTTCAAACAGTTTTGGTTCAATTCTGTATTTTTACAGAGAACAAATTTTCATGAAGCCCACCATCTCATGAAAGATGATGATAGCAGAAGGTATTGAGTATTTAATTTAGATATGGGTAATTCCAGTCTCCTGCAAAGCTGGTGAGCAGGATGAGGTGGAAACCCATCAACTCTCTATTATTCACTTCCTCTCTGGTGCTCAAAGGGCTTCATGTGCTGACCTGTGACCTTATAGATTCCCAGAATTCACTACTGCTTTAAAGCAGGCTTACATAAATATGCAAATCGCCTTGTCAGCGTTGAGCACTGAGTGCAAGTATCCCTGTACTGGATAAACCACTGGAATAAAGAATGGATGCTTACTAAGCTAACCACAAGCACCACCCCGCTCCAAACTGCCAGAGACAAAGTGAAATTTGGTGATAAAGTTTGCCCAGGGCGGCACAAAGCCTTCGACTGGCACTGCTACAGGCAATGAAATTTTCTTCAGTAATTTTATGAGTAATTTTTAAAATAAAGGAACGGAAAGAGGAAATACAATGCGAGATTGAACCTTGTCTCGTGAATGCTTGTCTCAAGTTATTTGTAATTTACCGTTCTCATTATCGTCTGTGTTTTTATTGACACCGTAATCTAAAGGAAACAGACGAATACAAATTTGCCACATGCCAATTAAACGTGACAGACTTTAAAAAATATTTACGTGCGGTGTATGACAATTGACATACTTCTTCCATGGTAACATATGGCGCTAAACCAAAATGTGCCGTGTGTCGGGAAGCCCTGTTTGCTTGTTGCCAGGACAGCAGTAACTTAGTCACGCCCAGGTAGGATATGTGGTAAGTGACAACTAGGACTAGTTTGTCCGTGTCTGCAGGGGCCCGACAAAAGCAGGGCGTGGCAGCCGCACCCATGCCGAGATCCTGCGATGGGAACCACAGCAAACAATGCGCAGACCTGCGTGTTCCTGCTCGCCTCGCCTTCTGCAGATGTTCAACATTCCCTTCTGGCTTGACTCACGTCGTCTACCGGCGGCGAGGGGAGCCCTGACCTGTTACACACGGGGAGTTTCCCTTTTACCTTCATGCGGACTGTAGCTTGTGTCACGTGTCTTCCAGCAGATGGGACATCAGTACCTTGAGCTGTTCTCGGGGTTGTTCCTGGGTTCATAGACAAAACATTAAACCGCTTCAAACATTTCCCATAAAGTGCTGCGTTCCGCAAGATTATAATTTTCTAAATAGCTGCACGATTAAAGCTAAACAAAAACAGTATAAAATAACATAAAATGATAAACATTGCCTATTACGGGACAGCACGGTGGTGCAGTGGATAGCACTGTGACTGTCACGTCACACCTATAAGATCGAGTTTTGAGTCTCGGCACCGGCGTCATGTGATTGGAAGTTGCATGTTCCCCCGTGTCATTGTGGGGATTCCCGGTGTGTTTGCCTATTCCCCGCCATCTAGGATAGACTCTTTGCATCAGTAAAATCCGATTTGCTCATGTAGAATATAAGTTTTACTTTATTAAGTTCGTATTATTTATTTAGCTTGGGGATATTAATGTTTTCATGTGTCATTATGCTTTTAGACCACAGGAGAGCGTGTGTTTTATTGTGAACCCGCTGGTGTCTGTAAGCTGTTGCCCGCAAAAGTAAAGCTCTTCCTATGGGTGTTTCGGAAATTAAAATGTGGTCTGTGGCTCACACCACTTCAAAGATTTGAATGAAGTGTAATATGTTAAGTTATATATATTTATATATATATATATATATTATACCACCAAGTCGCGGTGTCCGCTATAGTAATTGTAAAGTGAATCAGCGTTCTCATGGGGCAGATATATCTATAACAAAGATAGTGACTGGTTAAACGTTATCTGTTATAATTTTGTTTTATGTGCCTGTTTTATGGATCCAACGTTGAAGAGTTCAATTTGTGACTATTGTAAACTGTTGGTCATAAAAACAAGTCGGCTTTTGTGTCTGCGAAGGCCAACTCGTTCTCGTTTATGATAAAAAAGATTTTTTTATTGCAGTCCAAAGTTTTTTATTTTTTTGCCTTGCCAATTTTTCTTTGAGCAGCAACGTTATTTTAAGATTTAGACCTGCAAGCAAGTTTTTAAGTTTTATTTGGGTGATTGCGTCATATTCACCTCGATAATGTATCTCCCCCCCCATCATATTACACGCCCCAGTGGGTCAAAACACCCCAAGTCAGACTTGTCGCGTCAGTTGCTGTTGCTATGCCACACCTGGCCCAGCGCTTCCCTCAGCACGCCACATCACATGACTGACATACCAAAATAATGCCGAGTGCGTCGACAGTTGGGTCCCGGGACTGACCTGCACCTCCCTCGCAACACCTCCTGACGTCACCGACATACCAAACCACAGTGCTGGAGAGTCCCATACCTGACCTGCCCACTCAGTCCGCTACGGTCACAGAACACGTCGCGCCATGGCTCTCTGTAGGGAAGCAGTCGGAGCCAGTGGGAGCTCCAGCCCTCCTTGGTTGCTGATGTCGTCTTGGGCGGCAGGTAGGGGAGAGTTAAGGGCGAATCGCTTGAGCTGGGCCTGGTCCCGTGGTGGTCAGGGGAGCCGTGATCACTCTCGCGGCCAGGCTGTTGTACCCAAGGTTGGCGACGCCCCCCTGGATGGCGAGGAAGCCCATGCCCATGTCGCATCCTGAAAAGGGGGGCAAGCCAAAACCCGCGGTACAACAGAACTGCCCCCGGCTGGATCTGGAGACGTCGATGATCCCGCATGGGGAAGATCGCCCTGTGGGCTTCTCTGTGGCTGGCCAAACTGTGCCCTTGGTGGAGACTGTGCAGCCCCTGTCAGCCAAGGCACGACAGCAGACACCAGGGATGGTGCAGGGCAGGGAGGGGCTCCACCAGTCGCTGACTCGCCCGGCGGGGAAGGTGCTCCCAGTGTGGGTCTGAGGAGAGTGGCAGAAATGGGGCGGCGTCTCTCTCACTGCCCCCTGCTCACTCTCTGACATCCCCAGGGTGGACTCTGGGCAGGAGTATGACCCCTCTTTCTACGGCACCACCAGATGAGCTTCTAGTGTGGCCCGTGGTCCTGGACGGACCTTGCTGGGACGTTGTTGCCGTCGCCGTCCGGAGCCAGGAACCAGGAACACTTCTACCCTATCCGCTTCCATACGTTACTGGACGCGGTCTAGAAAGAGAGGGGAATGGAAGGCCTTCAAGGCCAGATATTCTTGGTTGGGCACCAGGTTGTTGTCCGGTGTCCGGCATTTGCCCCCCATCTGCTGCTCACGAACGGTTGCTTCAATGCTGCCTTCAGGTCCTGCAAGTTGAAGTGGGCTTCTGAAGCAATGCCCAGAAGCAATGTCACCCTCAAGCACAAGACCTGTCTGCTCATCCCGGGAGCTGCTTCTTGCCGTGAGCTGAAGCTGGATGTCGAGGAGCTCCCACTGCTGACCCCCGCTGTACTTTGGGAGCCATGCAGGTACCGGTGTGTTAGCGAGTGGGGCTGCTTTCAGCACAATATGTACAGCGCTAGCCGTCCGCTGCTATGGTCTCTGCTCGCTCGCCGTGCTTTTCAGATAGCTTAATGTAGGGGTGGCCAATCTCACAGTATACTCACACACCTGGGCAGTGGGTTTGAACATCTGACCTACATGTTATTCCAAAAACCTGCATACACACCGGCCCTTTGCGGATAAGATTCCTACTCCTGACACCAGTGTGACGCCCAGACGACACACTTCCAGAACAACGAGAAAGCACCGAGGCAGCATCTTTAAACACCAGGCGCTTTATTATGAACCCTTAAAAGGACAAACACACACGTCAGCGATTACACTGCAGCATACACAAATACAGCTAAGGGTTTACGTGACAATCGGGTAAATGCACATCTATTTACAATAACAAATGCACACAAGGGCTGTTTACACGACTCACAAACACGTTGGAAAATGCAATTAGCGAGCTGCTTTCTCAGTAGCGGAGGCCAACGCTACAATACTTCATTTAAAACATTAAATTGATCCATATGCTTGGATTTCTTTTGTAATGCCATGTAAATTATAGCTCAATTTATTGATCTATTATTTATAAGACCTAGTTACACATATCGGTAGCCTTCGCAGCTTAGTCTCACTTTCCTGGTATATGGTAAACTTTCATTGTCAAAAATCATCTGAGCATGCAGATATAGATGCACTAAAAGGTGTAAGGTTTGTTTTTGGCCAGCAAATCCCACTGAAACATACAGCGAGAAGAGTCGTATAAATGCATGCCGATGTTTTACATGTTACGTTCAGTAATCATCTTTATTGAAAGAGAATTCTTTAAGTCACTCACTACATATGGCGAGAGGAGAAAAGACAGGAGGCAGTTAATTCCGTAAAGGAGCGCGAACTCTTTATTATAAAGCAAAGGAAAAAATATCCGGCTACCGCCAAGATATACGACGCCTGCACGAAGCTTTGACAAGTAGGGAAACGCAACCAAATACAAAAGCATCAGCCCTTAGAATTACGATCAATTTAGAACCCGCTATGATATGTCGTTTATCTTGACAAAGACCCAAATTCATTATAAACCTCTTTGCATATTATAGCCTACGCTTGTGCATTTCAGTCACACGTTACTTCCTTTGTGTCTTTTATATCCTGCTTCTGTTCATTCGACTTTGGAACGCGAAAAATAGGAAGTTTTAATCTGAGTTTTTTTTCCCCTGCACGCCTGGATTCCAGTGAATTCAGGGCTCTTCGGCTGGTTTTCGTATTAGAATAATATTAAACTAAAAACTGAGAAACTGTAGGGCTGAAAGGGGAACTGCGAGTTATTTAAATAAAGAAAACCTGTTTTTCTTGTAGAGATTTGTTAGTCGGAGCTGCAACATAACCCGGCGTATTGCGTTATGAGGGAGGGGATTGTGGACTGGGGAAGCGGATGAGGTCTATGGCCGCCAGCACTTTGGCCGCAAACAGATATGAGAGCCGAAGAACAAGTCAAAAGCAATGTCTGGAAAGATGTTGACTGACACCTCGCGGAACTTATCAGAATTACACCACATCTTCGTAATCTATTTTCTGTGGCTTTCTGTCCTTACCTCAACATATTAAGGGAAAAAATGCGTGATTTCTAGATTCCATTTAACTGCATGATTCTCTGATACATGAGAAAACTGGAGCACTCGGACGAAACTCGCATAGCACATGTACGGAAAGTCATTTCCAGATAGATAAGATACTGAATTCAACCCCCCAGACCCAGAAATCTGTGGTGCCAGTAGAATCTACTCTGATGCAAAGCTACTAGTTCAGAATGACAACCGATCAACAAAAACAGGGAAGGTAAGGAAGAGGGAAATCACTCTTCTACCTGCTTAACCTGGACATGCCATTTATGTCTTCAAAATGCAATCAGCTTAGTTAGTCCTAAATGAATTTTTAGATACCAAATCTTTGCTGCCAAGCCTTGTCAAAAATCTTTTTTCTGTAGAATTTAGAAAAATGTAGTTAATAAACTATGCAGAAACATCTCTCCCTGCATGTACTACCTCCTAGCTGGATAATTAACGCTTTTCTTTTTTGCCATTTCTCTAGGGTGTTTTCAGTTGGGACAGACTGCAGCTGCAAGAGTCCTTGCTATATAAAACAAGTGCATGTATTAGTTTGTCATGTAACCTTACAATGATTCTCAGTCTGATTTTTTTCAACGCCATACATTTTAGCATCTTTTGGTAAAAGCATTTGCCATTGCAAATGTCCTGTCAGAACCTTCCAAAGGTGGAAGATTAGTAGTAAAGGTTCAAGTGATATGACCTGCAGAACCACCTGAGACTAATTTGTTTGGCGTGAGATGATTAGATGGTGAAGGTTACACAGCCAATTAGTGAAGATCATTCTTGGGAGCCTCTCCTGCAGTGTTGAAGTGAAATCTCTGAAAAATACTTTTGAGTCTTGTGTATATGCAGAGGTGGAGATTTCAGGTCCAACGAGTCCTCAAAGTACTTTGAGCATGAAGAGTCACTGTCACAGAGTACTCAACTGGTTGGTTGAAACTAATTCTTGGTTTGTATTTGTACTCTCTGCACGTGAAATCTCCCCCTCTGTGTATGTGGCAGAAGTAGTGCTCCAACCATACTCAGCTAGCCCTAATGTATGTTCAAGATCTCTTCCGGAGTGCAAATGGAGCTGGACCCTTTCATACACAGTTCCTGTTTCATAGGTGCCTCCTCATGGGATGCAGTCACTATGGCATCTAGAGCAATGATTCTCAGCCTGTCCTTAGGGACACCCCGACAGTCCAGGCTTTTGTTCCTTCAATGCTCCCTGCCAGATAATCCACATTTTTTTGCTACTGGGAGCTGGGAGGGAGCAAAAATGTGGACAGTCTGGGGATCACTGTTTGAAAAACACTCATCTAGAGTAAAGCAACCATTTAAATCTCTCCTGTAATAAAAGATGCTGATTGGAGGATGGATTCTGGCTACAGGTATCCCTTAAACATGTCACGGGGGATGGAATTAGGACAGGTGAGATTTCGCATGACAGCTGTCTGCCTCCTTTCGGCGTTGATCTCATTCCTGACTCCCTTTGTCTGTTATTTTCACTGAGACTACTTTCTAGAGCACTTGATTAATTGTACATCCATAATTACACGTAGCCAAATATTTAAGCTCATTGCTTCACTGTTTCCCAATTAGCTTCTGCTTATGACCATCCACCCAATGGGTAACATCTCTCCAAGAGCATCTAAGATGAATTGACCCTTAAGTCATACTATTTTTAGGCAGTCAGTCTACTTTTACAGTTTTCAGTTCCTCTTTTTCTCAATATTGGAACCTTTTTGGTGATTTCAGGTCTAAATGAATGCAATGGCCTTGGGTTTTCCATGATGAAGTGAGCCTCATGACAGCAGAAATCCTCTCCACTCAAGACGTGAAACTCAAAACTCATTTATTCACTTTCCCCCCCCCATCTAATCTCACAGGGACCCACCTGCCCACAGTAGACAGAAAATATCCAACCCATGAATTGGGAAAGAAAAGAAAAACAAGAAACGCACATGCAAGATTTGTAGAATCCATTTAATCCTACAAATCCGAGCAACGAAAACTAAAATTAAACAAGGGCAAAGATTTTAATGACACCGATTTGGCTGTCTCTCTTGAGACAGCAGATTTTTTCAAAAATCTGATTTTAAGAATGACTGATAATCATGGGTCCATGTTTTAACAATGACTAATTATGTTTCGTAACTGCAGCCCTAACCATTCATCAGTCCACGCGTTCTCAATTCAGTCTGACAGTACAATCCACTGCAGACAGTGACTCAATCTTACGTCATCGAATTTCAACATGATTTACTTCTTCGCGTCTAAACACATGAAGTCTTGACCTTGTCAGTAACAGGCAGGACACTTACATTTCAATCTCTGCTCTTGTTTTCCTCTTAACCAAAGAATTACCAGAGTACACCAGAAGCTTATATATTTTTTTTACATAATTAGTACATATATATATATATATATATTATACATGTATATAATAGGCATTAAGGGTTAACATGAAAGTGCCTAAAAAAACAGGTAAGTTTACAGATTTTCCATGTATTGCATGTAATCTCATGTATGAGTGTAGAACGGGGGGGGGGGGGGGGGGGGGCAGACCAGCGGGAATTAACACGCATGCGGCGGCAAAACCAGCCAAGGGACCCTCCCTAGGCAGGAGACCAAGATCAACAACAGGCTGCGATGTTACAGCATCTTTGCTGGCAACGAGTCTCGGAACTGCATGGCGAGAGCACAAGCCTGACCTCTGCCGGTGTGGGACCTCCAGCCGTGTTTCCAACACCGGGAGGTTCCGGCCAATTCTCTGGGCAGCCGGGTCGGGGGATTCCGGTTCTACTCACCGAGCGACGCCCGGCGGCCCCGGCTGTGAGGCGGGAAAGGCCTGTGGCACGCACGCGGTCACATGGCCCTCCGGCGCCGTCCTCCGGGGCCCGCACCACCATCGACACGCCAGCGTACAAATGCTCAGGCATACAGAGGCCCACACGCACACACACGCACGCACGCACGCACACACACACACACACACACACACACGCGCGCACACACAACACACATGCGCGCGCGCGCGCACACAACACGCACACAGAATCTGAGATACAGACGCATGCTCACACAGGCAAACATACAAACACAGGGAGACACGCGCACCGCAGAGGATTGACCAGGGAAAAGTGGAAATTGCAGTTCTAAGGCATCAAGCGTGGCGTCATGCTGCTTCCAGGGGACTGGAAGTGACCCCATAACATCACTGCTGGGTCAGCTTTGGCAAGACAGAAGTATAAATGCGATTCTATAGTCGCCAGGCACTAACAATATCACCATGGCTACAAGCTTCTACGTTTGGCATGGAAACAAAACCTAGGGCAAACGTCCGGTGTGTTATTTAAAAAGCATCTTCAAACGGACGGTGATTTACAGTGACACAGTAACTCTGTGTACAGTTGTGAGTGGGTAACGAGACTGGTCCCCTTTGTGTCTACGGCTGGTCAAGGAAGAAAATTATCACAAAGTACGTAGATAGAAAATGAATAAAGTTCAGTCTTGGCTAAATGATCCAGGCGTGGAATTTCACTAATGACCGATTCATCAAGCACCTGTGGTGAAACTCACAATATTCATAAGGCTTTTCTGGGCAACATCACAAAAGCAAAAAAAAACGAAAAATCACGGCACCAACCGGAGGAGGAGGGACGGCTGCATCCCGGGGCTATTTAATAAATTAACTCTCCACACCTATATGACGTTTTTCGTAGGAAATATGGAAACATGCTCAAGTATTGGGCTGCAATAGTTCAGGATCCCATTGGACAAGCTGTAATCAAGACTGAAATGTCACAGTGTCAAAGTCCAATTCCCAATGGGAAATCTGCTCCTGAGCTTTCAGACACCCCCCCACCCCACCCCCACTACTAAAGAACAAGTAAATTGGGAACCAACAGGAAGCACCAATACCTGGCAGCATCGCACCGAGCGCATATAGGAGAAGGATTTCCGAAAACACCAGACACCTAGATTTTTAGCCGCCTATACTTAGCATGTTTTAATCAGGTGGTGTGTGTGTGTACATACTTTCAACATATAATTGTATGCTCATCATATATAATATTAGTGAAACCGGAATTACGGTTCTATGCAACTGCACTACACACGTTCTGTACAGAGCAATGTCATTACAGAAACAGTATCATACAGTACACAAAAGTTTCTACTTAGCATACTGACGTAGCTCTCGTAAACCCGGGCAGTCTGAGCAACTTTTGGCAAAATGTTGACTTTTCATTCCCGATCGCTTTACAAAGCTTTAAAAATTGTTTTATAGTGCTTTAAAATCTGCCACAGGACACTGGTTATTTTAAAAGTCAGAGTAGCGACTATCTGTGATCACAAGATTCATTGGATACTGTGAGTGTTTCCTTTATGCATTTACATGCAGAGAGAGCAATAACGAAAACAAAGACTGCATTTAGCGCAGGATAGTAACAAGCCATTGACATCTTAAGATTAAATATTACATACAAGGACATTAATGTGATACTGTCCAACATTCTCGGCCCATAAATCTACAGCTGGGAAGACTATGTTTGGGATTTAAAATTTCGTTAGAGAAGAGTAATATTTTAATAAGATCAAAAGTAAACGTCAACACTACATCAAAAAGTAAAAAAAAAAAATATATAAAATCCAACAGATCTATTTCTTCTCTGTTCAATGGCTTCTGTTTAGTAGACTTGACTGTTGCGGATCCCGCAGCAAAGAACCATGCTGAAGATCATCGCAAAAATCTGAAGAGAAGAAGGAGAGTCAGTCAGACCAAAGCTTGCTGTAGCTTCACAAACTACCAGACGTCTACAAAGAAAATGACATTTACGACTAGTAACGCATTTCCTCTGCCTGAGATCATGCCATACTTTAGAATACCAGCTTCATATGCTGCCTACAGGACATCTGTGACTTTTGACTTGGGCAACTAGTGTTTCTGTAGTCCGTGTGAGAAGCAAACCAGGCACGAATGACACCAATACCAACCATGATAACAGCAACCACCAGGGCAGCGATGCCCACCAGGTACAGCTTGTCAGAGAAGAGCTCTGTGATCCTGTCGTGGCAGTTCTGTGAAAAAAAGATCACGATTTTATCACACATGCATTAACAAGTACTGTGAGTAATGTCCTGAACCCATAAAACAACAATGACAAATTTTATTTGTTCTTCCTGAGGAGATGAATGGAACAATGTTGTTACTCCCTATTGATCTTCCATCAGGAATAAAACGAGCTTCAGGAGTACACTGCTGTTTCCGATGAGGACACACGAGGAAACACGTAGAGAAGAGCAGCTTACCGTCTTGATGGATAGAAGTCCGTCGTTCTTGGGGCACAATTTAGTCAATGTTCCAGTCAATGAAGTGATTATTCCCTTTCCACAGCAATCCAGCTAAAAGAGAAATATGCAAATCATGTTAGACAGCACTTAAAATAACACACACACACATCATTGTGCGCTTCTCACCCTCATTGCCAGCCTTATCCTGAAACCTAGATAGCAATATTCTATTTGTCTCAACCGTACATTGCCTTGGACAAAAGTTACTGGTAAATAAATAAATATAAATAAAAAGCACAAAGCCAGCTAAATGGAAGCTAATCTGATACAACCACTTACAAGATCCATTTAACCACTTCTGCAAGCCAGGGTCGCGACTTATATAGTGATATTTCATATACAGCAATGACACACTGCTTGGGAGGAAGGCAGAGATTGCATTTGGTTCCCCACAATATAATTTACACACGACCACACACATACACACAGGCAGTGGTGGGTACTGAACCCACAAGCCCTGGAGATACACCTGCAAGGCCATTCTTGTTTCATAGTGCCACAAATTACTCTTAATATTTAGATCACAATATGGCATCCAAGACAAAATACAGAAAAACATCATTACTTTCTACAATAACCTACTCAGTGTTTCTCCTACCATTATACCAACTGGACAGCTACATCTGCGATGACCCCCTACATGCCAGACCGCTTCTGCCTATTAGAATTACACTTGGCTGACTCAAGAGAGCAAGGCAACTGAGCTTACATTAACGGTCTCGGTGAGAAATCCCAGCCAGACCTCCTGGCCGATTACAGCGGCTGGCCTGCTGGTTTCGGGGGAAGGGATGGAAGGAAGGGGTCCCTTACCGTCTCATGGAACACACGGACCACTGTGACAGATGGGTCATTGTCTGTTGTGACAGACAAGAAAGCCTTGTCATATGCGGAATCATAGAACTTAATCAGCTCCTTGGAGACCTGGAATGGAGGAAAGCATTCGGTAAGCGGCGGGCAATTAGATGAGCATCGTTCCTCCCTTACAAGAACAGCACAAGCAAACGGCATCATGTACAAACAAACGTGTGAAAGTGGCACATGCTACAAAGAGTGCGTGGCGGGTGAGGCGTGGGCGGCGACCCCGACCGTCCAGGCTTGCTTACTTGATCGCGGTTCATGAAGCCCCAGATTCCAGCGGCGACCTCACAGGCAAAGAGGATGACCAGACAAGCGAAGAACTGGGGAAGGAATAGCAGGAGGACATGGAAAGATCCCGTGTGGCAGCTCGAATTCCCCAAACTAGACCGCGACACGTGGCTCAGATGATTCCAGGTGTAGTTTCTGATCGAAAACTAGCATCTTTTTTGTATTATAACCAGGGATGGACATAACTGGAACACGATACGCATTCAGCTTTAAAACGAAACATACAACTGACTGCGGTATGTGTAAATGCGTACTTATTTTATAAGAACATGAGAACAAACGAGAGGAGGCCATTCGACCCATCAAGCTCGCTTAGGAAGAACTTAACTAATAGCTCAGAGTTGTTAAAATCTTATCTAGCTCTGATTTAAAGGAACCCAAGGGTTCCGCTTGCACTACGTTATCTGGAAAACTATTCCATACTCTAACTACACGCTGCGTAAAGAAGTGCTTCCTTAAATCCAGTTTGAAATGTCCTCCCGCTAATT
>JABFDZ020000008.1:14768243-14786567 GCA_019775955.2 Pollimyrus isidori
TGAACAGTACAGTTCTGATGGCTTCAAAAGTCGTGTAGTGTGAACAGTACAGTTCTGATGGCTTCAAAAGTCGTGTAGTGTGAACAGTACAGTTCTGATGGCTTCAAAAGTCGTGTAACGTTGAGAAGGCTTGAGCTGTCGCTTTCTTCAGTGCAATTTCAGCGCTTACCACACCCATGATTTACCAAAACAGCCGCATGTGCCCCCCGAACCAAATTTAATAACCATAAGGATTATGGCAAATTTATACAGATTGATAACTTTTGGGAATCACAATACAATTCTTATATTTTACATGTACTACTAATCTACTTAATCGATAATAAATTGCCTTTATGCCTCAATTAAACCTTAACTTGCTCTTTGTACAGCAAGTTGTCTGCGAGGGGCAGCCAGATATCTGGGCACCGAGCTATCTGGGGGTCAATGGCCTTGCTCAAGGACCCACAGACGTGCCGAGGCTGGGTTTGAACCAGCGACCTTCCGTTTACAAGCGCACAGGCTTAAGTAACGTCAACGCCCATAAACTGCGGAAAGGCTACAGTCCGTAACGCCCCGCAGTAACATGCAATTTGTTATCGTCAAAATAAAATCAGCTTGGATGAAAGTCAATTTGATTTTTTCGGAGGAAGATTTACCGCAGAGATTAATTGACCAAATCAGTAAAAACTTCATAGATTAATTGATAGAAAAATATAGCAGTTAGTGGTAGCCTACCACTTAGCATGTATACACTTGAACAACAGGTGATGCACATTCTGGATACCAAGTCAGCTCAGGGTAGCAGCAGTTAGAGAGAAGTGAGTGAATACAATAGCCACCCATTGGGCCTGTCTTACAGGATACGAGTCCTTACTCCAGCACCCGTTCCCTCTAACTCATGTGCCAGATGCTGAATTATGACCTCGGTGCTCATTTCATCCCTCCCTTCTTCCCGATAATTCCATGCATTTCCTGCATGCTTGCCTTTGCTTTCTTTTCCTCCATTTTGTATCAGTGCGACGTTTCACTGCACGTCCACAGAGAACCGGCTCAGCGCCGGACAGCGCAGAAGGTCAGACGGCGTGCTCGTGCCGACCCTGGGGTGTTTCATGCTGGGGGGGGGGTCCCCAGTGCGTACCCCCAACCCCCCCCCCAGGAAAGAGAGCGTAGACTGAACAGAGACGCCATTAACGGAGACCCATAAAGAATGAGCCCTTTTTGCCTTGCCTCAGTCCACTTCATTTGTTCCACTGCAGCACAGCTGGGCAGCAGCAGTGTGGCTGACAGTGTGACTGCTCCTCAGAGCTGGAAAAGCGCGGAGACGGCCAAGGTCCCCTTCCCAGATGATGCCCGGCCTTGCCAGCAGGGGCAGCTATAAGGCACCGAGCTGCAGGGCTGCATTCATTCGCCCCGATGAAGCCTGACCACGTGTTTCTGTCATTGAGTAACAGGCTAAACAACTTTTCCGTGGAGCGAATGCATAAACAACGGCTGGCACTCGCAGTGGAACAGTGAGACAGAGAAGGTGAAGGAATCTGTGCCTTCAGAAAACAAGCCCCCTGGTCCACAATGGGAAGACATCACCCCCTAAGCAGATTCTGCCTGTTGCTCTTAGCTTCCTTTGACCATTCTCTAAAGGCTATTCAACGCCTTTTAAAACATTCTCACCCATCCCTCACTTTCCCTGCCACAACATTAACCCTGAGACGTTTAAAAAGCTTATCTGGACTTTGAGGTAGGATGCTAGCGTTCATTTACCATGTAACCGCACGGGGAACAACACTTTTAAATCTGATATGATACTACCCGATTTCCAAAATAACATGTTAAAACACTAAATGAAAAATCTTTTCAGGCTGTAATATAACAAAGGGAGAAGGAAGCCAGAGAGAGTGAGGCAGGGACGGCTCCCATTTCAGCTGCAGAAGCCAGAGGTTGAGGCGTGGCCTCATAATTCACAGACCAAAATCCTCCAATCTCATTACCCCGGCCGATCTGTGGCTGGTCTGTGAAGGGGCGGGCTCTCGGTGCAGTCCACAGACACACACAGGGGTTATATGTGCCATCACACAACACACACCCTGAACAAATCCTACGATTCGCTCGAGACATTTTGTTTGTTCCTCATGATAAAATGATATTTACGCTCGCAACCACCATCAAGCACGATAATCGTCACAACGGCAGCTCACTTTTCGTCAGGTCAATTCCTCTTAAGGAAACTAAGTTTATAAGTATGTGTTGGTACTTCATAATGGGGGCAGAATGTCAAAATCACTGGTTCATGAAAAATTCTCAGTAACAGCATATTGAACCGTATACCATCGTTTAGCTAAATATCAAGTTTAAATCATTTCAAAAGATCTAATCTAAAAACCAAAACAACAAGCTGCCATAAAATAAACGGTATACGACCCAGGCAGCCCGGTCTGGTTCATCGCAGCTGAATCCAGCTTAAAATACTCCAACTCCTTGTTTGGAAGAATATTTCAGAAAGCGAAACCCATATGAAGAGATTTCAGATAAAAGCCTGCTGACCATAAGCATTACGGCAAAACACAAACTCCCCCACACAACAGCAGGAAATTTCCACAGAAAGATAATTCCCCTCTACCTCTGTTTCCAAATACCATTTACGATATCTTCACGAGGAGATTAACCACATGTTACAGGCCAGATGTAATCCCTCCAACGGACAGGAAACACAAACACTGAAGTATACTCCAGCCGTCTGGCTGTACCTACTGTAGAAAACGAAAGAAATGTCCTCGTGACGATCTGGAAAATGAGAATATGTAATAATGCTCTCACGACACTCCAATACCTCTTCCAGTAGACTCACAGTGCATACAAAGTTTAGAAGCACAATCAATAACCATGACAGAACAAATTAGCCTCCCTCTCAGCTTCGCCTTAACAATTTAAAATATGGTTCACTGGAGCCACCGTGAGCACAACTAGCCGTCTCAACCTGCATCTTGTGTTATTCAACCTTGTGAGAAGAAATGAACAACTACTCGAGTTACCTACAGTCAGATCAACAGATTATTTGCACATTATTTTTCAATAACATGATTCAGAAACGACGAGCGCCATTTATTTATATTCTGTTAAGAAAAAAAATGAAAAATACATTGCAAGTGTAAAAAAAGAATAAAATCATTTCTCTTTTTTTGCCTCGATTTTGTTATGCTTCTGCCTTTTAAATGTGTGGGCGGGTCTTTGCTGTACACCTTGCATGTCTTTTGGTCGACTGGAATTAAACTGGAACTGGTTTTCAGCAGGATAATGCCATCATGGAATTGCATTCAATGATGTTGTAACTTTATTGGAAATCGTCGCATGCAACACATATTTAGTGTTCATAGAATGTCACCAACCCTTCCAGTTAAGTAACCTGCTCAATTTCGCAACCCGATGGCCCTAGTCAGATTATCAAACAGCCATCTAGTTTACAGATTAGATTAGGCCAATAGAAGACTAACAGTAAACAAAATTCGTAGTTTGATACAAACATCAAGGCTCATAGTTCAGTGCAACTTCGGTACAGCAGGGAAAATAGGATATTTAGGGTATTCATTATTAAAACCGCAATTAGGAACAGTTGTAAAAAGCAATGCGTAGGTCTGACTGACAAAACCTAAGAGACAGTCGTTTGCACATTATAAAAAATACGCTAAATAAATTACATCAAAAGCGCAAAGTTCACAATGAGCTAAAACTGTGTATATTTGCACGTGTGTAGCAATAATCACCTTATAGTCCTTGTTATTTTTCTGGCCTGGCTAAAGCTTCTTAAAATGTCAGATATTTCCAGCAACGTATCCCAGCTCGGTGTAACAGAACTGACAGTCTACATCCAGCCATGGAAGCAGGTTCTCCAACTTGCAGGGTAATGGGATCGGGGGGCTGAAACGACACTCCAGCGCTCACGCGGTTCCCTTCGGACTACCGTGATGCTGAGGCCCCACCCACCGCATGGGAGCTCTTAGCTTCTCGTCCCCGAGGCGGTTCGGTGGCTGTGGAGATGCGCTGTAATTAGCCACACGCCCCTTACCGCCGCATTAGTGGTCGCTGTGGAGGTGCGGTTAGCTGAAGGGGGGGGGGTCTCTAGATTGCTAATAATGTTGCTATGTGCTCATGGTCTGGCATCCAGCCCAAAGTGCTCCCCCGTCTTGGGGCCCCCATTTTCTGGGATGGTTCCAGGCTTCCAGCAACCCTGCACCGGACAATTGGCTTGGAAGACGGATGCATAGCAGATACTGTAACCACGCTACAAGCCCAATTAGAAGGGTGCCTGCAGGACCCATCTTTAGGTGTGTAGAAACAAAGGCTGAGGTACAAATCTGTACTTCTTGCACAATGGTCGTGACTCTGTGGGGTTAGGGTTCACTTTTCAGTACTTTTGAAAACATCCCTTTATTTAATACTCCATTATAACCAAAGGTCTAATATATAAATTTTACAAAGATGACGTGCTATTCCCTTCGTCCATTTAAAGCATTTGCTGATTGCTGTTTATCAAAGGGTTCGTAGAACCTGCAGACTCATCCAAGCCGGTTTAGTTCAGCCAAGCCCAGGCTGGTCACTCTCAGTTTTAGTTCCGTTTTTGTGTATGACGTTGGCTTAACTTACTGGCGTTTGGTCTTTGTCTTCTGGTTATTTGGTTCCTCTATCACGGCTCTCTTATCCCCGCCCCAGGATCTACTGCCTGCATCTTGATCGCAGGTTAGGGTTTTTGTGGTTCTACCCGACTGTCAACTTACTGCCCATGTCCGGACTTTTGTTGTTTACGGGGGAACGTGTTGTTTCCGTGCCAACGAGGGACTGCATTGTCACATAAAAGACGTACTATTAAGACACTCGCTGGCTGCTATGATATGTTCTTAATTGAGTGGTGAAGGGATTTAACAATAATCATAATAATAAAAAAGGAAATGTTGATAATAAAACAGTAACTAAAACTTAGCGCGCCCTTCTTCTAAGCAGCTCGCCACCACAGAAGTCATTTGAAACGGCTCTGTTTCCGTTGGCCGCACAGGCAAAGTTATTCTACGATTCTCGTGTACTGCGGCTCCTGGCGGAGGTGCCAGCAGGGGGCAGTGTTCTTACCCAGCAATCCATCGATTTGCTGGACATGAATCCCAGCAGGGCAGCCCTATCTCCACATTTGTGGTCTTTTTGTCAGTTTCACTTCATACCACATGCCACAATAAGTGTGGCAGTCTGAAAAACAGTTTCGCATTTAACAGTCTAACGTTTATTATTTAGCAGAAGCTTTTACCGAGTGACATGTGACTGAGGAGGAAGGGTCAAGCCAACTGGGATTAAAGGCCTTGGTCTCGAGGGTCCGACAATGGAGTCGCTATGCTGATCACGGGAACTGAAGCAGCAACCTTCTGTCCGCGGGCACAGCACCCACACACAACTCCCTGGCAGTTCGCAAAGTTTGACACTTTAAACAGTGGAAAACAACTAGTGGGTTGAAATGAGTTCAAAACTGACACCGTCTGACTGACCCAGGTTTACAAGCATATATGCCGGTCAGCTATCATATACCGCAGACTTGGTTCTGTACACCAAATCAAATGTTTTTCCCCAAAGACAAAATCTGTCGGATGGTTTTCAGTAAAGTGTTCCCGGAATGCGCTGCTGTCGCGTAAAGATGAGTCCATTAGAGACTGTCTGCGTCCGACAGGAATCTTCCCGGGCTGCTTGATAGAGAGGGCCGCGGGTCAGCGGGACGCCTGGCTCTCTGCACCCACACGGCCCCTTCTTTGTTGCCTGGTCAGACCCAGGCTAATGGCCTGTAATGAACAACCGCCTTGCTCTGTCCTGCCCTAAACCGCCAGTGTGGGGGGCCGGGGATAGCATTTCAGCTGCTCAGTTCTCTCCGTGGTCATTAAGCGCCAATCCCGCTTGTTCTCTCTCAGCGTCTCCCTTGTAACCTTAAAAGGAGGCTGACAATCCAATATAGACAACAACAGCTGTTCCTGGAAGACGGTGGTGCCTGCTAACTAATAATCAGCATCTCACAGAACCAGTGACCGGGTTCTCTTACAGTTTTCCTACCTAAAAGGAAACTGTTCCAAAGACTGGGGAACACGAAATGAAATTGGGGAACACATTAAGGAACATTATTTGAAGCAGAAACTCAGGGAGGCAGAAGATCTGGGGCCAGTTCCACAAAGCCGGGTTTCTTGCTTAGCTGGATAACTTGTTGGATTTAAGGTAGTCTGGGGTAAATACAAGTGAATAAAGATAAAGTTCATTTAGCCCAGACTACCTTAAATCTGACAACTTATCCAGCTAAGCAAGAAATCCTGCTTCCTGAAACAGGCCCCAGTTGTGTTACCATGGGTGTGATGAAGACTTACCTGGAATGACTTAAAAAGCAAAAAAGGACTTACTGATGTAGAAGGTGCTGGGAGCCTGGGCCCCGTCAAACTCCAGCGAAAGGAGGTTTCTGGTCTGTTCGTCATGCCGGAGCCAGAGCCCCACACCCAGAATGACACCCCCGGCCAGCTGGAGGAATGAGACAGAAATCATTGGCATACAGGAAGAGGGTCGTACCAAAGCCGCGCGGCGAAGGGGGGCTGGTTACAGCGAGGTTACAGCTCGCTTCGGTTTCCCGCCGCAGGAAGGTCGGCTCGCTAAAGGTGTTGCCAGGTTCGGAAAAAGACAGTGACAGCGACTGAAGAGAAGCTTATTTCCGGTTCATACCATGTACATCATGGTTTACTATGTGCAATTATTCATTATTAAATTAATATATATTATTAATAATATATGCGTTGTTTTTTTTTAAAGTGTGCCAATTTCCGCTGGCATGTCTGAGAATCGCTGTTATTTTAGCATCAGATTAACACTTGCGTGTGTACATTTACATTACGACTTCATTCCGTTCAACTCTTCCACAGAACCGTTTTTAAGTGCCGAGCTAAATGAAAATGCATAAATACGTCGCCATGCGCGAAACTACTAATAATGAATAATATATGGAACATATGCCTTTTCCTTCAAATAATCCGCGAGCGGGACATCGGTATCTCTACGCGTTCCGACCAATCGGGCGGTGATGATGTAACCAGCTGAGCGTGAGCAGGGCCATGTCAGCCCTCGGCTCCGGTCCAGCTCGGTTATGGTGGTTGTGAAAGCTCTCCTTGCTTGACTTTAACCTTTGACCCCTCGTTTTGATTGGCCTCTCAATATGTATATAAAAAAAAGATACTCTATTTGGCAAATCGCCACATATTCAAGCGGTTTAAACATTATAAAGCTTATGGTACAGTGACAGAGGACAGGGTTAGTAAGTCCGCCTGCATTTTTCTGCAATGTTTTCCTTTTGCCTTGCTGTAGTAATCCAGTAATTCCTGCAGGGATACTGGGATAAAAAGAAAGGTTGTATGTGCTTAGAAGGCAATTACTAAAGAGCTATTAATACAGACCATTTACTCCTCGGCTGAACTCAATCAGCCAGCACAGAGTCTCCATTAGAAAGGTCTCTTGCTCTTGAAAAACGGGATGTGTAACTAAACAATGCTGACAAAGTGGAAAAAATCAAACAATAATCAACAATTTTAAAAACACGGGGGGGGGGGGGTTAGGGATTAGACCACATCCTTTTTTATTTGTTTATCTGGCGCTCTCGTCCAAAGTAACTTACAGCAGAGTGAAGGGCTACAATTTGTGGGTGGTCGCTAGGGTTTGAACCCGTGACCTTTGCATTGCCGGGCGCTATGCTTTACTTGTTGAGCTACAGAAGCTAAATGAGCTTGAACGGATAACTACGCGCGATTACGAGTCATCAGAGGTTAAAAACTGCCGCCGCCGCCTCCCCCTCCTCCTCCTCCTCCCCCTCCCCGGGCCATGTGGGCACTGCCTTCACTGCAGGCTGGGGCTGGGTGCAGGGCTTGCTGGAGGACCGAAGGCGTGAGCCAGATGACACGCTGTGCGGCCCCCAGCCTCAGGAATGCTAGGAAACTGTGAGAAGTGCTGGAAAGCCCAGAGTTCAACAAATCTGAAAACACCCCGCCCCCCCCCCCATTCTTTCCACCATCTGCACGGACCTCATAGTAGACCCACAGTTACTTTAGATATATTCCCCAAGCCACCTCTTACTGTGCAGCAGGAGAAATCAGAACATTCACTGCGTTCATTCACAAAACACTCATCTTTCAAACTAGTAAAAAAACAGTGATAAAGTCATTTTTATTATATAGCTAGAAAAAAAAAACAACTGCAGCCGAGCTGATTGAACCCAGTTAGCTGTTGAAATTAGTGTTTAAAAAAAAACAAAAAAAAAAAAACTCGAAAGGTCCTTGGGTGGATCTCTGCTTGTAGCTCACTTTTATCAGAGGGTCTACAACATTATCATTTTCCAGTTTAACCTTCACGCAAAACACTCGTATCGGGCTCAGATAACAAAGAAACAGGTTTTAAATAGAAATGACAACAGATCAAATGTTCTTAAAATTTAAGAAACCAAGATCTTTCATTTTTCGCATCACATAAAGAATGTTAAACTGTATTGTCAGTTTGATTAATTATAGTTTAGCACATTTAGGGTTAGAAGTTGGGTGGAAAACAAAGGGCTAAACAGACAGGATGTGGTTCAGCAAAGTAAAGTCATTGCATATGAAGGCTTGTGATTCAGTCCAGAGATACCACCCACCCCCGCCCCCTCCCGTTAATGTTTTCAATTAAAATCAGCAATTCAGGGGGAAAAAAACATAATCCTAGCTTCAACTAAAACAAGAAACAGCCTGTAAACAAGCCCAAAATAGCTTCGAAGCATCTCTCTGCTCTTCAGCTCTCTGGGACTGCCTCTCCTTTTAATGGTTGCCTGGTAACCAGTTAAATACTTTCACAGAAAAATGTTGGAAGACCTCACAAGATTCTTTAAAAGCCATGAAGACAGGAAACAAAATTAGAGTAAACTAAATTCCCCCCTAAACCAAACAAATCCAAAATTTTGACTTTGCCCAAGGGAAACGGAATATTCATATCTACATATGCCTAGTTTGGTTACAGCAACTAGATGCAACTTGAAAAGAGAGGAAGTTACTTAACTCTAAGACTGGGTGGTGAGGGGGCCACACTCTATTCTTGCGTGTCAAGGAGGAGGCTAGTTTAATTTGAGTGAGATCTCTCTCGCTCTTCGTCGTCCCTCTCCTTTGATGAGGGTGCGCGTTATTTTTGGCACTGCTATCTAACCGCTACTGTATCTCGCCCATTTATGCATGACGATCATCTACAGAATACAACATACCTGTATATATACGCTGCAGAAGACGACTGTCTCTTTTGACCAGTTTCACTTTATTTTCTCACAAATGTGGCAAAACCCCTAAAGCCACACGCATTACCAACTTACGGACATCACAATATGCATAATGCGTACCTTAGCTAAAGCTCTGCAATGACATACAACCAACAAGTGGCTGCCGTTCGCGGACAACTTACTCCACAAAAAGAGCAAGTTGAGGGAGGCGTAAAAAAGAATTTCCCCACGGGGATCAATAAAGTACCAATTATTATTATTAAAAAGATTTCAAAAGCTTGCTAAATTTAGTTTTCTGCCCGAATAATTTTTTTTTGATGCAACTTACTCATGGTTTGAACCCAGCAGACTGAGGCAATGAGACGATTGCATGTACAGGAAATGCCAAGTCAGAATTAACATCACACACTGGAAGCTTGTCAAGGCAGTACAGTGGGTATCACAGTTGTCACACACTGCGATCATTCTCTCTTCCCACTGATGGGGGTGGTGGTGTTGGCACTCAGTATCTAACCAATACTATATCTGGCTTATCCTCACATGAGAATAACGGTGACTGGATAACTATTAAACACTGCGGTCACTCTCATACTTCAAGGTCTGATTTTGAGCCTTGCAGTTAGATATGAAAAATAAATCCTTTAAAAATTATTCTCATTCAATTCCGCCAAGTGAAAAGCTGATACACAGATTGCTAGGCAGCTTGATCCTTCCCCCTCAGCTAGCGCTAGAATAAAACATGACTCAGATTTCCCGAAATGAGTAAATATTTCCAGAGGCGGTTAGACTGTAATACCAAGTGAGCAATCACGAGGAAGAACTGGGTGTGCCTTAAAGAGACTCACAATCGCAGTTCTCTGCACGTCAAGTGTGAAGGTGAGAGCACATACGCGGATTTTAGCGTTAACGCGACTACGGCCGCCACGATCTGTCGAGGCAGTCGATGGCGACGCCAAAAATGCGTTGACGTCAGTGTTTTAAATCAGCGTGAGGTTTCCTATTATTTTAATAAAATTACATTTATGATTTCTGAAACTCTTCAATTCACTATGACACATTTTCCTTCAATATCACTAGGTAATTATGGGAGTAGTTCAAATTATCCAGAAAGGAAAGGTGGTCTTACGCTGTGCAAAATGCGATGGCGTACCACGGCGGTACCAGCGATATGCATGCGCACCGGAAGAAAACGCTCTCAGGTGTTATTCTAGGGCACCAGAAAAGGCTAAACCATCGTGTTGTCCATTCACGTCTTTTTTTAAAGTACCATTAGTACAGAGTGCCTTTTAACATCTTTTGTCCTTGTCACTGCTAACGGCACAAATTATTAAAGCCATAAAGTTAAAAGAAAACTCGTGAACTGAAATTAAAATGAAAACTTCAATCTGCAAAAAACAGACATACCACCACCATCTTTTTACCTTGTTTAGCCACTATCTCCTCCTCTAAAAGATGTTATGGCTGCTAACCTGACCCTTCCTTAATTGTGAGTTCAGTGTTTATCGTTTGTGTTGCAAATTTATACAGATTACTAACTTGTTGGATTAACTACGTAACTACGTTTACGTAAACTTTATGTAATTATTACGCCGGGAAAAAAAAAAAAACTTGCGCATGTGCGTTCATATGCATCCATGTCACATTCATTCGGTCATATTTCTAATTATAAATATAGAGTTTGTCTGCAACAATCTGTGTGGCCTTATTCAATGGTGAAAACGAAACTGCTAATTACTGTGAAATAGGATGGGTAGTTAAGAGCACACGTGCTAATTACAGATTGGGGTCCAAATATATATTACGGTACAATAAAAAAAATACTTTCGCGTGCATGTGTACTCATAACTACCCATCCTGTTTCACAGTAATTAGCAGTTTCATTTGTCCGGAGAGCTTGATTTCTTCAGAGATTCTAGTGTTAAGTAACCAATGTATCATTTTAAGACATAAGCTTTCTATTAAGACATAAATTCTTCAGCTGCCATGTTTTCACTTGATCTAAAAAGCAGACATTTTTTCACATCGTGTTGATTGTTTCTCCGGTCACCGAGGGAATGTACAGAACATTTCTGGGTGACTTGTACAGCTTCTGATTTATGTTCAATTTAAAATCAATACACAACACCCTGGCTTCTATGTAATTAGTTGCAAAATAACTGTAGTTTATTTAAAGTGAAGACAAAAGAGATATTGCAGAGGAATGCCATTTTTGTGGCTGCCAGGATTTGGTATTGAAATGAGAAAGCCAAATAAATAACAACAGCAACAAAGTTGTGTTTTTTTTTTTTTTTAAACCTATCTTGCCATGTACATATAATTTGGCTAGCATGTCTGCATTTAGCAATAGCAGCATAATATTATATTTAATCATGTCAAATTTAAGTGGAACAACATTCCCATCAAGCACATGCACTCAGACGCCACAGCCTCTATTAATGTTCAGAGGAACCAGTAATATAATGCAAGTCCAACTCAAAACAGAATTTTCACCATCAAAGAAACATTACTAAGGATGTAAGGATGTTGCTCAGTAGACTTACGGAATACAACGAGGTGTTTAAGAACCTTAAATCTCTAAATTACCCGTCTAGTCATCCATGAACAGTCATTTCAGATAAGGCAGAAAACAAATCATGTCACTACAAGCTGTTTCTCCTGTTAAACTACAGAAGATGCTGTCAGAACGACAATGTAACGCCCAGGCAGCCCCATCACCCCCCGCCCCCCCATCAATTCCATTCCCCTTCCACACCCCCCAACCTCTACAATTTCTCGGATTACTGGATGGATCCACTGGAAATGTAAAATCCAATAAATGCGTTTTTACCAAAAATGCTCCAAGTCCTAGTTCTGAAACAATATCTATTAATTTATTGTACATTCCATTTACATTCAAATTTGCACAGTCTTTCCCCACCGATTAGATGGTTTGCAGTATTTCTTTGTGTGTCTTAAATACTAGTATAATAACTGGTAACATTAACTGTAACTACAACTGTCATGATTACTAAAATTAGATTACTTAATAATTAAAAGGTATCAATCATTTTCCTTATCGATTACTCGGCAATATGGCAGAGGGAGGATAGAGGATGAGGGTCAAAATAAAGAGCGAAAACAGCATTTGTGCAGAAACACTTCGCATCAAAGCTGAATGAAACTACACTACTGAGGCCCTTGTGAGGGACAACTGCATGTGCAGCAAACATCACACAAGCTTCCACAATGTCGAGGCAGCGCAGTGGGTACCAGTTGCCACACCCTGTCACTTTGTGTGGAGTTTGCATGTTTACCCTGTGTGTGCATGAGTCTAAACTGACCATGTGCGTGACTATGCACCAATTGCAATGCATATATTATAAAAGACTTGATGCTTGATGAATCATCAGATTAAAATCAGCAGATTACTCGATTATTGATATAACCAATAGTGACAGCCTTACTGTTGATAAGTCTTCACTACTCATCACTTCCCCTCCCACACCCCCCAACCTCTGTTTCTACCCCTATACAGTAGTCTTAGGCAGGGGGTAACACCATTAGTTCTGGGAAATGCAGTTAGTCTGCCAAGTAACTGGACCGCAGTTGGGTTATTGTAGTCATTTGGCTTTCTCTGGCACTGGTATCGAGTTCCTGGTCAAACCTGCTCCACCCATTCACTGGAGGCACACTAGCAAAAACTACAGGGCATTTTAAGCATTCATCACTTGCATATTCTTCTATTATTCCTGGCAAAACTGCAAATGCCTCAAAAACGCTTAAAACAATATGTACGAATGAGGTGGAGTTGTACATCGTGCATATTTCTAATAGCCTAATTAAAGTTTTTGGCAGCACAGATTTTTTCCATTTGTATTTACTAGTTTAAAGAGCTCTGGTATGGAATCGGTACTCATATCAGCTGATAGAATCCTGGTATTTGAACAGAGGGTATCAGCACTGAAAAAGTGGAATTGGTGCACTTTCCATAGTGTCAAAAAATCAAGATTCAAGACTGAATGCATCAAGATCAATTTCTGGGATTTTTTTGGTTCATTGTTTCTGGTCCTTGTTTCGATAAAAATCTCTTGTAGGCTCATGCAGGTTTCCTCTCCAACATTTCATTTTCTTCAATCCCGTACTTCTTTCCCCTGAAAAGCCCCTCTGTCTGTTAATTGCAATCCTGTGATACAAGGAAGGCACGCACAACAGTTTCCAGAAAGTGGGGTGTTCCCCTGTATGAGTCAGAAAGGCATGGGTCATGTCTTGCGGTTTATGTCTAGTATTGGCAATATTTAATATAATCGCAATATTTGTATTAATTATTTTGCCACCTCAGGCTAGAAAAGTCATTCAAGGAGGAAAACAGACTTTGATTACCAATTATTAAATTATATTAAGAAATTGAGAAGTGGTGTCAAGAAAAAAAATCTGCTTCCATATTTAAAATAAACCATAGTAATAAATACAAACACGTTGAGAGATAATGTGCCTGATTTTTCAAATCAGACCTCTTATCCAGGATTAGATTTTAGAGATAAAACTTAAAACTAGTTTGAAAATAAAGAGAATATTCATATTTCACAGATTAAAACACCAGAAAAATTATAAACAACACTGTCACAAGACCCTCCCAAAAAGTCTCACTGCACAGCAGGCATATTTGTGTAAATGTGGGCCTGTTTCCAGTGTTCCCCATTCTGACAACATAGTTCAGTCTTTGTTTAATCTGTACTTAAAAAAAAAAAAGACATTGCAACATCATGACAGTATCTATAGCAGAAAACAAACAGAACCTAGGCCCATATGATAGGAAATGACTAATTGTCTGTTCAAAATTTTGTGGTTTCTTCCATGTCAGGATGTGTAGGTTAGAAGAAAAGATGATGTAATCACCAAGTGGTGAAGTCCAAGACTGGATAAATTCTTCCTAAAAGCACTATGGGTAATGAGACTTGGTATTGATTTAAAACTTGCCAGTACACCACACTCTACAGGATAAACTTGTCTGGAAATTTTCACGCATTTCCGAAAGTAAAGGCATTCCGAAACGAATTACAGACTTCAATCCATTTTAGAGCCGAATTACATACTACAATTGAAATTAAACTTCCACAGGTTCTACTACAGATTAAGTCAAAATTCTCCACATTGCTATTTATTACATCCAGCCATGCAATAACCCTCAAGCATCTTCTGCAGGGTGGCAAGGCTTTGAGGTGATTCATTTACCTTAAAAAGGCCTTAAAAAGCTTAGTAATATCTAACCTGGTAAAAAATTAATACGTTCAAACAGGTTCCAGATAAACGTGTCCGGCCTTGTTGTAATCACCAATTTGGGGGTAATCTGAAGGCAGCTCAGAAGGCCAATATGACTGCTTCTCACATCCATGTTTCTGCACTGGCAGTTGGCTGAGGAAGCTATTTCTGTCTAGCTGGTAGAAGGACAGAATGAAAAGCATGCCAGGAATGGGGGCTTGGTGGACAAGACACATATCACTTGGCAAACCGTAGTCTAGGAAAGGCAATTTGATGATACCCTGAAATCACATGAACCCTTCACCCAAAGAACTTCTGAGGAACTTCTTTCTGCTGCACTCACAAAGAAAGCCTTGTGTATAATTCTTTATTGTGCTGCTCTTACGAAAAAGATTTCCCTTTTCATTCGTTTTTTTTCCCATCCCAATTAAACGATCTGCAGATTGTTCTGACTCGCTAGTCTCGACAGCCATGTGTTTACTGTTAGGCAGAGAACGACATCTGAGACCTCACATCTCCGTAAACTCCGCCCTCACCCTATACCGTAAATAACCTGCTACTCAGGAAACCAACTAAGCTATGATATGGAGAGTGATGCGACCCTCAGAAGCGCCAAGTAAAGTATCTCTTCAGCAGACAAGAGGCCCCGATAAACCTCATGTAAGTGTTTCCCCAATTTCGCAACAGATACAACAGTCCCATGTCTATAATACACTTGTCTACAAGCTGCTAGTGACGGGCATTACAAGGGAAGCTAAAGTATACAACCCACCCACAGTTTATTCTAGCTCGACAATAGAAGACCCTGTTTCAATCAAGGCATTCAGCCCTCAGTACCAATGTCATCCCAAAATGCCACAAGCCTTAGTAAGATTCTTCCGGATAACTGAGATACACTCCCAAAATCTTTTCTCTCTTTCCCTCACTCTCTACTCAAGTTCCAGCAATTATCTTGCTTCCAGCAAGACGATTTTCTATTGAAGTAAAGTTGCGCCAGCTATTTTACCTTCGTTGCCTATTGTAATTGTCATTGTAATTTGTCTAAAGACAACTGGGATGTCTGTGAAAGCATTTAACTAATAAACGTAAAACAGGGAGCGCAAGCAGTCTCCTAGGTAACAGGGAATGGACAGTTTACAAGCCTTATTACCATACTGTAACTAATTCTCATCAGTGGTTCACTAGTTAAGATTATATATTAATTTTAATCAAGTATGTTAGTAAATTTTTACTAATACTTTTTTTGCAGATATTATCCCATCCGGTGACTCTTGTGTTAACGTAAAAGGACTCGCCCTTTTTAAGGCAAAATACAATTATGGTTAAAAAAAAAAAAAGAGCCTTGCCCATGACGTCAGATCATTTTGTATTTCGACGAGAAACATCGAAAATTTTTCCTGTTGCGATTTAACACGAGCGACATAGATGGCCAAGTCTGAAATCCAACACAAACATATCCCACACCTCGTATCCGAAAAAGGTGCCGAAAACATTGTACAAAAACAGAACAGATTAGACTACACATCACTGCTTTGAGATTTCCTTTTGTTTTAACGGATTATGCCGTACATTAGATTCCGGGTTTCAATTAAGTTTAAATAAAATAAATAATAAATAAATAAAATAGTTAACCGTTTAGAAAGCGACCAGTGAGCGGTTAGCTTGCAATAACATAACAGGCCTGAAAATGCGAGGGATAGCGGATCTTTCCAGCCTCTTAGCCAAAGTTTAAAGATAAGAAACAACACGTCTCCGATATACATTTTCAAAACATACACTTGCGTCGCCTTATTATGAAAATGTAAGCGTTTGGCATTGTGCTTTGATTAAAAGCGATCACTGGGATAAAGGTGAATCTGGATAAAAGAAAAAAAACATTTTCTCGCATTTTTAGCAGACAATAATTAACAAACGCAGCCTAAAATACGATCACCTTCGGCAGCTAGCTCCTTAGGATCACATGCTTAAACTTATATACCGATTATATATAAAAACGATCTCTTGATAATCGATTAGTATTAGCATTAAATCCTTTAATTGAATATTTTAGAAAATATTTAAAAGACAACTCACCCAGAAAATGAAGTTGAAGATAAATAGTAAGTATTTGATGCATTTTGTGCAACCTTCCACTCCCATATTCAATGTATTTTTGTTATTTGTTTCAGATTTGGAAAAACGGCTTAAGTGTCTCCGAACAGCCAGACGCGGCGTGTAAGTGAACCGAATGCTGCACTTTCCGAGGCTGAGACCGGGCTACACCCACTCCCTCCCCTCCCCCACCTCCATAAGGCTGAAAATAAGGAAGGAGACGAGGCATATTAATGAATGGTGTCCTTTAAGGGAAATATTCCATTACGTTTGCGCACCATCCCCCGCTTTTAGAATAGAAAACGGAGGATTAACAACTGGAAAGACGTCGACTGTATTAATGTTGGTTTGGTCAGTAAACTAATACTGTAATACTTATACAGTATGACCTGTGCATAATAAGTTTCTGTTGTCGATTCTTCTGTACATACTTGTGCGGTTTCGATTTTGCTTTGACACGTAATCCACGGATAGCTTCTAATTTATAAATGGTAAAGCCAAAGTGGTTACTCTAAATTGTCCCTCTGGTGTGAATGCATGTGTTTTTCATCAAAGTCCTTTTAATCAGGATGACCGCCAGATTCCTGCTAGCTAGGGTTGGATTGGGATTAAAAATTCACCCCCACGCACACTGTACAGTGACCTCTGAATGAGTTAAATTACATGCCAAATTCGGTGGTGGGTGCGGGGTACAGTCACATTTTGTTGGAGGAGGGCGGAATTTCTAGCTACGCCCCCCTGCCCCCATGGTCATACAGCTAATTTTGCTGGTGGTTCCCCCATGATAGCCTATTGTCTGCTGAGCCATGCATTTATATTTTATCCTGTGGGGGAGTCCTCTATGAGAAATGTTTCCTGCCTACATAGTCATCAGAATATCGGGAAACCCCAGCCCTTCTGTTTCCCATAGTAGACTTAGGGGATCTTATTTGTTGAACTTTCCATAAATACCGCCGCGAAAGAACGAGTACTCACAGTTACGGTTTCTTTTTCTGCTTGCACTTGGATAAATGAGACCCCAAATTTGTATACCCCTAAAATGCGATTGGATTAACAATTTGAAAACCTAGGCTATGTAGGTGGGGCTTGCCTTAGATGATATAGGCCTGCTTCACTCCCCAGATCAGTCTGAGTGGTGCTTCACTCTACATTTGCTAAATTGAATTGGCCATTTTGTCCCACCGGCCGTCATTTTTATTGGCCTTGTGGAAGAGGCAGTTTGTTTCTTGAGTGGGGCACGTGGATGGGAAGACACCATTAAAACCTGTAAAGTCTCCCCTGGGACCCCAGCCGTGTACATGAGCAGGAGCTACCCGACCAGTTAGCCCCGCCATTTTTGATGCTACCTTCTCATTCCCTCTCACACAATGCATTTTTGTAATTATGACTAAAATATAAATCATTGATATATTTATCTAATGTGTCATACCAATTTGCCTGCAAATAATTGGAGTACGAATGCAGGGTTGATAACTTTGTCAACTGGCTGGCATGAGATGTTCAATTTGAGACAAGTCTGCACAGAGAAGCACACACATTTACACGTACGCTCACCCAAAGGATTATTAGGAACACCTGTTCAAGTTCTCATTAATGCAATTATCTAATCAACCAATCGCATGGTAGTTGCTTCAATGCATTTAGGGGTGTGGGCCTGGTCAAGACAATCTCCTGAACTCCAAACTGAATGTCAGAATGGGAAAGAAAGGTGATTTAAGCAATTCTGAGCG
>JABFDZ020000008.1:14786667-14799520 GCA_019775955.2 Pollimyrus isidori
GGGCCAACATTTCTAAAGAATGCTTTCAGCACCTTGTTGAATCAATGCCACGTAGAATTAAGGCAGTTCTGAAGGCGGAAGGGGGTCAAACACTGTATTAGTATGGTGTTCCTAATAATCCCTTAGGTGAGTGTATGTAGCAGTTTTATTACAGTGTAAATGGTCTGCAGGGTTTGAAAACTATCCCAGTGCTTTTGATGTAGGTAATTTTAGGTTTATAATGGAATAATATAAATTTGCTATGAGATGTCTTGTGTAAGCATATGCATCTGAAAGCATGAATGTCATACCAGATGCATGACAGTTGGCAGCACTGCCCTCAGGAAACATGCAAAGTTGTAAGAGGTCATAAAGTTTCTTTAAGGTTTCTTTCTTGAAGACAATTGTTCAATGTATTATCAATGTTGGTCAAAGAATGTGCTGCTGTTGTAAGGAGATCATTTCAGTGCTTTTTTTCTCGATTACTTTTCAAAGTGTGTATCTTGAGTTACATGTTAAAAAAAACTATTAATATTCGCAAGAATTCTTTGGCAACCATGGTGCAATGTTGAAATCACTTATCAGTTGGTAGTCCCAGCTTTCAAAAATGTAGCATGTTATTGCAAACTCATTGCAACAGCAAAAAGAGTGAATAAGGCTGCCTGCATTTTCATTTGGAAGGAAGAAATATTGTCTGCAAAGCGAATCGAATCTTATGCCTCTTTCTGACACAATCGTCTCCATACATATAGTACTGGTCCCAGCCAATGTGACGCCGCAGGTGAGTATTTTCCCCCTGTCTAGAGCAAAGTGAAATCGGGCCCCTGCCCCTCAGAGGACGGCATCCAAGGGGGTTGAGCGGCCCTGCCGTTCATGAATGTTGGGTCTTAAAGGAGGCAAACAAGATCTTTTAAAAGCCTGCGGTTTATATAAGCATTTATGCCTTTGTGATTTGGAGCCTGGCACATGGATATAGTCACCTTGGGAATGCTGACTAGTGGTGACCTCGTCATGCTTCCATAAGAAAATAATTTGGAAACTGAGGTTCTAAGGACTCCCATGTGCCTTGGCAACTGTTTTGAGAAGGTAAAATTATGATTATTATGACTGGCGTGCGTTCAGGTTATTAAGGAATGCTTTTTATTGCCTGCTTGCTAAGTGAGCTTTCAACTTGAAGCTCATTTGTAAGATCCCCCAATCCACCATTCCTCATCCAGATGGACGCCTCTAATATCGGCCTTGGCGTGTTGGTCCAGGAGTGAGACGGTAAGGAGCACCCTATGCTACACTCGAGTCGCAAACTATTGCCAACAGACATTGGGTACATTGTGGTCAGAAAGCAGACCCTCACTATCAAATTGGCAGTGACTCAGATATTACTCAGACTGAAGTATTACGTCTTGGACAGACACTTCACGTTGGTTGTGAACATGCCCGGGCAGCGGACGGCCCAAGAATCAGACACCAGTGCTCAGATAACCTTGCGGTTTCTCTCTTCCCAGAGTTACTCTCGCCAAATTCAGCAATGACCCGGTCAGGTTTCCTCCATCTGTGTCCCTCGCAGCTCTAACCCGTTGGTTCCACCGGAGTGGCTCTTGGGGGGGGGGGGGTCTGACGCCTTAGCGATCCACTGATGTTTGCCGCGCTCACAGTAGCCACTTGTTGGGATTTCAGGACCGATCTGATGGAAAGCGTGTGATCAGCGAGGCCGCGCCTCATCTTCTCAGGTCCCGCTGTGAAAGTCACGTAGACTGACTGCTTGTCCAGACTACGCCAGTTTCGTCTGTTGATTCGTCCCTCCTCTTTTTCTTTTTGCCCCACCCCTTCTCGTTTAATACAAATGACCTCCCCGCCATTCCATCTCACCCCTCTCACACTTTTCCAGTTTAAAACCCAGCCCTGGACTATGGAGTGGGGGGGGGGAGGATGTGGGGGTTGCCCCATGATTAATCTAGTGCACCCAGGGGTCCTGGGCTTATGAAAATGCCCAGTATGCCAGATGTCCAGTCCAACCTTGGACTCCAGTGATCATCTCCAGGCAGGCTCCTGCAAATGAACCCGCCTCGATCATACTTTTATTTGAACTGCATTTATGCTGTTTGTTTTGGGAACACGAAAGGAAGAGACTGCATTTTGAGATGTGTTTAGGAACACGTTATATTTGTTTTACGTGGTGTTTTTTTTAACCCAGCTAGGTCTCATGTTTTACTTCAATGTAGTTTGTAAGGTGTTTTTAAATCATGTTCATGTTCCTTTGTATCTTTAATATTATGTTCATGTTCTTCTTTGTTTTCATTATTATGTTCATGTTCCATTTTATGTGTATTATTATGTTCATGTTCTTTCTGTTTGTTGGATAAGTTTTATCGTCAGTATCTGCGTTGCTGGATTTCACTTTTCCAGGCCCTATTCATTGGTGCAAGACAGAGAGACGTGACAGACAGAGATGGAGGTCTCTGGGCCAGAGAGTACGAATCTAGGCCAAGATTTTGTTCCAACCAACCAGTTGAGTATAAAGAGTCACAAAGTACTGAATTGGTTGGTTGTAACAAAATGTTGGTCTGGATTCGTACTCTCCGGACTTGAAATCTCCACCTCTAGTGATAGGTGTATATTTTGTAGCTACAAAGCTGTTTTTCCTAAGGAAATTCCCTTCAGTGTAGTGTAACGAATTGTTTTTAAAATCCACGAATGTCTAAAATATCTGAATGTAGGCATGGACACAATCAACTTTATTACCTAAATTGTTCAATAAACTGTAAGTAATATATATATATATATATATATATATATATGTTGCTAGCACATATAAGAATGAAAGAATACTACGTAAATAAAGAGCTTTACTCAGACCACACAGGTCATGCAGCTTTCCCAACAGTTAATATGCCTGTATGTAATTTCAGCCACTGTCAATCAGGGCAATGCTTGAGAAATGAAAACATTTTCTCTATAGAAAACCACAACACATAACACGTTGCCATTTGTGTGATACTGAACAATACATTTTATGTACGGTATGTTAATATATCTTGATTTAGATAATAACAATACAGTACTGTGAAGTAACACTTCATGAGTGACAGAAATGCAGACATGATTTTGCTAAATGCACAGCAAAATATTTATTATGCAATTGCACCCTCTGCTGGTGATACTTGGTATATCAAGGTTTTGTTCTTGAATGCCGGAGGTTAGTAACAGAACATTGCTTTGAATACAAAGAATAACCCAGAGAATAACTTTCTGACAGATACTTAGTTGTTCAGCCAAATGTCTTACCATGCTCCATGGAGTCACTGTGCAATATCAGTAAGTGGGAGAGTAACTGCATTTTGCCTCCTGCCAAACACCTTTAAGAAACAAGTATTCTTGTCAATATATGTTTTACTACTTTTACGCAAAATTCAGAAATCAAGAACAAAATTCTAACAGTATAAACAGTCTTATAGCTTTAATTTGAACTAGTGCTATTATTGTATTGTGCTGTTACAAAACTGAAAACGTTTTTTATCATAGCCTTTCGATAGTCACTGTTATGTTAAATATCATCCAGTGTGCAGGAATACTTCTAGAATGTTTATGTGTTATAGTTTTTATAATTATTATATCCATCCATTTTCTGAAACCACTTATCCTGTCCAAGGACGTAGGGACAGTTATTATATAAACATATTTATTAGTGTATAATGTGTTTTCATAGATTTCATTAAATAAACCTTCAACAACTAATGATAGTCACTGAGTCAGATCTCTTCTTAATCTTGTTCCTGTAGTCAAAGCATCATAAATTTGACTAGTACAAAAGATGTTATATATGTTTTATCTTAACCTCACAGCAGATTTTCAAGTTAAGTGACATAATCCGTATTTTGGACATTTGGAGGAAGAAATGATATTTGTTTTACATTGTGTCACCGGTATATCAGATATTTTTCACTGCATACTGTAGGGAGTTACAGAGGAGTTGATATACAGCGCTTACAGTAATACGGGCGGCACGGTGTCGCAGTGGATGCCGCCTCAGTTGCCTCACAGTTTCGGAATACAAATCCCACTGCTTGTGTGTGTGTGGAGTTTGCATGCTCTCTGCATGTCGTGTGGGATTCCTTTGGATACTCCGGTTTCCGCCTGCAATCCAAAGATGTGCAGTTGGGCTAATTGGTGTCTATAAATTGCCTATGGTACGTGTGCATGCCCTGCAGTGTACTGTTACGCCACGCTGGGTGTTTCCCCCACTTGCGCCTTATGTTGCCTGGGATAGGCTCCAGACCTCCTGCAGAATAAGCAGGTGGAAAGTATATAGGATGCTAGTAATAACATTTTGGCGCGTTACAGAATTGGTGACAACAGCAAGAAAGCTTCCAATAATCCACGTGAACCGAAGCTTCTTTATTGATTGATCCATGACAAAGTTCAAATATGCTGATAATCGTAATTTTAGATGAAGCCGCTTGATGGAATTCCATCAATTATGAGTAAGATATGAGTACGAGTATATATATGCACATTTAAATTATGGATACTGATCAAAGACAAATACAACCACATAATTCATGAAAATACTCAGAGATAATGAACGGCAAACTGTTATATATTAATCCTTGGGTGATTAAAGCACTGCATAGTGTATGATACAAGATATTTACCTACGTAAATCTGCCGTATTGTACTATGCTTATTTCACGTGCTAGGTCACGGCACCAGTAACTGCGAACGTTCGATCCCAAAAACTGTATCAATAACGGTAGAGCTAATGCGCCTGCGCGTTGGTGGGGGAGTCTAGAGGTAGCGGGTCCTGCCGTGGCGCCTCTCAGCGACAGGGGGAAATCAAAAGAGAAGGAGGGGGCTCTTAAAGCAAATCTGAAATCCCTGAAATCACTGACACTCAGATGTACCCCATGGCAGCACTCCGCCTCGGTTCTTGGCCATTTTGCAGGATGGTGGGATTTTGAAAAAAAAACACGATTCTGTGAAGTGAACGCAGCGAATTCATATATTAAGAATCACAGCAAAACACCTGATGCCGGATTGTCTCTTGAAGCGTGTTTTCTAGAAACCTGTGAAGAAAAACGTCGTCGAAAAACGAGGTCCGTTATTAACAAAAAATTGTACTGCTATATTTGCAGCTCACCGTATGACCAAATAAACGAACACAAAGTAATAAAAACAGTGCACTGCAAAAAACAAAAAACTGCATATAGTCCCCACTGCAGAAACTAAAAAAGGAAGGAAAAAGGACATGTAATCTTTAAAAAATAAAGAGAAGGGAAGGCGAAAGCGAGAGGAGAAACTGGACGAAGGAGCGCAGATGCGCCCACGAGCGTCACCTTGCATTGAATGTCAGCGGTATAGAAACGATATTATGCTAAACTAAACCGTAACTAAAAGCCACGTTATTGGATCTATGTGACGGGAGAGTATATGTCTCGTGTTTTTCCTGTTGCGACCAATGGATACTTTATACATTTTATTTTTTATGTGTATTCCTTGGATATAACATTTCCCCGATTGTTTTAATTTCCCACGTTCTGTCGTGTCTACAGGCTGGTGATCATTTTAAAGCGGCTGTTCATTCACTTATTTTGTCGGTCCGTGATATTTTACTGTTGATTTTAAAAACGTTTCCCTACTACTACTATTATTATTATTATTATTGACACTGTTGTTGTTGTGTAATTGCTGCCGGCGCTGTAGTCTTTTGGGGAGACGCATTTGTTTCCCCATCATCACCTTTCAGTTTTATAGCCGTCGCTCATCTCTCCCATCCCTTTCCTTACCCCTCCCCATCCCCAAGCATGTGTCGTTCAGGCGCTTCAGCGTTGCCTCTTGTCGGGTTAGCGTTGTAATGCCGGGAACATATCCGAGACATGCCTAAAGGGCGCGATGGGCCAGGGCGACGACAACGATCGCATTGTGATAAACGTGGGAGGCATCCGACACCAGACGTACCGCAGCACCCTGCGCACGCTGCCCGGCACCCGGCTCGCCTGGCTCGCCGAACCCGATGCCCACAGCCACTTCGACTACGATCCCAAGGTGGACGAGTTCTTCTTCGATCGGCATCCTGGCGTTTTTGCGCACATCCTTAACTACTACCGGACTGGCAAGCTGCACTGTCCGGCTGATGTGTGCGGGCCACTCTACGAGGAAGAGTTGGCGTTTTGGGGCATTGACGAGACGGACGTGGAGCCATGCTGCTGGATGACTTATCGGCAACACCGAGACGCCGAGGAAGCCCTGGACAGCTTCGGTGGAGGAGCGCCCGACATGGGCAACGAAGAGGCGGATGGAGACGGCTTGGCCGATTCGGCTGACGGCGACGACGAGCTGGAGATGACTAGGAGACTGGCGCTCGGGGACTCTCCCGATGCCAAATCTGGACTGTGGCGGCGATGGCAGCGCCGGGTTTGGGCACTCTTTGAGGATCCGTATTCTTCTAAATATGCAAGGGTGAGTAAGTGCCCGGGCTTTTGATGCAGTTTTTAATCTACTGGTAGTTATACTGTGCAGATCAAATGCGTCCACAAGTGAAGTACCATCTTAGGGAAATTGATTCTGTTTATTTGAAATATTTAGCCACATCATATTTGACTAAGGGGGACTTTAAGTGTGGGATGTACAGCATTCATTTGGTTGTTGTTGTTGCTTCATAAGGTTATTGAGCGATTCTTAGTCAGTGACCAAACTGCACTTGTAATTATGTACCTATGAGTTAGAGAGCTGGATCAAGAAAAAAAGCAACAGGGAAAGAAACGAAGGTGATGCGTTCATCTAAAAAAGATGATTGTGCAATATATGCGCAAAACTTGCATTCCCAAGAACTATTCCTTCACCGCTTAATATGATATCAATGTTAATATCACAGAATAATAAGGCAAGCGAGGACCACAAATCTATATTTGCCAATATAAGTATAATTTTGCCTTAGCTTGCTTTTCAGTCTGCGTATATTGACATTGTCGGAATATAAAACTACTCGAAGCGGCTTGTTTTACATTAATCTGGAAACCCAGAGCCTTAATACGCCGGTAGAGCCGTCAATCGGACGTTTGTATCCTGTTTTAAAAAGCGGCTCTTTTTTGCCTCTCCCTCAGCTTGCTTTCTTCATTTTCTGTTAAACAGTTTACTTTCAACGTGGCGATCTTCAGGCATATTTTCGATCCAAATTGCATTAGGAAACAAGAGCCTCGCTTGGCAACAAAATGCGAGTGATTTCGGCGCGCATCCGGGGTAACATGTGCAATTCTGTCTTGTATCATTGATCGACAATCACATTTTTCTCTCGGTGAGCTGTGCGACCCACAGGAGGCCTCCCTCGCAAATTAATCTCATGGGGAGCAGATTACAGAGAGCTCGTCACCCTGCTTGAGGGCTTCTATTATTTATATTCGAGTCCTTCTTTGATATATGACAGGCCGGGAGACCATAAACATACGTTTAATAACAGCGATGTGGCTTCATAAGAATAACACACGGCTACTCACGATAATAATAATAATAATGCCATTGTGTGTTCTGTGCCATGATAGAGACAAGTCATTTATCAAATTAATCAAATAGTATGTAGCTCACTGGGTTGGTGATTAGTGTCTATGTCCGGTAGTTTGTGGGTTCAGATCCCGTGGCAGATGGTAATCATATCCTCTTGGCCCTTGAGCAGGACCCTTGACCCAGAGGGCACTGGATGCTGGCTGACCCTGCTCTCTGACCCCATGCTTTTCCCGCTCATACATCACTTTAGACAAAAGTGTCTGTTAAACGAAAGAGGCGCATATAACCGGAGTTTATTTCTTTCTGTTTGTGCACTAGGACATACTGTTTATGGTGACGAACAACCCTGAACCCTAAGTAACTGCATCCTATCTCATCGCCTCAGAGGCAAACTGCCCTTTTCAGTCTAGCTTTTGTGTTACACGTGGATGTGCTCACTTTATGAATTGAGATGTGAACAAGCAGGAGCAGAGAACCTCCTACATCCCAGAGCAAAACATACTTATATTTCATACTGTTTTCTCTGTATTGCAGGTAACAAATCCATAGGGATTAGTTATTTATTCATAGCACCACTTGGTTTTATGCTGTTAAAAATCCAGTTAAAAATCTGTTTTTCCAAGCTGAAAGACTTAAAGCATGCGTCTCCAACTCCGGTCCTGGAGAGCTACCGTCCAGTTGGTTTTCTGTCATACCCGGCTTCCGATGAGCCACACCTGCTCTCAGGTAAATACCAGGAACAGGTGTGGCGCAACAGAAGCCAGGTGGGACAGAAAACCAACTGGACGGTAGCTCTCCTGGACCGGAGTTGGACACCCCTGCTTTAAGTCTTTCAGCTTGGAAAAACAGCAGGAACTTTCATTCTTTGAATCTGATCTGATCATTCCCAAAAATGAGTTTTCTATGACTCCGATTCGCTTAATGATGGATGCATTTTTTTTCAAACTGGATTTTTAACAGTCTTTTATGAAACAAACATTGTACTGCAGATACAATCTATTGCTACTGTGTTCCTCTTTAAGGTTGTATAAGCATAATAGATATTTCCGTAACACTTTATGTACACATTCATACACATTACAAGACATTCATGAAGCATTATAAATGAGACTATACATACTTATAAAAAGGGTCTTCAGATTATAGCCATGTTTATCATGCATTATGAATGCTTGATAAAGCTCTCACCAATAATGCACTATAAAAACCTTCATAATGCAGTAGAAAGCATCTTTAATTCTTATACCAACCATTATAATGCATTATGAAGGTATCAATAGTGCATGATACTTGATAGCTTCATTGGAAATGAGAAAATATTATAATGAACACTATAATGCATTATGACCGTCAATAGAAGATGCTGTGATGCTTCATTTAGTCTTATACTGACCATTACAAGGCATTTTGAAGGTATTTATAATGCGTTATACTGTGGATTACAGCTTTGAGTAAAGTCTTACACTGTATGATCACTCTTAAGTAGTTTTATAATACTCCATAAGCGGCAAATAACTTGTTGACCTGCAGTGATTATACTTTTAATGTGTAGACTTCTCCATATTTTACTGAATAATAATAAAAGCCTAAAAAAAGTTTCTATTACGTTTTTTATTAGTACATTATGTCTTGAGTGACATTAGGTCGTTTTGCGTTCTTTTGGTATTGCTCATACTACATTTACAGAAGCAGCTGAAACATGTATAGTTGGGGTTTTCATGGGAGTTTATGGTATATGGTGAGGTTCTGAAAACAGTGAGTATTTTCAGAATGTGGGTGTTCTGGACCTGAGCATCCTCTCCTTGAAAATGAACAACTTCTCACACACAGCTTTTTCAAAACAAGGTTAGGTTTTGCGTTTCACATTCCGTGCGTCTCTTTCAAAGATTCCCCTTTTTAAAACTGACTCTGTGCTTTTCTGGGGAGGATCTCATTGTAGGATGTCGTGCTCCCATCCCCCCCCCCCCCCAAGTTCTTCAATGGACAGCAGATTCCCTGGCTGCGCGAAAGCCAGGCTGACCCGTTCCCCGCCCATTCACGGCACCAGAGCCGCCCCAGATCCACCCAGCAGATCCCAGGTCACTGTGTAGGAGAGCTGAGCCCCAGCTGTTAGAGTGATGCCTGGAGGCCTAATGAGGGCAAGCCTTTGCAGTCAGTTAAGAATCCCCAACCAATTAAGCAGTGCCCTCCCTTGGTGGAACCGTGCCACTTTTGTTCAACCATGAGGGGCATCTGGTTATAATTGGCTAATGACAAAGTTCACCATGCCCTCCCGAACTGTGCCAACCAAAACATTTATGAGACCTATGATATGTCTTTTACTTTGCTCCGAATTCTCATTAGAATGTTCATTCATTGTCCCCCGCCGCTATTATTTGTGTTTAATTAATAGTGGCTTCTTTCATCCCAGAAAGAGTCCCAGAGTTGATATTACATTCTATGCAAACCTGCAACAGTTATGGTACATTAGTTAAAAATTCTGTGTTCAACACGCTCCTGGTTTTGCTGGTATTTAGAGGAGGAAGAGGTATTCACACATTTTAGATCATCCAGTACCATTCAAGAGCGCCAGTGCAGACAGGAGGTGTGTATTAATCCCACTCACCGTAAAAAAAAATAAAAATGAACGCGAATGAAGTAAGCAGTTGCTTCCATTTCAAATATTTTGAATGGATATTGATTATTCTTCCTCTAGCGGACGAATGCGGACGGGTATTTTGTTATTAATTATCAGCCATATATCATATGCATAGTAGGGAAAAAAACATACTCCGCATGCCACGGAAGGTGTGTGTGATGCCACTGGTGTGACACACCATCTGAGTGCTTTGCTGGACCCAGAAGGAGAGGAGACTGCTTGGAAAAATGTGCCAGCGTTCGTGACGAAAAAAATCGCAATGTCGTTCAATATGCATGTAAGGCCTAACATGATCGTGATCGAGGCACAGAGGCTCAGCCACGGCTGAACCACAAACAGAGGAAAGCTAGCAATGGCTGTATTTGATTGGATGAAGGGAAATTAGGAATATTTTCCTGTTGATAACACCATTCTGTGCTAGTTTTAGGAATAAATTGCCATGGCAGCTGTTTAAGGGCTAATTAGTTCGGCCTTTGACCGGAAGGTGTCGGTAAGTGCAGGACTTTCTGACGCTGTGCTAGTTGCATGCATATGTGTATAAATTCTTTCATGAGCTTATTTTCTATGTGAAGATACACAGGAAATGGTTTAGGAGAGTAAGAAACACAAAGGTGATATTTTCCTGTGGCATATCCTGCATAAATTAGCAGCACACAGCACATGAATGAATAGTAATTGTTCTGTAGGGTGATTTCCATTGACATTCTGGAAAATTTACCCTGTTGCCTTGCAGTAATTCTGCCAGCAAATCACGGGACCTGTCCGTATCCATTCCTCCGTCATCGCGTGTGTCTGGCCATTCACTTCCCATCATCGCATGGGAGAGAGCAAATTAAGTGAAACTCGGCACTCAGGAGAACCATTCATGCTTTCCACGCTGAGAGGTCTGCACATTATGGTTCATTCACAGCCTGACCGCAGGAGAAGAGCACGGTGACTACAGACAGTATCGCTGCCCAGTTGAGCCCATTAGTTACCAGCACCCAGCATGCAGTTGGGCGTCCTGAGGAGAAGTGCCGGCCCGAGGTCTTGACATTGTTTTTCCCTGCCTCTAACATCCATAAAAACAGCGACCGCAATTTAACCGTGAGCCTCTAGCTTTTCTGCTTTATGCAAGGCTGCGCAGTTATTATAAACACGGCCGCCATGTTCGGAGCTAAAATATCTCCCGGTGAAGATCGGCTCTGGATACAGTTGCGCACGTCGGTCACGGTTTCCATGGCTAAAGGTCTCCAGCTGCGTCGGGGCCAGCCCGCATCTGCGTTTGAAGCAGCACATCAGAGCACGAACCACTGCTTCTCTCGCACCTGTACTGCCCTCCCCGGTCACCATGCCAACCAGGCTATTGGACGGAACTGGAGTATATTCACTTGCAGGTAGCCAACAGCACGCGACCGCAGGAGATGCAGGGGATGCGGCTGCAGTCCCGCTATCTGCCAGGGGCAGCTTTAGATGCATTTCTAGGAATGATGAATGTAAGTGAGGAGATACTGTATAAATAAATGAGGGATGCAGGTTATAACATGCAGTTTTGAGTGGGAATTGAATTAGAACGGGAATTCACTTGACTGTTGAATCAGAATATCATTTCGAGTTGCAGCTTCCTGGTCCTTAAAAACGTAAATGCAATTTAATTCTTATATAGTTTAAACAACCAATGAATCATGTCTCCAGACACACCTCCACATAAGCAAGCACCAATTCTTGCATGTTATCTTTGAAAATACCCCATGTGACCGTTTTTCAAGAAAATTACTGTGATTTGTGTGCTATTTCCGTCTTTTCCTGCTCCATGTGAACGGGCCAGAAATAAAATCTGATATCACATGTTATACATCCCTGCTACATGGAATTAATGAAATATTACAGGGAAAATTAATGTTCAAATCAATAATGCCCACAAACACAATCACTTCTTCGGCTGATAATGTAATTGAAATGCTGCAAAGTTTTTCTCGGGTGTCAAAGGAATTATTTAATGCAATTGTAGATTCCTCTCCAGCCCAGGGCATTAAATTTGCGATTAACGGTGACCTCAATTTGATATTTAATATTCTGAGCTGGTCCTCACTTCCCTTTTGTTCCATCTAAGTTGATATTCCCTGGCTACTTTAACTAATGTGTCTCATTCAAAGTAGCACAGGGGAGGAGTCGGCTGAGAGAGGAAATGGGGGCCCTCATTAATTATACTATAGGAGCAGCCCGGTGCTGGGAGAGCCCTGCTCTTACCATTAAGGGTCTTCTCATGTTGTTCAGCTGCTAAGTGACACCAGAATCTAGTACCTACAGGCTCTATAGCTGTGCAACCTACTGCCTTTACCGTGATGAAAATACAATGCAGTTTTGACATCCATCCATCCATCCATTCATTCTTCGCTGCTCATCCTGTTTCTGGGTCATGGGGGCAGCAGTCTAAGCAGGGATGCCCAGACCTCCTCCTCTCCACAGCCACCTCTAAAAGCTCCTGCCAGGGGATACCAAGGCGTTCCCAATCCAGCCGACAGATGTAATCTCCACAGCGTGTCCTGGGGCAGCTCCAGGGCCTCCTCCTAGCTGGATATGGGCAGAGCACCTCCCCAGGGAGGCTCCGAGCGGCATCCTAGCCTGGTGCCCAGATCACCTCCCCAGGGAGGCTCCGAGCGGCATCCTAGCCTGGTGCCCAGATCACCTCCCCAGGGAGGCTCCGAGCGGCATCCTAGCCTGGTGCCCAGATCACCTCCCCAGGGAGGCTCCGAGCGGCAT
>JABFDZ020000008.1:14799620-14810340 GCA_019775955.2 Pollimyrus isidori
GGCTTCCGGGTGGCATCCTAGCCTGGTGCTCAGATCACCTCCCCAGGGAGGCTCCGAGCGGCATCCTAGCCTGGTGCTCAGATCACCTCCCAAGGGAGGCTTCCGGGTGGCATCCTAGCCTGGTGCTCAGATCACCTCCCCAGGGAGGCTTCCGGGTGGCATCCTAGCCTGGTGCTCAGATCACCTCCCCAGGGAGGCTCCGAGCGGCATCCTAGCCTGGTGCCCAGATCACGTCTGCTGGCTCCTTTCGAAAGGAACCAGTTTTTACTTATATAAAGTAATTAGTGTGACTCAATGTTCCATGTGCATCTTTTTAATCTGTATTATCCTTAATATGTAAATTGCTAACGTGCAGTACATGTGTAGTTTTAAAATGTTCTGTCCAGAATCAAGTAATTTCTAGAAATATATGCTATGCAGTTCATGCAGACTGAATGTGTGCAGGTTACACACAGCTACATGCTAACCGTCCCTTCAGCCTGTATCTGCCAGCGACTCTCTAAGGTAAAGGCTGACCCTTTGGAATGTTTATGGTCATCCCTTCCTGACACTAATGAAATATCACACAAAGGGCTTCCTGGACTAGACTGTACAAAGGAAAGGATGATTTTTAAGTTAGGATGGAATGGGCACAAAATGGGAAACTGTGGGAATGGATGGAGGTCAGTGGAGGAAAGAATTCTTCTGTCTTTTCATTACTTTAGAAAACCATTTATAGTTTAGCCTCTGTTTGCCTTTGGGGCAAAGAGACATTTACTGGGAAGATGGGGCGTGTTTTTGTCTTCCATCTAAACATGTCCTTCTACGTCTTTACTTCCCGACGGCTCCTTATACCCAACAGGTACGTGCAACACTAAGGCCTCCTTATTTAGTATATTAGCCCTAAAAAATGATGGCTTCAGCTGGATTTTCAAATATCAAACCCGTGCAGAAAATGTTATTAAATAGGAAACATATTCATTATGAACAGAAAGTCAGTGATGACAATGTGTGGTCATACTCACACCAGCTCAACCAGTTATCCTCATCACAGCCTTGGGGGGGTGGGGGGTTGGAACCTATCCCAGGTGGCACAGGGCACAAAGCTAGGGTAGACCTTGGACAGGATGTCAGCTTGTCATTGGGCACATACAGGAAGACTCTCTGCAGGCGGTTTAGAGTTGCCAGTTAGTCTGACTTCAGGGCTTTGGACTGTGTAAGGAAACTTATACGATGCGGACACGTGCGACCTTCACACGACCCCAAACCTGGAGGTTAAGGGGGCACCATGCCTACCTCACATGCCTACCTCACATGCCTACCTTACATGCCTCCCTCACATGCCTCCCTCACATGCCTCCCTCACATGCCTCCCTCACATGCCTACCTGTGGGATAAAACTATGCGACCCTGAAATTGGGAACAGTCAGATATATTGGGGGATTCAGAGTGGGTGAGAGTAGAGGCAATGGGAGAAGAGCCTCTCCTCAGTGATCAAAAAAGCAGGGATGTTTGTTACAGTATGGATGCTAAGGTCTGATATAAAGGAAAGCTGAGATTACTACTATTGCTACAAACTATGAACTATAAAGATAGTCAGCTGTCCAACCTCCACATCATGAGTGACCCCAACCCACCACCATAACCCGATTTTGGTACTGAGAGCCCATTCAGATCCATTGCAGAGCAACCAAACTCACGGGTTCCTTGTGTGAAAAGCTTCAGCAGCAAAACCACACCGTACCTAATGGCCCGCCGGGCCGGCTAGCAGCTCTTCCTATCGAAGTTGCATTTTCACTTTTGCGACTGGAGTCTCCAGTAATGTTTTTTTTTCCCGATGTATCTGTTACAATTCCACTCCGCTCATTTTCTAGTGCTCTAGATGAAGAAATAGGGTGAGCCCCGCATGGTGACCCTAAAAGGAGCTCATATTTACCCAAGTGGCCTTGGAACAATTAACTTTAATTAGGTTTCAGAGGCAGGTCATGCAGTGAGGACCCTTCTGTGGTAATTAATGGAGATAAGCCAGTGAGAGGTATTTTACTGAAAATATTTTATTACAAGGCAGATCTGTTCCACTTTCAGACAAGAAGTCTCCACCCAGAAACTGGTACGATTACATACTTTCCAGTTTTATGAAGTTAGAGAAGAATCTCAGGAACAAGCCTGGGTTGCACGGAATAGCACATGTTGGTGCCACTATTGGTCCGCTGGGATTTTTTATGTGTAAAATGTGGACCAGGGCATCGGCCAAGCCAGTAATGAAGTGCAGCCTTTAACGCTTATGTGTAGGCAGGCAGCCAACCTCTAGATGGCTTAAACTTCACAATAAAATGGCTTAATTCTGACGGAATCCTCATCTACTCCTAAGAGCAGGTCTAGTTACTCTCAAGCTGCACCCCGCCACTCCTCGGTGCTTCAGAGGACCATCCTTCCACTTCCCTTCGCGAAACCTACAGCCACTAATGGCCTCGGCTGAGCTGGTCTGTGACCTCAATGCCAAATGGTGTAGGAACAACCGACTGTGTCTGCTGGACGGGTACCCTGGCGGTCTGCGCTTGACTGGCACTGTCTGGCATTTAAAAACTGAAAGACAGCTTCAGAAATGTGGGGCAGACTATCCCCCCCCCCCCCACGACTGGCTGTCACCAACTCATGATGCTGTGTTTTTTTTTTTTTTAATCGAGTTACATTAGTACCCTTCCCCCGTTCGCTTTGTAGATGTGCTGTCACCGAGCTGGCAGCTGATAATAACTGTTCGGAACGGCCGAGAAAAGGTCTCGTACGTCTTCATTTGCTCGGTTCTCATTGTTTCTAAGCTGCCTCATTAGCTTCTGCCGGATCACCGGTGCTGGGATCGAGTTCCTCTCGGAGGCTCCCTTCCTCGCCAGGAAGGTCAGTCGTAGACATTTTGCATCCAGAGATGTAGCGGAGGCTTCACCTGCTGTTTCCCCCCTGCCCCTGGTGCGGGGGCCCTCCCGGGCGCCCCTGTAACTCCGCGCCACCCCATTGCCGCGGCGAGCTGAAGCCCGGCTCATGGAGATCTCGGTCGCCGACGAACGGCTTCTTTGTCGTGGTGAGGGCCGTGACATGTGACCCGCGCTGCGGCAGAAGCCAGGGAGAGGGCCTGGGGCCCGGGGCCCGTGCCACGTGCGCGATGACTCACGGCACACGAAAAGGCCGCCCCGCCGCGGCCAGCAGCGCCCGCCTTGGGGGGCAGGTACATGGGCACTGTAGCGCCACATAACCTTCTGGACGTCCCGCACGGGTGCCAGCTGCTAGGCCTGGTCACGGCGCTTAGACCTCAGCAGGACGTGCTGTGATGACCTGAATAATATACAGCGTCGTCTCAGCATTCCCTTCAATAGCATGTAAACCAAATGCTCGTTTTTACCACACGTTTGTTTTCTTATTCGGTGGCAAAAAAGCGAAGCTGACTAAAGACTCACGCACGGAGGAGCTCTTAGATAAGGACGTTCAGCGCTCACATTTCATAACCCTAATAATTATCGAGGCGGCCTCAATTCGCCCTAAATCACCACCGTTAGTGCATAAACGAATTATACAGAATGTCTTAAAAACCCATAAAATGTGATCTCGGCTCATTTTTACCGGACAGGTTTGTGGGGCTGGGGGTTGACTTGGGTGGGTGGTGAGGCTGGTGGGCCCAGTCACATGACCCACCCGACGGGACAGCGGCGGCACACAGGACTGGGTTCAGTGCCGCGGATGGCATTCTTGGCGGGCACCTCACTCACGCTCAGGTGGGTGGTGAGGCTGTTGGCCCCAGTCACATGTCCCACCTGACGGGACAGCGGCGGCACACAGGACTGGGTTCAGTGCCGCGGATGGCATGCTTGGCGGGCACCGCGCTCACACTCAGGTGGCAGGCTGCGGGGTATTCAGAGCAGCCGGTTTCTCGGTCGTGTAAAATACCCGCCTCTCCAATTCAGCTGCGCCCTGCACTGGTACCGTGTGAAGCACTGCGGGGTTCTGCTTAATTGGTGTATTGTTTTGTGTGACATTTTTATGAACTAGTTTCAGCGAATTCAGAAATAACTCGCCTGATAATTACAGCGATGGCTACAGATCATTTGGTCATTTCCAGGCTTGCGCAACGTCGTACAAGAGAAGATGTATTCTGATTAAAATTTTAATAAGTTTAAATAAATTTTAAATAATGTTTTTCAGTGTATCAGTAGGGACCTATTGATTTTTGGGCAAGAATTCAGTTATTAGAGTTAACCAGAATATGAGAAAACTACTGACTTCTTTCCCACTGTATTGGTAGATAATAACAAGTTCAGTTTCAGTATTTAGTTCTATTAGTTTGGGTCCATTTTCAAATCCTTTTTGTTTTATAAGTATTGTAATATTTATCACAAAAATCTCAAATTTTGCATTGCAATTTTTTTTACCAATGTGGTGCAGCTCTCCATTCTGTCTCTCTCAATATACTGTATGAGGCACCTGATCTTTCTTTGGCAAGACGCTGGTAGGAATGATAATCATCTCATTTACCAACTCTCAGCTTTTCATCAGAGAGGTTAGAGCTGCCTTGTATAAAGGTATTGGTTGGAAAAAATGCTGATATTTCGACTGCAGGCATAGTTATAAGCGTCCCGGACACTGTAATTTATTTAAACTGCATCTCCATTCTGGGATAAAAGGAGCATCTTCAGCGTAGCAGTCCTAATATTGGACAAAGAGCAAAAACATCAGTCCTCAGGATGTTACGCCTGTGAGTCTCATCAAGCAGCATTCGGATGGTAGGCCTGTACCAAGGATGGTGGGCCTGTTCCAAGGATGGTAGGCCTGTCCCAAGAATGGTAGGCCTGTCCCAAGGATGGTAGCCCTGTCCCAAGAATGGTAGGCCTGTCCCAAGGATGGTAGGCCTGTCCCAAGAATGGTAGGCCTGTCCCAAGAATGGTAGGCCTGTCCCAAGGATGGTAGGCCTGTCCCAAGAATGGTAGGCCTGTCCCAAGGAGCTGGGCCTCATCAGGGCACCCGGGCCGTTACTGTGAGCTTTACTTCTGGGGTGAGATACAGAGAAAGCCATAATCACTTATTCATGGGGAGCTGAGTCGCTGAGCGTTTTAGGCCATTCGGCCTCGTTCTCGACGGGACGACGGTTCATTACTGTCAGTCAAGGCTTAAGATGAAGATTCTATTGTGCATTAGCCTGTGCGGCCATCTGCTGGGCGACAGGGATGATAAAAGAGCCTGTGTGTCTGAAGCAGGTGGTCGGAATTTTCGGGGCCGTGTATTAACCGAGCATAAGTTAATCTGGGCCACTTTGGTGCAGAAGATGTACTTCCTGTTCCTTGACATCTGTTTAAAGGGATTGCTGCACTGAGCCACCCCTGAATACAAACTTCTGAAGCACTTCTAATCTGGTGCATTATTGATCCCTCTGGATATTTTCCCTGAAATAGACGTGTGCTTCTGGCAGGTTCCAAGCCCCTTTGCTCCTCATGTTTCCCTAAGACCTGTAGGTCCTAATTAGCTGAAGTCCCTGTTGTCCTCTTGCTCCTTGTGTGCTTTCCCTCCTCTTGTCGCTCATGACAGTCACTAATCATTCCTGGCAGGGTTATTCAACTTAGCTGAGTAATCCAGATCAGTCCTGTGATACATGCAAACAACATAGTTCCTCTGGCTTCTGGAGGCAGTGCCTACTCTCTCCATGGGTAGTCCTGACAACAGTGTAAGATTGCAGGGATGCTACCACCATTTATATGTATTGATTTAGCAAATGCTTTTAGACAAAGTGACATTGACCATTGAGAAAGCAGAGCCAGGCGGTCTGTGGAGCAGCCGGAGTTAAAGGTCTTGCTCTAGGGGCCGACAGTTGAACTCATCCTGGTGACCGTGGGATTTGAACTGGCAACCATCTGGTGATAAGCAGAGTCTAAACCACGCACCACTCCTGTCTGATGCCCAGGAACCACCACCATGACAGGGAACTATAAGCATTGATCATGCCGTCAAAGTGGTATGCACTCGTCTCCTGTGGGCCGTACTACGAAGCGGGGTTAATGGCTTATTGGGGTAACTTGTCTGGGCAAAATGTAAGTGAACCAGTATGAAATCCATTCAAACTGTAGTACCTTAAATCCAAGAAGTTACCCCGATAAGCTAGTAACCCCGCTTCCTAGTACCGGCCACTGGTTTCATCTTTTCAAACTCAAATTTCATCTCATAGTAGTCTTCCAAAGAACAATATTATAATATCTAGAATCTGCGCTTGTAAATCATATGTACAGTTTATTATGCTGTTTAGTAAGCGCTGACAAATAGTGGTGTGTGTTATAAGGTGGAAGCTGGTGAAAAAACCTCTGATGTTGGGGATGGATTTTGGAGCAAACCCCTTAATGCAGACCCCGACCTGGCAAGTGGTCACTCAAGCATTTTGAACATGTGTTCAGTTTCACATGCCATCTATGGGTCCAGCCATGTGTTGGCACATAAACTTACAGTATAGCACAGAGTTAAGGTCGGACTCAGACTGTGAGGTTAGGGAGGTCTGGCCCCCCTCCAGACGTCTCTCTGCCATCGTCTGTAATGCAAACGGGAAAATGACTCGCTCTCCGCCCCACTTACTGTGGCTAGGAAACATTCAGTGACTATGAAATTTATGAGGGGTATTATGTTATAGCTGTATTGCAGTAGGACTGAAGGTGATCGGAAATCGACCGATAGACAGGTATGTTTTACGGACAATGTTAGTCAGGGGTTAAGAGATCTATTCTGCGCTTAAGTGTCATGCTGTTTTTTTTATAACTAACTTTTAGCCTTAGCAAACAATTTTACCGAAATAAAAAAATACATCAGAATGTGTCATAGCGTGGCTTTATAATAGTAGAACAGCCTAGAGTCCCTTTCCCTTTATTTCCGTGAAAAAATTGGCACAACTAATCAAAAAATGGGCGTTAATTCACAGAAGTTACAGTTTATCTCCTGTTACAAATTGACACAGGATGGTAGTTATTCATCAAAGAAAAACTATTTAATATTGCAATGCATTCCATATTCAGAACTATGACAGACAGACCTCCCTGGGGGACGGATGGTCTTTAAACTGAATTCATTGTGCTAATTATGAATATAGGCATGAGATATTTTACTTTCTGAAATGGCAGTCAGAATTTCTGAAAATAGTGTATTTTATTCAGTTTATTTAATTCACTTTATTCAAGAAATAACTAACTTAGTTCCAAGAAGGCCACCATGTGTAATTAATAGAATTTCGGCATGTCGTAAAAGGGAATAATTTTATTGCATAGCTAAAACATTCTAGCGGGTTCTTAGGAGAACAGTTATGTTCATTTTTTAAACAGCTTCAAGAATCACAGATTTTCAGTGTGAATATTCAGCCATGATGAAGGCAGAGGAGACTGCTCAGGGTGGTCTGTAGGGGTTGGTTATTGGCTCAGCGTGTCAGGTCGCTGTGCCTGGGTTTGTAAGGCTACTGGTTCCAGTCCCCTGCTCAGCAGAGTGATTCTGCTACTGGACCCTTAATCCCTAATTGGTCCTGGCCTCCTCAGACCTTCTTCTGGAAAAAAAACATATCTGCTAAAAGATAAAAGCATCGGCTGAATCAATAAAATGTAAATGTAGATGGGCAATGAAGAAGCTGAAACAAAGCTAGATTATTCAACTCTACTTCATGAAGGATTCTGAAGGTGAAGAAACAGTAGAGTCTAACAGGGCACAGGGAAGTAGATGAGACCACTACTTTGGCATGGATATTAAGTAAAGGGAATGAATATTCCGGAAGCATAGTCAGCACTTGATAGGATTTTAACACTTTAGCTCAGTGAATGTGAGACACTGTGAAGTCATGGTAGCGGATACAGAGCACGACTAGGCAACAGTGACCGTCAAGAGAAGCTTACATTATTGGGTTTAAATGTATTTAGAAACGTTTCAATTAATTAATTTCAGCGTCAGATCCGTGGCTGGAAATGGGCAGTAATCTACTGGGAATGTTATTCTCAGATTGAGCGTTTCGTGGGAAGCACATTTGCGAAGGGAATAAGTCACGTGGCTGCCGGCTGCTTGGCTCCGCTCGCGATGCCAAATGGAGCGCTGCCATCCGACGGCTGGGAAGCGGCAGCGGTGGAATAAATTGCCGCGTTGCGCGGAGGACGGGCATGTTTAAATAGGTCAGGCGGCGGCCTCCCTGCCGCTGCTTTATAATCGTTTGCGCTGGTTTTCCGACTCGGCTAAGGTGCCTGCATAGGACTTCTAATCGGTACCTGGCTCTCCTCTACGCTGTCATGGACCTAAATGGAAAAGTGGAAGTCAATTGCTGAGTTGTGTGTTTTTAAATCACATCTGAAGACACATCTTTTTAGCCTAGCCTTTGATATGTAGCCATTTTTATGTATATATGTGCTCTTTTAATTGCTGTTTACTGTGTTTTTTCTTTTATACTGGAAAGCGCCCTGGGCACCTCGTGGTTGTTGTACGGCGCTATATAAATAAAATTTGATTTGATTTGATTTGAATTACAGCAGCACACATTACCTGGTTAAAAAAAACAGTAATATATATATATATATAATACAGTGTTTCTCACCCCAGTCCACATTTTTGCTCCCTCTCAGGGAGGGATGTTGCTTGAGATTTTGGGGCCCATGAAGGCACTTCATATTGGGCCCCCCAGTCCAGTTATGTTAGTGCACATCTAACGACCTAATTTCGGGCTGGGCTGTACAGGATCAAATACTTATTTCCCCAGATAAATAGGTAATTTGTTTGTAATTGTTACATAATGTTTTTTTTCTTTCCTGTTTTGTTAATAATCTATCTTTTGCTGTTGAAATCAACCTACTGGTGAAATTACGGACTTCTCATTTCTTTATTAATGTGGCAACTTAAGAATTCAGCAGGGGGTCAAATAATTATATCCCTCACTATATCGTTAGAAATGACCATTAGTTTTAAGCAGTAAAAAACTGAAACCCAAATTATAGTTAAAAGAGGTCTTCTGAGATAAAGAGTTAAATGACAAGCAATCTCATTGGGTGCTTATTAATTAGTAACACCTTTGCAATAATGTAAAACACTGGACATCTGTGTTCTGTATCCCTTTGAGAGCCAGAAACTACAATTGCAATTAATAGCAAACTGACAAGAAGAGAACTGAAAGAGTCAGTAAAAAACGATGACACTTAAAAAAAAGAGTATGTCTGTGTGGCAGATATGTGCAGATATTTTAAACATTGCTTGTCAATGGACTGTTGTTATGAAACCAATAAATTTGCAACATTTTTACAGAACTAAGCAAGTATCCCAAGACTTTCTGTGAGCTCTGTATGTGATGGTGGAGAGGCATGGAGACCCCAGGGTGGGGCCGACTCAGGTGATGAGCCCATCCAGTGAGGTGACAAGCCAATCCAATCAGGTGACAAGCCTAACCAATCGGGTGACGAGCCTAACCAATCAGGTGACGAGCCTAACCAATCGGGTGACAAGCCTAACCAATCAGGTGACGAGCCTAACCAATCAGATGACGAGCCCATCCAGTTACCTCTACCATGTTATGATATAAACTGGACTTCTCTTTCTTGGACCCAGCTCACGCAGCCAGACCTTCTCGTACACCTTGTAATACTCTTCCCAAAGGTCCAGTGCTCCTTTATGGTGAAAATCCCCAAGCCGAAGCTGAAAAAACCTTTTTCATTTTTTTTCTTGAATCCTCTCCTCCATTTTGTTAAGCCTGTAGCCTGATTCTACCCTCCCATCCAAACGTCAGATGCTTCTACTCTCCATCCCAAGCGGAGCAACTGTACCACAAGAGTCACATTATATTTAGCTTAGTGCTTAACGCTCTCTGTCTCCCTTCAAAAATGTTGCAAAAGATTTTTTTTTTGCGTTGTTATATTTCCTGCTCATTCTCTGCATTTCTCACATGTGTATCGGCTAAACCCACTCCGGGAAATATATAAATATGCCAACATAATTTCTTTCTTGGAATGTAAATGGTTTAAATTCTGCCTGTAATTTTTAGTTTAGTGTGTAATTCAGATTTAAACTTTCAGTCTGGAGTTGAATGAAGTGTGTCAGGACATCAGTTGGCGATGCCCATTGGCAGGTTTTAGGATAAAGTATTAGACATTGGCATTGACTGGATGTTATTGATTGTAAATATGGAACGGGACAGAAAATCGAGGAATGCCAGGAAGACCCAACATAAAATTTAAGCTTCCTTCTACAAATTTGTTAAAATAGGAAATGAAAAGGAAAAGTCAAATACATATCAGAGAACCGTAAACGGGGTGGAGAAGGAGAAGGTATCTACAGCTGGTAACCAAGGTAACTGTGACATGAAATGAGAAGGGCATGTACTGAAATGCCCCAGCACATGGAACTTCTGAAATGCCAGACTGTCAGGACAGCTAATGATGTTTTAGAAAGCCTGATTATTGAATTATGTTGGGTAAATTTTTTTTTCGACTCTTTTTCCTGCCCCCTCTTGATTCCTGAGACTAAGTGGCAAAAATATACATAAACTTGTAGTAAGAACAGTTTTCTAACTCAAAATGCTCTAGCAAGGTGCTATTTTGTTTGGATCACTAGGGATTCGACCATTTCCAGCCAGAATCCTTTCTTTCACTGGAAAAGCAGCATGTTGGAAACTGTTTTCATCCTTTCTGTGAGCAGTGTTGGGCATTTCAGGTCCAGAAGCTACAAATCCAGACCATGATTTTGTTTCTACCCAGCAGCTGAATAATCT